>JANUWF010001174.1:1000000-2200000 GCA_026120185.1 Voacanga thouarsii
TAGTTCGGCCAGCATAGAGGAGCAAAATTGCAGAATTTTCTCCTCCATAAAACTCCCCTAAAATCGGCAGCAAGGAGGCGCGCGCAAGCTGGAAATTCCACCTTTGCTGTCCAAGAAACCTAAAGCCATTAGGAGTCCATCTAAACATTACCATCTAACCCTAAACCAATCTTCTCGAACTTTAAATCATAACAACCATTTACCCTCTCCATTCTACACGAAAATTTCAGCAACATCTCTCAGCAAATTTTCGAAAACATAAGAGTTATTCCAAGCAAAAATCGAACACACCTTAAGGTAAGCACAAATCCTTTCAACCTCTTGATGCCATTTTCTCTAATGAATCTTTTCTCTTTCTTCTACCCTTAAATCACGCCCTATAGAGGCTGATTTCCTCTTCTTCCTAAATTTTCGGTCAAGTGAAGCAAATGAGGTAGCTTCTCTCTTCTTTTCAAGCGAACTCGGGACGATCACCATAGGAGCATCGAGACCTCATTACCCGGTAGTTGCAAGGTAAGGGAATACCCTCCCTTGATGTCGGAAGTAAAGTTTAATGGTGTTTATTAGCGAGATAAACATGTGGTCGTAGTATTTGATCTTTGGGGATTGAATAGTTTACTTGGAATTGTGCTTGGAGATTGCGAATTGTTATGAAAATAAATGGGATTAGAGCATGTTTGAATTAATTGAGACCCTGATCATGATATTATATGGTTTAGATCAGGAGGATAATTGAGGAAAGCCAGTGGTGATTTTTATCGCATTTATCTGAGGCATATCAAGTAAGTCCTTGCATAAACTCTTTTGCTAAACGTTGTGATGGTAAGTCCTTTTATAAACTGTTTTGTTAAAGGTTGTGATGGCAAGTCTATGTTGTGAAGCTTTGTAAAGCTATTGTTAAACTATGTTTGCTTGGGTTGTAAACGTGGTTATTTATTCTTTAAACGGGTTTTGTCAAACTAACTGTTTTATCAAGAAAACTATTCTTTTCCTTAAATTTTTAGAAATCTCTTTTAAAGAAAACCACGTTTTACAAAGCCAAGGTTTGGAAATATTTTGAATCAGGAATTGACGGATATGTTCGTTGAGTACTCAATAAGGGTAGGCTAACAATACTAGTCTTGGAGGGCTAGCGTAAGTCTTCTGGCAGGAGGCCACCTCCAGAAGATGAACTCTGCTTGAAAAGGCGACAGTGTTGGTTGGTCTGGCCAGTCCGAGCTAGCATTATGCCAGAAAGGTATTATTTATATTCCCGGCATGGACACCCGGATGGTTTTGTTGGGTGTAGAAATGGAGGAGTATCTCACCTGGTGAGCTGTACACTCACCTTGATCAGAACGCCCAACGTGTGGTAATCTGGTCTGGACAAGGTGCACAAAGTGTGGTGCCTTGGCCAACTTGTTCTCATGGAGCCCAACGTGTGGTGACATGACTTTTATTCGAGTGGAGGATTTATTTTGTACAAAGTGTGACAATGAGAAAAACTCACTCCTTGCGAAAAGAGATTGTTTATGACTTGCAAATTATTTTTTCAAATGTTTTACACTTTGCATACACGAACTATTTAAAAACACCATGTGCACACAGGACTTACTGAGATTTATTCTCACACTGTTTACATCATATTTTCAAGGGATAGCCTGTGCTGAGTCAGCGGGGCATGTAATAGTTGAAGCTTTTGCTATTTTCTCTATCCGTTCTAGGAGACATTTATTGCTTATGGTTCTAAATAATATTTTGTTTTATTTCATTTTGCTCCAAGTTGAGCCTGATGTAATAAGAATATTTCTTTATTTATCTAAGTTGATTCTTTTAGAGATTGCCTTTATATTTTATGCCTCGTTCTAAAGACCCCTTGTCCTACGGGACAGGGCGACATCCCCGCCCTTTTAGGGTACGTAGTCGTGGGGTGTTACAAGTGGTATCAGAGACATGGTTTAGGTAACTACATGACTTATGGGGTTCTCTTTTCTTAAGTATTCTGATCTGGTGCTAATTTTTATCTTTTGTTTATAGAATGGTTAATAGAATTGTTGTGGTGTAGTGGTTAGAGCCTTAGAATTAGTTCTTAAGGTCTTAGATTCAAATTCCATCATAGAGAGACCCAATAGTTCCGTGGGGTGGCTGGTGGAACCGGCCTCTGACGACTTCGACACTTCTGTTGAAACTAGGGAGAGTCGAACATAGAAGAGCAGCAGCTTTTACTTTTCTTTCTTTGCAATTTGCATACTTTTGTTTATTTATCTTTTTCTTAAGGGAGCATATGGCTCATAGGGCCTATCTATCACTTTAAATAAAAAGGGTATCGTATGAGATGACCCCTTCAGTTCTGCAAAGAGTGGTTTATATGACAAGTATGAGTTTCGTTATTACTTGATTTATCTCTGCACGTTATCATCACATTCTCTTTTAGATGAGTACATTACTATCAACTGATCATGCACCTAAGCATATTCTTTTTCCGCTGGATAACTATCTGACCCTGAGTGAATGCGATTAAGATGGCACCAAGACGCCGAATAGTTGTGCATAGCAGAACGGTGCAGGAGAGTGCATCCTTCACCCCGGAGTTTGAGCAGATGCGTCGTTCCACCCCCGATGTGGAAGAGCACCTGCCAAGAGAGCAGGAGATGGCTTCGGAGAGGTCACGGAATATGTGTTGGGGATATGCCCTAGAGTCAATTTGTACTTATACAATTGTCATTATGTTTTATATAATAATATGAGGCTTTCCTTTCCATGAATAGTGAGTTTTGTTTTGTTGTCATCAAGTACGTGACTTGATAGTAAAACCCTACAATGAATACAATGACTATTCTAAAGCTGTCCCTGATCGATTATTATTATTGGAATAATAATAAATTAAGATTAGTATGTTTGTGACTTGATGGCTATGTTTTACTGGCCATGGATATTTGTGATATCGAGTCAAGACATAAATAAATGTTAGAGAACATTGTATTGGACATGACCCACTGTGAGAGTACTTCATGGAATATGTCATAAGTACTTTCTAGCCATAATAATATTGAAAGTCCTTCGACCTAAATTCATCATAGTTTCTTACTTGATAAATTCTGTATTTTGACATTGTCTAAAGTTGTCTTTAACCAGATAATAAATTAGACTACTGTTGGATATAAAATAAATCAAGGAGAGGAATATGATTGATTGTGAAGGAATTTGTCCCTCTCAATTATGGGAGAGATATCCATGGGCCCCTTGATAAGTTAGATCGTTAAAAAATGCATGGCCGTGCTCAAATATATCAATCTAAGATATTGATATCATTTGTTTGAACAAGTCTACTATGAAATCAAGAAATAATTGATTAAGCTTAATAAGGATGACATGCTCCGTGCCTTATGCTTAATCTGGATATCGTGTGACAAATGGACTAAATATAAAATTATGGTTTGGTTCAAAGAGATCACCGATCTTCATTTAACCTGGATAGTTATAATGTTTTGCTAGAAACCGCTTATAACTTGTGGGCCATTTAAATACGATTTAGGCATGCTGCCATTGTTAAATGAACCTATAGGGTCACACAATAAGCGAACTTGTTAGGTTATTTTTCTCGTGACCAAAGTTCGATGAATCTGGATGATATCCGCATTATAAGAATCGACTCGGTAAAATAATTAGTTAAATTACCGAGATAATGGCGTAATCTTATCATATCAGCTTTAATTTAATTTGAATTGAAATTAGAATATGATAAGATATGATTAGGGTTGGACTCTAAGAGGTTCGAGGGTTTTTTAAGAAAACCGTAGCCGTCTTTCGATAGTCAAAAAATTTTCGGTTGAGAACATTCGTGCCATTCTCTACCAGAGAGAAAAAAAAAAACCTCTCAAACCCTAGGCGCTAGCACTCCCCGGGTATCGAGTGAGTTCGCGGTGTGTATCCGTAGAGGACGTTCGCATACCGCAGATGTCTCGGTGATTGTTCGGTCGAACGTACAACAATGCAAACCGTAATCGAAGGATTTCGATTACAAGCAACCGGAGGTAACTCTTAAAGCTTAGATCTTCTTAATCGTTTACTTGGGTCCTCGGGAGGGATTCGTAGATGTTTTCCGCGTTTAGGAGTCCACGAATCCCAACAAGTGGTATCGTGAGCAACGTTGCTAAACGATTAGGTTGATTTATCCGTATTAATCGTATTGTTGAATACATGTATAATATGTATATATGAATTTAACGGGTATGTATCAGAGATGTTCGCATGATTATGATTTTAGAATACTTAGCATGCAGATCGCTCGAATTAGGTTTAATGTATGCATCTTAGTCGCTCGATCGCACTGCATTAGTTGCGGATTGTCTCGTAAATTGGTCTCGTTGTAATATGATATGGTATCGTAAGCATGCTATCCGTCGTTCTATATTTGCGAATTGCTTTTATTAATCGGACATGATAATATGTTATCTCGTATAAATATGATTAAAAGATCGCATATTGTCCGTAATATGAATTTTCACTGCGATGGTTATTAAGGGGTCCGAACGTTAATTTGATTAATTTTCGAAATCGGAAGGCAAAATCTCATTCAATGAGAGTAGGAAAAATCGTTTTTCTTCGGGCGCTCGCCCTGGAGACTCTCGCTGAGGGGCGCCGCCCTTGACCTCACTGTGGGCGTTGCCCCTTGGAACCCCAACTAACTGTTCGTTGTGTGTTATTCGTCAATGTTTTTTATTGTAGTTGTGGATTATTTTGAATAGTGCATAGCATGGCCCGTTTTATCCCAATGTGATTGGTCTGGTTACATTATGGTTGTTTTAAGTTGTAATTTTTAAATACGGCCTGCGTGTCGTTTTTCATTGTTGTAAAATTGTACCGCTTTCCTAGAACAGGAATTATTTTAATCTTACTATCCAATGTAAAAGAAGACGGCAGATCGACATTTACAACCAAGGAGGAGTATGCTCAAGGCATTAGAGAATGCTTAAGGAGTTCATATACCTAGATTGACCACCTTGATCTTCACTTTGCTCGTGATGATCAACATAGGTTATGGGCCATGCTATGTCACTTTTATTTATGTCTTGCATGCATATTTGATATGTTTATTTCCCGCTTACTACAATCCAATCAAATTTTTTTAAGAAAAAAAATTTAAGTGTTAAATGCCTTCCAAAATCAAACACTTGTTATTACTTAGATCATCATATGGTCATTCCCGCCAAAGTAGGATGCTTTTGATTATCTCGAGTGAGATAAGATGGAAAATAGTTTTCCATATGTTTGATATGGTTTGACTTAACTGGGCTATCAAAATGGTTTTGGGCCTAGGGCATTTTATGAGATATTTTTAGCCGGGACATTTGATGTCTATCTCATTTAAAATTAGAATTTTTATTTAATTATAAGATTAAAGCCAAAGCTTACTTATGATTAAAACAAAATATTTTTCCCCACTACAAAACATCAAAATGTTGAAGTTTCAAAAAGTTTAAATGCTTTGAGTGGGAGTTTTTCGTTAGAGTCTCAAAAATTAATTACTTTGCATATTTTTGTATGTAGATAATGGCAACAAACAGTTGGAATAATTCATTGCGATCTCGTGCTTGAGAAAGACAAGCTTAGTGGGACTAACTTTCTTGATTGGGCACGAAACTTAAGAATTGTTCTTAAGCAAGAAAAAAGGCTCTATGTTCTTGAAAATCCTATTCCCCCTACTCCAAGCAAATAACGCCTCAAAAGCTGAAAAAGATGCTTATAGTAAGCACAAAGATGACTCCAACGATGTTACTTGCCTCATGCTAGCAACCATGAACTCGAACTTCAAAAACAGCTTTGAAGAAGCAGAGGCATATGACATGATTGTGCATCTCAAGGAAATGTTCCAAGAGCAAGCACGACAAGAGAGATTTGAAACTCACAAGGCGTTAAATGCATGTAAGATGGTTTTTGGCACCTCGGTAAGTGCTCATGTCCTTAAAATGAAGGGCTATCTAGATCATCTTGATAAGCTTGGTGCTCCCGTTAATCATGACATGGCCACCGATTTGATCTTGGGCTCTTTACCCGCCGAGTATGACCAGTTTGTCATGAATTTTAACATGCATAATATGGAGAAATCCATTACCGAATTGCATGGGATGCTAAAACAAGCCGAATTGAACATTAAGAAGAATACTCCTAGTGTTCTAATGGTTCAAAAAGGGAAAGGCAAAAAGAACAACCAAAAGGGCAAGGTCATGGCTAGTAAGGGTAAGGACAAGGCAAAGTCCAAGTTCAAGCCCAAACCTAAGGCCAAAACACCAAAGGAGGGAGCTTGCCACCATTGTGGAGAACAAGGACATTGGTTAAGAAATTGCAAGCTCTATTTGGAAGCAAAGAAAAAGAAGGGCAGTGAGACTGCCGCTTCGGTATTTATGTTATTGAAATTAATTTATCTACTTCGATTCATGGGTATTGGATACCGGTTGTGGATCTCACATTTGTGTAAATGTGCAGGGTCTAAAAAGGAGTAGAGCCTTGGCAAAAGGCGAGGTGGACCTACGAGTTGCGAATGGAGCAAAAGTTGCCGCAGTAGGCCGTAGGAACTTTTGAATTAATTTTGCCCAGTGGGCTTGTTTTAGAACCGAACAATTGTTTTTATGTTCCCGCTATGAGTAGGAATATTATTTCAGTTTCTTGTTTGGATTTAGAAGGTTTTGAATTTGTTATTAGGAATAACATTTGCTCCATTAATAAAAACGGCATTTTTTATGGAGATGCTTCATTATCGAATGGGCTTTATATTCTAAATCTTCGTGGATCTTCGGACATGTCTATCTATAATATAAATACTAAGAGATTGAAATCCAATGATTTAAATCAGACTTACTTCGGCATTGTCGTTTGGGCCATATAAATGAGAAACGCATAACAAAGCTTCATAATGATGGGCTTCTAAAATCGTTTGATTTAGAATCTTACGTAACATGTGATTCTTGTTTATTAGGCAAAATGACTAAAGCGCCTTTCAAAAGACAAAATGAAAGGGCAACCGATTTATTGGGCCTAATACATACCGATGTATGTGGACCAATGAATTCACTCGCTAGAGGAGGATTTCGAGATTTCATTACATTTACAGATGATTTCAGCAGATATGGCTACCTGTATCTGATGAAACACAAATTTGAATCGTTCCAGAAATTCAAAGAATTTCAAAATGAAGTACAAAATCAACTTGGCAAAAGTATCAAAACACTTCGATCGGATCGAGGTGGTGAATACTTAAGCCACGAGTTTGACGAGCATCTTAAAAATTGTGGAATTATTTCCCAATTAACTCCACCAGGAACACCTCAATGGAATGGTGTATCCGAACGGAGAAATCGGACTTTATTAGATATGGTTCGATCAATGATGAGTCAAACTGATCTTCCAATCTCCTTTTGGGGTTATGCCTTGGAGACTCGCCGCATTCATACTAAATCGAGTTCCATCTAAATCGGTTCGTAAAACGCCATATGAGATATGGACTGGGAGACTACCTAGTTTGTTATTTCTGAAGATTTGGGGTTGTGAAGTTTATGTAAAGCGTTTATTATCCGATAAACTTGCACCTAAATCCGATAAATGCATATTTGTGGGGTATCCTAAAGAAACTAAAGGATATCAATTTTATCTCCCAAAAGAAAATAGAGTAATTGTTGCTCGAAATGGATTCTTTCTTGAAAAGGAATTTATTTCCAAAAGAATCGATGGGAGTAAAATACATCTTGATGAGATTCAAGGACCACAGCTTAGTGCCCGAACCTCATTAAGATGAGATTCAAGAGCCACAATTAGTGCCTCGAACCAAATAATGAATCTCGATTAGATGGCTCACAAGTCCAAGATGAGCCTATATCTATAGAACAAGGACCTCGAAGATCCGATAGGGTTCGTCAACAACCTCGAGAGATATGGATTTCTCATCACCGACGATCACAATGTGGAGCTTATGGTTAATGATGAGCCCACTTCCTATCAAGAAGCCATTAAGAGTTCCGACTCTAGAAAATGGTTAGAGGCTATGAAGTCCGAGATGCAATCCATGTATGATAACCAAGTTTGGACTTTGGTTAACCCACCTAAAGGTTCAAAAACCATTGGGTGTAAGTGGGTTTTCAAAAAGAAAACAGACATGGAGGGAAATGTGCATACTTACAAAGCACGACCGGTAGCAAAAGGTTATAGACAAACTCATGGTATAGACTATGATGAAACCTTTTCACCAGCTTGTAATGCTTAAATCTATCGGAATTCTTCTTGCCATAGCAGCATATTATGACTATGAAATTTGGCAAATGGATGTCAAAACCGCGTTTCTTAATGGAAACTTACTCGAAGATGTGTACATGACACAACCTCGAGGGTTTTGATGATCCTTTGAATTCTAATAAAGTGTGCAAGCTTCAAAGATCCATTTATGGATTGAAGCAAGCATCTCGAAGTTGGAATCTTCGTTTTGATGAAGCAATTAAAGAATTTAACTTTATCAAAAATGAAGATGAGCCTTGTGTCTATAAGAAAACAAGTGGGAATGCAATAGTCTTTTTGGTACTTTATGTTGATGATATCTTACTCATTGGAAACGACATCCCAACTCTACAAAGTGTAAAGACATGGTTGGGAAATTGTTTCTCAATGAAAGACTTAGGTGAAGCTGCCTATATTCTAGGTATAAGGATCTATAGAGATAGATCTAGAAAGCTAATTGGCCTAAGTCAAAGTGCATACATTGACAAGGTACTCGAAAAAGTTCAAGTATGCAAGACTCTAAGAGAGGATTCTTGCCAATGTCACATGGCATTAAGCTCAAGAAAACTCAAAGTCCTTCTACGAAGGATGAAGAAGAGCGCATGAACAAGATACCATACGCTTCCGCTATAGGGTCTATCATGTATGCCATGTTATGTACTCGACCCGATGCATCATATGCATTGAGCATGACAAGCGAGTTCCAATCAAATCTCGGAGAGGCACACTGGATCGTCGTCAAGAACATACTAAAGTACTTAAGAAGAACTAAAGATATGTTCTTAGTTTATGGAGGACAAGAAGGCGAGCTAGTTGTAAATGGTTACACCGATGCTAGTTTTCGATCCGACATAGATGATTATAGATCGCAATCAGGTTTTCTATTTTGTTTGAATGGAGGTGCTGTAAGCTGGAAAAGTTCAAAGCAAGACACCGTGGCCGATTCTACTACGTAGTCGAGTATGTAGTCGCCTCACCGCAGCCTAAAGAAGCAGCTTGGATTAAAAAGTTCATTACAGTAACTAGATGTAGTTCCTAGTATTGTGAACCCAGTGGATCTCTATTGTGACAACAATGGAGCCATTGCACAAGCTAAGGAACCAAGATCACATCAGCGATCCAAACATATACTTAGACGTTTTCATCTCATTCGAGAAATTGTTGATAGAGGAGATGTCAATGTATGTAAGGTGCCAATCGATGACAATGTTGCAGATCCATCGACAAAGCCTCTCCCATCGTCTAAACATGATAGTCATACCGTAACAATGGGATTACGGCTTATGCCAAATTGGTCTTAGTGCAAGTGGGAGGTCGTTGGGGATATGCCCTAGAGTCAATTTGTACTTATACAATTGTCATTATGTTTTATATAATAATATGAGGCTTTCCTTTCCATGAATAGTGAGTTTTGTTTTGTTGGTCATCCAAGTACGTGACTTGATAGTAAAACCTACAATGAATACAATGACTATTCTAAAGTCTGTCCTCGATCGATTATTATTATTGGAATAATAATAAATTAAGATTAGTATGTTTGTGACTTGATGGCTATGTTTTACCGGCCATGGATATTTGTGATATCGAGTCAAGACATAAATAAATGTTAGAGAACATTGTATTGGACATGACCCACTCGTGAGAGTACTTCATGGAATATGTCATAAGTACTTTCTAGCCATAATAATATTGAAAGTCCTTCGACCTAAATTCATCATAGTTTCTTACTTGATAAATTCTGTATTTTGACATTGTCTAAAGTTGTCTTTAACCGGATAATAAATTAGACTACTCGTTGGATATAAAATAAATCAAGGAGAGGAATATGATTGATTGTGAAGGAATTTGTCCCTCTCAATTATGGGAGAGATATCCATGGGCCCCTTGATAAGTTAGACTCGTTAAAAAATGCATGGCCGTGCTCAAATATATCAATCTAAGATATTGATATCATTTGTTTGAACAGTCTACTATGAAATCAAGAAATAATTGATTAAGCTTAATAAGGATGACATGCTCCGTGCCTTATGCTTAATCTGGATATCGTGTGACAAAGGGACTAAATATAAAATTATGGTTTGGTTCAAAGAGATCACCGATCTTCATTTAACCTGGATAGTTATAATGTTTTGCTAGAAACCGCTTATAACTTGTGGGCCATTTAAATACGATTTAGGCACGCTGCCAGTGTTAAATGAACCTATAGGGTCACACAATAAGCGAACTTGTTAGGTTATTTTTCTGGTGACCAGGTTCGATGAATCTGGATGATATCCAGATTATAAGAATCTGACTCGGTAAAATAATTAGTTAAATTACCGAGATAATGGCAGAATCTTATCATATCAGTTTTAATTTAATTTGAATTGAAATTAGAATATGATAAGATATGATTAGGGTTGGACTCTAAGAGGTTCGAGGGTTTTTTAAGAAAACCGTAGCCCTCTTTCGATAGTCAAAAAATTTTTGGTTGAGAACATTCGTGCCATTCTCTACCAGAGAGAAAAAAAAAACCTCTCAAACCCTAGGCGCTAGCACTCCCCGGGTATCGAGTGAGTTCGCGGTGTGTATCCGTAGAGGACGTTCGCATACTGCAGCGTCTGGTGATTGTTCGGGTCGAACGTACAACAGCGCAACCAGAATCGAAGGATTTCGATTACAGCAACCAGAGGTAACTCTTAAAGCTTAGATCTTCTTAATCGTTTACTTGGGTCCTCGGGAGGGATTCGTAGATGTTTTCCGCGTTTAGGAGTCCACGAATCCCAACAATATTACCATGGGTCAGGCTTTCGACAAGATGGCCTCGATTCTATAGGACTTGATCGAAAAAGTGGACAAGGTGGCCAGGAAACCACCGCGGGGAGAGGATGAGGCTTTGGAGCATTTCCTGAAGTTCCAGCCTCCCACATTCCAGGGGGAGGTGGAACAGGATGAGAAAACCGAGCAATGGATTGAGTAGATGGAGGACATTTTTGCTACTCTGCAGTACTCGGAAGAAAGGATGGTAAAGTTTGCTGCTTTTCGGCTAAGGGGACCGTCTCGGGCTTGGTGGCAGCGAGTACGGGATGATTGGGATAAGGAGGAGCAGGAGTGGACCTGGGATGATTTTACGGAGGCTTTCCGGGCTGAGAACATTCCTCGATGGGTGGCTGAGAAGAGGGAGGATGAATTCCAAACCCTCAGGCAGGGAGGCATGACCGTGGCCCAATATGCAGGCCGATTCATGCAGTTGTCCAAGTACTGCAAGTGCTTGGTAGATACGGAGCAGAAGCGCACCCGGCAATTCGTGAAGGGGCTAAGGCTAGATTTGAGGAAGGAGTTGGCTCCATCACCGCCAACGTCGTACACCGCCGCAGTGGACGCAGCTTCTCGGACGGAGAACGAAAATCGGCACCGACTGGTGAACCGACCCTTCCAACCAAGTCATCCACCTATGAGGCCTTCAGGCAATAAGCAACCTGCGGGTTCTATGCCGTGGGGAAATCAAGGTAAGCAGCCCCGAGTGCCTGTAGCCGGATCAATGCAAGGCAGCCTGAACTGCCGACTGTGTGGGAAGCGAGACCACACCGAGAAAAACTTTAGGGGTAGCGGGGGTGTGAGAAGGTGTTTCAACTGCGAAGACCCAGGACATCTGTGGAACGTCTGCCCCAAACCCTTAAGGACTGAGCAGACCACGCCGACCCAGCCAATGGGAGGCAACAGAGGTGCCGCTACTGGACCAGCCAGAGCGGGAGGCCTGAAGCCCCAGGTGAAGGCCAAAGTTTTTGCCCTGAACCGAGAAGAAGTCGAAGCAGATGCCGCCGTGATCGAAGGTAACCTTTCTATCCAGGGTTGTCTTGTTAATGTTCTGATAGATCCAGGATCTACACACTCTTATGTAAGTAAAGTATATGCTTCACGTCTGGGTTGGGAAGGAAATGAGCTACCTTATACCCAAGTAGTTAGTTCTCTCTTGGGAAAGGTGGCGGAAGCAGGCAAGAAAATGGGAAGTTGTGGAGTTGAGGTTGGGGAGGAGATTCTGGAGGCCGACCTTATAATCCTGGCCATGAATGGTTATGACTTGATCTTGGGCATGGACTGGTTGTCGAAGCACGGAGCTCGTGTGGACTGCAAGACTAAGACGGTGCAGTTTGTGAGACCTGGACAGGATGTAATTGAATTCAATGGCAAGCGAATGAAGGAACTGAAATTTCTTATTACTGGAGCTAAAGCCCGGAAGTTTCTCAAGAAAGGATGTGCGGGATACTTAGCGTATCTCCTAAACAAACCAAAGGACCAGTGTACCTTGGAAAGTACGGAGGTGGGGAAAGACTTTTCGGATGTGTTCCCTACGGAGCTCACTTCCCTACCCCTAAATGGGAAGTTGAGTTCACCGTGGATCTGATTCTCGGAGCAGAACTGGTATCCAGAACTCCCTACCGGATGGCACCGACAGAGTTGAAGGAGTTGAAGGAGCAATTGGAAGAATTGCTAAGGCAAGGCCAGATTCGGCCGAGTACATCACCGTAGGGAGCCCCGGTGTTGTTTGTCAAGAAGAACGATGTTACCTAGAGGCTATATATCGATTATCGGGGACTGAAAAATCTAACAATCAAGAATAAATACCTTTTACCCTTGATCGATGAGTTATTTGATCAACTGCAAGGCGCTGCTTGCTTTTCGAAATTGGACCTACGGCAAGGATACTATCAAGTGAGGATCAAAGAAGAAGACATTCCTAAGACTGCATTCAACACGCGGTATGGCCATTACGAATTTGTAGTAATGCCGTTCGGTGTAACCAACGCACCGGCAGTATTCATAGATTTGATGCATCGCATTTTCCAACCCTACTTGGACAAGTTCGTGGTTATATTCATTGATGACATTTTGATCTACTCCAAAAATCCGAAGGACCTCGCGGAGCACTTAAGGTTGGTCCTAGAGAAGCTGAGGGAATTCAAGCTTTACGCTAAGTTCAGTAAGTGTGAGTTTTGGCTGAGCTCAGTGTCTTTCCTTGGTCACGTGATATCCATGGAGGGGATCAAAGTGGACCCCGCTAAGGTAGAAGCCATAGCTAATTGGAAACAACCGGAGAACATTACCAAGATACGAAGCTTCCTTGGGTTGGCGGGGTACTATCGGCGTTTCATTAAAAACTTCTCCACTTTAGCTTCACCGATGACACGACTGTTGAAGAAGGATGTCGTTTTTCTTTGAGTGAGAAGTGCGAGAAGAGCTTCCAAGAACTTAAGAGGAGGTTGATTACAGCACCCGTGCTGAGTCTGCCTGAGGCTGATAAGCCCTATGCAGTCTATATAGATTCATCCAAGGAAGGACTAGGAGCTGTGCTGATGCAGGAAGGGAAAGTCATAGTTTATGCATCTAGAAAGCTAAATCTGCACGAAGTTAATTATCCCACGTATGACCTAGAGCTAGCATCTATAGTGTTCGCCTTGAAGAAATGGCGACATAACTTGTACGGTGCACAATACGAGGTTTTCACGGACCATAAGAGTTTGAAATATATCTTCACGCAAAAGGACTTGAATCTCTGGCAGCGTAGGTGGATGGAGTTCCTGGAAGAATATAAGTGCCCCATTAACTATCATCTGGGTAAAGCGAATGTGGTAGCAGACGCTCTAAGTCGAAAGGTGAAAATGGCACACTTGAGAATACAGGAGGTGTTGGCAGTCCAGGATATCCTGGAGAAAGATGTGCAGGTGCAAAAGGGGAAGATCTACGTGAGCAACCTGACCCTAAAACCCGATCGAGACCAGGAAATTGTATTAGGTCAACAGGGCAGTACAGAATTTCAAACCTTCAGGGAGAAAGAGATAGCGAGAGGAGGAGGCGATTTCCGAACCAATGAGAAAGGGGTATTGTACTTTCGGGACCGGATTTGTGTACTGGACATCCGAGACTTAAGGAAAAGGATACTGGACGAAGCACACAAGTGCAAATACACCATACACCCTGGGGAGGTAAAGATGTACCAAGACTTGAAGAGGAAACATTGGTGGGCTGGAATGAAGAGGGATGTAGTTCAGCATGTGTCAACCTGTCTGACATGCCAGAAGGTTAAGATGGAGCATAAAAAGTCTGCAGGTTTACTGCAATCGTTACTGATTCCCGAATGGAAATGGGAAGAGGTGACCATGGACTTTGTGGCTGGCCTTCCGATGACCAAGTCACACAAAGATGCGATCTGGGTGGTAGTGGACCGATTGACCAAGACAGCGCATTTCATACCAGTAAACGTAAGGGACTCGATAGAAAAGTTGGCTCAGACATATACCCGAGAAATTGTAAGGTTGCATGGTGTACCGTCGAGCATCGTGTCCGATAGGGACCCTAGATTCACTTCAAAGTTCTGGGGTAAGTTCCAGGAGTCCTTGGGCACGACCTTGAAATTCAGCACCTCTGCTCATCCGCAGACTGATGGTCAATCCGAAAGAGTCATTCAGATACTGGAAGACATGCTCCGAGCATGTATCTTGGACTTTGGAGATAAGTGGATTGAGTCTTTACTGGATGCGGAGTTAGCATATAACAACAGCTATCAGGCGTCGATCGGAATGGCGCCGTACGAAGCACTGTATGGGCAAAAATGCCAGGTACCGATATACTGGGGATGGACAGAAGAATGCAACGTTAAAAAGACTGGTGAAGTATGCATTCAGGAGATGACCGACAAAATTAAGTTAATTCAGGAAAGGCTAAGGGCACCACAAAGCAGACAGAAAAGTTATGCAGACTCTAGACGGAGGGAATTGGAGTTCCAGGTAGGTGACCGTGCATTCTTGAAGTTGACTCCTAGTAGAGGAATCCTGAAACATCCGAGGGGAGGGAAGTTGAGTCCTAGGTACTTGGGACCATTCCCGATAATGGTGAAAATTGGACCGGTTGCCTACCGATTGGATCAACCTGATGGCCTAACCGGGATGCATGACGTATTCCATATCTCTCAGTTGAAAAGGTACAATCCCGATCCGAGTCTTGTACTCAATGAGGAACCATTGGAGTTGCAACCCAATCTGAGTTATGTGGAGAGACCCGTCAAGATCTTGGAGTGGAGTATCAAGACGCTCCGAAACAAGCAGATCCCCATGGTCAAGATACTTTGGGATCATCATGGAGCACATGATACAACGTGGGAAATGGAGGAATGGTTAAGACGAAAGTATCCGGGTATACTCGAAGGGTATGAAATCTGAATTTCGGGACGAAATTCTCGTAAGGGGGAAGGGATGTAATACCCCACCCAAAACCACCTTTGACTATGGGAAAAAGTTATGCATTGCATAGCATCTTGCATTTTATGTGGTAGCTAGAATAATTTTATTTGCATGGATGCATGTGAAATTTTCCGTTACTCTTGCACTTGAATTAATTGATGTGAAATAGTTCTATTGTTAAAGATTTGTTTAAGGGAGGCTTGGTCGAAGATTTGGAAGGATGAGTATTGGGGTGGTAAGAACTTCTTGTAGAAAAATTAGCATTGGAGTTGTTTTGTAATAGCAGGGAGGTTGGTGATTTCCTTTGGTGACCCAAGTTCGAATCCTACCTTTTGTGAAGTAAGTTGCTCTTCTTGAAATTCTTTTCTTTAGACCGTTTCTTATCTTGGTCGAAAAAGAATCTAGCTATCCTAGAGAAATTTTAGTATTTTTACTCCAAGGAAATAAGTCTCTATATTTATTTCCTAAATCCAAGGACTTTGATGTGAATAAAGTTCACCTTTAATTTTCAGTTTGTGTTCCTTAGGATTTTCAAAAAAAACCCTAGCTAGTAATTAAAATATTAGCTTGATTTTAGTTAGATAGATGTTGCCATGGATAGGTGAAATTAATGAATCCTTTTCCTAGTAGGAAATCTTGTTAATTTTAATCCTAGAATGTTAGCTAAAAATCTGGAAAAAAATTCCAGCAAGTGCCGCCACTTCTTGGAGGACTTGTAGCTTAATCCAAACTCTTCTAGGACTAGAGGAAATCCTATCCGAATCCTTGATAAAACCAGATTTTATTTCAATCCAAATTCAACTAGGATTTCTTCCTTTTCCTAGCTGAATTTCGGCAGCTTTGTATCTATATAAGCTATCTGAAATTCCAGCCATCTTTAGCTACAATCCAACTCTAAAAATCCTAGCTCAAACCACCTAGAACACTCCTTAACAATTCAACTACCTTAGCTGCACAAAACCAGAATTTTATTCACACAAAAACACTGAAATTCGTCCAGCATATACACAGAAAATTCGGACAGCTTTGTGTAGGATTTTTGCCAGCTTTATGTTCCTACTTCAACCGAAATTCTGCACACATCACTCACTAAAAAAATGCAGCTGAACACGAGATTTT
Organism: Voacanga thouarsii; assembly: GCA_026120185.1. Lineage (NCBI taxonomy): Eukaryota > Viridiplantae > Streptophyta > Magnoliopsida > Gentianales > Apocynaceae > Voacanga > Voacanga thouarsii. Next base: position 1,016,581 of record JANUWF010001174.1, read on the forward strand.
CAGCGCCTAAAACCCTCAATTTTCCTCTGGAAATTTTCGTAGAATTATAGCAGCCAAACCAGTCCAAAACTTGCTACACTTGCACAGAATTTTCACAGCACTTGTACAGGATTTTTCAGTAATCAAAACTCACTCAAACTCTTCCTTGTTTGGCCCAAAATTCTGAACACATTCAGCCCTTCCTTTGAGCAGTAGTTCGGCCAGCATAGAGGGGCAAAATTGTAGAATTTTCTCCTCCATAAAACTCCCCCAAAATCGGCAGCAAGGAGGCGCGCGCAAGCTGGAAATTCCACCTTTGCTGTCCAAGAAACCTAAAGCCATTTGGAGTCTATCTAAACATCACTATCTAACCCTAAACCAATCTTCTCCAACTTTAAATCATAACAACTGTTTACCCTCTCCATTCTACACGAAAATTTCAGCAACATCTCTCAGCAAATTTTCGAAAACACAAGAGTTATTCCAAGCAAAAATCGAACACACCTTAAGGTAAGCACAAATCCTTTCAACCTCTTGATGCCGTTTTCTCTAATGAATCTTTTCACTTTCTTCTACCCTTAAATCACGCCCTATAGAGGCTGATTTCCTCTTCTTCCTAAATTTTCGGTCAAGTGAAGCAAAGGATGTAGCTTCTCTCTTCTTTTCAAGCGAACTCGGGACGATCACCATAGGAGCATCGAGACCTCATTACCCGGTAGTTGCAAGGTAAGGGAATACCCTCCCTTGATGTCGGAAGTAAAGTTTAATGGTGTTTATTAGCGAGATAAACATGTGGTCGTAGTATTTGATCTTTGGGATTGAATAGTTTACTTGGAATTAAATAGGAGATTGCAAATTGTTATGAAAATGAATGGGATTAGAGCATGTTTGAATTAATTGAGACCCTGATCATGATATTATATGGTTTAGATCAGGAGGATAATTGAGGAAAGCCAGCGGTGATTTTTATCGCATTTTTCTGAGGCATATCAAGTAAGTCCTTGAATAAACTCTTTTGCTAAACGTTGTGATGGTAAGTCCTTTTATAAACTATTTTGTTAAAGGTTGTGATGGCAAGTCTATGTTGTGAAGCTTTGTAAAGCTATTGTTGAACTATGTTTGCTTGGGTTGTAAACGTGGATATTTATTCTTTAAACGGTTTTGTCAAACTAACGGTTTTATCAAGAAAACTATTCTTTTCCTTAAATTTTTAGAAATCTCTTTTAAAGAAAGCCACGTTTTACAAAGCCAAGGTTTGGAAATATTTTGAATCAGGAATTGACGGATATGTTCGTTGAGTACTCAATAAGGGTAGGCTAACAATACTAGTCTTGGAGGGCTAGCGTAAGTCTTCTGGCAGGAGGCCACCTCCAGAAGATGAACTCTGCTTGAAGAGGCAACAGTGTTGGTTGGTCAGGCCAGTCCGAGCTAGCATTGTACCTGAAAGGTATTATTTATATTCCCGGCATGCACACCCGGATGGTTTTGTTGGGTGTAGAGATGGAGGAGTATCTCACCCGGTGAGCTGTACACTCACCTTGATCAGAACGCCCAACGTGTGGTAATCTGGTCCGGACAAGGTGCACAAAGTGTGGTGCCTTGGCCAACTTGTTCTCATGGAGCCCAACGTGTGGTGACATGACTTTTATTCGAGTGGAGGATTTATTTTGTAAAAAGTGTGACAATGAGAAAAACCCACTCCTTGCGAAAAGAGATTGTTTATGACTTGTTAAATTATTTTTACAAATGTTTTACACTTTGCATACACGAACTATTTAAAAACACCATGTGCACACACAGGACTTACTGAGATTTATTCTCACACTGTTTTACATCATGTTTTCAGGGGATAGACTTTGCTGAGTCAGCGAGGCATGTAATAGTTGAAGCTTTTGCTATTTTCTCTATCCGTTCTAGGAGACATTTATTGCTTATGATTCTAAATAATATTTTATTTTATTCTGTTTTACTCCAAGTTGAGCCTGATGTAATAAGAATATTTCTTTATTTATCGAAGTTGATCCTTTTGGAGATTGCCTTTATATTTTATACCTCGTTCTAAAGACCCCTTGTCCTACAGGACGGGGCTACATCCCCGCCTTTTTAGGGTACGTAGTCGTGGGGTGTTACAGCCGGTGCCAAGTACTCTCTGGAAAGCGAGTATTTTGTGCATGAATTTATGAATTTTCCAATAATTTTGGTATATTCCTAATCCTACTCAGCCATGAATTTAGCATCCTAGAAGCCTATAAAAGCATAAGAAAGCACAAGAGAAGAGAGATGTACATAGAGAGATATGGATTCAAAAGAAAAAAAATTCACAATCACTTATTAAATGAGGAGTTCACCCAAATCAAGGAGGATTGCTCAATAGAGTCTTCAAGGGTAAATAAAGAGGCTTGTCTATTAGTGCTTTCTTTTTATCTTTGTCTTCTTTTCCTTAAACAATGATGTATTCAATATCTTTATTGTAATTTAACATTATTTTGGGATTCATAATTTTGTGTTGATTTAGTTATTTGATCAAATCTTTATCATCTTTGGTGTTTGATTACTAAATATCACTGGTTATTAGTGCAAGTTCTTCTAATTAACTCGACAAAACGATATTAGAAATTTCATTGTATTGATTTCGTATTTGTTTAATCTTAATGGATTTGAACGATGAAGTTAGGATTTTAGAACTAAGTGATTAAAGGTTAAGTTGATGTCATCTTGACACAAGGTCATTAGCTAATTTCATGGTTGTATGGAATTGAGATTCATGTATATTTTGATTAGGATGGCTTGATTGACAAATCTACTAATTGAATCAAAACATAATGATGAGCTTAATGCATGTTTAGGTTTTGTTAGCTTGATTGACAAATCTGTTAAGGTTAATCAAAATATAGGATTCCATGGATTGATAAATGAAGTGGAATTTATCTCAATGAATTCATGACTTGACAAGCGATTGAATTTTACTTTACATTCATTCATGATGCCAAGATGATAACTAATTGAGAGAATTGCTAGTTGGATCATTATCATATTTTTTAGGATAATTGTCTAAATTACATAAACCTACATCATTGAGTTGTATATATATTTTTATTATTTATTTTTATTTTTTTCCTATTTTATTGGGTCGGTTAAACAATGAATGAAAATTGATTAGTGTGGACTTATTCCTTTGAGGATCGATACTCATTAATTCCCTATACTATGCTTGCGATGAGTATACTTGATCGTATGTGAATTTTGGAATTAATGTTTTAATTAAAACTTGATTAAGGGATGAATTTAAATTTAATGATTTTTATACACCCAAAATTTACACATCAAGTTTTTGGCGCCATTGCTGGGGAATAATATTATGAAACCTTGGATTTTGTTGATTTAATGATGTTTCTATGTTAATATGTTTATATGTAAATATGTGAATATGTATTTATGTTCCATGTATGGCTAGGTGCCATATTTTGTATACTTGTAATTTAATGCCTCTATACATTATAATTCTTTATAATTTCATTTGTAAATTGTCTAACTTGTAAATTCTATAATCTCACAATCTTTGGTCTTTTGTAGACCTTGCTCTTAGTTTATGACCTGACCATCCAAAGCTGACATAGTCGATCTTGATCCAGAAAGTGAGAGAACTCTCAACAGGGTTCGTAAGGTTGTAAGAGAAAGAGTAAGGAAAGAAATGGAGGTAAATTAGCCTAACAATAGTGGTAGCAGTGGAGTTAATAGGCAGATTATGAATGACTTTGTAAAACCCGCAATCTCAGGTAAGAGCTCTAGTATCACAAAGCCTAGGATAGAGGCCAACAATTTTGAGATAAAGCCCCATATATTCCAAATGATCCAAAATATGGTCCAATTTAATAGGTTGCTTGAGAAAGATCCCAATACCCACCTTGCAAGCTTCTTAGAAATTTGTGACACATTTAAAATGAATGGTGTTTCTGAGGATGCCATCAAACTAAAACTTTTCCCATTTTCCTTGAGAGATTGAGCAAAATTATGGTTCAAATCTTTACCCACCTAATCCTATACTACTTGGAATGTGTTAGCTGAAAAATTTGTGGCCAAATATTTCCTACCAGCTAGAACATCCAAACTTACGATCGACATTTTTTCCTTCCAACAATTAGAGGCCGAAAACTTTTATAAGTGTTGGGAGAGGTTTAAAGAAATGCTGAGAAAATGTCCTTACCATGGATTTATGTTGGGAATGCAAATGCAGATCTTTCAAAGTGGATTGAGCTTTGCTACGAGGCAATTAGTTGATGCATCTACAAGAGGCTCCATTTATTCCAAAACCCCAGAAGAGGTATATGATTTGATTAAAAATTTATCTACGAATAACTATACCTGAGGGTAGTTCACGATCTAGAGCTCATGTACATAGGTTACACAAGATGCATGTAATGGCTGCATTAGTGGCAAAGGTGGAAGCACTGACGGAGAAAATGGATCAATTGGTGATGGCTCCTTCCTAAGAGCAGGTCATGAGTGTGAATTGTGATATTTGTGGGGAAGGGCATCCAAACCATGAGTGCCAACATATGAGGTCTTCTCAAGAAGCCTTGGAACAAGCAGCGTTTGTAGGTAATGGTCGGCAAGGTAATAATCCTTACAGTAATACTTACAACCCAGGTTGGTGGAATCACCCGAACTTTTCATGGAATAATAAAAACCAACCTCGGCAAGCTTCTTCAAATTTTAGGATGCAAATGACTCAACCACCACAGTCGTATGATGCCCCACCTACTAAACCATACTTGGAGGAGCTGGTTAACCAACTAGTAAGTGGAGCAGAAACACGGTTCCAAGGAGTCGATACAACAATGAGAAACTTAGAGGTGTCCGTGCGCAACCTTGAAGGTCAAATTAGACAGCTAGCCAAACTCCTTGGTGATCATCAAACGGGATTGCTTCCAAGCAACACGAAGACCAACCCATGTGACTAAGACCGTAGGAAACATTGATGTTGAGTTAATTTAGTTTTTGGACATCTTTTTATTTCTCATTTATTTTGATTTATTTGGCTATTATTTTTAATTTCTGGACTATATTCTTTACATGAGCTCGTGTTCTTTTTCTTTGATTCCATTAAAATTCATATTTGGGAAAAAAAAAAAAGGTGATTTGTGGCCAGAGCTGACCTTGCGCAAGGCCCAACCTTTAGCCCGAGCGCCGGGCCAGTACGGCCAGAGAGCAACCTGCAGACAAAACAGGCCCTGCGCCAGGCCCACTCTGCTGCCACATGATAACCGGCCTTCTTGGCCATTTTTTTTTTTCAGAACACTCTCATCCCTCTCAAATTTTCTCTAACCCATCGCCGAGTTCATCTTTAAAATACCGCTGGATCACTTTCTAAACCTCCAAAATACTTACCAAACACAAAATCCTCATTTTGTTCTTGAAATTTTGGATCAAAACAAAGAAAAATCTGATCTTTTTCTCTAAAACCCATTTTCAATCCTTCTAGTGGGGGCACAATTTCTTTGATCCTTTTGCATAGAATCATTGCCTATGCATTGGAAATTATTGTAGTATAAATTTTCTATACTTTCTACGGTTAAATTTTTTCTTATGAATTTTGGGTAGTTTTCTGTGCATTTTTGGGAAAAAAATCTTGAATATTTCCTGGTGAAGGATTTGATTGTTACAATTGCTTTCTTTGAGCTTTCATTGGCATTAGAATATCATTGATATTGCATTACAATTAATGCCACTGATATTTTACATCTTTTTGGAAGTGATTGAGAATGCATTCTTTATCAGTAATTTTTGGGATAAAGGATAGTTGTTCAAATTTAATTTAGCCTTCTGCTTATAAACATTACATTGGGATATAAATGGTATGACTAATTGAGCATTGTGATTCTGAGCTGAATATTGATTCATTGAGCACTATTGAACATTGTGGATTTGATCAAGCCTGTTGATTTTATTTTCGGATTGGTATATGGCTATCTTTCTTGCAGGGTTGTTGGAGGGGGTTCAGTGGTGTTTTATTGCCTATCTTGTGGTGTTTTGTGTTGAGTTGGTGGTGGTGCTGAATGGTGGTGTAATTGCGAGAAGGTTAAGAGTTGAGTGTTAGTTGTAAAGAAAAAGTTGAGAGAATCATATTTTTCTGTTCTACCATTTTTCTTCATCATTTCATCATGTCTAGATGACCTAGAGGGTTAGTATCGGGGGCTAAGAGAGCTCGAGATACCTCTTCCTCTATACCTTCCTTCGAGTCTCTACTTACCTAACCTACACAATTTTCTGATCCTATGTGTCAAATTTGGTATGACAGGGACCAACACAATAAGATTATAGTAGAAAAGCAATACAAGACTGAGGGGTAGAAAACAGAGGGAACATTCATCGACAGGAAAAACTAGAGAAAAAAAACCCGCAAACCTTAAAAGCCACACGGAAGCGTAAAGATCATATCTTTGCGTGCTTTAAACCTACTAGGTTGATTAGGAGTGGATTGAACGATAGGAATCGCTTCGCCTTGCCCACTTGAAGAAGCTTCCGGTTGAAAACCCGCTAGCCTCCTACTTCGCCTTGTTTGCATGAACGCTAAGCCTTTCAGCTCTCAGAATATGCCACAACCCAACCTCTAGTCGGTGAACACAATAGTGAAGAAGAGCGGTCTCAAATCTCCTTGGTTCTCTTGCTATTGGTTAGCTAAGCTCTATGAAGAAATAATAGAGAAGAGAGAGGCGTGAGCCTGAGAGAGAGAGATGTGAGCTTTTCTTTTGCTAGGGAGATTAGGGTTTTCCTCTTTCCCAGAGACTTGTTTGTTGGTCAACCAAAACTAGGTCTCTTATCATCTGATAAACGTATCCACGGGATATCATATTTCAAACACCTGGATGTTATCCTGAGAATAAGTTTGACTTAACCCTAAACTCATCTGAATCGTATATGGAAGAAACCCTACGGTCTAAGCTATTGGGCCGAAATAATATTTATTATTTTTTTAGACCCAAAAGGCCCAAAATAATAAACTTTAATTATTTATTTCCTGGGCTTATATAAATAACCCAATAAATAATTAATGAGCCCAAATGAACCAAAATAATTAATCTTTAATTATTTATTTCTTGGGCTTATACAAATAACCCAATAAATAATTAAACATTAATTATTTCCCTTAGTTTAAGCTCAGGTTAATTTCCTAATTATTCATACTAGACCTAGGCCCTAAATAATAAATTAACCAATTAAACCAGATAATTAATTTCTCTCTACTCCTATTTTTATTTTATTTATTTATTTATTTTATTCCAGTCTAATAAAAAAATAGACATCCTGAATAAAATAAACAAAATAAAATAAAATAAAATACTCTTGAACTGAGACCAATTCGTCAACCCAAAAATTAGTTAGGACTTACGGGATATTCCGAGGACCAAAAAGACACATCGCCTTGGCTGCTAAAATGACCAAAATACCCTTGCTATATAAATAGCTGTATTTTACATTTTAAATATTTCATAATATCACCATAAGGAAATATTGACCCCAAGGACAATGCTGCATTAGCAAAGTTTCCGACCTACAGGTGAAATAACTAAAACACCCCTCTACATATCGTCGTACATTTAGAGAGGAAGAAGTGTACTAACACCCCTCTAAATGACATCTACCATCCTTAGGCTTCTAGTCCAATGATCCACGACTTCTTGGAGTGTTTCCGCTTTCCAAGGGAGTTACCCTAAAGTAAACATCCGAGTCATGTTTTCCAAGGCCCTGAACATTTTAGACCATTCGGACAACCACAAGGGGTGATATAGTGTATAAACTATCTTGTACAAGTCTAGCTTAACTAATTAGTTACATATACCCAATATACAAGTATATTGGTTCTACTATAGAACTTCAACTATAGCATATCAAAGCATATGCTTCCAACTTCGTCAAACCACCAACTCATACTCAAGTCGTGGAGTACTAGTCCACGCTGTAGCGGTAGTAGTCTAGGTTCCTATCATATAGTACTTTTAGAAATCACTACTATGGATCATGTCCTACATATTCAAAATACGCTTATGTCATGAAGTGAGTGGACTACTCACTGGCTAAAGGTAAGCCATTCCCCATTTGAAATTCATAACATAATAACCTAAACATGATGAGATTCCCAGTCTCATCAATAGGTTAAGAACAAATGTTTATGTGGTAAATAACTTGTGATCCATGCCTTACTGTGAAAGACCACCATTCACATAGATCACTTATTTAAACACAATGGGTCTGTTCCAAACGAAATTTGTGCACAAACAAAAAGTAAATTCACAAACAATTTCTGAAAATAAATTCTTTTATTAAAATATTTGATTTTACATCAGAAACCTAGTCTAAGAGGGCATACAATCCAACAATGACTTCTTTAGATAATTCTCTATAGCTTTCTCCTATGTTTAAGCGCTTGGGGTGGGAGCCCATCATTAGAATGGAAGGTGCTTATTATCCTGTGCTGTGAGAGAGTTTTATACCAACATGCAAGATAAAAAGAAAAATAGCCTCCAAGTCATCTCCACCAGGGTCAAAAGGATTCAAATTTAGTTTGACAGAATGAGACTGGCTAGAATTTTGGGTGCCCCTGATGCGAGGCAGTGGATTCCTATGGTCCATAATAAACAAAAGGTTATTTCTAAGCCTACATGGGAGGTGAAGGCTGTAAGGGTTAGTTTTCGTATAAGGAGGAAAGGGAAAATCGATCAAATTGATTATTACTCAAACAATGATCTTTAGGCCCAATGGCATGTCATAGCCTATATCTTTGCTTTTAACATCTATCCTAAGGCTGGTGGGTTCAATAAGTCTAGGGTCCTTGACCTTTATATTCTGGATAAGATGAAGAAAAATGAGCCTGTTCCCCTTACCCCAATTGTGAAACCCCAGTCAAAACCAACCTTAGAGTAAGGGGGTTGGGATGCATATCATATTTTATTTCATGATTAAATATATTTTTATATGATTTTTATGTGCTTTGGATTTGAGTTTTATTGTCTGGAAGTCTTGTTGATAAGTATTATGTGAGAGGGCCAAAATGGTAATTTTTGCCCGAGGTGAAAATAGGGAAATAGCTTATGGATGGAATAGAAAATAATTTTTCTAGTGAAAGTATCAACAAGAGTTGATGTGGTTTAGTGGTTTGAGCCTTAGAATTAATTATGGAAGTCTAGGGTTCAAATTCCATCATGGAAGCTTTAGCTTGATTAAATTTTATTTTTGCTTGGGAAAAAATAGTTTTGGCCTTATGCTTTGGGGAAGGTAGGGATGATGTCCTAAGAGAGAGACATGTTAGGAGTAACCTCATTCCACTCCCTTGCTCTACTCGAATTTCTTAAATGGAATTCATTTTCCCTTGATCTTAGATTTTTCCTTAATTATCAACTCTTTAGTTTAATCAAGATGTTCTAGCCATCTTCTTTCCGGACATTCCAGAAAAGTGTTGAGGTCCTGTAGGATCAAAATGTCTTAGTAAAAGACTTCTTATGATCTGAAAATGTGGAAGAGTTGTGGGAAGTTCCAAGAGGAAAAAAAATATTCCCTCTATTGAGGTTGCTAAAAATTCTCTCTAGCTAGCTCATCTTCTTTATTGGAATGAGCTGAAAATTTTCCAGCTTGTGGTGCCTTCAAAATGTCGAGTTTCTTAGCTAGCATTCCCTCTCAAAATGGTCTTTAGGATCAGTTTGTAATATGAAATTCTTAGCCATTTTCGGACTGCTTACAGCTGTAGCAAAAGTAGGAAAAATTCCTACACAAATCACAGCTTTGAGAGTCCAACACCAAGCTATTTTCTTCCAGATTTTGTTTAGTACCTTAGCAATATTTTTCCTCTATGAAGAAGGATGGAAACCAGCCTTGAAAACCCCTGAAGTTCCCCTTCAAACACTCTGCAAGTGGCTGGGAATGGCAGCCGAAAATCTGCCCAGAAATTACTGTTCAGCGAAAAAAACTGTGCAAGAAATTTTCCAGCCTTGTTTCCTATTTCTCTCCCAGCTGAAACACCAACTTTATTCTACAAAAACCTTCCTTAAACCTCCAGTAATAGAGCTCCATTGTTCCCCTTAAGCTTCTGCACGAAATCCAGCAATGGCTACCCGAAAATCCCTCCACCAAATCCCTACAATTTTGCTTTATTGGTTTCCAAAATACCAACCATCTTTGTTTAGCAACCATCCATAATATATCACTCCATTGACCAGACTTCTTCTTCATCATTGTGCACCTTAGTTTCGGACACCCTAAGCTACCTTGAACCAGCTTTAATTCCTCAGAAAAACTGCTCAACCAGTCGGCCACAGGAGATCTTCAAAGCTCTTCAATGATTAAGATATTCTAGAAATATTTAGTTTTCAAATTCACTACCTAAAAATATTCTTCAAGGATTGCAACAACTAACCTTTTAATTTTCCCTTCCAAATCAGAGAAACAACTTGTAACACCCCGGATGACCTAGGCCCGCCAGGGCCGGGAATGTCGCCCCGTCCAAAGGACAATGGGTCTTTATAACTAGGTCACAAATAAAATTGCTAAAATAAATAATACCCAGACTAAAAAGAATTTATTACAACCCAAAATACTTCAAAAGTACATCCATGAAATCGCAAAACAAAAACCATAATTAAAATCATCCACACTCTTCTCCCCAAAGCAGTACATAAAATAAAATAAAAAAACACATTCTCTTCCCAAGGTAGATACTCACCCACAATAGGATCAACCTGAAATCATGATAAAAATGTGGTGAGACAGAAATCTCAGTAAGTCCGTGTGTGCTTTGGGTGTTCAGCGGAAACAGTTCGTGGATGCAAAGTGTGAAATCTTTATAAGAGAAACATTGGCAAGAAATAAACATTAGTCAAAAGAAAGAGTGGCATTTTGGCTCTTCTAGCCATACATAAGTAATGAAATCAACCACTCGAAAGAAAGGGATATGGGTTACACACTTTGGGCCCCATAACCGGTCAGAATGTCTAAAATTGGGCAGACTGACAAAAGTAAGTGATCGGCCTACTGGGCAAGATACTCCTCATTCTCTATACCTAAACAACCGCCGGGTATCCATTCTGGCAAAAACACAGTCACTTGACTAAAACAAAATAAACTGCTAGCTCGGACCGGCACGACTCACTGGAACTGGCATCTTATCCGGGAAGGACTCACCCCTCAGAGGTGGCCACCTACTGAGTGACTTATCCTAACCCTTCAAAGACTAGTCCTAGTAGTCCACCCTTATTGAGAACTCAACGACATTCCCCACTTGGGATAAAATGAACAAAGCATTGTGCTTCATGAAAATAACAATTTGAGGGTTTCCAAAGCTTTGGGAGAAATTAGTTTTAGAAAGAGTTTCAAGTTTGGAAAAATCTGCTCAAAGACTTTTAAATAATTTAAGCATTGGAATTAATGATGAATTCAACCCTCAATTTCTTTCAAATAACCGAGTGTCCTTGCACTCCACATTTGGCTTGCCATAAGGAAATTATTTCACATCAATCAGGTTTTATGCAGGAGCTTACCCGATTCTTGCTCACAACAACAAGGTCTCGAATAGTTGAGCTAACCCCATATGGGCAAATACAAATATTAATCAGATTCAAGCCACAATCCACTTCCTCAATTTTAAATCAACTCAATTCACCACTACCATGATCCTAGTGTCCCAAGCTTTAAGGCAAAACAATAATTGAATAGGTTTGTAAGCTCAGTTTAATTTGTTATTTAAAATAATTAATGGATTAGGAAATAAATTCTAATAAGTTGAAAGTTTAAATCTTGTTAAGGAAAATTTAGAGTTTATTTGATCAGGAGTCATATGTGGTACTAGGTAAAGTAGTGATGTAATGATAGCTTAGTTGTTAGAAAATAATTGATAGCTAAAACTAGTTAAGATTAAATTTAATAAGTCTTTTTTGGAAAATAATAAGTAAATCCTTAAGGGTTTTGATTTAGTAAATATTTTATTAAGTATAAATCTTTTCCATAAAGGCTTTAATTAATTTCTTTATTTTAAATAATATTTCTTTATTTTATTTTCTCAAAAAGTTATTATTTATTTGACAAAAATATCCTTTACATATATTATAATTCCAAATCTACCATTCCTAAGGTTTTCAAAATTCTCTAGCAAAAATTATTAGTAAATATTTTATTCATGAAATAAAATTTGCTTAGGGACAATTAGATCATGATCAAGATTCCATGGTCAACCATAATCAATAACATACTCAATCCTTCAATTCATCAAGTCATCCAAATCTTGCACATAGGCATAGATCTAAATTTATTAAGACATGCTTTAACCTCTACTAGCATAAACATGATCATGGCTTCAAAATCTAACCATGCATACAAATCCTATTCACCCATGGTGACATAATCTGTAGTATGCTTCATCACAAATACTACCTATGACATGCATCAAATCTCAACTCATCATTAAATCCACCAATATAATCCTTCCATGCATAAATCCCATCTCCTTCACAATCATACATATACTCATGCTTCAATCAACAACATCACATACACAAACCCATCGCCATTCATCAACCTAGAGACATGATTCTAAATTTTAAAAAGAGGATTGAACGTACTTACTTGATTGATGAATGACTTGAAGGAGTTTAGAGAAGATCTCAACTCCTAGATGGCTAATCTTGTTCAAGAAAGGTGGCGAAAGCATGGCCATGGAGGAAGAGACCATTCGGCCAAGAGAGAGAATTTTGGTCCATGAGAGAGAGAGAGAGAGGGAGAGAGAAAGAAGTCATTAGTGTGATTATTCATATAGGTTTTCATTAGAGATCAAGTTTGAAGAGGTTGATGTTGATAGAGTGATTTTACCTTGAAGATATTCTTGTCCAGAAATTTCTGCTTTGATCCGAAGTAGCAAGATGTTTGGAGGAGTTTGATGTTAATATTGGTGTTGATGGATTCACAGCAATGAGTATACTAAATCTGGAGATTTTTGTGAGGGTTTGAGGTGGTTTGGAGGGGTATTAGGTGTAGAGAAGAAGTAGGTGTTCTTGGTGTAGTGTGTGTGTGTTCTTGTTGCTTGATGAAAATCGAGAGATGGAGAGAGAGTTTGTGCAGCTGCCGATTTTCTGTGGGAATAGGACTAGCCGAATCCTAGTAGGGTTTTAGGGAGTTGATTCTCTGATTTAGAAGGGAAAAGGAAAGGTTAGTTGTTACAATCATTGAAAAATATTTTTGGGAAGTGAATTTGGAAAGTAGATATCCTAAGAATATCTTGATTTGTTTGGATAGCTTGAAGTCTCCTATGGCCGACTGGATTGTGCAGCTTTTCAGGGGAATTAAAGCTGGTTAAAGGAGGATTGTGATGGCCGAAACTAAGGTGCACAATGGTGGAGAAGATGTCTGATCAATTGAGCAAAATTTTATGGAAAGTTGTTAAACATGACGGCTGAAATTTTGGAAAGTAATCAAGCTAAATTGCAGGGATTTGGTTGAGGGATTTTCGGTTAGCCATGGAGGGAATTTCGTGCAGAAGCTTCAGGGAACAATGGAGCTCTATTAATGGAGGCCTAAGGGAGGTTTAGATAGAAGTAGGTTGGGGTTTTCACTTGGAACAAAATAGGAAACAAGCTGCACAAAAATTCTGCACAGAAATTTCGTTGTACAGGAATTTTATGGCAGAATTTTCGTCTGCCATTTCTAGCAGATTTGCTGCGAGTTTTGAAGGGGATTTCAGGGGTATTCAATGCTGTCTTCCATCCTTCTTTATGGAGGAAAAACATTGCTATGGTTCTACACAAAATCTAGGAGAAAACAGCTTGGTTTGGAGCTCTCAAAGTTGATTTTCGTACAGGAATTTTTCCTATTTTGCTTCAGCTTGAGCAGTCCGAATTTGGACAAAAAATTTCAGGTTTCAAACTGATCCTAAGGACCATTTTTCTGGTAGCATTTGGGAGGGAATGTGAGCTAGAATTTTTTACCTTTTGAAGGTACAACAAGCTGGAAAATTTCAGCTCATTCCATAAAGATAGATGAACTAAGATAGAGGAAAAATTTCTGCAAGCTTTCAAGAGGGATTTTCCTCTTGAATTTTCCCACAAATCTACCATATTATCCAAACCAAAAGAAGTCTTCTACCAAGACATTTTAATCCAAAAAGACCTCAGCACTCCACTGGATTTTCTGGAAAGAAAATGGCTAGGACATCTTGATCAAACCAATGAGTTGAGAATTGAGGAAAATTAAAGATCAAGGAAGGATGATTTTCCCTATAAGAATTTTGAGAAGAGTAAAAGGAATGGAATGGGATTACTTCTATCGTGTCTCTCCTAGAACATCATCACCACATTAATCTAGGCCCTTAAGGCCGAAACCAATCCTTTCCAAGCAAAATAAAATTTACTCAAGCTAAAGCTTCTATGATGGACTTTGAACCTTAGACCTCAAGAATTAATTCCAAGTCTCTATCCACTAAACCACAACAACTCTTGTTGCTATTTCTACTAGAAAAATTATTTCCTATTCAATCCACAAGCTATCTCCTTGTTTTCACCTCGGGCAAAAATTACCATTTTACCCCTCTCACACATCACTCACCAACAAGACTTCAAGATAATAAAAATCAAATTCAAAGCACATAAAAATCATATGAAAACATATTTAATCATGAAATAAAGCATGATATGCATCCCAACCCCCTTACTCTACGGTTGGTCTTGACTGGGGTTTCACATCCTCCCCTCCGTAGAAGAATTTCGCCCCGAAATTCAAGCATACCTCTATTTCAGCTCGGGATGCTTCCGCCTAACCCATTCTTCCGATTCCCATGTAGCATCTTGCATGCCATGGTGCTCCCACTGAATCTTAACCATCGGTATCTTCTTATTCCGAAGGGTTTTGACACTGCGGTCCAATATCCGTACAGGCTTTTCCACGTAGCTCAAGTCTGGCTACAACACTAACGGTTCCTCATTCAACACGTGATCGGGTTCCGCATTATACTTCTTCAACTGTGACACATGGAACACGTCATGGATACCCGTTAACCCATCTGGTAGCTCCAACCGGTAAGCTACTGGTCCGATTCTTTCCTTAATCACAAACGGCCCCAAATACCTAGGATTCAATTTTCCACCCTTCTGATGCTTCACAATCCCCTAGTTGGGTGATAACATCAGAAACACACGGTCCCTGACTTGAAATTCCAATTCCCTTCTCCAGTCGTCCGCATAACTCTTTTGCCTGCTCTAAGCCGCCTTTAACCTTTCCCGGATTAGCTTCACCTTATCCAACATCTCTTGCACACAAACCTCTCCAATTTTGCTCACGTGTCCATCTTCCATCCAACTGCAATACAACGGTACTTGACACTTACGCCCATACAAAGCCTCGTAAGGTGCTATCCCCATCGAGGCCTGATAGCTGTTGTTATAAGATAATTCCGCATAAGGTACACATTCTATCCACTTGTCCCCAAAATCCAGAACACAGGCCCTCAACATATCCTCTAATATTTGGATCACCCTTTCTGACTGCCCATAAGTCTGCGGATGCGCAGTCGTACTGAACTTCAAATTCGATCCCATTGCTTCCTGGAACTTTCCCAAAAAACGAGAAGTAAACCTCGGGTCTCGGTCTGACACTATGCTCGAAGGTACTCCATGGAGTCGGACTATTTCTCGAACATATATCTAAGCCAGCTTCTCCATGGAGTCCCTTACATTTACCGGGATAAAGTGGGCTGACTTGATCAATCGATCCACTACTACCCATATGGCATCCTTCTGAGTCTTTGACATAGGGAGTCCGGTGACGAAATCCATAGTCACCTCCTCCCACTTCCATTCCGGCACTGGCAATGGCTGCAATAGTCCCGCCGACTTCTTATGCTCCGCTTTAACTTTCTGACAGGTGAGACAGGTCGATACGTACTTGACCACATCTCGCTTCATTCTGAGCCACCAGTATGCTCTCTTCAAATCCTGATACATCTTGACCTCTCCTGGATGAATTGCGTACTTGCTCTTGTGTGCCTCTTCCAAAATTCTGACCCTTAGTTGTTGCTCCCTAGGTACACACAATCGATCTCTGAAATGGAAAACTCCTGCTTCGTCCTGACGGAATTCGCTGTTCGGTCGCTTAAGCTTCTTATCCTTAAAAATTTGAAACTCGGCGTTGTTTCGCTGAGATTCCACTATTTCTTGCCTCAAGTCCGGTGCCAATTTCAAATTACTGATGACAATCGTTTTGTCTCGCACTTCCGTCCTTCTGTCCAATACGTCCTGAACTACTTGCATTTCCTGCACCTTCAGTCTAGCCATCCCAACTTTTCTGCTTAGGGCGTCTACCACAACGTTAGCCTTCCCGGGATGGTAGTTGATCGGGCAACGGTATTCTTTCAAGAATTCAATCAACCTTCGTTGCCTCAAGTTCAAATCCTTCTGAGTGAAGATATACTTCAGGCTCTTATGGTCGGTGAACACCTCGTACTCGGCTCCATACAAGTAGTGCCGCCATTTCTTTAGGGCGAACACTATAGCCGCCAGCTCCAAGTCGTGAGTAGGGTAGTTCACTTCATGCGGTTGCAACTTCCGTGATGCATAGGCAATCACTTTTATGTCTTGCATCAACACCGCTCCCAGTCCCTCTTTCGAAGCGTCGGTGTACAGTGCGTAAGATTTGCCTTCCTCTGGTAGACTCAATAGCAGTGCTGTCATCAGTCTCTTCTTTAGTTCTTGGAAGCTTTTCTCGCATTTCTCGTTCCACACAAACGGAACATCCTTTCTCAACAAACGGGTCATTGGCGATGCGAGTGTCGAGAATCCCTTGATAAACCTTCGGTAATATCCCGCCAAACCCAAGAAACTCTGGATCTCGGTAATATTACCGCTTCCACCTTGGCCGGATCTACCTTAATTCCCTCCTTAGTCACCACATGACCAAGGAATACCATACTGTCTAACTAGAATTCGCACTTGCTGAACTTCACGTACAGCTTGTGCTCCCACAATTTTTCCAACACGAGCCTCAACTGCTCCGCATGCTCCTCCGGACTCTTGGAGTAGATCAAAATATCATCGATGAATACTACTACAAACTTGTCCAGATAGGGCTAGAATACTCGGTGCATCAGGTCCATGAATACTGCTGGAGCGTTAGTCACCCCGAACGGCATTACTACGAACTCGTAATGTCCATATCGGGTGTTGAAGGCTGTCTTGGGGATATCTTCCTCTTTTATCCGCACTTGGTAATATCCTTGTCTCATATCCAACTTGGAATAGCAACTGGATCCTTGCAGCTGATCGAATAGCTCGTCAATCAACGGAAGAGGGTACTTGTTCTTAATCGTTAAATTGTTCAGCCCTCGGTAGTCGATGCACCGCCTAAGGTCCCGTCCTTCTTCTTTACAAATAGCACAGGCGCTCCCCAGGCGACGTACTTGGTCTAATATAGCCTTGGCCAACGAGCTCCTCTAGTTGCTCTTTCAACACTTTCAACTCTGCCGGCGCCATCCGGTACGAAGTCCGCGATACTAGTTCCACTCCGGGAACTAAGTCGATAGTGAACTCCACTTCTCGGCTAGGAGGTAGAGAATCAAGCTTCGCTGGAAATACATCGGGAAAATCCTTCACAATTTCCGTGTCCTCCAGAGTACACTGGTCCTTAGGCTTGTTCATCACGTAAGCCAGATAACCTTTACAACCTTGCCCCAATAATTTTCGGGCCTTAGCCCCTGCAATCAAGTACTTCAACTCTTTCACCCTCTTTCCATTAAATTCTAACACATCACAACCCGGTCTGACAAACTGAACTGACTTATTTTTGCAGTCTACCCTAGCCCCATGTTTGGCTAACCAATCCATCCCCAAAATCAGGTCATAATCCTCAATGTCTAACACAATCAAATCTCCCTCTAGATTTTCTCTCCCCACCCTAATCTTACAATCCCTCACATACGGATCCGCTTGCACCATCTTCCCTAAAGGGGTGCTTACTTCTAAAATGAAAGGTAGCACCACTCCATCCCAACCCAAATGACATGCACACAACTTGTTTATATAGGAATGAGTAGAGCCAGGGTCAATCAAAGCATTAACGAATCATCCTTGAATAGTGAACGTACCTTCCACCACCGCAGCATCGGCCCCAACTTCCTCTCAGTTGAGAGCGAAAACCTTGGCCTTCACTTGTGGCTTTAGAGCTCCACCTCCAGCTACTCCCATGGTGTTAGTCCAGTTGGGTCCCGGGTTCTGAGCCGGGTTTCCTTGCCCGACTCGGTGCAGCTTGGGGCAGGTATTCCTCAAGTGGTTCGGGTCACCACAGTAGTAGCACTTCCTATCTCTTCCCTTGGACCAGCAATTCCTCTCGGTGTGGCCTTTCTTTCCACACTGCCTGTAGGACGGGAGGTTCGCTACAGGTCCAGCTGGTGCTGTCCGGGCTTGCTTTTCCTGATTCTGCCAGAGATGATTTGCAGGGTGCTTGTGGGATTGCTGCCTCGGTTAGTGTCCCTGTGGTTGTCTCGGCGGTTGGAAGGGCTTGGCCGCCATCCTGCTGCGATCTTCATTCTCTGTCTGAGTAGCAGCGTCCACCACCCCCGAGTAAGTTGTTGGTGGAGCAGGTGCCAAAGCTCTCCTCAGCTCTGGTCTTAGCCCCTTGACGAACTACCTCGTCCAGTTCTGCTCGGTGTCGACCAGTCTTCGGCAGTATTTTGACAACTACGTGAATCGAGCCGCGTATTGAGCCACAGACATGCTCCCCTGCCTCGGATTCTGAAATTCGTCCTCCCGTTTTTCTACAATCCACTGAGGGATGTACTCTGCCCTGAAAGATTCAACAAAGTTGGACCACGTCCATTCTTGCTCATCCATTACCTAGTCTTCTTGGACCCGCTGCCACCACGCCCGAGCTGGTCCTCTCAACCGAAAAGCTGCAAATTTAACCATCCGCTCCTCCGAATACAGGAGCGTTGCGAAGATGTCCTCCATTTGCTCGACCCACTGCTCGGCCTTCTGGTCTTCTTCCGCTTCACCCATAAAGATAGACGGTTGGAATTTCAAGAACTTCTCCAATGCCTCATCTTCCCCTCTAGGGTACCTTCGCTCGGTTAGCGTCTGAAGAATGTCGGCCACTTTGCTGAGTGTCTGACCCATCGACACATCTACCGGGGTATCAGACCTTATGCCCATCGCAGGATCACTTTGCCCGTCACCCTGATGGGGTGATTGCATCTGTTCCAGTTCAACTTCCGGTGCTACCCCGTCTACCTCTGGAGTTCTTCTGGTGGAAGGAACTGCACATCTCTTGGGTGCCATTCTATACCATGCCCCAAATGTTAAATGTATGCACTCAAGTATCAAATCATTTTAGTGGTGTATGCATACAAAGCCAAGTATGAGTAGAAAGAAGTCAGATGCAACTTATTTAAAGGATTGCTCATGAATTTTGATTTCAAAAATTGACTTGCATAATTTCGAAATTTGATAAAAATGAACTTTAAGAATTCTTAACATCTGAATTCACGAAAAGCTGTAAATAAACAAATATCCAAATCAAAATGACGCCTAGCTCTCTACTCCTCATCGGAATCCTCATCATCTGTCTCATATATCCAACCTCCGGTGTTTTTAGAGAAATCCACCCCCTCCCTGCTAGCAAATCCCTCCATAGGCTCTTTCCCAAGGCACCTAGAACTCTCCCCGGCCTCAACTCGGCTGAAGAAATGAATAAAGGAAGGTCTGGGTGGAGACTCATAGTCTATCTCCCCCGAGTCATCACTAGCTGTTGCTAAATCCACCTGGGGATTAGGAGGGTGGGGTTCAGGCTCCACTATCATAACATCATCCTCACTGTCAAAGCTTATATCTATCACCAGGATTGGAGGTGGTTCAAGGATCTGGACCTCGTCCTCGCTGCTATCCTCCATCAAGTCAAGCTCATCATCATTATTATCCTCTATAGGGATATCCTCAATATCATTATCATCCTTTATAGGGACAACTGGCTGAGGGGCAGGCTAGGGAACTGGAAGGTCCTCCAGATCTAGATAGTAAGGTGAGGGCCACTGCTGCCCTTTCCTTGCTGTCCTAAGTAGTCTAACCATCCTACAGCATTAATAAAATAGGTTAGATAAGATTTAAACTTAAATAAATAAATCATATATCATCAATATTTACCTATAACCTAGGCTCTGATAGCACTTGTAACGCCTCGGATAACCTAGGCCCGCCAGGGCCGGGGATGTCGCCCCGTCCAAAGGACAAGGGTCTTTATAACTAGGTCACAAATAAAATTGCTAAAATAAATAATACTCAGACTAAAAAGAATTTATTACAACCCAAAATACTTCAAAAGTACATCATGAAATCCCAAAACAAAAACCATATTTAAAATCATCCACACTCGTCTCCTCAAAGCAGTACATAAAAAAAAAAAAAAAAAACACATTCTCTTCCCAAGGTAGCTACTCACCCACAACAGGATCAACCTAAAATCATGATAAAAGGTGGTGAGACAGAAATCTCAGTAAGTCCGTGTGTGCTTTGGGTGTTTAACGGAAACAGTTCGTGGATGCAAAGTGTGAAATCTTTATAAGAGAAACATTGGCAAGCAATAAACATTAGTCAAAAGAAAGAGTGGCATTTTGGCTCTTCTTGCCATACATAAGTAATGAAATCAACCACTCGAAAGAAATGGATATGGGTTACACACTTTGGGCCCCATAACCGGTCAGAATGCCTAACACATTGTGCAGACTAACAAAAGTAGATGATCGGCCTACTGGGCAAGATACTCCTCCTTCTCTATACCCAAACAACCGCCGGGTATCCATTCCGGCAAAAACACAGTCACTTGACTGAAATAAAATAAACTGCTAGCTCGGACCGGCACGACTCACTGGAACTAGCATCTTATACGGGAAGGACTCACCCCTCAGAGGTGGCCACCTACTGAGTGACTTATCCTAACCCTTCAAAGACTAGTCCCAGTAGTCCACCTTTATTGAGTACTCAACGACATTCCCCACTTGGGATAAAATGAACAAAGCATTGTGCTTCATGAAAATAACAATTTGAGGGTTTCCAAAGCTTTGGGAGAAATTAGTTTTAGAAAGAGTTTCAAGTTTGGAAAAATCTGCACAAAGACTTTTAAATAATTTAAGCGTTGGAATTAATGATGAATTTAACCCTTAATTGCTTTCAAATAACCGAGTGTCCTTGCACTCCACATTTAGCTTGCCATAAGGAAATCATTTCACATCAATCAGGTTTTATGCAGGAGCTTACCTGATTCTTGCTCACAACAACAAGGTCTCGAACAGCTGAGCTAACCCCACATGGGCAAATACAAATCTTAATCAGATTCAAGGCACAATCCACTTCCTCAATTTTAAATCAACTCAATTCACTACTACCATGATCCTAGTGTCCCAAGCTTTAAGGCAAAACAATAATTGAATAGGTTTATAAGCTCAGTTTAATTTGTTATTTAAAATAATTAATGGATTAGGAAATAAATTCTAATAAGTTGAACGTTTAAATCTTGTTAAGGAAAATTTAGAGTTTATTTGATCAGGAGTCATAGGTGGTACTAGGTAAAATAGTGATTTAATGATAGCTTAGTTGTTAGAAAATAATTGATAGCTAAAACTAGTTAAGATTAAATTTAATAAGTCTTTCTTGGAAAATAATAAGTAAATCCTTAAGGGTTTTGATTTAGTTAATATTTTATTAAGTATAAATCTTTTCCATAAAGGCTTTAATTAATTTCTTTATTTTAAATAATATTTCTTTATTTTATTTTCTAGAAAAGTTATTATTTATTTGACATAAATATCCTTTACATATATTATAATTCCAAATCTACCCTTCCTAGGGTTTTCGAAATTCTCTAGCAAAAATTATTAGTAAATATTTTATTCATGAAATAAAATTTGCTTAGGGACAACTAGATCATGATCAAGATTCCATGGTCAACCATAATCAATAACATGCTCAATCCTTCAATTCATCAAGTCATCCAAATCTTGCACATAGGCATAGATCTAAATTTATTAAGACATGCTTTAACCTCTACTAGCATAAACATGATCATGGCTTCAAAATCTAATCATGCATACAAATCCTATTCACCCATAGTGACATAATCTCTAGTATGTTTCATCACAAATACTACCTATGACATGCATCAAATCTCTACTCATCATTAAATCCACCAATATAATCCTTCCATGCATAAATCCCATCTCCTTCACAATCATACATATACTCATGCTTCAATCAACAACATCACATACACAAACCCATCGCCATTCATCAACCTAGAGACATGATTCTAAATTTTAAAAAGAGGATTGAACGTACTTACTTGATTGATGAATGACTTGAAGGAGTTTAGAGAAGATCTCAACTCCTAGATGGCTAATCTTGTTCAAGAAAGGTGGAGAAAGCATGGCCATGGAGGAAGAGACTATTCGGCTAAGAGAGAGAATTTCGGTCCATGAGAGAGAGAGAGAGAGAGGGAGAGAGAAAGAAGTCAGTAGTGTGATTATTCATATAGGTTTTCATTAGAGATCAAGTTTGAAGAGGTTGATGTTGATAGAGTGATTTTACCTTGAAGATATTCTTGTCCAGAAATTTCTGCTTTGATCCGAAGTAGCAAGATGTTTGGAGGAGTTTGATGTTAATATTGGTGTTGATGGATTCACAGCAATGAGTATACTAAATCTGAAGATTTTCGTGAGGGTTTGAGGTGGTTTGGAGGGTTATTAGGTGTAGAGAAGAAGTAGGTGTTCTTGGTGTAGTGTGTGTGTGTTCTTGTTGCTTGAAGAAAATCGAGAGAGGGAGAGAGAGTTTGTGCAGCTGCCGATTTTCTGTGGGAATAGGACTAGCCAAATCCTAGTAGGGTTTTAGGGAGTTGATTCTCTGATTTGGAAAGGAAAAGGAAAGGTTAGTTGTTACAATCCTTGAAAAATATTTTTGGGAAGTGAATTTGGAAAGTAGATATCCTAAGAATATCTTGATTTGTTTGGACAGCTTGAAGTCTCCTATGGCCAACTGGATTGTGCAGCTTTTCTGGGGAATTAAAGCTGGTTAAAGGAGGCTTGTGATGGCCAAAACTAAGGTGCACAATGGTGGAGAAGATGTCTGATCAATTGAGCAAAATTTTATGGAAAGTTGTTAAACAAGATGGCTGAAATTTTGGAAAGTAATCAAGCTAAATTGCAGGGATTTGGTTGAGGGATTTTCGGTCAGCCATGGAGGGAATTTCGTGCAGAATCTTCAGGGAACAATGGAGCTCTGTTAATGGAGGTCTAAGGGAGGTTTTTACTGAAGTAGGTTGGGATTTTCGGTTGGAACAAAATAGGAAACAAGCTGGACAAAAATTCTGCACAGAAATTTCGTTGTACAGGAATTTCTGGCAGAATTTTCGTCTGCCATTTCCAGCAGATTTGCAGCTAGTTTTGAAGGGGATTTCAGGGGTATTCAATGCTGGTTTCAAGCCTTCTTTATGGGGGAAAAATATGGCTAAGGTGCTGCACAAAATCTGGGAGAAAACAGCTTGGTTTGGAGCTCTCAAAGTTGATTTTCGTACAGGAATTTTTCCTGTTTTGCTTCAGCTTGAGCAGTCCGAATTTGGACAAAAACTTTCAGGTTTCAAACTGATCCTAAGGACCATTTTTCTCGTAACATTTGGGAGGGAATGTGAGATAGAATTTTTGACCTTTTGAAGGTACAACAAGTTGGAAAATTTCAGCTCATTCCATGAAGATAGATGAACTAAGATAGAGGAAAAATTTCAGCAAACTTTCAAGAGGGATTTTCCTCTTGAATTTTCCCACAAATCTACCATATTATCCAAACCAAAAGAAGTCTTTTGCCAAGACATTTTGATCCAAAAAGACCTCAGCACTCCACTGGATTTTCTGGAAAGAAAATGGCTAGGACATCTTGATCAAACCAATGAGTTGAGAATTGAGGAAAATTAAAGATCAAGGAATGATGATTTTCCCTATAAGAATTTCGAGAAGAGTAAAAGGAATGGAATGAGATTACTTCTATCCTGTCTCTCCTAGAACATCATCACCACATTAATCTAGGCCCTTAAGGCCGAAACCAATCCTTTCCAAGCAAAATAAAATTTACTTAAGCTAAAGCTTCTATAATGGACTTTGAACCTTAGACCTCAAGAATTAATTCCAAGGCTCTAACCACTAAATCACAACAACTCTTGTTGCTATTTCTACTAGAAAAATTATTTCCTATTCAATCCACAAGCTATCTCCTTATTTTCACCTCGGGGCAAAAATTACCATTTTACCCCTCTCACACATCACTCACCAACAAGACTTCAAGATAATAAAAATCAAATTCAAAGCACATAGAAATCATATGAAAACATATTTAATCATGAAATAAAGCATGATATGCATCCCAACCCCCTTACTCTACGGTTGGTCTTGACTGGGGTTTCACACAACTCCCTATACCCTACAAAAATTCGGCCAGCCTAATTCCCTCAGAATTTTCGGCAGCTACACTACAATCCCTCAATTCTCTTCAATCTCCAAGAACACACACACGACACCAAGAACACCTACTACTTTCTTTCACCTAATACCCTTCCAAATCACCCCAAACCTTCACTAAAATCTTCAGATTTGACGTACTTACTACTGTGAGTCCTTCGACACCATCCTTAACATCAAACTCCTCAAATCATCTTGCTACTTCAGATCTAAACCAGAAATTTCTGTGAAGGACAAGAACATCTTCAAGGTAAATTTACTCTATCAACTTCATCTTCTCCAAACTTGATCTCTAGTGAAAACCTATGTGAATAAACATACTAATGATCTCTCTCTCTCTCTCTCTCTCTCTCTCTCTCTCTCTCTCTCTCTCTCATGGCCGAAATTCCTCTTCCTTGGCCGGATGACTTCTTCTTCCATAATCATGCTCTCACCATCTCCCTTGGACAAAGTTAGACATCTAGTAGTTGAGATCTACTCTAAACTCCTTCAAGGCATTCATCAATCAAGTAAGTACCTTCAATCCTTCTTTTAAACTCTAGAATTATGTCTCTAGGATAATGTTGATAGTAGGTGGATGGTGATTGGATTCGAGTATATATATATATTGTTGAGATTGAAGCATGAACATTTGTATGATTGTGAAGGGGATGAGATTTATGCATGGAAGGATTATCTTGATTGATTGTGTGATGATTTGAGGTTTGATGCATGAAGTATTTGAGGTAAAGCATGCTAGAGATTATGTCACCTTTGGGGAATAGAATTTATATGCATGTTAGGTTATTGAAGCCATGATCATATTTATGCTAGTAGAGGTTAGATCATGTCTTAATAAATTTAGATCTATGCTTATGTGCAAGATTTGGTCGATTTGATTAATGGAAGGATTGCATATGTTCTTGATTGTGGTTAGCCATATGAATTTGAATCATGATCTAGTTGTCCCTAAACTAATTTTACTTCTTGAATAAAATATTCAATAAAATAATGTTTCTTTTGTATTTTCGAAAAAAACCCTAGGAGGGGTATATTTAGACTATTATAAACAATAAGGATATTTTAGTCAAATAAATAATAGCTTTGCTAGAAAAATAATATATATATATATATATTGATATTATTTAAAATAATGAAATCAATTAAAGCCTTTTCTGGAAATAATTATGATTAGTGAAATTTTTATTACTACAAATTTAATTATCATCTTTTAATCAAAACCCATTAAGAATTTATTTATTGTTTTTCAAGCAAGACTCATTAAATTCATTTTCAACTAATTTTAGCTATCAATTATTTTCTAATAACTAGAGTACTAATAAATCATTATTTTACCTAAAACTTCCTAGGACTCTTGATCAAATAAACTCTAAGTTTTCCTTGACAAGATTTAAGCTTGCAACTTATTAAAATTTATTTCCCAAACCATTAATTATTTTAAATATCACAGTAGGCTCAATTCTTAAACCTATTTACTTAGTGTTTAATCTTAAAGCTTGGGACACTAGGATCATGGTAGTAGTAAGTTGTGTTGATTTAAAATTGAGGAAGTGGATTGTGGCTTGGAATTGATTGTGATTTGTATTTGCCCATGTGGGGTTAGGTCAGCTGTTGGAGACCTTGTTGTTGTGAGCAAGAATAAGGTAAGCTCCTGCATAAAACCTTATTGATACGAAATGTTTTCTTATGGCAAGCCAAATGTAGAGTGTATGGACACTAATTTATGTAAAGGCAATTGAGGGTTGAACACTCTCTTATTTCAAGCATTTGAATTATTTAAAAGACAAAGAGCAGATTTGCCAAACCTAAACTCTTTCTAAAGCTGATTTTTACAAGGACTTTAGAAACCCTCAAAATGCCATTTTCATGTGGAACAATGTTTTGTTTATTTTATCCCAAGTGTGAAACGTCGTTGAGTGCTCAATAAGGGTGGACTACTAGGACTAGTCCTTGAGGGGTTAGGGTAAGTCTCTCAGCAGGTGGCCACCTCTGAGGGGTGAGTCCTTCCTGGATAGGACGTCAGTCCAGTGGGTCGTGCCGGTCTGAGCTAGCAGTGTTCTTTTCAGTCAAGTGACTGTGTTTTAACGGAATGGACACCCGGTTGTTGTTCGGGTATAGAGAAGGAGGAGTATCTTGCCTAGTAGGCCGATCACCTACTTTTGTCAGTCTGCACAAAGTGTGGCATTCTGACCGGCGGTATGCACAAAGTGTGGCATACTGACCATCCGGTTGTGGGGCCCAATGTGTGGTAACCCATAATCCTTTCTTGTGAGTGGCTGATTTTGTTGATCATGTATAGTTGGAATAGCTAAAACGCCACTCTTGCTTTTGACTAATGTTTATTGCTTGCCAATATTTCTCTCATAAAGATTTTGCACTTTGCATCTATGAACTGCTTTCACTAAACACCCAAAGCACACACGGACTTACTGAGATTTCTATCTCATCACCTTTTTCCCATGATTTCAGGTTGATCCTGCTGTGGGGATGAGTAGCTAGTAGTATCTGCCTTGGAAGAGATTGTTGTCATTTAATTCTATGTATTCCTTTGGGGAGACAAGAGTGGATAATTTTATTTATGGTTTTGTTTTGGGAATTCATGGATTTATTCTTGAAGTTTTCTTTGGGTTGTAATAAATTTTTAAGTTAAAGTATTATTTTTATTCCACAATTTTATTTGTGTGACCTAGTTATAAAGACTCCTTGTCCTTTTGACGGGGCGACATCCCCGGCCCTGGCGGGCCAAGGTAGCGGGGTGTTACACCAATTATCATTCATTCTATGTGAGAGGTTGTTTCCTCTAACATTACAACTAAAGCCCTTAAATTCCCTTTCATTATTATGCGTATTTTGAGAGAATTTGGAGTGCGGATGGATGGAAAGTTAAGTGAGCCTACTACTGAGGCCTAGTGACAAAGTATACTTTGGTCCAGTATGGGTATTGCTATGATGAAAGGGCCCAGAGGTGGAAGAGACCATATGAGGTGCAGCACCCCAGAAGAGAGGAGCTTTCCCCTGATAAGGAAAAGGAAGAGGAGCCACCTACTAGACCTGCCCTTCGTGCCGCTTGCTCTTATTCGTGTACTAATTTTAAGGTACGAGTGGAGGCTCAGTTGGAGAGCCAAATGACTATTCTCCTCCAGCTTTGTGATTCCATTGCAGACATCATCATCGCCAAGATGTTCAAGATCAAATGTTGGCCACTTTGATCCAACAATTTATTAGTGCATCTTCCAGTCGTATAACTGACGATGATGACAATGATGAGGATGAGGATGACTCTTGACTTACAATCTTATATTTTACTTTATTTTCTATTTTTTTAATTTTAATGACATTTACTAGCTTTTAGGTATCTTTTTTTTCTTTTATTTTCATTTTCTTTTTTCTAGATTTATGTTTCTCTTTGGTTTTATTTCTTTTTAAGTTGGTACTCTTGTAATGACTCTTCCTTGTGGTGGATTCAAACATGGTAGCACTATGATATATTGGAAGTATCTTCTTCACTTTCTTCATCTTCTTTGTTCATTTTGATCTTCTTGGCTGTACTTTTGTTGTTCTATCTTTGGCCATTAAGGACAATATCCAATTTATGCGTGGGGGAGAATGAGGTTGAAGAAATACTTTTCCACATATCATTTTTGTGAAACATTTTTCAAAAAATTTAGTGGTTTTTAGTTTTAAGCAAGGTTGTAATTCTTTTTCTTACTTGAATATGAGTTTTGTCATTCATTGGGTGGATTTTGATGAATTTGGTTTTGTTGGATAGGATATTTTGTGAGACTTAAGAATTTTGATTAATCTTGTCTATGCATTGGTGTTTGAATATTATTTGACTCATCTAGTGTGAATATGGAGAATATGATGAATATGGGAAGAGTTCATTGGCAAACTCTTGTATTATGAGTTTAAATTTTTCTAAGATTTGAGTTGTGACGAGGAATGTGACGTGATAAAAGATCTTTGAGAGGAAAGATTGCAGAAAAAATTGTGAAACATTCTTGTGAGTTGAAGAATTGGAAAAATGAGTTGATTGCTTCCTCTTTGAAGATGAGAAAAAATTTATTTTTGTTTGATTATGGGGGCCAATGCGGATAGTGAATAGAAATTCACTTTCTTGAGGTTATGAATTCCCTAAAACAAAAGGAGAGGAAAGTTGTTGCAAAAAAAATGATGAGTGTTAGCTAAAAGGGGGCCAATACGGTATATGAAGAGAAATTGATGCACTTGAGGCTATTAATTCCCTAAGTTATTAGAAAAAAATACGAAGAAAAAGATTGGAGTGCTTTCCTTACATCATGACTTAAGTTGTACAATTTTTGGATTTATAATGCTTGAGTTAGTAGATGGGTCAACTTATGTGATTCATGTTATCTATATTTTAACTTGAAGAGTGAAATAAGTTTCTTAGAGTAAGGTATACACTTGATTAATTTAACTTCAAGAGTTTTGTAATGTCTTGTCCAATATTTCAAAGTTTGAAATGTTTTCAAGACAAGAGTTGTATTTAAAGTTTGAGCGAAATTATAATACTTGGCAATATTGTAAAGATTTTTTGGAAAAAGTAAGAGCTTATGTTTTCTTGATAATTTTCTTGGACTAAAGTGTTTTGCTTGTGGACAAGCAAATGTTCAAGTGTGGGGGTATGTGGTACGGGCTAAAATCATCATTATTTTCCTAGTTATTTGAGGTTGTTTTGAAATACATTTGTTGTAATAACGAGGCTATTTGTTCCTATTTGACATTTTGCTTGTAAAAAGTGTTTTTGGTAAATTTTTGCAAATTTGAGTTGAAATCGAGCAGAAAGTGAACAATTCTAGAACAGACCTAGCGCCAGGTCCAGAAAAACGACCAGGCGCTGGGTCCATTTTGGTCCAACTAAGGAATTTGAGCATTTTTTAGGGGAAAACTTGAATAAAACTAGCATCAGGTCTGGCAAGTGTACCTGGCGTTGGGTCCATTCTGCCTGCTAATGAGAACTGACAAAAAATAATGCAAAACTCTAGAGGATGAACATTGTGTACTTGGCGCCAGGTGGGTTGAAGGTACTTGGCCCCAAGTATGCTCTGGAAGGTGAATATTCTATGGATGAATTTAGGAATTTTAAATGATTTTGGTATTTTTTGAATCTTACTCGGCAAAGACTTCTGAAGCCATGAATTTAGCATCCCAAAGGCTTATTAAGGCACTAGAAAACACAAGAGAGGAGAGATATAGATAAAGAGAGGTGGATTCAAAAGCAGAAATTCCAAATCACTCATTAAAGGAGTAGTTCACCAAAATCAAGATGGATTATTCAAAGGAGTCTTCAAGGGTGAAGAAAGAGACTTATCTATGAGTGCTTTCTTTTATCTTTGTGTTCTTTTCCTTAAATAATGATGTATTCAATGTCTTTATTGTAATTTAACATTATTTTGGGATTCATGATTTTGTGTTGATTTAGTTATTTGATCAATTCTGTATCATCTTTGATGTTTTATTACTTGATATAAATGCTTAATTAATCGACAAAATGATGTTAGGAGTTTCATTGCATTGATTTCATGTTTGTTAAATCTTAATGAATTTGAACAAAGAAGTTAGGATTTTAGAACTAAGTAATCAATGGTTAAGTTGATGTTGCCTTGACATAGGGTCATTAGCTAATTTCATGGCTGTAAGGAATTGAGATTCATGTATATTTTTGTTAATATGGTTTGATTGACAAATATGCTAATTAAATTAAAATATAATGATGAGCTCAATGTATATTTTCGTTATATTAGCTTAATTAACAAATCTGTTAATATTAATCAAAATATAGGATTCCATGGATTGGCAAACGATGTGAAATTTATCTTAACGTGACAAATGATTGAATTTTACTTTACCTTCTTGCATGATGCCAAGATGATAATTAATTGAAAGAATTTCTAGTTCGTTCATTATCATGTTTTTTAGGATAATTATCTAAATTGTATAAACCTACATCCTTGAGTTGTATACATTTCTTGAATTTTCTTTTTATTATTTTCTCACTTTATTGGGTTGGTTAAATAATGAATGAAAAGTGATTAGTGTGTACTTGTTTCTTTAAGGATCGATACCCATTAATTCTCTATACTATGCTTGCGATGAGTATACTTGCTCGTATGTATATTTTAGGATTAATGTTTTAATTAAAACTTAGCTATGGGATGGATTTAAATTTGATGATTTTTATACACCCAATATTTATGCATCGCTATACCAAAAATAATATTAGCAAGGTATTCAATGTAAGAAAATAACAACCTAGAAGCATAAGCAAAACAATGGTGGTTGTAATATCTATTATTCATCAAGACATCTTATATTAGTGATATAATGACCCTAAATCTCAAATCTTAATTCAACAATAATTCATAAGCCTTAATACCTATCTCGACCTTCATATCATAAAATTATTTTCTTCTAACCCACATGCATATTTCCATCACAACAAAATTAAATCAACATATCAATTTCATCATGTAATAATCTTGAGTTCTAAAATAAGAAGGTTATAGCAAAAATACATGTTTGTTGATCGTTGGAGTCGAAGGTGTTGTCTTGTCAAATAAAGACCCTTAAGTGCTTTAATGAGTCATTTAAGGATTAAGGTTGTCCAAAGGTGGCCACCAAATATTCGACCAAGAGAGAAAGTGAGTAAGTAAGAGATTGAGTTTCTAAAGAAAAGAACATAAAGAAGAGAAAAAGAATAAGATGGTTGAACCTATTTTACCATTTGGTGTTCTTCTTACCTTGAATAAAAAAACCCATTTGATCCGAAAGAAGGATCAACTTTGGTTGTTTTAGTCTTATGGAGTATACTATGGGTGAGTATACATTGAATCGTAGTTGATTTGAGAGATTTGGAGTGAGTTGGGATGATTAGAAGTAGCTCAAGGTCGAAGAAGTGTAGTGTGTGTTCTTGAGAACACAAGAGGAAGTTGAGGGAAAAAGGTGAGTGAGCTTTGGTGAGTGATGGCCGAATGGCCTTGCTAGAGGGGAGAGGTTTCGGTTATCCAAGGGAGAGAGAGACTGGAGCTAATTTGAATTTCAAAATAAGGGAAAAGTGGAGGTTTTTGATGTATAGGATTTTCTAATGGTGATTTCTTCTTGATGGTCTCTAGTCCTTGAATGGTGGGTTTCTAGTTTAGCTAAGTCTTGGTTGTGAAAGGGAGAATTATTCTAGCTTTAGTGCTGGCCTAAAATGGCTATGCAAGAGGAGTAAAAATTCTGGTTTACTAGCCTAGTTAGGTGAGAGTTTAAGGGAGAAAAAGATGGGATTTAATTTTCAAGTTTAAAATGTTTTGAATGGAGTGAAGTTAGGAGATGTTTGAGGTGGTTTAATGGAGTCCTAATGGCTAGGGTTGATGAAGGAGGCAAGATGTTCAGCTATGGTTTCAAGGTGGCCAAAAATGACGAAGGGAATTGGAGAAGAAAAATGGATTTTACCCTTGCTATCAAAGCAGGAAAAAATTCTAGAATTTAGCTATAATAACTCATAGAATCTAGGATGATTTGTTAGCAAAATTTTGAATTATTTTGAATGGATTTGCAGCTGTAAAATAGGAGTTTTTCAAGGTCTATTAATGGTGGTTTTCTAGCCATCAACACGAAGAAGAAAGAGGAGAACATTAGATGGTCTTATGCATGGGTTGAATGCTCAATTCCTATGACTAAAACAATTTGTTGTTTGCTGAAATTTTTTTGGTTTGGAGAAGCCATAATAGCTCTGAATTTCCAAGGGATTTTCAGCTTCCTATACACATGAAATGGTTGTTTGTTAGCAAAGAAAGAATAGGTAGATTTGTGGCATTTTTTTCTTGATATCTAGCAACTGGGAGAGGTGGAAAAAATTCTAGTTTTGTACCAACATAAGAACAAGAATAATATAGTTCTTTGGAGGAGAAACTATGGTGATTTAATCTTCAAAAACAACCAGCTCTTACCCCTCTTAAATTTCGGCCATCTTACCTCCCAAAAGGTGGAATTTTCTTTCAAAAAATCAAGTCCAAGATATTTTATATGGAAATTAGAAGAATTAAAGAAAAAAGAATATTTTCAATTCAAATACGCTAGGACAGGAGTTGCTAAAATGATGTTTTTATGCAATAATTTACCTTTTTTTTTTTACTATTATAAGAATAAAAATGATGTTTTATGGTAATTATTGCATAAAAATGACTGTCTAGGGGAGTTGAATATAGCTTTTATGGTTATCCAACATAAAAGTGATGGTAATTATTATTGTGCTTTAGAAAGGAATAATTATTATAGCTTTTATTGTGCTTTTATGGCTTACAAATTCATCCAATTATTATATTTTTATGCAATATGTCTTGAAATGCATACCATCCCTCTAATTCTAGGATAGGTTTTGGGTGGGGTTTTACATCCTCCCGTACTTAGAAGAATTTTGTCCATAAATTCAACGTGTACTTTTATTTCAAGTCGGGATATTTTTGCTTCATCCATTCTTCTATCTCCCACATGGCATCTTGGGTGCTGCGATGCTCCCACTACACCTTCACCATTGGTACTTGTTTATTCTATAGGGTCTTGATACTTCGGTCGAAACTTTTAACTAGTTTTTCCACATAACTCAAGTTGGGTAGCAATACGAGTAGTTCATCGTTCAAGACATGTCCTAGGTCAACATTATACTTCTTTAGTTGTGACACATGGAATACATCAATTATTCATGTCAAACCATCTGGCAAATCCAACCTATGAGCAACAGGCCCAATTTTTTCTGTGATTCGGAATGGTTCCAAATATCTCAGATTCAGCTTTCCACCTTTTAGATGCTTCAAGATTCCCTTACTAGGAGTCAACCTTAAAAACACACTATCTCCTACCTGGAAACCTAACTCCCTCCATCTATTGTTTGCATAACTATTTTGATGGCTTTTTGCCACTTTCGATCTCTCTTTTATTGTTTTCACCTTATCTGCCATTTCTTGAATGTAAACTTCACCAGACATGCTTATATGACTGTCTTTTGACAAATTCCAATACAAAGTCACTTGGCAATTGCGTCCATACAATGCTTCATACAGAGCCATACCAATTGAAGATTGGTAGATATTATTATACGCCGACTCAAGGTATAGTACACAATCAATCCATTTATCCCCAAAATCCAATATGTAAGCTCTTAGCATTTCTTGTAATATCTGAATAACTCTCTCTAACTGACCATGAGTTTATGAGTGTGCCATCGTGCTAAACTTCAAATTAGAAGCTATTGATTCTTGAAACTTGGCACAAAATTGAGACGTAAATCTCGAGTCTCGGTCAGACATAATACTCTGGGGTACTTCATGCAATCTAACTATCTCCTGCACATATATTTGTGCTAACTTTTCCATTGAGTCTCTTATGTTTATTGGAATAAAATGCACTGATTTAGTCAATCTTTCAACCACTACCTATATGGCATCCTTTTGGGCTTTTGCCATAGGCAATCCAGTTATGAAATCTATTATTACCTCTTCCAACTTCCTTTCCGATATTGGCAAAGGTTGCAATAATCCCACCATCCTCTTGTGTTATGCTTTAACCACCTGACAGGTTAGGAATGTGGAGGCATACTTCACAACATCCCTCTTCATTTCGAGCAACCAATAGGCTTTCTTCAGATATTGATACATTTTCACTTCTCTTGGATGAATAGTATACTTACTTCTATGCACCTCCTCTAAAATCTTTATCCTCCGCTGCTGCTCGCCAGCCATATTGATACGAGTTAAAAATGTGGAAGCCACTTGATTTTTTAAGAACCCTAGAGTTAGTCACCCAACTCGCTACAAAATTCACACACACAAAGAACTAAATGCAAATGCACTTAACCCAATAAGATTTGGTGAATCTAAACTACTTCAAAACAAATAAATATCCTAATCTATCAAGAGTTAGAACAAAAAGATGAGATTTGAAGGCACCCAAAAACTCAACCTATTAAGAACACTAGAGAAAATACTAGCACCCAATAATAGATAAAAAGATTTCGATTATCCCTTTGAAGTTTAGAGACATGGAATCAAAGGTCAAACTATGCCCTTTGAATTGGTCTTGTATTGGGAATCACCCCTGACACACTCTCCTCCACAAAGAAGTTGTTTTCTCTACCAAAATATTCTAATTCTCTAATTCTCTAATAATGTCTGAAATATGCCTATTACAAGACAAAAGTCATGGAAATTGTATTCGAAACAAATTAAGAAAAATCAACAAAACAGGGCATGTTTAAAGTGACCTAGCACCAGGTGTAATCCGTAAATGGAATAATGCTGTTCCAATGTGGACTTGGCGCCAGGTGTACTAGTGTACTCAGTGCTAGGTACATTATGCCCTTCTCAAACCTATCTTTTCTTATCTTTTCAGCCTCTTCTTGCGCTCTTTTAGCCCTCTATACAAATTGTTGTCTAAGCTTTGATCTTCTTGGCTCTTTTTTAATCCTCCATTACTTGACAACCTTCTTCATCCTTAGCTTGGAATCTTGAAATGTACCTTGAAGTCTCATGAAAAGGAGCTGCACCCATGGAGCCGTATGTTGTGTCTTTGTCCTTCTTCTCCCTTCTTTAGATTGTCCTTCATACTTGGGATGATTTCTATCATTTTCCCCATCTTTGTGATGATTCATCCTCTAATGGTCACCTACAAAAAAATTTAAATAGGATTTTTCGATGAAGGTAAAAATGTAGTCGTTTGAACATTGCCATGCTCATTGTTTTCTCCTTTCATTGCCCACATTTTCCTTCACATTTTACCTCCACTTTCTTTTGTTTTCTCATCTCCTTGTTTGTCAGTCAGTTCTTTTTCTCTCAAATTTGAAGAGGTTATTCTATTTTCTTCTTCTTTTCCTTTCCCTTTCTCCACGTTAACCCGAACCTCTTCTTTTGTTTTCACCTCTTCTTCTTTTCTCTCAGCTTCTTTTTTTCAATCTTTTTCCCCTTTTTCTTCTCTTTCCTTTTGTTTTTATTCTCCTTCAAAATATTTTAATCTTTCAAAACCTCACTAGGGGATAAGGGAGCTAAATTGAACTTTTTTTCATCTTTCTTCAAGGTATAAGTGTTTTTCCTCCCCTTGTGGACTACTTTCCTATCAAACATCTAAGGTCTTCCTAACAAAATTTGCTCAACATGCATGAGATAAACATCACACAACACTTCATCATGGTATCCCCCCATGACAAATTCAACCTTGGCTTTCTTGTTCACTTTCACTTCTTCATAATTATTCAACTAATGAAGCTTATAGGGATTAGGATATTTCAAGGTTTCTAACTCTAATTCCTTCACCAATGTAGCACTAATCAAGTTTTTACAACTTTTCCCATCAATGAGTACATCACATGGTCTTTCCTTGATAAGACACCTAAAAAGAAAATATTTTTCCTTTGCATTAAATCTCCTTCTTTACCCTCACAAGGATTCCCATCTCTTCTTACTAATCTAATCAATAAACAAATTGTCTCAATCACCATTCCTCCCTTACTATCTATTCCACCCCCTCCAAGTTTCTCTTTTCCCACACCTCTTGAATGATTAAGTAGAGGGTTGGCATAAGTGGTTTGCTTTGGGTCTACTCTACTTTGGGGTTGTTCCACAAAATTCACATATTTCTCTTTACGACCTTGTGCCCTAAGAAATCTCTTATATGCCAATTTGTTGGGATAAGTAGCTTTGCAGTGTCTATAGGTGGAATTTCTACTACCTTGCAACTTATTGTTCCTCCATTGTGGTTCATTACAATAATTGTAAATGTAATGGCCTTTTTCCCAACAAATAGAGCAATCATACTCCTTTTTCTTTTGCTGATACTACATTTTTTTCTTTCACTCCATTATTTGAATGATTTTGCAATCTACCATTTGCTCTCTTTGGAGGTCCTACTACAAGTATTCAATCACTCTCATAATCTATTCACTTATAACTTCCTTTTTTATTTCCACCATTGATACATCCATTAGTGTTTTGCTCTTTATCACAATCAAATAATAATGCATAATCATCTTCTCATTTCTCACAATCCCATTCTTCCTCATCATAGCTATTACATTCTCCTCTATTTTTGCAAGATATTTCATAGAAATTACTTACATCTCTTTGAGCACTCATAGAAGATGAATCATACGAACTCTAATAAGCCATCTTTTTGCAAAAAGAAATTTTGAGTAAAAAAACACACAAGAAAAGTTCCTCACTTCATTCCCTCACGTGTGTAGCACTCAATCAATGTTACTCAACCCTCGTGTTTACATTCTTCTTTGGCTTTTACAACTATGAGCTCACCCTCTTGCCTTTTTCAATCCACTCAAATGCTTCCTAAGCTATAGACTAATTCAAAGAGAAACAAACTTTCTAATGTCTACAAGAAAGATTTACCTCACAAAGACCAATCTACTATGCTAGAAAACAATGCAGTTGATGAATGGAAGCTTAAGATAGTCATGCATGAGCAATTATAAGTCAATATGCAATATATCAAACACCGTGTGCGCACCTCATAACTCAAGGGTTTTAAAAAAAATTTACACTTGTACGAACCCAAAAACTAAAAAATCTCAAGAAAAATTAATCCTTATATTAACATCAAGGAATAATTTCAAAGTAAGCACATAGCAAAAACTTGAATTTTATAGCCCACAAAATTAGCGTAAAAATGAATTACGGGATTTGTTGTGTCAAGAAATTCTTGCAGCAAATATAATCAATAAATTTCAACTTTTCTATGCTTTAACACTTTAAATAGCTACCCAATCATTAATAAACATGTAGGTTCAATTTGACAACAAACCCATGGCACAATTTGAAGTTCCAAGCATTTAAAAATAGCTCCAAAAAAGTGACGAAAATTTGGAATTCTTAACAAGTTCTCGAAGAAAATTGTACCTGTGCACAAGGAAAGTTGTATTGATTAAAATCAACACAATCTTGCTCTAATGCCACATTGAAATGAGATAAAAACGCAGAAGCCTCTTAATTTTTGAAGAACCCCAGAGTTGGTCACCCAACTCCCTACCAAATTCATACACATAAAGAATTAAATGTAAATGCACTTAACCCGATGAGATTTGGTAAATCTAACCTGCATCAAAACACATGTGTACCCTAATCTATCAAGAGATTAGAACAAAAAAATGGGATTTGAAGGTGCCTAAAAACTCAACCTATCAAGAATACTAGGGAAAATACTAACACCCAAGAATAGTGAAAGAGATTTAGATTATTCCTTTAAAGTTTAGAGACATGGAATTAAAGGTGGGACTAAGCCCTTTGATTTGGTCTTGAAATGGGAATCACCCCTTACACATTCTCCTCTAGAGAGAACTTGGTTTCTCTACTAAAATATTATATTTTTATAAAAAATAAACTACTACAAGAGTAAAGAGGCATATATAAAGAGAACAAACTAAATCTAACAAATGGGAGATGTAATATCCGCCATTCATCAACTAAGTAAGTCTAAAATATACCTATTATAAGTCAAAAGTTGTGAGAATTAAATTCGAAACAAAATAAAATAAAACAAGAAAAATCTACAAAAGAGGACATTGCCCGATGTGACTTGGCACCAGTTGTACTGGTGGACCCGGCACTAACAGTGATATGCAAGTAGAACAATGTTGTTCGAGTGTGGACCTGGCGCCGAGTGTAATATTGTACCCGGTCCCAGATGCATTTTAACCTGCTCACTCCTTTTTTTTTTTTTTTCTTATCTTTTCAGCCTTCACTTGCACTCATTTGACCCTCCATACCAATTGTTGTCCAAGCTTTAATCTTTTTGGTCCTTTTTTTAATCCTTCATTGCTTGACAACCTTCTTCATCCTTGGCTTAGAATCTTGAAATTCCCGTTGAAGTCTCTTGAAAAGGAGTTTCACCCATGGTGGCATGCGTTGTGTCTTTGTCCTCCTTCTCCCTTCTTTAGATTGGCCTTTATGCTTTAGACGATTTTTATCACACACTTAGACAATCCCGAAAGTACATTACCCCGCCTCGTCTTGTAGGCCGACATTGCCTTCCCGTTTAATTTCTTTGTCCTTAAAATGTTGGAACTCTGTATTATTTTCTTGTACCTTAACAATTTCTTGCATTAAATCCATTATTAATCTCAGATTGCTAATGATAATCCTTCCTTCTTGCACCTCAGTCTTCCTATCCAACACCTCTTGAACTACCTGAATCTCTTGAATTCTCAATCTGTCCATTTTAACTTTGCGACTCAAGGCATCAGCAACCATGTTAGCCTTCCCTTGGTGGTAGTTGATGGGGCACCAATATTCTACCTGGAATTCCATCCATCTCCATTCAGACTTTTGTGGTCCGTGAACACCTTATACTCAGCCAGATATAAATAATGCTGCCATTTTTCAAAGCAAAAACATTAGCATCCAGCTCCAAATCATGCGTTGGATAATTGACTCTGTGAGGCTTCAACATCAGCATGGCATAGGCTATTACCTTCCTATCCCACATCTACATGACTCATGAATCCTCCTTATATGCGTCAGTATACAAAGCATAGGGTTTATCTCCCTCTGCCAGACTCGGTACTAGAACTGTCATTAATTTCTGCTACAACTCTTGGAAACTTTTCTTGCACTTCTCATTCCAATTAAAGGGTATATCTTTTCTCAACAATTGGGTCATAGGTGATGCTAAAGTAGAAAACCCCTTAATAAACCTCTTGTAATAACCAACTAACCCCAAGAATCTTCTGATCTCAGTTATGTTCTCCAGCTGTTTCCAGCCTGTAACTGCTTCAACTTTTGCTTGACCCACCTTAATTCCATCATTTGATACCACATGACCAAGATATGACATATTGTCCAGCTAAAATTCGTACTTGCTAAATTTGGTGTAGTGCTTCTGCTCTCTAAGCTTTTCCAATGCTAGATTTTGATGCTTTGCATGATCCTCTAGGCTCGTGGAATATATGAGTATATCATCGACGAATACCAATATGAATTTATCTAAGTATGATTGGAAAATATGATGCATCAAATTCGCAAATATGGTCAGTGCATTTGTCACCCCGAAAGGCATTACTACAAACTTGTAGTGACCATATCTAGTGGTAAAAACAATCTTGGAAATATCCTCCTCATTAATCTCCACTTGGTAATATCCCTGCCTCAAATCTAGTTTGAAGTAACAGCTAGAGTCGTGCAACTTGTCGAACAACACATGAATTAAAGGTAGAGGATTTTTGTTCTTAATGGTCAAATTATTCAATACCTAATAGTCGATGTACAATCTCAAGGTCCCATCCTTCTTCTTCACAAATAGCACTAGGACTCCCTAAGGTGATGTGCTCGGCCTTATACAACCTTACTTCATCAACTCTTCTAGTTGCTCCTTTAGTTCCTTCAATTCCACTAGAGCCATCTAATATAGGGTCCATGATACTGGTTCTGCTCCTGAAATTAGATCTATAATGTGAACTCAACTTCCTGGGTGGGAGGAAGAGAAGTGAGTTCTGCTGGAAAGACATCGGAAAAATTCTTTACCACCTCAATATTTTTCAGGGTAAACTAATCATTTAGCTTATTTATCACATAAGCCAGATATCCTTGACATTCTTGCCTTAGCAACTTTCGGGCTTTTGCTCCAGCTATCAAAAACTTCAACTCGTTTACTTACTTACCGTTGAAATCCAGCACCTCACAACTAGGTCTGATGAATTGAACAGACTTATTCTTACAATCTACCTTAGATCCATGTTTAGCTAGCCAATCCATAACTAAAATTATGTCATAATAATCAATAGCTAAAACTATTAGGTCTCCCTCCAAGTTCTCCTTCCTAACTCCAATCTTACAATTCTATACATACCTGTCTCCTTGCCCCATTTTTCCCAAGGGCGTACTCACTAACAAGGTAAAAGGTAGCTTTACTCCATCCCAACCCAAATGATATGCAGAATTCTTGTTTAGATAGGAATGGGTGGATCCAGGATCTATTAATTTATTAACTGAATGACCTTGGATAGTAAATGTTGCTTCCACCACTGTTGCATCTGCTATGACTTCAACTCGATTAAGCGCAAAAACCTTTGCTTTTACTTGCGGCTTCTGGGTTCCACTCCGAAGGCTCCTGTGTTATTAGCTCGATTAGCTTCCATAGTATGTGCTTAGTTTCCTTACTCTATTCAAAGATGTTTTGGGTAGGTTTTTTGAAGATGCGATGGGTCTCCACAATTCAAACATTTCCTTTCCGCTCCCCTAGACTAGTAGCTCTTCTACACATGTCCCTTCTTGCCATAATGTCGGTACGTTGGGAGATTCTATGTAGGACTAGTTAGTGTTGTACGTGATTGCTTCCCTCTATTCCGCCATTACTGGTTGGTAGGTTGCTTATTAGCTTACTATCTCAAAAAACGTCTTGGCAGTTACCTCGGCGGTAGGAAAGTTTTTTATGCCATTTTATTTCTGTCCTCATTCTCTATTCATATGGCCCCATCTACCACACCAGAGTATGTCGACGGTTGGAAAGGCACCAAAGCCCTTCTCAGCTTGTGCCTGAGGCCTTTGATGAATTTCCTGGTTCGATTCTGCTCGATATCGACTAATCCTTTGCAGTACGTCGACAATTGAGTAAAATGAGTGGCATACTGAGTCACTGTCATGCTCCCTATTTCAAATTCTGAAACTTGTCTTCCCTTTTTTCCACTATCCACTGAGGGATATATCCAACTCTAAATACATTTACAAAATTAGCCCAAGTACAATATTGATCTATCAGTTCCCAATCTTATTGGACTCACTGCCACTAAGCACAAAC
Organism: Voacanga thouarsii; assembly: GCA_026120185.1. Classification (NCBI taxonomy): domain Eukaryota; kingdom Viridiplantae; phylum Streptophyta; class Magnoliopsida; order Gentianales; family Apocynaceae; genus Voacanga; species Voacanga thouarsii. The sequence continues at coordinate 1,057,865 of JANUWF010001174.1, forward strand.
TGGGCCTCTTAGCCTAAAAGCAGTACTTTTGACCATCCTTTTTTCAATATACTAGATTGTAGCAAAAATGTACTCTATTTGCTCCACCCACTGTTCCGCCTTCTGGTCTTGTTCAGCTTCACCCAAGAAGATGGGATGTTCAAATTTCAAAAACCTCACCGAGCCTCATCTTCCCCCCTTGGGTTCTTTTACTCCGTCAAATTCTATAGTATCACAGCTATTAAAGCTTATGTTTAGGTAGCTATTGGCAATATTTCAATTTATTGCATTATGTTTTATAATCACTAATACTAATATGTGTGTTCTGGTTGTTCGATGGTTAGGAGATTTGTGTTCGTTACTCAAGATTGGCCTTTCATGTATGCTAGAACACCTGCTCCAGTCCTTATAGTGGTCTTATTCTCCTCTGATGCGGAACTCGACTTTCGGTCAAATTGGTTTGAGTTAGAGAGTAGTGATAGTAAGATGGAGATAGAAATGGAGGTTTCCAACCTAATTCTACCTAATGATGGTAAGAAAAAGAAGATGGAATTGAGGCTGCTAGACTACAGTTACCCAAGCAAGAGGAAGAAGTTGAGGATGTGCGGGTGATGGACCTTTCCATACCAATGGTTGATTTAGTCTCAGATAGCAAGGCTGAGGACGAAGCTCCTAATCTTGACTTAGGTGGTGAGGAAGGAGATGAGATGGGTGATGCTGATAGTAAGGGAGGTGAGGAATTGAGTGATGCTGACGATGAGGGAGGAGAAGAGATGGATGATACTGATAGTGAAGTAGAATAAGGGATGAAAGAGTCTGATGAGGTGGAAGAGGAGGCGGCAGTTCCTCCTCGAACTCCACCAATAGGAGAGTTTGACATTCCTTTTTAGCTCTTAGTTTTAGGAGTCTGGTGATGAGGGACCCAGTTAGAAGGATAGACTCACCCCGGGTATGAGAGCAGTTAGGGAGTCAGTCTTAGGGAAAAAAAGGCAAGGGAAAAGAGAAGATGGAGGAAAGTCCTAGGAAGAGTGGAACTATTTGTTGTACACATAGGTTTGGAGTGGGAATAAACTGCAGGAAAAAAAGAGAATGATGGTTTGAAAAATCTATTTCCAATTACTCGAGTGACATCTAGAGCAGCAAGAAGACTTAGTGGTGCAAGTTCTTGATTAGGGAATCTGTTTATTGAGTCCATGGCTTTATTTACTTTCTTGTCTTTGAGAATTTGATTCCTATAGAGGTAGTATTTATGATATCCAATTTCTTTGTGTTTAAATATGATATATTTTGAATAATACTTTTGAGTATTTCACTTCTTTCAAAAAAAGAAAAAAGAAACTCTCATATGTTGAATGAGCAAGCAAAAGCTATATATCATATCTTTGCATTATATGTGTGCATGCATATGTATCCATTCGTTGGCCTATAATTACAGCGACAATAAGAGAAATTGGCACCTAGACATAAAATTAAAGGATGTTGTAGAACCGGTCTTGACAGAAAAATATTCAATACCTGAATACGAGCCAACAGAGCACTCGCAACCAGATTTGGAAGACGAGTACGAAGAAGAACAAGAGACAGAACATGAGGGATCTACTAAGGTAACATTAGATAGGCCCGATTAAGACACCCACAATTGAATTTAACCAGCTGAGAAAATATAGTTATTGGAGGAAATAATTTAAAGCCATAGGTGATGACTAAGGTGGTTGAGCAGAGAGGACATGAGATTGGATAAAGTGATGGTGCTAGGTTAATTCTTTATTTCTTCTAAAAGAATATGTTCTTTGATCGTTGTTCTGCATAGCATATATATTATGTAGTGTACTATTTGTTTGAGTAGTGATAAGCTAGACTATAAGAATCAAATCCATCAACTGTGAATATTATAGATATTCTTATTACTTGGTTAAGCATCCTTTATCGTGCAAGGAATTGAGGATCTATAGGTTTGATCTGAGAAATGAAATTTTAGCTGAAGAAGTAAAATTTATCGGGAATCTAACTTGTTTTCTTTTGAGGAATATAGTAGCATATTAGACAAGGAATGATTGTTGAAGCAATGAGTTAAGTTGGTTATAAAGATAGAATAGCACATTTTTTGGGGATCAGATAGGTATGATTAAATTTTAGAAGAGGTAAGATGAACGAAGTGTAGAGCATAATACTTGAAGCGAAGGATTATAACCTATTGTCGAATTAATACTATGGATATCTTACCTAGTGTTGTAGGATTTTAAAGCTATGTATAGACCAGAGAATATTAAATAGTTTGGTCATCAAGAAAATATATGGTTATTCCAATGTTAGACTTGAGATAGGGATATTATCAGGTATGAAATCGAGAAGGGGATATACTCGAGATTGTGACTAACATTGGGGATAGGTACTAAGGATGGGTGGTGATGTCATACTGATTGACAAAAGCTCTACTACGTAAGGAGTAGATGTATAGGATTTTAATCCTGCTTTGACAATTTTATGGTGCCTTTTTAGATAACACCTGATGCATTTTGAATGCCATTAAGGACATGGAAGAATCGAAATTAGTGTTAGAAAGTGGAGATCGCATAAAATTCTATTACGTTTGATAACTGAAAGTTTAATTGAGCATAGTTCTATTTTTGGAATGCGAGGTAATCAGGGGTAGTTTTAAGGTTGCCATAGCCAAGATAGAGGCTACATCGGATGTCATCAAGTATTGTATCCAAGCAGGATCCTAGGTTCACTATTAGGTTTTAGACTAAGTTCGTAGAGATTATGGGATGAACTTGGAAGTCCTAAGCTGCCGCATATCCTCGAAATTGATAGCCAGTCGGAGAAACATATTTAGATACTAAAGGACATGTTTAGGGCATGTATAGTAGACTTTGTTGATAAATGGACTAAAAGTATGCTGCATGGCAGTAGGCCTACAACAGCAATTACCGATCTCCTATTGGTTTGGATAATATGAAGTGATGCAAAGCCAGGTATGTCAAGTATGATTTTAGCAAGGATAAATAGAAAATAGATAGATTATCAAATCCGGTGGAGTTTGTGTTGCAAATAAGGTAAAAGTAACAAGAGAAGGGCTGAAGGCGACTCAGAGTCGGCAGAAAAGCTATGCGAATCATGAGGAGAATGTTGGGACTGTCATCTATAGAATGTACTTACCTGACATTTTGTTGAGATTACGAGACGTGTTTCATATATCTCAGCTAAAGATGTACAATCCTGATCTGGAACATGTTGTAACGATGAGCCTTTGCCATTGCAACCTAATTTGAGTTATATGGGGAAACCGATTAAGATTCTAAATCAAAGAATTAAGACACTCTGGAATAAACAGATACCAAAGGTGAATGTGTTATGGAAGCATCATGATACATAAGAAGACAGCTGTATTATTGCAACTTTTTCCAATACCACGACGGAAATAGGAGAAGGTAACGATGGACTTCGTTACTGGCTTGCCTTTGTCAAAGACCTAAAAGGACACTATTTGGATAGTTGTTAATCGACTGATAAAGATATTGCACTTTATCCCTGTAAGCGTAAGGGACTTTAAGTAGTAGTTTGCTCGGACATATGTATGGGGAAATAGCAAGTTGCATGAAGTACCCTTAAGTATCGTCTCCGACCGAGACCCAAGGTCAACATCGTAGTTTTGGACAAAGTTCCAAATATATATGGGTTTGATTTGAGGTTAGCATGCCAACATATAAGAATCCACGTGGGAAGTGGAAGAATGGATAAAGCAGAAATATCCTGACTTGAGGGAAAGATACACGTTGAATTTCGGGAAAAAATTCTTCTAAAGAGGGGAAGATGTAAAACCCCACCTAAACCTACCCTAGAATTAGAGGGATGGGTTGCATTCCATTTCATATTGCATGTCAAAATATTTTCTAAATGAATTTGTGTGTTTTAGAATTAATTTATGTGGTCGTTATAATTTATTTTTGTTGGATGAGCATTGGTGGTAATTAGGGAATTTTGCTTAGAGATGAGAGAAGAAGAGACTTAGGATGTGAAAGGGAAGGGAATTAGATTGGGAAAATAAGAATAAGAATTAATGCGGTTAAGTGGTTAGAGTTTTCTGGCTAATTCTAAAGTTCTTCAGTTCAAATCCCATCAACAAAGTATTGTTTTTAATAATCCTAACTAATATTTCAATTTTACTTCTTTCATTCCATGAAGCTTGGAATGTTCTCCTACGGGAGACACAATGGTAATATTCTAACCATGTGATCTTGTCCTAGAAGAAAATATTGAGGAGTTTTAATCGCCAATATTTTAGCAACTCTTGTTCTAACATGTTTGAATTTAAAATATTCATATTCCTTGAATTCTTTTAAAATTTTCTTATAAAATATTCTAGATGATCTTGGACTTGAAATTTTAAAAGGAAAATTCCAACATTTTGGAACCATATGGCCGAAACGTTGGAGCAAAATAGGATAGGTAGAAGAGTATTTGATTTCCAAATTGAATTACCAAAATTCTATCCTAATAAACCTCTTTTTTCTTTTAATTATTGTTTTGGTAAAAATCTGAAACTATTTTACTTTTTTTCTTAGCTAAATTCGGTCACTCTAATCACTAGATGGCCAAAATTAGGTAGCTAAAATTGCTTCCTTTCTCTTGCAAACCGACAAACTTCCTTTAGAGCAAAAGCTGGAAAATCCTTGAAGAATTTCAGATTTCTCTTAGCCCACTTAAATTGGAAAATTTTAGCTAGCTTGCAAACCATTTAGCAAGAGCAAAAATATCTAGCTTTGCTCTAAAACCATTAAACTACAATGGTGAACAAATCTTCTCTTCATTTAACCAAGAAACCTTTGAGCATTCAACACCAAGAACTAACATTGCAACAGTTCTTGTCCTTCATCAAGTTCACGGCTGGAAAATCACAATTGAAGAATCTCGAATTGCTCCAATTTTTTAGATGCAAAATCCTTTTAAAATACTTTGAATTTTGCTTAAGAACCTCCCTAGATTTTATCATTCCTTATAGCCAAAACAACCAGAATTTTCTCAAGCATTTCAGCATTTTTTTCTAACTAACTTTCTTCTCCATTGTTCCTCACCAATTCAGCCATACCATTACACATAGCTGAACATTCTTTCTTCTCACTTTAGCCATAGCCATCAAAATCCATTAAAGCACCTCAAATTTTGCCTAACTTCTCTCCATTAAAAATATTTTAAGGTTGAAATTTAAAACCCATGCATTACTGCATAAAACCCTCAACAATCTAGCAACCAACTCATTCAAGTGAACCAGAATTTCTGCTCACCTTCATAGCCTATTTTCGGCCAGCACTAGAGCTTTGAACAATCTTCATTTTCTTCTATGATAAAATTAGACCAAGTGAGTCTACATTGAAAAGTTAGAAACCTTCGAAGGTTGGTCACCATTAGCAACATCCCACCTCAAGAATCTTTACTATTTCCTCAACCAATCTTCATAATTTAAATTTGAACAACTCCTAGAATCCTTCTCACCTAGCTAAATCGTAACACTCCATCAACCAATGATATTTGGCCATCACCAATCCAAGATAACTCACCCATTTCACCTAGATTTCTGTCCCTACGTACCCCAATAGGGGCGGGGATGTCGCCCCGTCCTTAGGACAAGGGTTTTTTATAACTAGGACTCATAAAAGAAATGAAAGGAACGTTCCAAATTTAAACTTATTACAAATCAACTAATACTTGCACAAGTCTAAAAAAAAAAACAAATGCTAACTAAAGTCTCTCAAAATGAAATACAATCAAAATAAGTCTTCATTGAAAGGCAACACTAATTAATCAACCCTCACAGCAGGATTGACCTAAAAACATGATATGATAAAGTGGTGAGAAAGAAATCTCAGTAAGCCCGCGTGTGCTCAAGATGTTTCAGGAAAAAAAGTTCATGTATGCAAGTTGAGAAACAATTATAGAAGTAAAGTGTTGGCAAGTCACAAATAAATTTCGCAAAGCAAGGAGTGGTGTTTTCCTTTCCAATACCATACATTGTATAAAGTAAAAGCAACCACCCTAAAAATAGACATAGCACCACACTTTGTGCACCACGACAAGAGAATGTTCAGGATACTACATTTTGTGCATTCTGATACAAGGTAGATGTACAGCCAACTGGGTAAGATACTCCTCCATCTCTATACCCAAAGTTACTGGTGAGATACTTTCTAGCTCAGACCAGTATGATCTTGAACTAGCATTCTATCTGGGAAGGACTTACCTCTCAAAGGTGGCCACCAACTGAGAGACTTATCCTAACCCTTCAAAGACTAGTCCGGGTAGTATATCCTTATTGAGTATTCAATGCTATATTTGTCCTTTTTGGGAAAAGAAGAATCATCCAAAGTGTCTCCTTGGAAATAGCAATTACGGTTTACAAAGTTCTTTCTAAAAGTTGTTTTTAGGATAAATTTATCATTTTTGCTTTAAATTCCTTGTTTAACTTGATATGGTTCAACCGAAGAGAAAAGGAAAAATGAATTGCCCATAATTGCATTACAATGTACATTTGCACTTCTATGGCACCATTTGACTTGCAAAAGTGATTGTGATGTACAACAGTTTTATGAAAGGGCTTACCTGATCTATTTACTTTCACTGACAAAATACACCTTCTTGTTCAGTTCAAGGCAATCTAGCCCTGCCTGGGGTAAACATAGGGTCTAAATCTCCAATGCTTTACAACCAAACAACAATTGTAAAAATATTTAACTCCCAACCTAACATGCTTAAACTCAACTAATCAATAACAACATCTAACTATGATAATAATGTTTTAGGAGTTCTAAAATTAATTGATAAGGTATTTTAGGGTTTATTATTAATTTATAGAATAATAATAATAATTTATTATAACAATATTGATAAAGTATAGGTAAAAGTATTAGTAAGAATAACAATAATATTATTAATATTAATTAAACTTAATATATTATTATTTTTATATTTAATAAAAATATTACAATTTGTTTGTTTAATAAAATAATAATATTAAAAGTAATTTGTAATTTTGAAAATATTAATGTTGACCAAAATTAAAAATGAAATCAAATGGCGATACTAATAATATTAATAATTATTATAATAAAAAATAGTTATAATATTATTAGTAAAAAGTAGCACTAATAATAATTTTTTATGACCACAGTGATATCACTAGTATTAAAAATTTAGACAGGGTAATGCATATATTTATATATTCATACACATATATATATATTCAAGAAATAGAATGTTGATTTGTGCAAAAACGGTCTTGCAATAGTATTCATCACAACAATGGTAGTACTATACCAATAATAATATTAGCAAGGTGTTTGACATAAAAAATAACCTCATAGGTGCATAAGCAAAGCAATGGTGGTAAAATCTCCAACATTCATCAAAGCCTCCATACTAATGATATAAAGCCGCAAATCATAGTGTACTAATGAACATATAATGAACCTAAACTCAAATCATAATCCTACGATAATTCATAAGCTTTATTACCCATCTCGATCTTCATATCATAAAATTATTCTCTTCATACCCTCCTGCATATTTCCATCCCAGCAATATCAACATATCAATTTCATCATCTAATAGTCTTGAGTTAAAAAATAAGAAGGCTATAGCAAAAATACTTGTTTGATGATCGTTGGAGTTGATAGGGCCTAAATTAGTAATATATTTCCTAGTTATTTGAGGCCATTTTGGGATACATTTTTTGCAATAACTGGTCATATTCCATCATATTTGAGATTTTATCCTTGGAAAGGTATTTTGTGCATTATTACAGATTTTAGGGGTAAAATAAGGCAAAATCGTCGCTAAATAGACTAGAGGTAGTGCCGGCCAAGACAGGAGAGGCGGTGCCAGCCACATGCTGCTAGCACGCACTTTGAGGCACTAAAAATCGATGAAACTGGAGCTAAACATAATATAGCCGGCACCAGTTGGGAGCCTAGAGGCGGCGCCAGCTGCGACCTGGAAGGTGTGGCATGGAAATCAAGAAAAATCGACGAATAGACAGTGAGATAGAATGTAACCAACACTGGCCCTAGGCAGGATGGTCGGCGTTGGCTGTGCACTGGTGCAGAGGTGGTGCCTCGATTTTCATGTGTATTTTTGGCAATTTTCAGAGTTTTGGTATTTCCTCCTTCTATTCGGCCAGAAACCCTATAAGGACGAATTTAGGCAGTTCTAAAACCTATAAATAGAGGGAAAACACAAGTCAAAATGATGAATTCAAGGAGTAAAACACAAAATCACTCAAGTTTAAGGAGGAATTCATCAAATTAAGGAGGATTGTACAAGATAGTCTATGATGGAAGAAGAAGGAGGCTTGTCTATGAGTGTTTTTTTTTTTTAAACTTTATTTTCTTCTCTTGAACAATGATGGATTTATTATTTTATTGTAATTTGACATTATATTCAGTATTCATGATTTTTAGAGTTATTATGATCTTTTGATTAATTGATTGTTATTCTTAGTATTTAATTACTTATGTTGATTACAAGATTAATTTACTGTTTCTTTCTACTAACTTACTGGGAAAAGGGGTTGATGGTGGTTTTAATTCATTAATTTCATATTTTTTTGTCTGTTAACTTGCTCAAAAAAGGGGTTAATTGCTAAGAATTGGAAAATTAAAGGTCAACTGATGTCTGTCAGGATATGGATTCATTGGTTAATTTCATGTTTTAAATTTGACAGGATATGGGGATTTAATCAAGGATTGTGTTTAACGCATCTTTTGGGTGAATTAGTTGAGATAGTATATGTGATTCTAATTTGTCTAGAAGATAGAGTTTTCATGGATTGGGAAAGAACTGAATCTATCTCAATCCTTCTTGATGCCAAGAGAATGATTAGTTATGATAATGACTGGGTACTTTAAGGTCATGATTGTCAAAATATTGGTTTGAGTTATATAATTCTCCATCCTTGACATATATATATATATATATATTCTTTTATTTTATTTTATTTTCCTTTTTATTCTTTTTCACTTTATTGAATCGGTTAAACAATGAAAGAAAAGTAATTACTCCATACTTGTTCCTTAAGAATCGATACTAGTTTTAAACCCTATACTATGCTTAATGTTTAGTACGCTTGCTCATATGTGTAATTTGGGGTTAACATTTTAATTTAAACTTGATTGGAAATATGCTTATTTTTATATGATTTTTTATACCCAAATTCGTACACATCAAGTTTTTGGCGCCATTGCCGGGGAACAATGTCATGAAAGTTTGGATTTTGTTGATTTAACTATTTAAATATGTAAATATATAAATTTGTACAATTGTTGTTTTTGCAAAAAGGTGCCATATTTTGTATCTTGTGTATCTTTGTAATCTAATTTACTAACATTGACTGATGTTTAATTGGCTAATTTGTTCTTTTAATTTTGATTGAATTGTAAATTCCATTATCTAACTTTCTTCTTGTCTTTTCTACGTGTTAGCCTTGGTACATAATCCGATGATCTGAAGGTGATATAGTAGATTTTGATCCTGAAATTGAAAGGACATTGACGATGGAACTTACTCTGCTAGACAGTTAAAAGGAACGTACTCGCAGACATGGACAATGCTCAAAACAACAATGCTGGAAACAACAGGAGGGTCATGGATGACTTTGTGAAACCTGCAATCTTGGGCATAAGCTCGAGTATCACTAGACCTAGGGTGGATGTGAATAATTTTGAAATAAAGCCCAATATAATCCAAATGCTCCAAAATATGGTCCAATTTGATGGGCTACCTGAAGAAGACTCTAATGCCCACCTAGCTAGTTACCTTGAAATTTGTGATACCTTTAAGATGAATAGTATTTCTAAATATGCCATAAAACTAAGACTTTTTCCTTTTTCTTTGAGAGATAGAGCCAAATCCTGGTTAAAGTCTTTACCCACTTGGAATGCCCTAGGTAAAAAATTCCTTGCCAAATATTTTCCTCCAACTAGGACATCCAAACTCAGAAACGAAATTTTTGTTTTCCAACAATTAGATTCTAAACCTTTGTATGAAAGTTGGGAGAGGTTCAAGGAGATGTTGAGAAAGTTCCCACACTACGGATTGGAGCTAGGAATGCAGATGTTCATCTTTCTTAATGGCCTTACGTTTGCAACATGACAAGTGGTGGACTCTTCTGCTAGGGGTTCCATCAATCATAAGACCCCGAAACAGGTATTCGATCTCATTGAAAATTTAACTTCTAATAACTATTATTGGGGAAGTGCCTAAGTTCTCGTGGATTCGATAATTGCTATTCCCTATACTATACGATGGATATACATACCCGCATATGTTGTTTTAGTGGTTGAAATTTTAATTAAAAGTTGAGTAATTGCGGTATTTGTTAGTAATATTTTCTACACTAAAAAAACACGCATCAAGTTTTTGGAACCGTTACTGGGGATGGACACTATCGGAAACACTCAAGTGTTGTTGATTTAGCTTTCGTTGTATTTGTATATATCACAAACTTTTGTGTTTAGGTAGTTTCTGAATATTTCTAATTTGTGTATTTTTCTTTTCTTTATTTTTTGTTATTTTTGTTTGTTTTTATTTTTATTTTCGATTTAATTTTTGTTTTTTGTTGAGTGTAGGGCTCAAGCCATCATCATGGATAATTATGTATCGGCACAATGTTAAAGGAGCTACAATGATGATAGATTGGCAAGTTTACAAGCTCGTATTAATGGTTTTTGTTCGACGTCACTTGAAGCTTCAATCAAATCCTTTGTTGCCAACACAAACACGTCCATTAGGTGTTATGAAGAAGCACCCCAACGAATGAGCCATCAAAGAATATAACTAGCCAAGTTGGTTGAAGATGCCATAAAGGCCCATACACTTGCAAAAGAGGACACCTAGGGAGAGGAGAGAGGATATAAGGAACAATTGACCAATATGATGGGAAATTTTTTTTATTCTATTCCATGCACTCATATTTCTAATTTTTCATTCTCGCATAAAGTTTTAGGTACCTCTCAACTCACGGAGCCTAATGACGCCATTGATGATGTGTTGAATTTACCATTCCTTAAGGAGTTGGATCTTTCAATGCTACATTAAAAGAAGTCCTAGGAGGACGGTGGTAATTTCTACCCTTCACCCTATCCAAAGGGAGGTGACTTGGTATTTGTAGACTATGCATTGAAAAGTAAGGATTTCTCAATCCCATCTTTGAAAACTCAAATGCTAGTTTTAAGAAAAAAATTTATTGTGACAAATCTTTTGAAGGGTTAAATGGTGATGTCAAGTTTGATGCATTCTTTATAGACCACAGGCAATTAAATGTTGACAAATATATTTGTGTGTCTAAAGGAGTGTTAGAGAATGAGGTTTATATGTTTTTCTTTGTTCAGAAAAATTAGTTTCATGAACTTTTAATTTTTGAAAACCCTCTCTTATTTCTACTGTTATTATGCCTACCTTTTTAAATAAGCATTAATTTCAGTTACAAAGTTTTGATGAGGAAGCATGATGAGTGGAAATAGTTTGTATCTCTATTTTTTGTTTGGAGTTCCTAGGTTTTATTTCCCTAAATAAAGAAAATATTTTCCATCTTAAGTGTTGGGGAGTGAGTCATATCTTTATTTACTTTGTTAGGATTTTTATTAGTACTTTTCTTTAGTTTGTTTTCTTCTATTTAGGTGTGTATTTATTTTGTTATTATTTTCCTTGTACTTTTATTTGTGTTTTCTTTTGTAGGTTTGATTGAAGTCTTTTTCAACAAGCTCTTCTATTCTTTTCCAAGTTCATATTATTTGGAGCATTATTGCACTTGGGGAGTATTGCTTAACTTTCTCACTCTTTTATTAGTTTTGGTCCATTTGGAGATAATTTCTTATGTTAATTTTTGGTCAATAAGGATATTGTCCAGTTTAAGTATGGGGAAATGGTTTAGTAATATTATTTTTCTAAGTTTTTATCAATGATCTTGGTGTTTTCTTGGTACCAAATAGTTTTGTTGAAAAATTGAAAATTTTGAAATTTTGAAAGTTTGGAGATTTTAGAGCTAAATTGAGCTTATTTGTCTATAATGGAGTTAGTATTTTCTTTTTTACTTTTGATATAGATTTGTCATTCATTATGGTTTGATTTTTATTAAAAAGTTAACTTTTGTATTAAGTTGGATTTTGCTAAGTCTTGAGAATTTAAGTTAACATTGATTATATTTGGTTTTTAATTTTTATTTTATTCTTTGAGTTTAAATATGGATGATACGATGAAATATGGGAAGAGTTGTTGATTAATTCTTGTATTATGGATTGAAAAGTTTGCTTGACTTTAAGTTGTGAATAAGGAATGTGAGACAAAAAAAAAAAAAAAATCAGTGAAAAGGAAAAGGAAAAATGTGAGATGAAAAACATTGAGTTGAAAAATGTTTTATCTTTGAACAAAAAAGAGAGAGACCTTTTGATGAAAAAGGGGGCCAATACGGTGAGTGGAAGAGAAGAAACAAAGAAGCATCACACTCCTTTAAGGCTATCCCAAAGGCAAGAAGGTAAGGATAGAAAGATGGAAGAAAAAAAATTGTTGAAAAAATGATGATGTCTATAAAAAGGCCAATACGGTCTATGAAGAGAAATCCATGCACTTCAGGCTATCAAATCTCTAAGTCATTGAAAAATAGAGAGAGAGAGAGAGAGAGAGAGAGAGAGAGAGAGAGAGAGAGAGAGAGAGTTGAGTGTTTTCCTTGTTTCACTAACTTGAGTTGTGTAAATCTAAGTTTATAATGCTTAAATCAGTTAAATGATTTGACTTGTATGATTTATGTTATCTGTGTTTTTACTTAAGGAGTAGGATGATTTTCTTGTGCTAGATATAAGCTTGTTTAACTTAACTTTGATGGCCTTGGGATTGTTTCATTTAATACATGAGTTTACAAGGTTTTGAAAGGGTTAAATGAATGATGAATTTATGTTTAAAGTTAGAAGAAGGCTATGTCTTCATTATGGATGAATTTGCTAAGAAAAAAGTTTTGCAAAATTGTTTTGTCTTGTTCAAAATTCTTAGTGTTTAATTCTTGTTTGCTTAAGGACAAGCAAATGTTCAAGTATGGGGGTATGTGATATAGGCTAAAATCACCATTATTTTTCAAGTCATTTGAGGTTGTTTTAAGATACATTTGTTATAATAACTAGGTATATTCCTTCATATTTGACATTTTACTTGTAAAAAGTATTTTTAACAAATTTGTGTAGATTTAAGTTGATTTTGAGTGAAAAGTAAACAATTCTAGAACAGACCAGGCACCAAGCGCAGCTAAGGGACCAAGTGCCAGGTCCATTCTGGTCAAACAGCAAAAACAGAGCAAAATTGAGGAGAAATACAGATTGGACCCAGTGCTAGGTGGGCCGATTGGACCCGGCGTCAACTGTTGTGCATGAATTTGGTATTTTCCAAAGGATTTTGGTATTTTCTGAATTCTACTCGGACTAGACATCTCAAGCAACGAATTTTGGCATGAAAGAGGCTTATAAATACAAGAAAAACACAAGAGAAATGTATGATTTAAAGGATCCATGCTAGCTACTCAATCACCACTCAAATGAGCATTGTTTAAATGAGTTTTTTAAAAGAAGAAGGGCTTGTCTATGACTTTATCTTTCATCCTTTGCTTACTTTTCTAGAACAATGATGTGCTTAATGTTTTTATTGAAATTGGATGTTATTTTGGAGATTGTGATTTTGAGTTAATTGGAACTTTTGATCAACTGATTAGTGTTCTTGGTATTTGATTACTTGTATTTCTTATGGAGTGGTTGATTAATTTTTGTTATTGACTTTATTGAAAAAGAGGTTGGTAATGACTTCAATTAATTAATTTCATATTTATTATCTCTTAACTTGCTTCAAAAATGGGTTAATCAATTAGAACATTGGTAATCAAAGGTTAGTTAATGATTGATAAAATATGGATTCGTTGACTAATTTCTTTTTTTAAATCACCTTGAATATAGGAGTTGATATGAGTCTTGATTTTAATGCATCTTTTGGATAAGTTTGTCGAGACAGAATATGTTCACCAATTTAACTAGAAGATAGTGATTCTATGGACTACGAATGAAGTTGGTCTATATTAAATCCATTATGATGCTAAGACGACAGTTGATTGTGATGAATGCTAATTGATTCAATCTTGTGTTTTCAAGATAATTGGTAAGTTACACAAAATTGCATCGTTGAGTTATATCTAATTTTATCTTTAATTTTTTATTCTCTTCTTATTTTATTTACTGAACAATAAAGATTTTGGTAAAGTAAGATGGGAGCCTAAGGTCTCGTAGATTCGATACTTGCTATTCCCTTTACTAAATGATGGGTATAGTTGCCCATATATGTGGTTTTAGTGATCAGCATTTTAATTAAAACTTGAGTAATTATTGTAACACCCTACTATCTAGGCCCATTAGGGCCAGGGATGTCGCCCCGTCCAAAGGACAAAGGGTCTTTATAACTAGGTTACATGAAAATAGAATAAAACAAAAGACTTTAAAATTAAATTTATTACAACCCAAAAGCTAAATACTGGCACAAATCCAAAATAAATTATTTGCAACAATCTCTCAAACAATACTCAAAGTAAATAACAAGAGTCTTTAAGCAAGGTAACATTCTAGCTAATGATCTCCACAGCAGGATCTTCCTAAAAATATGGCATAAAAGGTGGTGAGATAAAAATCTCAGTAAGCCCGTGTGTACTTTAAGTGTTTCAGGTAAAATAATTCATGTATGCAAGTTGTAAAAGTTTCATAGGGAAAAGTGCTGGCAAGCAATAAATAAGTGTTGAAAATAAAGAGTGGTGTTTCACTTTTCAAATCATACATGTGCACAATAAATACAACCACTCAAATGGGTAGCCATGGGTTACCACACGTTGGGCCCCATGACCAATAACAGTTAGAATGCCACACTTTGTGCAATGCTGACAAAAGGTAGGTGTACGGCCTACCGGGTGAGATACTCCTCCATCTCTACACCCAAACTTACCGGTTGTCCACTTCTGAAATACACAGTCCACATGACTGAAACTTGCTAACTCGGACCGGCATGACCTACCGGACTGGCGTCCTATCCAGGAAGGACTCACCCCTCAGAGGTGGCCACCTACTGAGAGACTTACCCTAACCCTTCAAAGACTAGTCCCGGTGGTCTACCCTTATTGAGTACTCAACGTTGATTGTTCCACTTGGGAGAAAATTGATCAAACTTTGCTTTATTTGAAAATAGCAATTAAGGGTTTCCAAAAGTCTAGTCAAGTTGGATTTTAGAAAAAATTTAGATTTGTGTAAAACTGCTTGTTCAATTTCCAAATGATTTGCTTGACTGAAATAAAAAGGAAAAACAGTCCTTAATTGCGTTTACAAATAATGTCCATGTACATTGCATTTGCCTGCCACAATAACTTTTGGTCTTCACAAAACTCCGTGCAGGAGCTTACCGGCTTCTTTGCTTGCTCTACTCAAAAGTCTTCCAAGGCTGACCTAACCCCTACCTGGGATAAACACAAAACATAAGGTCACATTCAAGCTATACTTGCCTTACATAAATAATTCTTAGCTCATCTAGTGACAACCATGTCTAACCATGACCTTAATATCCTAAGCTTTAAGGCTAGATGCTGAAGAATTTTATAAAATAAGTCTAGTTTGATAAGTTGAAATAACTAGGGGTCCTAAAATAATTGTTAATAAATTATAGACTCAAATAATAATTCTTGAGTGTTATTATTAATAAATAAACCAAGGTTTGAATTTTAAATATTATTAAGTCTTATTTGATATTAAGAAATGGTAATTTAAAAATAGCTTTATTATGAATAAATAATAAATTAAATAAATAATAATTTTTAATTAATTTCGAAGAGATAATAAATAATTAATAATAATTAAAATTTATTAATAAATTATTTTAAATTTTCGTTTAATAAAAATATTAATAGTTTGATTTAATATTCTAATCCAAATCCCCTAGTGTTTCGAATTTTTTGAAGAAAAATATAGTAGTAATTTTAATTCATGTAATAAAATTTGTTGATGAATATAACTTATAATTAACAAGAAAATAATCTTACATCATGGTCTTCCTATTGCTAGAAAAGATTCATGATCCCATTCTCCATCATCAAACAAGAAATTAATCTATTCATGAACAAACACTTGAACTATCTCATACTATCACATGGCCAAAAATCCTACTAAGCATAATCATCAATCATGGTTTCCATGGAAAATAAGATAATAAAAGCCTAATCACCTTTGGTGTCATAATATCTAATCATGCTTCAACATCCATTAAATTCATCAAGCATGAAGAACATGTATTGATTCGAAAGGAAAACACATACATCCTAGTCAAATACAACCATCATCATGTCATAACTTCATCCCCCTAATCCACATGCATATACTCAATCTCCCAATCATATTCCATTTCTCTATCATCATCTAGGAGACATGATTTCAGAATTTAATAAGAGAAATTTAAGAATGAATACTTGATTGTCGAGTCCTTTGATGAAGACAAAAGAAGGTCCACGCGCGATGGAATGACTTGAATGGTCCAACGAAACAACATCTATGGTTGATGGTTTGATCAGCCATTTCGGTTAGAAGAGAGTGAGAGAGAGAGAGAGAAAGAGAAAGAGAGCATTAGTTAGGTGTATTAAGAATTGAATGGAAGAAGATGAACAAGAAGGTTGTTCTTGTTTTACCTTATTGATGTTCTTGAGGTCTTCAAGAAAAACTGATTTTTGATCCGGTTGAAAATTCTTGTTTGCGAGATTTTGTGTTATAAATGGCAGAAATTAAGTCTAGGGATTAAGTAGAGATGATCTGGATTATTTGAGAGTGATTGGAGGTGTTTTAGAGTAGGTTAGGCTTGAAGAAGTTTAGTGTGTGTTCTTGGTGTTCTTGGTGTTTTAGGTGAAAATGGAGAGAAATTAGAAGAAGTGCTGCACAAATTCTACTAGAAGGCTAGCCGAATGGTAGGGTGTGATTGAGAGTTCTGGTTTTCAGCTTTGTGAGAGAGAGAAATCAGATTTTATTTGAAATTTAAATGGAGGAAATGGTGGAGATGTTTAAGGTAAAAGATCAACTATGGTGTTTGATCAAGAGAGGTGTCTATGGACTTTAATGGTGTCGGCTGAAACAAGGTTGTCTTGCTGAAGTGATTAAAGGTTAATGTTGTTCAAGGCTGGCCGAAATTTAGTCCTTAAAGGCAGAGGAAATTCTGGTTAATTCAGCTTAATGCAAGAGTGATTTTATTGGAGTGAAATGCTGAAATTATTTGAAGTTCAAATGGAGTTTGAATGGAGTGATCTTAGGAGTGTTTTGTGGTGTGGCTATGGAGTCCTTATGCTTCAAGGTAAGTGTGGGTTTAATGGTGTTCAGTTTATAGCTGAACAAGGCTCAATTCTACAGAGGTTGAAGGTGATTTTCGGTCTTAGGCTAGAAAGGAACAAGGCTGGAAAATTTTGGTCTCAAGTGTTCATGGCTTTCCGAAAATTGCAGAATTTTGGTGTAGGATTTTCGCACCCTCTTGGCTCGGTTTTTCAGAGGTTCTTCTGGGATTGTTGAGGGTCTTCCAAGGGTGGTTTTTCAGCCTCATTTCTGGACAAATACAGAGGAGTTTGCTGGCTTGAAGATGAACTAATAACAGCTTCATTTCTTTGATGAAGAGCTGCGAATTGCCCAGAAAATTTTTCTGGTTTGGTGCTGTTTTGTGCAGTCCAAAAATTGCACAATTTTCCAGCTTCCAAGCCACTTGAAATGACCATTTTCTGGGCAGCAAAGGAATGGGTTTATGGCCTGAATTTTTGAAGAAAAGGTCTGCAACAAATCTGGAAAATTTCCAGATTTCTTACCACTAAAGCATGAACAACATGAAGATAGATTTGAAGGTCCTTCCATGGTGATTGATTTTCTCTTGGAACCCTTCCTATTTCCCCTCCTATTTTCGGTCAACCTCTCTTCCCCAAAGCTGATTTTCGAAATTCAAGGGGAAGAAATTATCACAGAATTTTTTTGGAATTCAAAGAAAATGATTTAATGGATTTTAGTTCATTTGAACTATGAAAATGCTAGGACAAAGCTAGAGGTAATAAATTGGACAAGAATTCTTCCAGAATTATTTTAGGACATGAGGATAAGATTAGGACATTCTCTTCATGTCTCCCTTAAGAAAATTATTCCTATTTTCATCGAATGGAAGAAAACAAAAATTCAAACTTAATTAAGATAATCATGGAAAAAGATTAAATGATGGGATTTGAACTTATGACCTTAGAGATTAATTCCAAGACTCTAACCACTAAACCACAACAATTCTTATTCTTATTTTTTCACCCACATATTTTTCTTATCTACTCCTCAAGTTATCTTCCTATAGCCAAAACTATCAGGTGTCCTTCCAAGCTCTCCTTCCCAACTCTAATCTTACAATTCTGCACGTACCTATCCGCATGCATCATTTTCCCTAAGGCTGTGCTCACAAACAAAGTAAAAGGTAGCTCTATTCCATCCCAACCCAAATGATATGCACAATTCGCGTTTAGATAGGAATAGGTGGATCCAGGGTCTATTAATGCTTTAACTAAACAACTTTGGATAGTAAACGTACATTTCACTACTCCCACACCTGCTATGACATCCTCTCGGTTAAGTACAAAAACATTTGCTTTTACTTGTAGCTTCTAAGCTCCACTTCCAAAGGCTCTTGTATTATTAGTTCGATTAGCTCCCGTAGTCTATGCTGAGTTCCCTTGCTCAATTCAAAGAAGTTTTGGACAGGTGTTTCGAAGATGCAATGGGTCTTCTCAATTGAAACATTTCCTATCAGCCCCCCTAGACCAGCAATTATTCTCCGCATGCCCCTTCTTACCACAATGTTGGCACGTTGGGAGATTATGAGTAGGAGCAGTCAGTGTTGTATGTGCTTGCCTCCCTCTGTCCTGCCATTGCTAGTTGGCAGGTCATTTATTTGCTTTCTACCCTGAAAAAGGTCTTAGCAGTTTCCTTGATGGTAGGAAAGTTTTTGGTGCCATCCTATTTCAGTCCTTAATCTCGTATAGCTGTGTCTACCACACCAGAGTATGTCCTTGGTGGGGAAGGTGCTAAAGCCCTTCTTAGCTCCTGCCTCAGGCTCTTGAAGAATTGCCTGGTTCGATTCTACTCAGTATCCACTAATCTTTTGCAATACTTTGACAATTGAGTGAAACAAGTGGCATACTGAGCCACAGTCATGCTCCCCTGTTTCAAATTCTAAAACTCGTCTTCCCTTTTTTTCCACTATCCACTAAGGGATATATTTAGTTCTAAATACCTCTACAAAATTAGCCTATGTCCAATCTTAATCCATCTGTTCCCAATCTTCATGGACTAGCTGCCACCAAACATGAGTTGGCTCCCTTAGGCTAAAACCAACAAATTTGACCATCATTTTTTTGGTATACTGAATTGTAGCAAAAATGTCCTCCATATTCCCCACCCACTGCTCTGTCTTCTGGTCTTGTTCAGCTTCATCCAAGAAAGTGGGAGGTTGAAATTTCAAATGTTGGGGATATGCCCTAGAGTCAATTTGTACTTATACAATTGTCATTATGTTTTATATAATAATATGAGGCTTTCCTTTTCATGAATAGTGAGTTTTGTTTTGTTGGTCATCAAGTACGTGACTTGATAGTAAAACCCTACAATGAATACAATGACTATTCTAAAACTGTCCCTGATCGATTATTATTATTGGAATAATAATAAATTAAGATTAGTATGTTTGTGACTTGATGGCTATATTTTACTGGCCATGGATATTTGTGATATCGAGTCAAGACATAAATAAATGTTAGAGAACATTGTATTGGACATGACCCACTGTGAGAGTACTTCATGGAATATGTCATAAGTACTTTCTAGCCATAATAATATTGAAAGTCCTTCGACCTAAATTCATCATAGTTTCTTACTTGATAAATTCTATATTTTGACATTGTCTAAAGTTGTCTTTAACTAGATAATAAATTAGACTACTCGTTGGATATAAAATAAATCAAGGAGAGGAATATGATTCATTGTGAAGGAATTTGTCCCTCTCAATTATGGGAGAGATATCCATGGGCCCCTTGATAAGTTAGACTCGTTAAAAATGCATGGCCGTGCTCAAATATATCAATCTAAGATATTGATATCATTTGTTTGAACAGATCTACTATGAAATCAAGAAATAATTGATTAAGCTTAATAAGGATGACATGCTCCGTGCCTTATGCTTAATCTGGATATCGTGTGACAAAGGGACTAAATATAAAATTATGGTTTGGTTCAAAGAGATCACCGATCTTCATTTAACCTGGATAGTTATAATTTTTTGCTAGAAACTGCTTATAACTTGTGGGCCATTTAAATACGATTTAGGCACGCTGGCAGTGTTAAATGAACCTATAGGGTCACACAATAAGCGAACTTGTTAGGTTATTTTTCCGGTGACCAGGTTCGATGAATCTGGATGATATCCAGATTATAAGAATCTGACTCGGTAAAATAATTAGTTAAATTACCGAGATAATGGCAGAATCTTATCATATCAGTTTTAATTTAATTTGAATTTAAATTAGAATATGATAAGATATGATTAGGGTTGGACTCTAAGAGGTTCGAGGGTTTTTTTAAGAAAAACCCTAGCCGTCTTTCGATAGTCCAATTTTTCGATTGAGAACATTCGTGCCATTCTCTACCGTAGAAAAAAAAACCTCTCAAACCCTAGGCGCTAGCACTCCCGGCATCGAGTGAGTTCGCGGTGTGTATCCGTAGAGGACGTTCGCATACCGCAGCGTCTCGGTGATTGTTCGGGTCGAACGTACAACAACGCAAACCGTAATCGAAGGATTTGGATTACAAGCAACCGCAGGTAACTCTTAAAGCTTAGATCTTCTTAATCGTTTACTTGGGTCCTCGGGAGGGATTCGTAGATGTTTTCCGCGTTTAGGAGTCCACGAATTCCAACATCAAAAACCTCTCCAGAGCCTCATCTTCTCTCCTTGGGTTCATTCACTCCGTTAAAGTCTATAGTATCTCGGTCATCTTGTGAAACGCTTACCCTATATTTATACTAGTAGGCACTTCAAACTCTACTTCTTGATCAGGTTCATTCTCATTCCCTGATTCGGTGTAGGTAGTTGAGTAGCATCGTACTCAAGAGTCACAAGTTCTGGTTCAGGGATTCTTCTACTGATTCGTGCTACCCGATGCTTTGGTTCCATTCTATATCATCACACCCAAATAATGACTTATGCAACAAAGTTCAAAATATTTAAATACAAGCATGCATACACATTCAGCCTTGAGAAAAAATAAATCATATGCAAGTTTTGTATAGATAATAACATCCTTCAACGTTGGAGTACACCAAGATACTCTTATTTGAGAAAAAAAAAAAGTTTTGAAATAATGCAATAAACATAAATGAACCCCCAGCACAAGCGTTTATTGAAAGCAGTAGATAGAAGTATTCAAAATATGGAAAAACTTCATATCCCTAATCCTCATCCGAATATTTAGCGTCGGTATCATATAACCAACCCCTAGTGTTCTTAGAAAAGTCTATCCTTGTACCACTCACAAATCTAAAGTCTATAAGTTCCTTCCCAGGTCTCCTAGAGCTCTCCTTAGTTTCAAGACTATTTGATGAAGATCTAGGTGGAGATTTGTAGTCTCTCTTCCTGGATCATTACTATCAACAGTCAAGTTAATCACTGGGATAGGTGGGTTTAGGACATATTCCATATCAACACCCCCATCCTTGCTATTAGAGATCAAGTCCAGTATGGGTCTAGGGGGTGGCTCAATAATTTGAACCTCATCATCACTATTCTCTTCCATGTGTATCACTGGTTGAGGTTCGGGTTGTGGTGCAGGTTGATGTACGGGCAAGTCTTCTGGATAGATTCAGATTGGTCGGTGCCACGACTACCCATTCATGGTCTTCCTTGTAGTTCTATATATTCTAACCATCCTACAACATAAACAACCCAGATTAGTCAAAACTTTTAAATCTTAATAAAATAAATTAAATACTATTAATAGTTGCCTAAACCTAGTCTCTGATACCACTTGTAACAACCCACTGCCTAAGTACCCCAATAAGGGCGGGGATGTCGCCACGTCCTTAGGACAAGGGGTCCTTATAACTAAGACACACAGACGAAATAAAAGGAATTCTCCAAATTTAAACTTATTACAAATCCATCCATTACCTGCACAAGTCTCAAAACATACAAATGCTAACTAAAATCTATGAAAAATTGAATACAATCAAAACAAGTAATCTTTAAAAGGCAACACAAATCAATAAACATTCACATCAGAATCGACCTGAAGACTTGATATAAAAAAAGTGATGAGAAATAATTCCCAGTATGCCTCGTGTGTGCTCATGATATTTTGGAAAAGCAGTTCATGTATGTCGGTTAAGAAACATTTATGTATGAAAAGTGTTGTCAAGTCACTAATAAATTTCGTAAAGTGAGGAGTGGTGTTTTTTTTTTTCTTCAATTGCCATAAATTGTATAAAATAAAAGCAACACCTTAAGTATGGACATGGCAACACACTTTGTGCACCATGTCAAAAGAATGATCAAGAAGCCACACTCTTTGCATACTGATACGAGAGAATGATTAGGATGCCACACTTTAGGCATTATGATACAGGGTGGGTGTACGTCCCACCGGGTAAGATACTTCTCCATATCTGCACCCAAACTTACCGATTGTCTACTTCAAAAATAAATAGTCTACTTGAACTGTAATGCGAGCTCGAATTGGAATGATCTAGCAGAACTGGCATCCTATTAGAGTAGGACTCACCCCTCAGAGGTGGCCATGTACTGAGAGACATATCCCAACCCTTCAAAGCCTAGTCCTAAGAGTCTACCCTTATTGAGTACTTAACGTTGTATTTGTCCCTTTTGGAAAAAAAAGAATCATCTAAAGTGTTTTCATTCAAATAGCAACTATGGTTTACAAAGTTCTTGTTAAAAGTGGTTTTTGGGAAAAAATTAGCAATTTTTTTTTTTAAATTTCTTGTTTAACTTGAAATGTTTCAACCAAATAGAAAAGGAGAAATAAATTGCCCATAATTACTTTCCAAAGTACGTTTGCACATATATGGAACCATTTTACTTGCCAATGTAACTGTGACCTGCAACAGTTTTATGCAAGGAGTTGCCTGATCTGATATGATCTTCAGTGGATTTTTTCTTGGTATTGTGGATGGTTTAATTGGTGAGGAGTTCAGCTCAACCAATGGGACAAAAAACAGAGATTCTTCTTGAGACAAAAAGGGAAAAATGAAATAACAACATACCCTCTATCAAACCCTTGAAGAACTATGCTTCAAAGACCCTCAAGAATAGTAGAAAGTTCTACTATAATCTCACCCCATTATCCTTGAAACAACAAAGGCAAACAAGAACAAATAAAATAGAGAAAATAGGCACCCAAGTAATGGAATTTAAACAAAACTTAGAAGAGCAAAGCAACTAAGACCCATTCTAAGAAACCACATTGGATTATTCAAAAAATTTATAGACTCATTCATAAGGAGGACTCACCCTTAAATATGGTCTTGAACAAGATGAATAAGGAGGCTAGGGCCTGTCAAGATTCTTTCTCAAATTTTGAATAAAGTGTGTGAATTGTGTTGTCAAATCACTAAAGGTTCTATTTATACTACCTTAACCCTAACTAAGTAATCCCTGAGGTTCTATTACTATTTAGGATCGTAATAAGTCTTTACAAACACTTAAAATTGGACAAAACTGGAGAAAACATAAAAAAATGCGAGGCAGCCATTGGATGCCTAGGCTGCAGCTAGCACCGGTTAGGACTATAAAGCCGACGCCGGTTGCGCATTGTCATTGGGCCACTTGGTGCTAGAATGATGTTGGCTTCTATTCTGCTACTTTTGCTGGCGCCGGATGTCCACTGGAAGCCCTACTTTGGTCAAATATCGTCCATCTTTATTGCCGACTTGAGTTTTTGTTGGGGTCCTTCATGGATAGCCATCAAAATAAACTCTTGGCTAGCTTCCTCAACCTTCCAACCCTCATATGTCTTCAAGCATGATTTTATGAGTAATTGAAACTTATCTTGAAACTTCTTGGACCTAGATCTCATGATCGGTTCTTGTCCTTGCATGGCTACACCTCCCCCTCCTTGATCTTGACCTCCATGATGAAACGGAGTTGCATTATCTCCCCCTCCTTGAAAAGGATTCGTTTTCGAATCATTGCCATCATCTACATCAAAGAGAGAGATGTCACTAACATTAAAAATGGCGCTAACAAGATAATCACCGGCTAAATCTGTCTTATAAGTGTTATCTCCAACTTTGGTGAGAACTTGAAATAGACCATCCCCCCTTGGATCTAGTTTGCTTCGTCGTTGAGTGGGAAATCTCTCTTTGTGAAGGTGCACCCATATCCAATCGCCCGGCTCAAATGACACATTTTTCCTTCCTTAGTTGCGCTTATGGGTGATCTCTTCATTTCATTTTGCAATGGTTTCTTTCACCTTTGCATGGAGTGCCTTCACCATTTCTGCCTTCTTAGCTGCATCGAGGTTCAACTATTCACCTATAGGCAAAGGAACCAAATCTAAAGGAGTTAGAGGATTAAAACCATACACAATTTCAAAAGGAGAATAAGAAGTGGTAGAGTGAATAGCCCTATTGTAAGCAAACTCAATGTGTGGCAAGTACTCCTCCCAATTTTTCAAGTTCTTCTTGATTATGGTCCACAAGAGTTAGGTGAGTGTTTGGTTGACCACCTCCGTTTTCTGTCTATTTGAGGATGATAAGTTGTGGAAAACAAGATATTAATACCAAGTTTGTTCCATAAAACTCTCCAAAAGTGGCTAAGGAATTTAGTATCCCTATCCGAGACAATAGTCCTTGGAATCCCGTGCATTCTCACCACTTCCTTAAAGAATAAATCTGCAATATAGGACACATCATTAGTCTTGGAACAAGCCATAAAATGAGCGATTTTAGAGAATCAATCAACAATCACAAATATGGAGTCCTTACCTCCATTGGACCTAGTTAATCCTAAGATGAAGCCCATTAAAATGTCAACCCAAGGTACATTACGTGTGGGCAAAGGAGTATAAAGACCATGTGGAAGAGATCTAGACTTAGCTCGCCTACAAATAATGCATTGAGAACAATATCTCTCAACATCCTTTCTCATTTTTGGCCAAAAGAAATGTTTCTTAAGAATGCCTAAGGTCTTTGCAACACCAAAATGCCCCATTAGTCCCCCACTATGGGCCTCCCTAAGTAGCAACACCCTAATAGAACCCTTTGGCACACAAAGCCTTGCCTCCCTAAATAAGAAACCATCATGCCTATAATATTTAGCAAATGCACTTTTCTCACAAGTATGGAAAATATCCCCAAACTCCTCATCATCAAAATACAAATCTTTCACAAGTTCAAAACTAAGAAGTTTAGCATCCAAAATGTTTAATAGTGCATACCTTCGAGATAGTGCATCCGCTACCACATTTTTCTTACCCTTCTTGTATTTAATGACATATGGAAATGTCTCAATAAACTCCATCCACCATGCATGCCTCTTGTTCAAATTTTGTTGACTTTTAAAGTGTTTAAAGGTCTCATGATCGGTATGAATGACAAACTCCCATGGTAAAATGTACTGTTGCTAATATTCTAGGGTCTTCTCCAAGGCAAAAAGCTCTTTGTCATAGGTAGAGTAATTAAGGGCCCTAGATAATTTCTCACTAAAGTATGCAATGAGTTTTCTATCTTGGGTCAAGACCATACCTATTCCCACCCCACTTGCATCACACTTTATCTCAAATGCCTTCTCAAAGTTAGAAAGAATAAGAATTGGGGCTTGGCTCAATTTATCTTTGAGGATTTGAAAGACTTGTTGTTGAGCTTCCTCCCACATTTTTCTTTACGACTTTGGTTAGAGGGGCTGCTATAGTGCTAAAATTTTAGATGAACCTCCTATATAAGCTAGCTAGTCCATGAAAACTACGGACATGGGTAATGGTGGTAGGGGTGGGCCAATATTGGATGGCTTTTACTTTTCCCTCATCAACCTCAATCCCTTTGGCACTCACAATATACTCAAGGTATGTATTCCTCTCCAAACAAAAAAAAGCATTTCTCAAGATTAGTATACAATCTCTCCATTCGAAGAGCAACAAGCACACTTTGAATATGATTCAAATGATCCACATATGATTTGCTATAGATTAATATATCATCAAACTACACAACAACAAATTTTCTAATGAATTCACTCAAAACATGGTGTATTAATCGCATGAAAGTACTAGGAGCATTAGACAATCCAAAGGGCATGACATGCCACTCATACAACCCTTGTGTGGTTTTAAAAGCCATTTTCCATTCATCCACTTATCTTATTCTAATTTGGCGAGAACAAAATTTCAAATCAATTTTAGAGAAAATGCATGCACTAAATAGCTCATCAAGCAAGTAATCTAGCCTAGGAAAGGGATAGCGGTATTTTACAGTGATGTTGTTGATAGCACGACAATCCATGCACATACGCCATGTCCCATCCTTTTTAGGAACCAAGAGAACTGGAACCGCACATGGGCTTACTCTCTCTCTCATATGTTCCTTCTCAAGAAATGCATCTACTTGCTTTTGCAACTCCTTGGACTCCTTCGGGTTGCATCTATTTGCCGATTGGTTGGGGATGACGGCTTTGGGCACAATGTCGATTTGATGCTCAACCCTCTTATGGGTGGTAGTCCCCCCGAGAAAAACATCTTCAAATTCTAGAAGAATAGCTACAATTTCATTAGGTAAAGATAATATAGATTTATTAGTAGAAACATAAGAACCCTTGCATAAAAAACGAATAATCGGTTCTTTATCTTCTATAGCCTCTATGACCTCACTTTCTTTTGCAAAGTAATTCACTCATCTTTTACCTCTCCTCTCTTGTTCTTACTCACTCCAATCCTTGATGGTTAAAGGTATTTGTTTGTCCATCCTCTCTCTCAACTCTTTTTCTTTCCTCTCAATTTCTTGTGTTTGTTTAATATCTTGTGCTCCCTTCATCTTTTCTTTTTCCTTCATGATTCTTTAATCTTTGTTTACCTCACTAAGAGCCATGGGGGTAAGGGTAAACTTAGTTCCCTCATTGAGTAAGGAATAAGTATTCTTCTTCCTATAATGTTTTACATACCTATCGTATTGCCAAGGCCTCCCTAGGAGCAAGTTATCCACTTGCATGGGTACCACATCACATAGCACATCATCCTTGTACTTTCCCATCTCAAAAGACACCAAAACTTATTTGTTTACTCTCATTTCCCCGCTATCGTTCAACTATTACAATTTTTAGGGCTTGGGGTGTTTAATCCAGCTCATATCCAATTCCTCAACCAAGTTTGCACTAATCACGTTAGTGCGATTCCCACTATCCACAATAACACTACGAGGAGTCTTGTTGATTAGACACCTAGTGTAGAGAATATTCTATCTCTATTGGCGATCTTGATCTTCTATGGCTTGTGAATTCAATGACCTTCTTGTAACTCCCACCAAAGAGTATTCATGACTAACAACCTCCCCTTCATCACTTTCCTCTTCCCCATTTCCCTATTGGTCTCCTTGGTTCATTTCTCCATCTTCTTCTTCGTCGATAGAAATCTTACCATAAGGATTAGTATACATCGTTCTCTTGCTTGGACACTCATGGGAAGTATGTCCATATCCAAGGCAATTAAAATACTTGATGTCCCTATCCCTTTGTGGCCTCTCCATACCTTTTCCCTTGTTTTTGTTCTAACCTTCCCTAGGTTTCCAATCCTCTCTAGGTTTCCAAGCCTCCCTTGGTTTGTTGAAGTCCCTTTAGAATTGCTTAAGGGCTTCATTCTTCTTAAATGGTACCTTGCTAGTAGTGTTAGGGTTTGGAAGTGATGGTCTAGTAAATGCCCTCCTCTTTAATTGCCTCTTAATCTTCATAGCGGTATGTACCATATCCTCCAATCATCATAGGGGTGCAATTCTACCAAATTGACAATTTCCCTATTAAATCCTCCCAAGAACCTTGCCCCCGTTTCTTAAGGATCCTTATTGATTTGAGCTCTCATAAACATTACTCCCATCTCTTTATAGTAATCTTCCATACTCTTGTTCCCTTGCTTGAGTGATTAGAGCCTTTGGTAAAGATCATTGTAGTAATGGTGTGGTATAAACCCTGTCCTCATCATATCTTTTAATAAATTCCAACTAGCCATGGTTTTCACTCCTATTTGTCTCATTTGTGCACTAAATTGCTCCCACCAAACTAAAACATACTCCAAAAATCCCAAAATAGCTAACCTCACTTTTAACCTCTCCCTATAGGTATGACTTTCTAGGAAGATCTCCATCTTTCTCTCGCACTCGAAATATGCTTCGGGGTCACTCTTGCCATGGAATGTGGGTACTTTCAATTTAATATAGTTCAACTCCCTCTCCTCATCATTTCCGTCTCTCCTTCCCCCTCTATTGCCCCATCCTCTATGGTGTTCCCCAAGGGTTTCAACTTATTCCCCCTTATACAATTCTTCCACTCCCTCAAACTCTCTTTTTAATCCCTTTAGGTTATTCCTACCATTCTTTCCTTAGCCCCTATGTTAAACCCCAGTCAAAACTAACCTTAGAGTAAGGGGGTTGGGATGCATATCATATTTTATTGCATGTTTAAATATATTTTTATATGATTTTATGTGCATTGAATTTGTGTTTTATAGTCTAGAAGGCTTGATTATGATTATTGAGTGAGAAGGGCAAAATGGTAATTTTCCACTGAGGTGAAAATATGGAGATAGCTTGGGAATTAAATAGGAAAAGAATTTTAGAGAGGAAATAAGAACAAGAGTTGTTGTGGTTTAGTAGTTAGAGCTTTGGATTTAATTATTGAGGTCTTGGGTTCAAATTCCATCATGGAAGCTTTAGCTTGATTTAATTTTATTTTTGCTTGGGGAAGAGTAATTTTGGACTTATGAGCTTGGAGTAAGGTAGGGATGATGTCCTACGAGAAACATGTTAGGAGCAACCTCATTCTACACCCTTACCTACTCGAATTTCCCAAAGAGAATTCATTTTTCCTTGATCTTTGATTTTTCATTAATTCTTAACTCATTAGTTTGATCAAGTGATTGTAGCCATTTTCTTTCCAGAAATTTCAGTAAAGTGTTGTGATCTTGTACGATCAACATGTCTTGGTAAAAGACTTCTTATGGTCTGAAAAATGTGGAAGAGTTGTGAGAAGATCCAAGAGGAAAAATCCCTCTAGTGAGTTGGCTGAAAATTCTCTCTAGCTAGTTCATCTTCCTTCTTGGAATGAGCTGAAATTTTCCAGTTTGTTGTGCCTTCAAAATGTCGAATTTCTTAGCTAACATTCCCTTCCAAATGCTGCCAGAAAAATGGTCTTTAGGATCATTTTGCAATCTGAATTTCTTGGCCATTTTCGGACTGCTCAAAGCTGGAGCAACAACAAGAAAAATTCCTGTACAAATCGCCACTTTGAGAGTCCTAAACCAAGCTGTTTTCTTCCAGATTTTGTGCAGCACCTTAGCCATGTTTTTCCTCCATGAAGAAGGCTGGAAACCAGCCTTTAAAAATCCTAAAGTTCCTCTTCAAACCCTCTGCAAGTCGGCTGGAAATGGCAACCGAATATCTGCCCAGAAAAATTCTGCCTAGCGAAAATTCTGGGCAGTCAAAGTTCCAGTTTTTTTTTCTATTTTTCTCCCAGCCGAAACACCAATCTTATTCTGTAAAAACCTTCCTTAAACCTCCAGTAGTAGAGCTCCATCATCCCTCTTAAGCTTCTATACAAAAATCAGCAATGGCTGTCCAAAAATCTCTCCAACAAATCCCTACAATTTAGCTTGATTGATTTCCAAAATTCCAGCATCCTTTGTTTAGCAACTTCCTATAATGCATTCCCCAAATAACCAGACTTCTTCTTCACCATTAAGCACCCTAATTTCGGCCACCATAAGCTCCTATAGACCAGCATTAATCCCACCGAAATTATGCTCAAACAGTCAGCCATGGCAGACTTCCAAAACTCTCTAACAATCAAGATATTCTTGAAATATTTAGTTTCCAAATTCACTTCCTAAAAATATTCTTCAAGGATTGTGACAACTAACCTTCCCTTTTTCCTTCCAAATCAGAGAAACAACTCCCTAAACCCTACAGAAATTCAGCCAGCCTAATTCCCTCAGAATTTTCAGCCGCTACACTACAATCTCTCAATTCCCTTCAATCTCCAAGAACACACACACTACTACAAGAACACCTACTACTTTCTTTCACCTAATACCTCTTCAAATCACTTCAAACTACCTCTAAAAATTCAAAATTTCATCTATTCATTGCTGTGAGTCCATCCGTGCCATTTTTAACATCACACTCCAAAATCTAACTTGCACTTTTGGATAAAAAACCAGAAATTTTGTGAAGGCTCAAGAACACCTTCAAGGCATCTAGGGGTTGAGATTCTTTCGAAACTACTTCAAGGAATTCATCAATCAAGTCAGCTGTTGGAGACCTTTGTTGTGAGCAAGGATTAGGTAAGCTCCTGCATAAAACCTATTTGATGAAAAATGATTTTTTTTTTATGGCAAGCCAAATGTAGAGTGCATGATCACTCATTTCTGTAAAGGAAATTGAGGAATATTTCCATTTCCATTTTAGACAAATAAATTATTTGCAAATCAAGGGGCAGTTTTACTCAAAACCTAAAACTCTTTCTAAAATCAGTTTTGCCCAAACTTTGGAAAACCTTAATTGCCATTTTCAAGTGGAACTATGTTTTGTTCATTTATCCCAGGTGGAATACGTTACATTTTGTACTCAATAAGGGTAAACTAGTAGTACTAGTTTTGAAGAGCAATAGTGAGTCTTCTGGCAGGAGGCTACCTCCAGAAGATAAGCTCAACTTAGAGAAACGTTAGTACTACTTAGTTATGCCGGTCCGAGCTACCGGTTTTTATTTTAGTCAAGTGACTGTGTTTTGCCGGAATGGACACCCCGTTGTTGTTTGGGTATAGAGAAGGAGGAGTATCTTGCCCAGTAGGCCGATCACCTACTTTTGTCAGTCTGCACAAAGTGTGGCATTTTGACCGGCAGTATGCACAAAGTGTGGCATACTGACCATGTGGACATGGGGCCCAACGTGTGGTAACCCATGACCAACCTTTTTGAGTGGTCAATTTTATTGTGCACTTTTGATTATGTATGCTTGGAAAAGCCAAAACACCAGTCTTGCTTTTTGACTAATGTTTATTGCTTGCCAATATTTCTGTTATAAATATTTCACACTTTGCATCCACGAACTGTTTTCACTGAACACCCAAAGCACACACGGACTTACTGAGATTTCTGTCTCATCACCTTTTTACCATCATTTCAGGTCGATCCTGCTGTGGGGATGAGTAACTAGTGTTATCTTCCTTGGAAGAGAATGTTATCTTTTATTTTTATGTATTGCTTTGAGGAGTTGAGAGCGGATAATTTTATTTATGGAGTTTTTTTTCTTTTGGGAATTCATAGTTTTATTCGTGAATTTATTCTTGGGTTGTAATAAATTTTAAGTTAAGTTATTATTTTTATTCTGCTATTTTATTTGTGTGACCTAGTATTAAAAACCCCTTGTCCTTTGGACGGGGCGACATCCCTGGCCCTATTGGGCCTAGGTAGCAGGGTGTTACAAGTGGTATCAGAGCCTAGGTTTAGGCAATTAGTTGATTTTTTAGATTTTTATTCCTTAGGTATTTTGATCTGGTTCTAATCCTTGCGTTTTGTTTATAGGATGGTTAAGAGAGTTGTATCGGCTATCAGAGACTGGCCCACTAGTTGCGGGAACCCACCTGTCCCATTACCTGTAGTAGATCCTCCCTTGTCTGACTCAGAGACAGAGCCTGGGGGAGGTTGTTTTTTATGTAAGGACGAGATGGAGCATGAGCCCCTTATGCTAGATGACCCGGTTGTTGAGGTAGAGATGGAGGTTGATGGGGGCGTAGGTGAGTACGATGGGGATGTTGAGAGTGAGGTAGATGAGCTTGTTAGTGAGGGTGAGCGAGATGAGGAGATGGCTGAGCTGAGTGAAAGGGAGGTAGATGAGTTTAGGGATAAGAGTGATGATGAGAGTGAGGAAGAGATGGATGGGATAGAGGAGGAGGATGAGGATGCGATGGAGGCTCCTCGGATCCCAAAGATAGGTGAGTTTGTTAGGACTTTTACTTGCTATGACCTCAGGGAGTCCAGTGATGAGGGTTATGGGCTGAGGGATGGAGTTACCCCGGCATTAAGGGAACTTAGGCAGCCCGCTTTAGGAATGGAAGATAAGGGGAATGGGAAGCTAAAAGAGAGACCTAAGAGGAGCGGACATCAATATAGACTGGGTGTAGATGATAAGTTAAGGAGAGAGGGATTGTTTGACCTGTACGACTCGGAAGACGAGAGGCCTGCATCTAAGGGTACGATTAGATTAGCTTTGGATGAGTTTTATGAGGCAGCTATGAGAGCTAAGAGGGGCAATGAGGGTGATTTAGGTCAGCCAAGTGAGAATGCAGGTTTTACGAGGGATTATGTGGGGAAACCCGATAGCTCCCTGGGGTGGCTCGTGGAACCAGCCTCTGGCGATCCAGATCCCTCTGCTGACTCTAGCGGCGAGTAGAGTGTAGAAGATTAGCAGTATTTGCTTTCTCTCTTTCTTTTGGGATTTGCATTCTTTTGTTCATCTATTCTTTTCGAAGAAGCGTGTTACAAGTAGGGTTCGATTATTTTGCCGAAAAAGGAAAAAAAAGGGTATCGCGTGTGATAACCCCTTCTTTATGAAAGTATGATTTTATGAAAAGTATGAGATTTATTTATTACTTGGTTTTCCCCTAAATAACATCATCAAATTTTCTTTTAAAATGAGTAGATATCATTATTATTATCTGATCATGTACAGAAACTTGCATCTGATTCTCTTTTACTAAAACCTGAATGTGAATGCATGCTCAAAATGTTTTAAACTTGAATGCATACACTCATTATTTGGGCATGGTTGAGAATGGCACCCAAGCGCCGTGTAGCCACATTAAAAGAAGTGTTCCAGAAGTAGAGCCTGTAGCACCGAAGTTTAAGATGACTCAAATGCCGTCACCTAATCGGGGGGATGAGAATGAGCCAGATTCGGAATGGGGGTCTGAAGCACCGGATGATGTGTCAATGGGACAGGCATTTAGTAAGATGGTGGAGGTTCTGCAATCCCTGACGGAGCGGAGGGTCCCTAAGGGAGAATATGAGGCATTAGAGCGGTTTTTGAAGTTTTAGCCGCAATCTTCTTGGGCGAAGTTGAGCAAGATCAGAAAGTAGAGCAATGGATCGAATAGATGAAGGATATATTTGCAACGCTCCAACACATCGAGGAGTGGATGGTTAAATTTGTAGCATTCCATTTGAGAGGCCCAGCTCGAGCATGGTGGCAACAGATTCAAGACGACCGAAAAATGGTCGAGTAGGAATGGACGTGGTCCAGTTTCATCGAAGCCTTTAGAGCTAAGTACATCCCTCAGTGGGTAGTGGAAAAGCAAGAGGACGAATTTCAAAATTTGAAGCAGGGAGGCATGTCAGCGGCCTAGTACGCAGCACGGTTCACCCAGCTGTCGAAGTACTACAAGAGATTAGTGGACACCGAGCAAAATAGGATAAGGCAGTTTGTTAAAGGATTGAGGCCGGAATTGAGGAAGGCGTTGGCACCTTCTCCTCCAATGACCTATTCAGGGCCAATAGATGCAACTATCCGGATAGAAAATGAGGACCACAGCAGAATAGCAACGAGGCCTTTCCAGCCGCCAAGGCAACCGCAAGGACCTTTCCAGAGGCAGCAATCTAACAAGCGCCCTACGAACCAGGAGTAGGAGACCCGGGAAGGCTAACATTGTTGCTAATGCACTGAGTAGAAAAGTCGGTATGGCCAGACTAAGAGTGTAGGAGATTCAAGTGGTTCAGGATGTGTTTGACAGAAGTGTGGAAAGTTGAATTCGAGGTATTTAAGGTCGTTCCCAATAAAGGAAATGATAGGACCAGTAGTATACCGACTTGATTTGCAAGATGGGTTGACGGGAATTCATGATGTGTTTCATGTGTCACAATTGAAGAAGTACAATGCCGATCTCATTCATGTTCTGAATAATGACCCGTTGGTGTTGCAACCCGATCTAAGGTATGTGGAGAGTCTCGTGCAAATATTAGACTGCAATATCAAGAATCTCTGGAACAAGTAGATACCGATGGTAAAGGTTCAATGGGAGCATCATGGCATGCGAGATGCCACGTGGGAATCAGAAGAGTGGGTTATGCGGAAGTATCCCGATCTAAAATACAAGTACACCTGAATTTCGGGACAAAATTCTTCTAAGGATGGGAGGATGTGAAACCCCAGTCAAAACCAACCTTAGAGTAAGGGGGTTGGGATGCATATCATATTTTATTGCATGTTTAAATATATTTTTATATGATTTTATGTGCATTGAATTTGTGTTTTATAGTCTAGAAGGCTTGATTATGATTATTGAGTGAGAAGGGCAAAATGGTAATTTTTTCCTGAGGTGAAAATATGGAGATAGCTTGGGAATTAAATAGGAAAAGAATTTTAGAGAGGAAATAAGAACAAGAGTTGTTGTGGTTTAATGGTTAGAGCTTTGGATTTAATTATTGAGGCCTTGGGTTCAAATTCCATCATGGAAGCTTTAGCTTGATTTAATTTTATTTTTGCTCGGGGGAAGAGTAATTTTGGACTTATGAGCTTGGAGTAAGGTAGGGATGATGTCCTATGAGAAACATGTTAGGAGCAACCTCATTCTACACCCTTACCTACTCGAATTTCCCAAAGAGAATTCATTTTTCCTTGATCTTTGATTTTTCATTAATTCTTAACTCATTAGTTTGATCAAGTGATTGTAGCCATTTTCTTTCCAGAAATTTCAGTAAAGTGTTGTTATCTTGTACGATCAACATGTCTTGGTAAAAGACTTCTTATGGTCTGAAAAATGTGGAATAGTTGTGGGAAGATCCAAGAGGAAAAATCCCTCTAGTGAGTTGGCTGAAAAATCTCTCTAGCTAGTTCATCTTCCTTCTTGGAATGAGCTGAAATTTTCCAGTTTGTTATGCCTTCAAAATGTCGACTTTCTTAGCTAACATTCCCTTCCAAATGCTGCCAGAAAAATGCTCTTTAGGATCAATTTGCAATCTGAATTTCTTGGCCATTTTCGGACTGCTCAAAGCTAGGGCAACAACAGGAAAAATTCCTGTACAAATCGCCACTTTGAGAGCCCAAAACCAAGCTGTTTTCTTCCACATTTTGTGCAACACCTTAGCCATGTTTTTCCTCTATGAAGAAGGCTAGAAACCAGCCTTGAAAACCCCTAAAGTCCCCCTTCAAACCCTCTGTAAATCGGCTAGGAATGGCAGTCGAAAATCTTCCCAGAAAAATTCTGCTCAGCGAAAATTCTGGACAGTCCAAGTTCCAGTTTTGTTTTCTATTTTTCTCCCAGCCGAAACACCAACCTCATTCTGCACCATTAAGAACCCTACATTCGGCCACCATAAGCTCCCATAGACCAGCATTAATCCTACCGAAATTCTGCTCAAACAGTCAGCCATGGCAGACTTCCAAAACTCTCCAACAATCAAGATATTCTTGAAATATTTAGTTTCCAAATTCACTTCCTAAAAATATTATTCAAGGATTGTGACAACTAACCTTCCCTTGTTCCTTCCAAATCAGAGAAACAAACTCCCTAAACCCTACAGAAATTCGGCCAGCCTATTTCCCTCAGAATTTTCGGCAGCTACACTACAATCTCTCAATTCCCTTCAATCTCCAAGAACACACACACTACACCAAGAACACCTACTACTTTCTTTCACCTAATACCTCTCCAAATCACTTCAAACTACCTCTAAAAATTCAAAATTTCATCTATTCATTGCTGTGAGTCCATCCGTACCATTTTTAACATCAAACTCCAAAATCCAACATGCACTTTTGGATAAAAAACCAGAAATTTTGTGAAGGCTCACGAACACCTTCAAGGCATCTAGGGGTTGAGATTCTTTCGAAAATACTTCAAGGATTTCATCAATCAAGTCAGTTGCTAGAGACCTTTGTTGTGAGCAAGGATCCAGTAAGCTCCTGCATAAAATATGTTTGATGAAAAATAATTTTTTTTATGGCAAGCCAAATATAGAGTGCATGGTCACTCATTTCTGTAAAGGTAATTGAGGAATATTTCCATTCCCATTTCAGACAAATAAATTCTTTACAAATCAAGGGGCAGTTTTACTCAAAACCTAAAACTCTTTCTAAAATCAGTTTTGCCCAAACTTTGGAAATCCTTAATTGCCATTTTCAAGTGGAACTATATTTTATTCATTTTTTCCATGTGGGATACGTTACGTTGAGTACTCAATAAGGGTAAACTAGTAGTACTAGATTTGAAGAGCAATAGTGAGTCTTCTGGCAGGAGGCTACCTCCAGAAGATAAGCTCAACTTAGAGAAACGTCAGTACTACTTAGTTATGCCGGTCCGAGCTACCAGTTTTTATTTGTCAAGTGACTGTGTTTTGCCGGAATGGACACCCGGTTGTTGTTTGGGTATAGAGAATGAGGAGTATCTTTCCCAATAGGCCGATCACCTACTTTTGTCAGTCTGCACAAAGTGTGGCATTTTGACCGGCAATATGCACAAAGTGTGGCATACTGACCATGTGGACATGGGGCCCAACGTGTGGTAACCCATGACCACCCTTTTTGAGTGGTCAATTTTATTGTGCACTTTTGATTATGTATGCTTGGAAAAGCCAAAACACCACTCTTGCTTTTGACTAATGTTTATTGTTTGCCAATATTTCTGTTATAAATATTTCACACTTTGCATCCACGAACTGTTTTCACTGAACACCCAAAGCACACACGGACTTACTGAGATTTCTGTCTCATTACCTTTTTACCATGATTTCAGGTCGATCCTGCTGTGGGGATGAGTAGGTAGTGTTATCTGCCTTGGAAGAGAATGTTATCTTTTATTTTTATGTATTGCTTTGAGGAGTTGAGAGTGGATAATTTTATTTATGGATTTGTTTTTCTTTTGGGAAATCATAGTTTTATTCGTGGATTTATTCTTGGGTTGTAATAAATTTTAAGTTAAGTTATTATTTTTATTCCGTTATTTTATTTGTGTGACCTAGTTATAAAGACCCTTTGTCCTTTGGACGGGGCGACATCCCCGGCCCTGTTCGTCCTAGGTAGCGGGGTGTTACACCATACCTCATCCTCCTCTCATACCAAGTCTTCCCCTTCACATAGGAGCATGTTGGAATCCTCCGATTAAGTGCTCATCCCACTCTTCCCCTTTCTGGGTATTTATCAGAGGGTTATGGGCGTCGCTATCCCTCATCCTAGGGCTAGGTACTTCAAATCACTGTTGGCCTCTCCTTTGTGCGATAGTAGAAGATTGTCTAAGATGATTTATCAATTCCCTTATCATGTTTTGGAACTCACTTTGCATAGTCCTCATCATAGCTTGCAAGTCTTCACGCAAACCCTTAGCATCAATTTGTTTTTCTTGAGGTCTAGTAGGTCCACTTGGGTTAGGTCTAAAGATCTCTTGATCATGGGCCTTGGTGATGGAATATTTACTTACTTATACCTAGAAAACAAAAGAAATTAGAAAAAAAAAAAATAGATCCTCAATTCACTTCCTTGTGTGTTAGCTCTCAAGATAGATCATTCCATGCTCGTGTTTGCTCTCTTAAGCTCTTTTAGTAATACGCTCTCCCTCTTGGCATTTTCTCAATACTCAAGCCTTCTTGTTCAATCCCAATTCTCCCCAATAGCTAAAGATTTAGTCCAACTTAGTGAATCACACAAATTAATGGATTTTTCCAATTAGGGGGTCTTAGAGGAATTTCAACAAACACTTGTTAAGCACCTCAAGTAATCAAGTTTTAATCAAGAATTTCAAGAAATTTGGACTCAATCAACATAATAACAAACACTTAGACGCACAAGGAAACACTTATAACCAAGAAACAAACAAGAGATAGCAAGAACAAAGAAACAAGAACAACTAGAACTAGAATTATGAAGAACAAGATTATCACAAGTGTGCACTAGTAAAGTTGAGTTCATTGAGCATGGAATTCAATAATAGAGTAATATACTAAGTCCCAATATCCCAATGAATGAAAATTAAGAATCAATATTCCTAACTATAGCAAAAAACATTCTCATGGAACATTTATCAAACACCAGGGACGCAATCCCGTCACTTAAGAACAACCAACATTTTCATCCATATTCAAGCCAATTTTCACCACAAACACAAGAGATTTTTTTTCCCAAGGATTATATTAACATCAAAGAGCAATTTCCCAAAAGAAAAATCAAGATATAACAAAGATTTCATGACCTTTTTGGAGCATGTTTTTGAGTTACGAGATTTTTTCTATTTTCTTTTTCTTCAACTTTGTAGGGCACTTTTTCTTACTTTCAAGCTTTGATTGGAATTAAAGATTTCCTTGCTATAATACCAAACTCTTTGATATGATCTTGAGTGGGCTTTTTCTTGGTGTTGTGGGTGGTTTAATTGGTAAGGAGTTCAGCTCAACCAATGGGACAAAAAACAGAGATTCTTCTTGAGACAAAAGGAGAAAAATGAAATAACAACCTTCCCTCTATCAAACCCTTGAAAAACTAAGCTTCAAAGACCATCAAGAATAGTAGAAATTTCTACTATAATCTCACTCCAATATCCTTGAAGCAACAAAGGCAAACAAAAACAAATAGAATAGAGAAAATAGGTACCCAAGTAATGGAATTCAAACAAACCTTAGAAGAGCAAAGCAACTAGGACCCATTCAAAGAAACCACATTGGATTGTCTAAAAGATTTATAGACTCATTCAAAAGGAGGACTAACCCTTAAACATGGTCTTGAACAAGATGAACAAGGAGGCTAGGGCCTCTCAAGATTCTCTCTCAAATTTTGAATAAAATGTGTGAATTGTGTTGTCAAATCACTAAAGGTTCTATTTATACTAGCCTAACCATAGCGAAGTAATCCCGAAGGTTCTATTACAATTTAGGGTCTTAATAAGTCTTTACAAATACTTAAAATTGGACAAAACCGGAGAAAACATAAAAAACACAGGGCAGCCGTCGGATGCCCAGGCTACAGCCAGCACCGATTAGGACTCTAAAGACGGCGCCAGTTGCACTCTGTCTTCAGACCTATTGATGCCAAAATGAAGTTGAGGCTGGTTCTGCTACTTTGGTAGGCACCGGATGTCTGCTGGAAGCCCCATTTTGGTTAAATTTCATCCAGCTTTGTTGCCGACTTGAGTTCTTGTTGGGGTCCTTCTTGGATAGTCATCAAAATGAACTCTTCGCTAGCTTCCTCAACCTTCCAACTCTCTTCCAACCTCAAGCATGGTTTTATGAGCAATTGTAACTCATCTTGAATCTTCTTGGACCTAGATCTCGTCATCGGTCCTTATCCTTGCATTGCCACACCTCCCCCTCCTTGATCTTGACCTCCATGATGAAATGGAGTTTCATCATGATCTTTTTGCTTTCATTGATAAAATAGTCCTTGAAGTCGGGTTCAAGGAAATCTAGCCCCGCCTGGGGTAAACAGAGGGTATAAGTCACCAATAGTTCACAACTAAGCTACAATTGTACAAATAAATAACTCCTAACCTAACATGCTTAAGCTCAACTAATCAATAACAATATCCAACCATGATAATAATGTTTTAGGAGTTCTAAAATTAATTGATAAGGTATTTTTACGGTTTATTATTAATTTATGGAATAAGAATAATTTATTATAACAATATTGATAAAGTATAGATAAAAGTATTAGTAAGAATAACAATAATAATTTTAATATCAAAAGATATTAATATTAATTAATCCTAAGATATTATTATTTATATTTAATAATGTTTAATAAAAATATAAATATGTGTCTTTTAATAAAATAATAATATTAAAAGTAATTTCTAATTTGGAAAATATTAATGTTGATCGAAATTAATAAATTAAATCAGAACGATACTAATAATATTGATAATAATTATAATAAAAATAGTAATAATAATAGTAGTGAAAATTAGCACTAATAATAAGTTTTAATAACTGTAGTGATATCACTAGTATTAAAAATTTAGAAAGGGTAATGCATATATTTATTTATTCGTACACACACATATTCTATAAATAAAATGTTGGTTTTTGTAATAATTGTCTTGTAATGGTATTTATCACAACAAGGGTGGTACTAGACCAATAATAATATTAGCAAAGTATTTGGTGTCAAAAATAACTTCATGAGCGCATAAGCAAAGCAATGGTGGTAAAATCTCCATCATTCATCAAAACATCCAAACAAGTGGTATAAAGCCTCAAATCACAATATACTAATGAAAATATAATCATCCTAAATCTCAAATCATAATTTAACAATAATTCATACGCCTTAATACCCATCTCAATCTTCATATCCTAAAATTATTCTCTTCATACCCACATGCATATTTCCATCCTAGCAATATCAACATATCAATTTCATTATCTAATAGTCTTGAGTTCG
Source organism: Voacanga thouarsii (assembly GCA_026120185.1). Classification (NCBI taxonomy): domain Eukaryota; kingdom Viridiplantae; phylum Streptophyta; class Magnoliopsida; order Gentianales; family Apocynaceae; genus Voacanga; species Voacanga thouarsii. The sequence continues at coordinate 1,098,573 of JANUWF010001174.1, forward strand.
AAAAGAAGAAGTTTATAGCAAAAATACTTATTTGATGATCGTTGGAGACGAAGGTGTTGTCCTGTCAAACGAAGATCCTTGAGTGCTTTGATAGGTCTTCTAATGATTGAGGTTATCTAAAGGTGGCCACCAATTATTCGACCAAGAGAGAGAGAGAGAGTGTGTGTGTGACTCAGAGATTGAGTTTCTAAAGGAAAGAAGATAAAGAAGAGAAGAAGAATAAAATGGTTGAACCTATTTTACCTTTTGGTGTTCTTCTTGCCTTGAACAAAAAAACCTGCTTAATTTGGAAGAAGGATCAACTTTGGTTGTTTTAGTGTTATGGAGTATACTATGGTTGAGTCTAAATTGAATCCTAGTATATTTGAGATATTTGGGTTGATTAGGGATGATTAGAAGTGGCTAAAGGTTGAAGAAGTGTAGTTTGTGTTCTTGGTGTTCTTGAGAACACAAGAGGAAGTTGAGAGAAGGAGGTGAGTTTGCTTTGGTGAGTGATGGCCGAATGGCCATGCAAGAGGGGAAAGGATTCGATTATCCAAGTGAGAGAGAGACTAGAGCTAATTTAAATTTCAAAATGAGGGAAAATTGGATGTGTTTGTGGTATAGGATTCGCTACTTGTGATTTCTTCTTGAAGGTCTCTAGTCCTTCAATGGTGGGTTGCTAGTTTAGCTAAGTCTTGGTTATGGACTAGAGAATTATTCTAGCCTTAGTGCTGGCCGAACATGCCTATGCAGGAGGAGTGAAAATTCTAGTTTACTAGCCTAGTTTACTGAGAGTTTAAGGGAGCAAAAGATAGGATTTAATTTTCAAGTTTAAAATGTTTTGAATGGAATGATGTTAGGAGAGGTCTGAGTTGGTTTAATGGAGTTCTAATGGCCAAGGTTGATGAAGGAGGCAAGATGTTCTGCTATGGTTTCAAGGTGGCGGAAAATGATGAAGAGGATTGAAGAAGAAAACTGGTTTTTACCTTTGGTATCAATGCGGGAAAATTTCTGGAATTTGGCTAGAAGAACTCATAGAAAATAGGATTATTTTTTAGAAAAAGTTTGAATTATTTTGAATGGACTTGTAGGTGTAAAATAGGAGTGTTTCAAGGTCTATTAGTGGCGGTTTTCCAGCCATCAACTTGAAGAAGAAAGAGGAGGACTTTAGATGGTCTTATGCATAGGTTGAATGCTTAATTCCTATGGCTAAAACACTTTGTAGTTTGCTGGAAAATTTTCTGGCTTGGAGAAGCCATAATAGCTCCGAATTTCCAAGGGATTTTCAGCTTCCTATACACATGAAATGGTTGTTTGCTAGTAAAGAAAGAATAGGTAGATTTGCTGCATTTTTTTTCCAGAAATCCAACCAAGAGGAAGAGCTGGAAAAAAATCCAGTTTTGTACCTACACAGGAACAAGCACAATATTGTTCTTTGCATAAGAAACTATGGTGATTTAATCTTGGAAAACAACCAGCTGTTACTCCTCCTACATTTTGGTCATCTAACCTCCAAAATCTGGAATTTTATTTCAAAAATTCAAGTCCAAGATTATCCAAGATATTTTATATGGCAATTAGAAGAATTAAAGAAGTAGGAATTTTTTAAATTCAAATAGGCTAGGACATGGGTTGGTAAAATGATGAAGATTAGAACTCCTCTAGATTTTCTTTTAGGACAAGATCACATAGTTAAAATATTACCATTGTGTCTTCCCCAAAATAACATTCCTAGTTTCATGGAGTGCAAGAAGGAAAAAAAAAAAATTCAAACATTAGTTAGGATAATTTAAAAAAGTTCTTTAGTTGATGCGATTTGAACTCAGGACGTTAGGAATTAACCACACAGGTCTAACCACTTAACCACATTAATTCTTATTCTTATTTTCCCAACCTAATTCTTTTCCATTCTAAATCTCAAGCCTTTTCCTAATGCATCCTCAAATGAAATTCCTTAATTACCCTCAACATTCAACAAGCACAAATAAGCCATATAACCCAAATATAGCAATTCTAAGGCACATAAATTATTCCAATAAATATATTTTTATGCAATATGTAATAAAATGCATCCTATCCCTCTAATTCTAGGGTATGTTTTGGTGGGATTTTACATCTTCCCCTCCTTAGAAGACTTTCGTCCCAAAATTTAGTGTGTATCTTTTTGTCAAGTCCTGATAATTTTGCTCTATCCATTCTTCTGCTTCCAACGTGCTATATTATGTGCCAGCATGCTAAACTTCAAATCAAAACCCATAAATATTTGGAACTTTGCCCAAATCCACGATGTAGACCTCGTGTGTCGGTCAGACATGATAGTAGAGGGTACTCCATGCAACTTGCTATTTCCCACACATATGTCCGAGCTAACTTCTACATAATGTCCCTTACACTTATAGGGATAAAGTGTGCTATCTTCGTCAGTCAATTAACCACTACCCAAATGGCATCCTTTTGGGTCATTGACAAAGTTAAACTAGTGACGAAGTCTATCATTCCCTACTACCATTTCCATTTTGGTATTGGTAATGGTTGTAATAATACAACTAACTTCTTGTGTATCGTGATGCTCCCATAACACTGTTAACTGTAGTATCTTCTTATTCCGAAGAGTCTTGATGCTTCGATTAAGAATCTTAATCGGTTTCTCCAAGCAACTCAAATCAGGTTGCAATAGCAATGGCTCGTCGTTAAAACATACTTCATATCAGGATCGTACTTATTTAGCTTAGATATCTGAAACATATCACGTAATCTCAAAAAAAGGTCTAGTAAGTCCAATATATAGGTAACAGTTCCAACATTCTCTTTCTATCATTCACATCGCTCTTCGCTGACTCTGAGTTGCCTTCAGTCCTTCTCTTGTTACTTTTACCTTATCTGCCATTTCTTGAACACGAACCACACTGAATTTGATAATCTACCTATCTTCCATTTATCCGTACTATAATGATACTTTACATGTCTAACTTTGCAACGTTATAAATAGGGCTAAACCAATTAAAGATCGGTAATTGTTGTTGTAGGCCTGCTGGCATGTGGCAGACATTCAGTTTGTTATCAATAAAGTCTAGTATACATGCTCTAAATATGTCCTTCAGTATCTAAATAAGTGTCTTCAACTGGCTATTAATTTTGAGGATATGATGTAGCTCAGAACTTCCAAGTTGATCGATTTATCTCTAGGAACTTAGTCTAAAATCTTGTAGTGAACCTAGGATCTTCCTAGGATACAATACTTTATGACATCCCATGTAGCCTCTACCTTAGCTAAGGCTACCTTAAAACTGCCCCAGATTACCTCTAATTCCAAAAATAGAGCTATGCTCAACTAAACTTTTACTTACCAAACCTAATGGAATTTTATGCTATCTCCACTTTCTATCAACAATTTCAATTGTTCCATGTCCTTAATGGCAATCAAAATACATCAGGTGTTATCTAAATGAGGCACTATAAACATCAAAGCAGGATTGAAATCCTATGCATCTACTCCACAAGCAATAGAGCTTTTGTCAATCAGTATGACATCACCACCCGTCCTTAGTACATATCCCCAATGTTTGTCGAAATATCGAGTATATATCCCTTTCTTGAATTCATACCTAATGATATCCCTAATTCATGTCTAACTTAGGAGTAACCATATATATTCATGATAACCAAACTATTCAATATTCTCTGGTCTATACCTAGCTTTAAACTTCCACACTTTTCTTATACCATTACTAATGGGTCCTATAGCCTACAACACTAAGTTAGATATCCTTAGTATTCATTCGACAATATTTTATGAACCTTCTCTTCTAGTACTATACTCTACACTTCCATCATCTTACCTCTTCTAGAATTAGTCATACACATCTAATCTCCAAAAATTCATTATTCTATCTCTGTAACCAACGTAACTACTTACTTTTGACAATTATTCCTTGTCTAATATGCTACCTTAATCCTCAAAAGAAAAATGAGTCAGATACTTAATAAATTTTACTTCTTCAGCCAAAATTTCATCTCTCGGAGGAAACCTATAAATCGTTGCTTCCTTGCACGATAAAGGATGCTTAGCCACTTAATAAGAAAATATATACTTTTCACAGTCAATAGATTTGACTCTTAATGTCTAGCCTATCACTACTCAAATAAATAGTACAGAGCTTAGGTTTAAGCAGCTATTGGCAATATTTAGATTTATTATATTAAGTTTTATAATCTCTAATGCCAATCTATATGTTCTAGTTGTAGGATAGTTAGGAGATTTGCATTCGTTACTCGAGATTGGCCTTTCATATGCAGTAGAACACCTACTCTAGTTCCTGTAGTGGACCTATCCTCCTATGACATGGAACCCAAACCTGGTTTAGATTGGTTTGCGTTAGAGAGCAGTTAAAGTGAGATGGAGATGGAGATGGAGATTAAGGTTTCCAACCCTATTATGCCTAATGATGGTATGGAAGAGAAGATGGAGATTGAGGTTGCTGAACTAGAGTTACCCAAGCAAGAGCGAGGTGTTAAGGATGTGTAGGTGGTGGACCCTCCCATACCAGTGGTTGATTTAGTCTCAAATAGAGAGGCTGAGAAGGAAACTCCTGATCTTAACTTAGGTGATAAGGAAGGAGATAAGATAAGTGATGCTGATAGTAAGGAATGTGAGGAATTGAATGATGCTGACGATGAAGGAGGAGAAGAGATGGATAATACTGATAGTAAAGTAGAAGGGGGGATAGAAGAGTCAGATAAGAAGGAAGAAGAGGCGATTGTGCCTCCTCAAACTCCACCAAAAGGAGAGTTTGAGATTAACCTTTTTAACTTTAACATTGACGAGTCCAATGATGAGGGACCCAGTCAAAAGGACAGAGTCACCCTGGGTATGAGAGCAGTTAGGGAGTCAATCTTAGGGGCAAAAGACAAGCGAAAAGGGAAGATGGAAGAGAGTCCTAGGAAGAGTGGAACTAATGGTTGTACACTTAGGTTCGGATTGGGAATAGACTACAGGAAAAGAAGAGAAGGACTGTAACACCCTACGACTACGTACCCTAAAAGGGTGGGGATGTCGCCCCGTCCCATAGGACAATGGGTCTTTAAAACAAGGTATAAAATAGAAAGGCAACCTCTAAGAGATTCAACTTAGATAAATAAAGAAATACTCTTATTACATCAGGCTCAACTTGGAGCAAAACGAAATAAAAATAATTAATCGTTCAACAGCTTAAACAATAAATGTCTCCTAAGCAAAGATGACCATAATTAGAAAAGCTTCAACTATCAATGCCCCACTGACTCAGCACAGTCTATCTCCTGAAAACATGATGTAAAATAGTGTGAGAATAAATCTCAGTAAGTCCTGTATGTGCACATGGTGTTTAAAACTGTACGTGTATGCAAAGTAGAAAACATTTGTAGAGATATTTGGCAAGTCATATATAATTTCTCTTTTGCAAAGAGTGGGTTTTTCCATAATCAGACTTTACACAAAACAATCATCCACTCGAATAAACAGTCATATCACCACACGTTGGGCTCCATAAGAACAAAATGGCCAAGGCACCACACTTTGTGCACCTTGTCCAGACCAGATTACCACACGTTGGGCGTTCTGATCAAGGTGAGTGTACAGCTCACCGGGTGAGATACTCCTCATTCTCTACACCTAACAAAACCACCCGGGTGTCCATGCTGGGAAAATAAATAATACCTTACCAAGTACACATGCTAGCTCGGACTGGCCTGACCAACTAATACTGTCGCCTTTTCAAGCAGAGCTTATCTTCTGGAGGTGGCCTCCTGCCAGAAGACTTACTCTAGCCTTCCAAGACTAGTATTGTTAGCCTACCTTTATTGAGTACTCAACGAACATATTTGTCAATTCCTGAATCACAATATTTCCAAACCTTAGCTTTGTAAAACGTGATTTTCATTAAAAGAGATTTCTAAAAGTTTAAGGAAAAGAATAGTTTTCTTGATAAAATCGTTAGCTTGACAAAACCGTTTGAAGAATAAATATCCACATTTACAACCCGAGCAAACATAGTTCAACAATAGCTTTACAAAGCTTCATAACATAGACTTGCCATCACAACATTTAACAAAAGAGTTTGTGCAAGGACTTACCATCACAACATTTAACAAAAGTTTATACAAGGACTTACTTGATATGCCTCAGATAAACGAGATAGATTCACAGATTGCTTTCCTCAATTATCCTCCTGATCTAAACCATATAATATCATGATCAGGGCTTCAACTAATTCGAACATGTGTCAAACTCATTTATTTTCATAACAATTCACAATCCCCTAAGATCATATACTATGACCATATATTCAACAAGGTAATAGACATCATCTACTACCTTAAACCTTAATTCCGGCATTAAGGGTAAGTATTTTCGTACCTTACAATAACCGGGTAGCAAGATCCTGATGCTCCTATGGTGATTGTCCCGAGTTCGTTGGATTAGAAGAGAAAAGTTGTCTCATTTTCCCTTCCTTATGACTGAGAATGCATAAAGAGATGAAAATTAGCCTTGAGATGGCGTGATTTCAAAGAAGAAAAGGAAGAGAATTGATGGAAGAAAGGTATCAAGAAGTTGAGATGGTTTTTGCTTACCTTGGAGGGTGATCGGTTTTTGCTAAGTGTTGTTGTTGAGGTTTTTGAAAATTTGCTGTGGAGTTCTTGCTGGAATTTTTGTGTAGAATGGAGAGGATAGACGGCTGCTAAGATTTAGAGTTAGAGAAGATTGGTTTATGGTCAGATAGTGATGTTTAGAGAGACTCCTAATGGCTTTAGGTTTCTTCGACAGCAAGGTCGAAAATTGCAGCTCACGAGTGCCTTCTTGCTGTAGACTTTGAGACGGTTTAAGGGAGAAAATATTCTGCAATTTTGCTCCCTTTTGCTAGCCGAACTATTTCTCAAGAGAAGGGCTGATTGTGTTTAGAATTTTGGGCCAAACAAAGAAGAGTTTGCGAAGGTTTTTAGGGCTGGAATTTCTATGCGCGTGCAGTAGTTTTGCTGTGTGAAATTACTGAATAGGAGAGGAAGAATTTTTGGACTGTTTTAGCTATGGTTCGGCCGAAATTTCCAGAGAGAAAAATGACGGTTTTAGGCTCTGAAAAATAGCTTGATTGTAGAAAAATGACGGGTTTTTTGGTGTGTTTGTGTGCAGAATTTCTGTTGGAATAAGAGTACAACGCTGGCTGAAATTTTCGGTACAAAGCTGTCAAAAATTCTGGTTACCTAGCTGGCCGAAATTCTAGAATTCGTGTGAGTAAAATCTGGTTTTGCACAGCAAATATAATCTGAATTGATGGAAGATGTTTTAGGGGATTTGAGCTAGGGTTTGAAGGGTTAGATTGTACTTAAAGGTGCTGGAATTTCGGACAGCTTATGTTAACACAAAGCTGCCAAAATTCTACTAGGTTTAGGAAGAAAATCCTAGTCGAATTAGGATTGCAATAAAAATCTGATTTGCTAAACGATTTAGGATAAGATTTCCTAGCTTTGGAAGAGTTTAAGTTGAGCTAAAATTCCTCTAAGAAGTGGCGGCACTTGCTCTAAATTTTTTCCAGATTTTTTGCTTAGGTTCTAGGGTTAAAATCAACAAGGTTTCCTACTAGAAAAATGATTCATTAATTCCAACTATCCATGGCAAGATCTATCTAGCTAAATTCGAGCTGAAATTTTAATTATTAGGTAGGGGTTTTTCGAAAATCCTAAGGAATAAAAGCTGAAAATTAAAAGTGAACTTTATTCACATCAAGGTCCTTAAATTTAGGAAATAAATATAGAGACTTATTTCCTTGGAATAATGACACTAAAATTTCTCTAGGTTTGCTATATCTTTTTCGGCCAAGACATGGAAACTCTAAGGAAAGGAATTTTCAAGAAAAGAAACTAACTTCACGAAAGGTAGGATTCGAACTCGGGTCACCAAAGGAAATCACCAACCTCCCCGCCATTCCAAAACAACTCCAATACTAATTTTTTCTACAATCAGTTCTCACCATCCCCCAATACTCATCCTTCCAAAACTTCGACCAAACCTCTTTCATCCAAATCGTTAACAACACAACTATTTCACATCAATTAATTCAAATGCAAAAGCAACGGAAAAGTTCACATGCATCTATGCAAATAAAATAATTCTAAGCTACCACATAAAATGCAAAATGTTATGCAATGCATGACTTTTCCCCATAGTCAAAGGTGGTTTTGGGCGGGGTATTACATCCCCTCCCCCTTAAGAGAATTTCGTCCCGAAATTCAGATTTCATACCCTTCGAGCATATCCAGATACTTCCGTCTTAACCATTCCTCCGTTTTCCACGTTGCATCTTGTGCTCCATGATGATCCCAAAGTATCTTCACCTTGGGTTTCTGCTTGTTTCGAAACGTCTTAATACTCTGCTCCAAGATCTTGACGGGTCTCTCCACATAACTCAGATTTGGTTGCAAACAGTTCCTCATTAAGTACATGACTCGGATCGGGGTTGTACATCTTTAACTGAGAGACATGGAATACATCATGCATCCCGGTTAAACTATCAGGTAGATCCAATCGGTAGGCAACCGGTCCAGTTTTCTCCAATATCGGGAACGGCCCCAAATATCTAGGACTCAACTTCCCTCCTCTCGGATGCTTCAGTATTCCTCTACTAGGTGCCAACTTCAAGAATGCACGGTCACCTACTTGGAACTCCAGTTCTCTTCTCCTAGAGTCTGCATAGCTTTTCTGTCTGCTTTGCACTGCTCTTAGTCTTTCTCGGATTACCTTGACTTTGTCCGTCATCTCCTGAATGCATACTTCACCAGTCTTCTTAACGTTTCTCTCTTCTATCCATCCCCAGTATATCGGTACTTGGCATTTTCGCCCATACAGTGCTTCGTACGGCGCCATTCCGATCGACACCTAATAGCTGTTGTTATATGGTAACTCCGCATGCGGTAAAGACTCAATACACTTATCTCCAAAGTCCAAGATACATGCTCGGAGCATGTCTTCCAGTATCTGAATGACTCTTTCGGATTGACCGTCTATCTACGGATGAGCAGAGGTGCTAAATTTCAGAGTCGTGCCCGAGGACTCCTGGAATTTACCCCAGAACCTTGAAGTGAATCTAGGGTCCCTATCCGACATAATGCTCGACGGTACACCATGCAACCTTACAATTTCTTGGGTATATGTCTGAGCCAAATTTTCCATCGAGTCCCTTACGTTTACCGGTATGAAGTGCACTGTCTTGGTCAATCGGTCCACTACCACCCAGATCGCATCTTTGTGTGACTTGGTCATCGGAAGGCCAGTCACAAAGTCCATGGTCACCTCTTTCCATTTTCATTCGGGAGTCGGTAACGGTTGCAGTAACCCTGCAGACTTCTTATGTTCCATTTTAACCTTCTGGCACGTCAGGCAGGTTGACACATGCTGAACTACATCCCTCTTCATTCCAGCCCACCAATATTTCCTCTTCAAGTCTTGGTACATCTTTACCTCTCCAGGGTGTATGGTATATTTGCTCTTGTGCGCTTATTCAATATCCTCTCCCTTAAGTCTTGGATGTTCGGTACACAAATTCGGTCCCGAAAGTATAATACCCCATTCTCATCAGTCCAGAAATCGCTTCCTCCTCTCGCGATCTCTTTCTCCTTGAAAGTTTGAAATTCTGCACTGCCCTATTGACCTGATACAATTTTCTGGTCTAGATCGGCTTTTAGGGTCAAGTTGCTCACGCAGATCTTCCTCTCTTGCACTTGCACCTCTTTCTCCAGGATATCCTGGACTGCCGACACCTCGTGTATTCTCAAGTGTGCTATTTTCACCTTCCGACTTAGAGCGTCTGCTACCACATTCACTTTACCCCGATGATAGTTAATAGGGCACTTATACTCTTCCAGGAACTCCATCCACCTACGCTGCCGGAGATTCAAGTCCTTTTACGTGATGATATATTTCAAATTCTTTTGGTCAATGAAAACTTCGTATTGCGCACCGTACAAGTAATATCGCTATTTCTTCAAGGCGAACACTATAGCTGCTAGCTGCAGGTCATGCGTGGGATAATTAGCTTCGTGCGGCTTTAGCTTCCTAGATGCATAAGCTATGACTTTCCCTTCCTGCATCAGCACAGCTCCTAGTCCTTCCTTGGATGCATCTGTATAGAGTGCATAGGGCATATTAGCCTCAGGCAGACTTAGCACGGGTACTGTAATCAACCTCCTCTTAAGTTCTTGGAAGCACTTTTCTCACTTCTCACTGCAAGCAAAAGCGACATCCTTCTTCAACAGTCGCGTCATTGGTGAAGCCAGAGTAGAGAAATTTTTAATGAAACGCAGATAGTACCCCCGCCAACCCAAGGAAACTTCGTATCTCGGTAATGTTCTTCGGTTATTTCTAGTTAGCTATGGCTTCCACCTTGGCAGGGTCCACTTTGATCCTCTTTTTGGATATCACGTGACCAAGGAAAGACACCGAGCTCAGCCAAAACTCACATTTACTGAACTTGGCGTAAATCTTGAATTCTCTCAGCTTCTCTAGGACTAATCTTAAGTGTTCTGTGTGGTCCTCCGGATTTTTGGAGTAGATTAAAATGTCATCGAAGAATATAACCACAAACTTGTCCAGGTATGGTTGGAAAATGCGATACATCAAATCCATGAATACTACCGGTGCATTGGTTACACCGAACGACATTACTACAAATTCGTAGTGGCCATACCGTGTGTTGAATGCAGTCTTAGGAATGTCTTCTTCTTTAATCCTCACCTGGTAGTATCCTTGCCGTAGGTCCAACTTCGAAAAGCAAGCGACGCATTGTAGTTGATCAAACAACTCATCGATCAAGGGTAGAGGGTACTTATTTTTTATCGTTAGATTGTTCAATCCCCGATAGTCAATGCATAGCCTCAAGATTCCGTCTTTCTTCTTGACAAACAACACCGGGGCTCCCCACGGTGACGTACTCGGTCGGATGTAGCCTTGCCTTACCAATTCCTCCAATTGCTCCTTTAACTCCTTCAGCTCCGTCGGTGCCATCCGGTAGGGGTTTCTTGACACCGGTTCTGCATCGGGAATCAGATCCACGGTGAACTTAACTTGTCACTCAGGGGGTAGGGAAGTGAGCTCAGCAGGGAAAACATTCGAAAAGTCTTTTACTACCTTCGTACTTTCCAAGGTACCCTGGTCCTTAGGTTTGTTCAGGAGGTATGCCAAATATACCGTACATCCTTTCTTGAGTAACTTCCAGGCTTTAGCACCAGCAATAAGAAATTTTAGTTCATCCGTTCGCTTGTCGTTGAATTCAATTACATCCCGTCCAGGTCTCACAAACTACACCGTCTTGATCTTGCAGTCCACACGAGCTCCGTGTTTCAACAACCAGTCTATGCCGAAGATCAAGTCATAATGCCGAAGTTAGTCCATATCAACGTTTGTCATAAATAAAAATATAAAAGGAAACCCTTAGGGCTAACATTCGTAATTAGGGAATTTTTCTTAGAGATGGGAGAAGAAAAGGCTTAGGATGAAAAATGGAGAAGAAGAGGCTTAGGTTAGAAAAATAAGAATAAGAATTAATATAGTTATGTGGTTCAAGTTTTTTGCCTAATTCCAAAGGTTTGAGTTCATATCCCATCAACTAAGTATTATTTTTAATAATCCTGACTAATACTTGAATTTTACTTCTTTCATTCCATGAAGCTTGGAATGTTGTCCTAGGGGAGACGCAATGATAATATTCTAACCATGTGATCTTGTCCTAAAAGAAAATGTAGAGGAGTTTTAATCTCCATTATTTTAGCAACCTATGTGCTAACATGTTTGAATTTGAAATATTCATATTCCTTGAATTCTTTTAAAATTTCCTTATAAAATATTTTAGATGATCTTAGACTTCAAATTTTGAAAGGAAAATTCCAGCATTTTGGAACCATATGGTTGATACTTTGGAGTAAAATAGGATAGGTATAAGAGTATTTGATTCCCAAATTGATTTCCAAATTATTGTTTTGGTAAAAATCTGAAACTATTTTATTTATTTTCTTAGCTAAATTCAGTCACTCTACTCCTCTAGGTGACCGAAATTGGGCAGCTAAAGTTGCTTCCTTTCTCTTGCAAACCGATAACTTTCCTTGAAAGCAAAAGCGGGAAAATCCTTGAAGAATTTCGGGCTTCTCTTAGCCCACTTAAACCAGAAAATTTCAGCTTGCATGTAAACCATTTAGCAGGAGGAAAAATATCCAACTTTGCTTTAAAACCATAACTACAATGGTGATCCAATCTTCCCTTCATTTAACCAATGAACCTTTAAGCATTCAACACCAAGAACTGACTCTTCAATAGTTCTTCTTCTTCATCAAGCTGATCGCTGGAAAATCACAAATGAAGAACCTTGAATTGTTCCTACATCGTAGCTACAAAATCCTTTTAAAATACATTGAATTTTTCTTAACAACCTCTCTAGATTTTATCATTCTTTATAGCCAAAACAACTAGGATTTTCTCAACCATTTCAACATTTTTTTTCTAGCTAACATTCTTCCCCCCTGTTCCTTACCAATTCGGCCACACCGTTACAGATAGCTGAATATTCTTTCTTCTCCCTTTAGCCATAGCTATCAAACTCCATTAAAGCACCTCAAATTTCTAGTAACTTCTCTCCATTCAAAATGTTTTGAGTTTGAAATTTGAAACCCATGCATTGCTCCGTTAAACCCTCAACAATCTAGCAACCAACTCATTCAAGTAGACTAGAGTTTCTGCTCACCTTCACAGCCCATTTTTAGCAAGCACTAGATCTAGGAACAATCTTCATTTTCTGCTATGATAAAATTAAACCAAGAGAGTCTGCAGTGAAGATTTAGAAACCATCGAAGGTTGGTAACCATTAACAACATCCCACCTCAAGAATCTCCACTATTTCCTCAACCATTCTTCAAAATTCAAATTTGAACACCTAGAATCCTTCTTACCTAGCTAAACTGAAACACTCCAACAATCAAGGCCATTCGGCCATCACCAATCTAAGAGCACTCACCCACTTCATCTAGCTTTCTCTCCCATTCTCTCCAGAACACCAAGAACACACAGTACCCACCTTCAACCATTTAGTCACTTCTAAATATCCCAAACTACTCTAAAACCCTCAAATCAACTAGTGATCATCACATTCTTTCCTTTGGTACACTTTATAACACTAAAACATCCAAAATGCACCCTTTATTCAGATCAAACAAGTATTTTTTTTTTAGAAAGTCAAGAACAACACCATAAGGTAAACCAAGTCCACGCTTCCTCTTTCTATCTCATTTTTTCACTTTCATTTCTTCTTATTCTCTTCTCAATCTCTCTCTCTTGGCCGAATTCAATGGGGGTAAACTTGGAATTCTTCAAACCTTGGTCTCCCAAAGGACTCATCAAGGCATTCAAGGCTTCGATTGTCAGAGGAACATCTTCAACTTAAATCAATCATCAAAAAATTATTTTGTCCTAAACTCCCTCATTTATCTTCGAACTCAACATTATTAGGATGATGGTTTATTGATGTGATGCTTGATGTTCTAATGGTGTTGGGAAAAATACATGCATGTTTATACAACATGGATGATTTTATGATGTATAGATTGAGATGTGCGTTAGTGTTATCCCTAGAGGCAATCATTTGTACATTGTATATGACATATTTAATTTTAATAAAAGGCATTATTTTTCCTACAATACCTTTTGTTTACATTTGTGTAAAATAACTGTTAGATGAAGTTCCTAGTACAACACTGTGTCAAGGAAAATCATTATAAAGATCCTGATATGAGATTCCGACTACACTATATAGTGTTAGTACTTATATAGTCTCTAGTCGTAGTATTAATGAGATATGACAACATTAACGCGTTAAGACTGGCATACATTAGACTTCCTGATTTGATCAGGCGGTGTTTCACATATCCGTGAGTATTAAGATACTCAAAGTGTAACACCCCGCTACCTAGGCTCACCAGGGCTGGGGATGTCGCCCCGTCCAAAGGACAAGGGGTCTTTATAACTAGGTCACATAAATAAAATAGCGGAATAAAAATAATACTTTAACTTAAAATCTATTCCATCCCAAGAATAAATCTAAGAATAAATCCATGAATTCCCAAAACAAATCCATGAGTAAAAATTATCCACTCTCAACTCCCCAAAGTAACAAATAAAAATAAATGACAACATTCTCCTCTAAGGCAGATAACACTAGCTACTCATCCCCACAGCAGAATCGACCTGAAATCATGGTAAAAAGGTGATGAGACAGAAATCTCAGTAAGTCCGCGTGTGCTTTAACTGTTCAATGGAAATAGTTTATGAATGTAAGGTATAAAACCTTTAAAAGAGAAATACTGGCAAGCAATAAACATTAGTCAAAAGTAAGAGTCGTGCTTTGGCTTTTCCAACTATACATAATCAATAAAATTAACCACTCAAAAGAAATGATCATGGGTTACCACACATTGGGCCCCATAACCGATCAGAATGCCACACTTTGTGCAGACTAACAAAAGGTAGGTGATCGGCCTACCGGGCAAGAAACTCCTCATTCTCTATACCCAAAAAATAACCGGGTGTCCATTCTGGCAAAACACAGTCACTTGATTGAAAAATAAACAACCGCTAGCTCGGACCGGCACAACCTACTGGACTGACATCTTATCCGGGAAGGACTCACCCCTCAGAGGTGGCCACCTACTGAGAGACTCACCCTAACCCTTCAAAGACTATTCCTAGCAGTCCACCCTTATTGAGTACTTAACGTAACGTAACCCACTTGGAAAAATGAACAAACCATAGTTCCACATAAAAATGGCAATTGAGGGTCTCCAAAGTCTTTGTCAAAATCAGTTTTGGAAAGAGTTTTGAGTTTGAGTAAATCTTATTATGGGTTTTTAAATAATTTGTTTGGTTGAAATAAGAAAATAGTCAATCCTCAATTGCCTTACAAAAATGAGTGTCCATGCACTCTACATTTGGCTTGTCATAATAAACATTTTACATCAATAAGGTTTTATGTAGGAGCTTACCTGATTCTTGCTCACAGTATAAGGTCTCCAATAGCTGACCTAACCTCGCATGGGCAAATACAAACCACAATCAAACTCAAGACAAAATCCACTTTCTCAATTTAAAAAAACTCAACTCACTTCTACTATGATCCTAGGGTCCCAAGCTTTAAGGCCAAACAATAAATAAATAGGTTTATAAGCTAAGCCTAATTTGATCTTTGAAATAATTAAAGTTTTGGGAAATAAGTACTAATAAGTTGATGGTTTAAATCTTGCTAAGAAAAATTTAGAGTTTTTTTGATGAAGCGTCATAGGTTGTATTAGGTAAAATAATGATTTATTAATAATTTAGTTGTTAGAAACTAATTGATAACTAAATTAGTTGAAAATAAATTGAATGAGTCTTACTTGAAAAATAATAAATAAATTTTTAATGGGTTTTGATTAAAAGATAATAATTAAATTCTTAGTAATAAATATTTTACTAAATATTATTATTTCCATAAAAGGCTTTATTTGATTTCATTATTTTATATAATATCTACATATATATATATATTTATTTATTTTTCTAGCAAAAGCTATTATTTATTTTACTAAAATATCCTAATCTAAATCTACCCCTTCCCAGGGTTTTTTCGAAATTACTAGCAAAACCATATTATGAAATATTTTATTCATGAAATAAAAATTAGCTTAGGGACAACTAGGTCATGATCACATTTCTATGGCTAACCACAATCATGAACATATACAATCCTTCAATTCATCAACTCATCCAAATCATGCATATAAGCATAGATCTAAATTTACTAAAGCATGATCTAGCCTTTACTAACATAAATATAACCATAGCTTTAATAATCACACAAGAATATAAATCCTATCCATCATTGATGGCATAATCTCTAGCATACTTGATCATGGTGACATGCATTAAACCTCAAAACATCATACAATCAACCAAGATAATCCCTTCATGCATAAATCCCATCTCCATCATATTCATACATATATTCATTTTTCACTCTCAACTCATCACAACAATATATACTCAACCATATTCATGATTCATCTTCTATCAACATCATCCTATAGACATAAATCTAGAATTTAAAAGAAGGGTTAAAAAGACTTACTTGATTGATGAAAACCTTGAAGGAGTTTGGAATGAATCTCAACTCCTAGATGACTAGATCTGTCCAAGGAAGATGAAGAAAGCATGGCCATTGGAGATGAAGCCATTCGGCCAAGAGAGAGTGAGGTTCGGCTGAGAGAGAGAGAGAGAGAGAGAAACCATTAGCATGTTTATTCAGATATATATTCATTAGAGATCAAGATTAGAGATGATGAAGTTGTTAGAACAACCCTACCTTGAAGGTCTTCTTGAGCCTTCACAAAACTTCTGGTTTTTTATCCAAAAGAGCAAGTTGGATTTGAGAGTTTGACGTTAAAAATGGTGTGGATGGACTCACAATAGTGAATAGATGAAATCTGGAATTTGTAGAAGAAGTTTGAAGTGATTTGGAGAGGTATTAGGCAAAATGAAGGAGTAGGTGTTCTTGGTGTGCTATGTGTTCTTGAAGGTTGAAGAGAATAGATAGGTTTTGTTCAAGGCTGGCCGAATTTCTGAAGGTATTAGGGCTACCAATTTGTTTGTAGGGTTTTGGAAGATGATTTTCTGGTTTAGATGGGAAAAGGAAAAGCTATTTGTTGAAATCCTTGAAGAATATTTTTGGGAAGCAAATTTGGAAACTAAATATTCAAGAGTATCTTTGATTATTAGAGAGCTTTTGAAATGCTGCCATGGCCGAATTTTTGAGTAGTGTTTCTACTAGATGAAAGCTGGTTGAAGGAGGCTAAGGGTGGCCAAAAATAAGGAGTATAATGGTGAAGGAAAGGTCTGGTTGTTTGAGGGATATTTTATGGAAAGTTGTTAAATTATGGTGGTTGGAATTTTGGTAACTAATCAAGCATGATTGCAGTAATTTTTTTGGAAAGATTTTTGGGCATCCATGTCTGAATTTCATGCAGGAGCTTGGGGAAGACAATGGACCTCTGATCATGGCTGTTTAAGAGTGGTTTGTGCAGAAAAATGGTGAAGGTTTCGGACAAGGCTGAAAGGAGAACAAAGCTGGAAATTATGTTCATTGATTTCGCAAGTTTGAAGGAAAATTCTGGGCAGATTTTTCTGCCATTGTTCAGTTAGTTTGCAGAAGGTTTGAGGGGGTATTCAGAGGTTTTTCAAGGCTGGTTTCCAGCCTTCTTTCTTGAAGAAAAACGTGGCTAAGATGCTGAACAAAAACCGAAAGAAAACAGCTTGGTTTTTGACCTCCAAGGCTGTGAATTTGCCGAGGAATTTTCCTGGTTTTGCACCACCTTTGTGCAGTCCGAAAATGGCCAGAAAAATTCAGGTTTCAAGCTGATCAAAAGGGCCATTTTCTGGCAGCATTTGAGAGGGAATAATGGCTAAGAATTTCGACACCTTGAAGGCACAAGAAGCTGGAAAATTTCAGTTCAATGTATGAAGGAAAATGAACCTAGCTAGAGTGAAGTTTTAGAGAGTTCACTAGGGAAATTAATTCACTTGAAATCCTTCTCCATCTCTTCCATGGTTTTAGTCCATAAGATGTCTTTCACTAAGACATTTTGAACCTTCAAAGCCACAGCATATTGCTGGAATTTTCCTAGAATAAAATTGGCTTGAACAAACTAATGAATTGAGAGATAGGAAAAATTATGGATCAAGAAGAAATGAATTCCCCTTAGTTTTGTGTAGAAAAAAAGAATTGGATTAGGATACTACTATCATATCTCTCTTAGGACAACATCTCTACCTTATTCCAAAGCACATAAGGCCAAAAATTTCCACTTCCCAAGCAAAAATAAAATTTAATCATTCTAAAGCTCCCATGATGGAATTTGAACCCAAGACCTTAATATTTAATTTCAAAGTTCTAACCACCACACCACAACAACTCTTATTCTTATTTTCTCTCTAAAAATATTATCCTATTCAATCCTCAAGCTATCACCTTTTTTCCACCTCAAGAAGAAATTATCATTTTGCCCTTCTCGCTCAATAGTCATAATCAAGCCCTCTAGACTATAAAACACAAATTCAATGAACATAAAATCATATAAAAATATATTTAAACATGCAATGAAATATGATATACATCTCAACCCCCTTGCTCTAAGGTTGGTTTTAACTGGGGTTTCACACAAAGTTAACACATGGATACTTGTTAATAGAATAAGTACATTGGATTAGCTCACTATGAGATAATCACATGGATAACTATTTAGTACCAGTGATATAATCTCAATATAGCAAACGTGCAAGTATCTTTAGACTTGAGATCTCCAAGGTACTTTGTGGAGCATTGTGCTTTGATTCCAATCTCTAGAGCCAAATCGAGTGCCACCTATAGGATGGATATTGGGTACATTGTGAGGTAAACGAAAGTAGTTGAGATGGTCAATAAAGGATTCACCACTCCAAATAGTAGGAGCGAAAATCTCACGGCCACTTGTAGGAATTACTACTCGAGAAATCCTTGGCTAAGGCAACTGTGTATTGGAAATAGTTTCAATTGATACACATCTAGAATAGTGGGTTCCTGGTGCAAGTACTATTATATTCGGGCCAGAATTAATATAATTATATATATTCTGGAGAGAGTTGGCACTAATTCTGTACTCCAGACCGAATGAGATATTGTATGGTGAAAAGAGTTAATTGCATTATAGTTTTGTTATTGAAGGGTTCATGTCAAGCCACTTGACTTCCTGGACTCTTGGGTGGTCATGATATGTTGCTAGATACCACTCATGATCTGTGAAATATGGGTTTATTGATTGATGAATTAATAAACTAATCCTTATTACAATTAATATGTTAATTCTAATTAATTATGGATTATTAATCTCAAAGACGTTTGAATTAATTCATGTTCGCTACCAATTGACTGGGAAACCTAATAGGTCACACACAATAGAAGATTATATACAGATGATGTTATTTAATAACATAGTGGGGTTAATTGCGAGAAAGAGAAGTTGTTGTGGTCAAATTATAATTAGTAATAATAGATGAGCCAAATTATAATTGTGAGAACTTGATGGTTCCAATTACAATTAGAAAATTCTAATTATTTTAGAATTCTTAGATGGAGTGTTTTCAGTAGGGTTTTCATTATATATGTGAGATATACACGATACTTATTAGGGAGAGCTATTCATGGCAAACAACATCCTCAAAAACCTTCTCTTCTTTGTTCTTTCTCTTGTTGTTTTTCTACAAACGAGATGCCACCTTTTTCTTTTCTACTAGCACAGAAACATCTTGGTACTTGAGAGTGACCCTCGTGTGGACTACAGTTAGAGGTGATTGCGTACTGCGATCACATAGGCACGACAATCAACCTATTTTGTGATCCATTGGCATCAAGGGGATTGCTAGATCATGCCACAATCATTAGATAAGAACGAAAAATTTTTATTTTCAGATGCTCAAATACAGGGTAAAGGCGTTACCTTTGTTACTTGTTAAACCTGTTTTAAGTCACATGCTTGTGTTCTTGGGGCTTGGATTTCTTAGTTTCCGCCCCAATAATCGTTATTGTGATATAGAAATCCCATCAGTATTATCAGAGCCTTCCTACAATGTGTTTTCTAACGGGTTTAATCTTTGCTATGAATTGTTCCAAGCATGTTCTGAGATTGAAAAATGTTTTCAGTGGTGCGATTAAGTCTCTGAAATATGTTTTCTGCTGACTTTGTTTTCTATGTCTGAGAATGTTTCGTGCATAAGATAACCGTCATAAAGAAATTGTTTCTAAGACTGGGCTAGATATGAACAGTTTTCTATTTTGTTATCTTCAATGAAAATGTGTTTTCATTTTGACACAGAAAATCTCTCTGGTACTGGTTTTATTCATAAGAAACGTTTAAGATGTTTTTGGATATGGAATTTGGTTTTGGATTAAATCTGTAGTGCATTAGGCTCGTGTAATTGTTATAGCGTATTTCATTTTGGTCGAAAAATGTTTCCAGAAAAGTGCTACAGTTTTTTTTACAGAAAAACAGTTTCTGTTAACATGTGTTGCTACCTTTCATTTCATTTTGTGAATTTAATCTTCTATTTTGATTTTGTTTAAACTAACAAATTGGTTGTTGTTTTGATCTTCAAAACAAAAAAAAAAATAAAATTGCTGAGAATTGTTCTCACTAAACCGTTGCTGAAGATGAAGGCTCCAGAAATTGTTTATGGATTTTTTTTTTAAAAAACCAGACTGCAGCCGGCGCTGCCTCAAGCTGCTAATCGCCATTTTCGCTGCCAAAGACGGGACCCAAAACTATTTTCTCAAAATTAGTTTTGAGACAAACAATTTTATTTTTCCAAAATAATGATTTTGAAAATTTAAAATTAATGTATTTTCTAAAATATTGATTTTAGAATTTATTTTATTTTTTCAAAATAGTGATATTGGAATAATAAAAATTATACATTTATTTTGTTTAAGTATAATTAATGGCATGGTGGATGGTTATTGACTAAAACCAATTATATCTGTTCATGCATTTTACAATTTTGGTTTTTTATGAAATAGGGCCTGCGTGTCCTATCTTCTCTAGAATTCTTATGTAATTCTCTTCTCATGTAACCCCCCTCGAATGTAACTCGAGGTTTTCTCTCTTTAGGAAACTATGTAATTAGTTTACATAGGTTACATAGGAGTATAATTATTTTATTCTACAGATGGCAACCGAAACAAGGCGAGAATGTAAGACCCTCTACTTAAATAATGCATAAACACATACGGTTAACTATATTAATTTATTTTATGGCTCAAAGAAATTAATTTAGGGAAAAGTCCATAACCATAACACGTAATTGCTTTATTACCATAATTATCAAATTTGTAATTTACTGATTTTTATGCATGTCATTTGTTGAAATCACTAAAGGGATGAAATCCCTCAATTACACCTAATTCCCTCCATTAATATTGTAAGAACGAGAGTCCTTTTTCGAGACTAAGTTGTTGGGCAAACTCAAGCCTACTCGACATTGGGCATGTTCAAGCTATGGAATTAAATTTCTAAATAATGGGTTGGGTTTAACTAAATCCTTTATCTTAGTTGGGAAAACTCAAGCATAAAGAAATTTAGAGAAAAAGTTGGGATGGCCCAAAAGGCTTTAAGATTAAAGGCTGTAAATCACCCAATGATCTGATAATTACATATAATGTAATTGGTATTAGATACCTACCAATAAACTCAAGAGTGGCATGTTGGGCAAATCCAAGGTTATTCATGAGGAATTCGGATACCGGTCCACTAAGAAAGCTTCTAACGGGTTTTCCTGAATCAGTAGTGGGGGCTATTAGTTTGAGTAAAATAGTGGAGTAAAAATGCATTTTATTAAAGTCCTATTTATTTGCATTTCAGATGCATATACAGTAGTTAATCCTCTTTATCTTTACATCTAGGTCACTTCCATCATGTCTACAAACATAAACCTACGTAGTATTTTGGAAACCAACAAGTTAACTGAATCAAACTACCTCGACTGGTATAGAAACTTGAGAATCGTTCTCAAGTTGGAAAAGTTGCTCTACGTGCTAGATGCTCCTATTGCGCCACTACCAGCTAAAGATGCTCACGTTGATGAGCATGTTGTCCACAAAAAGCATAAGGAGGATAGTGATACAGAATTGTGTATTATGTTCGTATCAATGACTCCCGAGCTGCAAAAACAACATGAGCATATGGATGCTTAATCAGTTATACTACATTTTCGTGTGTTGTTTGACGCCCAAGCTAGAACTGAGATATACGACATCTCGAAGCAACTATTCCGTTGCAAAATGGCATAGGGTTCTTCTGTGGTCACTCATGGGCTGAAGATGCTAGGCTTAACAGTGAAGCTTGGATATCTCAGGTTCGCGATGGATCATGACTTAAGTATTGACTTAATTCTATGGTCTTTACCTAATAGTTTCTCACAATTTATGATTAACTATCTCAAGAACAAGATTGAGTCCACCATTCTTGAGTTGATCAATCTTCTCAAAACTACGAAATCCTCTATGAAGAAGGATTCCAATGCAGTTTTAATGGTAGAATTCTCTTCTTCTAAGAGGAAAGTTCAAAAAAAAGAAGAAGAAGGCTCACATGAAGCCCAAAGGTGGTGTGAAGAAGAACGACACTGTTGCTAAGGGCCCATGCTATCATTGTGGCAAGATGGGCCACTGGAGGCGCAACTGCAAGGCTTACTTGGAGATTGTTAAGGAAAAGAGGCAGAAGGAGAAGCTTGCAAGCACTTCTTCTTCTACTCTAAGTGTATTTAAATTTGAGATAAATACTGCCTTTAGAATGAGATATGGGTATTAGATATTGGATGTGGATCTTATTTGTACAATAACTTACAGGGACTAAAGGGTAGTAGAAAGCTAGAGAAAGGCAACGTGGACTTACGTATGGCAAATGGGGCAAAGGTTGCTACACTTGCTGTGGGGACATATGAGCAGAACTTACCTTCAGGATTAGTTCTAGAATTACAAAACTGTTATTATGTACTAGTTTTAATGAAAAATATTATCTCAGCTGCGTGTTTAGACTTACATGGATTTCATTTGATATTTAAGAATAAATGTTGTTCTTTTTCATTGAATGATATTCATTATGATTCGGTAACTCTAGTCAATGGTTTATACGTTCTAGACTTGGATAATCCAATTCTCAATATAAACAATAAGAAACCTAAAATAGATAACTCTAACCCCTCTTACTTATTGCATTGCTGTTTAGGCTACGTAAACGAGAATCATGTTTCTAAGTTACAAAAGATTGGTGACTTAGGGTCATTTGATTATGAATTATATGGCACGTGTGAGTCTTGTTTACTAGGTAAAATGACTAAGACTCCTTTTTCTGGAACAGGAGAATGAGCCAAGGAGTTATTAGAACTCATATATTCTAATATATGTGGCTCAATGTCAATACAAATAAGAAGAGGTTAAAACTATTTCATAACCTTTATCGAAGATTTCTCACAATATCGGTATTTATATTTAATAAAATATAAATTTGAGGCCTTTGATAAGTTCAAAGACTTCAAGAATGAAATAGAGAAATAACTTGGCTAAAGTATTAAGACTCTAAGATCTGATTGAGAAGGAGAATACTTCAGCCTAGAGTTTTTGAGTTATTTTAGAGATAATGGGATATTATCTCAATAGACTCTACCACATACACCTCAACATAGTGATGTATCTGAGAGAAGGAATCGAACCCTTCTAGACATGGTACGTACCATGATGGTTTCTGTAGACCTACCAAAATCATTTTGGGGGTATGCACTAGAGACTTCTGTTTATATACTAAATAATGTTCTAACAAAATCAGTTGATTCTACCCTATTTGAGATGTTTTTTTGGTAGAAAATCAAAGTTATCTCACTTGCGAGTATGGGGTTGTCCTGCATTTGTTAAAAGGCCACTGTTAGGCAAACTTTACAGTAAATCTGGCAAGTGTTTATTTGTGGGATATCCAAAAGAATCTTTCGGATATTACTTCTACCTAGCCTATGAAAATAAAGTGTTTGTTTCGAAGCATACCATTTTCTTAGAGAAGAAGCACATGCTCAAAAGTGACAGTGGGAGTAAAATTGAACTTAGTGAAGTTCATGATGATCAAACAAACAAGAATCAACCATCTGATCCCATATCTATTGAGAGAATAGATGAACCTTCTACTACACAAGTACCTCGTACATCTAGTAGGATACGTGTGGCACCAGAGAGATATGGATTTCTCATTAGTGACCACAATGACGTATTGCTTATAGATAAAGATGAGTCTACTACCTACAAAGATGTTCAGAACAGTTCAGAATCTGGCAAATGGCTTAAGGCCATGAAGTCAGAGATGGATTCCATATATGACAACCAAGTATGGAATTTGGTTGATCCACCCAAAGGAATTAAACCTATTGGGTGCAAATGGGCTTTCAAGAAGAAAACGGACATGGATGGTAACGTAGTTACCTATAAAGCATGACTAGTGGTGAAGGGTTATCGTCAACAACATGGTATTAACTATGAGGAAACCTTCTCTCTAGTAACCATATTAAAGTCCATCAAGATACTCCTAGTCATTACTGCTCATTATGATTATGAGATTTGGAAAATGGAAGTGAAAATAGCTTCCCTAAATGGAAATCTGATTGAGAAAGTGTATATGACTCAACCCGAGGGTTTTACATCCAATGATAGCATAAAGGTTTGTAAGTTGCAAAGGTCCATTTATAGACTTAAGCAAGCTTCTAGGAGTTGGAACATCCATTTTGATAAAATAATCAAAGAGTTTGGTTTCATTCAAAACATGGATGAGCCTTGTATATACAAGAACGTCAGTGGGAGCGCAATTATTTTCTTATTGCTTTATGTAGATGGCATATTGCTAATAGAAAACGATATACCTATCTTGCAAACATTTAAAGTTTGGTTATCCAGACAATTCTCCATAAAAGACCTTGGTGAAGCGACCTATATTCTTGGAATAAGGATCTATAAAGATAGATCTAAAAGGTAGCTAGGTCTTTCATATTCTACATACATAGATAAAGTGCTAAAGATGTTTATCATGGATTAATCCAAAAAGGGAATCTTACCCATGTCACATGGTGTAAGCCTTTCAAAGTTGATGGCTCCCATGACACAAGTTGAAAAGGATTACGTTAGTAAGATTCCATATGCCTCAGCAGTTGGATATATCATGTATGCTATGATATGTACAAGGCTTAATGTATCTTGTGCGCTCAGTTTGACGAGTAGATACCAATCTGACCTTGGTGAAGGTCATTGAGCGGCTGTAAAGAACATCCTTAAGTACCTACGAAGGACTAAAGATGTATTCTTAGTATATGGAGAAGGTGATTTGAAAATAAACAGGTATATTAATGCCAATTTTCAATCTAACAAAGACGATTTCAAATCACAATTTGGCTACATGTTTATGTTGTGTAGAGGGGCAATAGGTTGGAAGAGTTCCAAACAAGAGACTATTGCCGACTCTACGATAGAAGCTAAGTACATAGCCGCTTCTGAAGCAGCTAAGGAGGCTGTTTTCACCAAGAATTTCATGAAGGAACTGGGTGTGGTTCCTAGCATTGTTGATCTAATATCTCTGTATTGTGACAATAATAGAGCCATTGCATAAGCAAAGGAACCAAGGTCTCACTAACGATCCAAACACGTACTGCGATACTATCATCTAATCCAAAAGATCATAGATAGGAATGATGTAAAGATAGAGAGAATTCCCATGGATGAGAAAATAGCTGACCTACTTACAAAAGCACTATCCCAAAAGAAACATGATAGGCATGTTGAGTCATTCTGTATTAGATACATGAATGATTGGTTGTAGTGCAAGTGGGAATTTGTTAGTGTTATACCATAGGGGCACTCATTTGTATATTGTAAATGACACATTCTATTTTAATAAAAGGGATTATTTATCATACAATATCTTTTTGTTTACTTTTGTGTAAAATAATTGTTAGATGAAGTCTCCAATACAACATTGTGTTAAGAAAAATCATGATATGAGATTTCTACTACACTGTATAGTGTTAGAACTTAAATAGTCCCTAGTCGTAGTATTAATGAGATAGGACATCATTAATGCGTTAAGACTAGCATATATTAGACTTCCTGATTTGATCAGGCGGTGTTTCACATATCCGTGAGTATTAAGATACTTAAAGTTAACACATGGATACTTGTTAATAGAATAAGTACATTGGATGACCTAGTTATGAGATAATCACATGGATAACTATTTAGTGCCATTGATATAATCTCAATATAGCAAACGTGCAAGTATCTTTAGACTTGAGATCTCCAAGGTACTTTGTTTACTGAGCATTGTGCATTTATTCCAATCTCTGGAGCCAGATGGAATGCCGCCTATGCGATGGATATTGGGTACATTGTGAGGTAAACAAAAGTAGTTAAGAGGGTTAATAAAGGATTCACCACTCCAAATAGTAGGGACAAAAATCTCACAGCCACTTGTAGGAATTACTACTCGAGAAATCCTTGGCCAAGGCAACTGTGTATTGGAAATAGTTCCAATTGATACACATCTAGAATAGTGGGTTCCTGGTGCAAGTACTATTATATTCGGGCCAGAATTAATATATATATATATATATATATTCTGGAGAGAGTTGGTACTAATTTTGTACTCCAGATCGAATGAGATATTGTATAGTGAAAGGAGTTAATTGCATTATTGTTTTGTTATTGAAGGGTTCATGTCAAGCCACTTAACTTCCTGGACTCTTGGGTGGTCATGATGTGTTGCTAGATACTGCTCACGATCTGCAGAGTATGGGTTTATTAATTGATGAATTAATAAACCAATCTTGATTACAATTAATATGCTAATTCTAATTAATTGTGGATTATTAATCTCAAATACGTTTGAATTAATTCATGTTCGCTACCAATTAACTGGGAAACCTAGTAGGTCACACACAATAGAGGTTTATACCCTCAAGATGTTATTTGAAAACATAGTGGGGTTAATTGTGAGAAAGAGAAGTCGTTGTGGCCAAATTATAATTAGTTATAATTTATGGGTCAAATTATAATTGTGAGAACTTGATGGTTCCAATTACAATTAGATAATTCTAATTGTTTTAGAATTCTCGGATAGAGTGTTTTCAGTAGGGTTTTCGTCGTATATGTGAGATACACACAATACCTATTGGGGAGAGCTATTCACAGCGAATAACATCCTCAAAAACCTTCTCTTCTTTTCTCTTTGTCTCGTTGTTCTTCTACAAATGAGAAAACAAAAACCCTAGCCGCCTTTTGGTTTTCTACTAGCATAGAAACATCTTGGTACTTGAGAGTGACCCTCGTGTGGACTACAATTTGAGGTAATTGTGTACTGTGATCACATAGGCATGACAATCAACTTGTTTGTGATCCATTGGCATCAAGGGGATTGCTGGATTGCTCCCCAATCGTTGGACATGAATGAAAATTTTTTGTTTTCAGACACTCAAATACAAGGTAAAAGACGTTACCTTTGTTACTTGTTAAACTTGTTTTAAGTCACATGCTTGGGGTCTTGGGGCTTGGATTTCTTAGTTTCTGCCATAGTAATCGTTATTGTGATATAGAAACCCCATCAATGTGTATTAGTATTATTCTGTAAAGTAGATTTGGATTTTGACTTTTTACATGAGGTTTTGATATGTTTTTAGTGTATTTGTGAATTGAGTCTATATTAAACTAGCATGTGGTAATATGGTGATAGGGAGATTTTAGTTATTATGATTTTGTTAACCCTTTAATATTGTTGATCTTGCCATCTGTTACTATGCAAACATTTATATGGCTAATGATACTACTACTTTGCTATGAAAATTATTATTATCACTTTACTTGTATGATTACCAATTTATTTATTAATAGCAAAATTATTACTACCTTTAAATACTAATAGTAATATTATTGCTACTTTTGATACTTAAATCGCTATAATTATTTTTATTATTAATATTGCTACTAATATTATTATTTTTTAATAAGACTATTATTAATATTTTTAGTATTATTATTGATATTTCTATGTTTAAGTATCATCGATATTAATAATATTAGTATTATTATTGGTTCTAAACACCATTATTTTAGAGAAATTTTAATAAAATTAATATTTTTTATGGTATTTTTGCTACTAGCCAAATTATTTTTATTTAATCATATTAATATTATTAATAATAAAATCAATACTATTATCTTTTTTAACAATATTATTTATCTTTAAAAAATAATATATAATATATAAATAAACAAATAAATAAGCATATCATCATTATCCTTTTAGCAATATTATTATCTATAAAATTATCAACATGTTTTTCGATGCCTTAGACAATGTTATTATTTTTTGTTCTACCCAATTAATACTTATATCACTTACGTATGTTACTATAGCATCAAATTATTCTTATATTAATATTAAGCTTTCAATTATTTTTAGAGCTCCTAAGCTATTTATATCATATTTTAGTGTTGTTGTTGATTATGTGTATATAAAGCCAGGTGTTATTTGTACCTATGCAGTTTTATTGTGCACTAGTGGTGACATATACACTTGTTTACCCTAGACAGGGTTAGGTTGCCTTCAGCGAGACTTGGAGGATTATTTTGTCGAGTGAAATCAAGAGATCAAAGTAAGTCCTTTCATAAAGATGTTTGTGAACAAAAGTGCTTCTACAAATCAAATGCACGGATGGCTGTGGAAGATGTACTTTGGAAAGAAATTATGGAAAATTTATTCTTCTGCAAAAATAAAATAATTTTTAGTCATGAAAAAAGAGTTTTCAAGTAAAACAAAAAAATTTCCTTAAACAAATTTTTACCGAAGGTTATTTTGTAAACTATAATTGCTCTTTCAAATAAAACTCTTTAGATTATTCTACTTTCCCCAAATAGGAGAAGTATAATGTTGAGTACTCAATAGGAGTAGACTACTAGGACTACTCTTTGAAGAGTTGGGTAAGTCTCTCAATAAGAGGCCACCTATAAGAAGTGAACCCTGACTAGACAAGATGACAGTTTTTGTTGGTCAGGCCGGTCTGAGCTAGCAAGTACAGTTCAGGTGGACTATTTATTTTTGGAGTGGACAACTGGTATGTTTGGGTGTAGAGAAGGAGGTGTATCTCTCCTAGTAGGCCATACACCAACCTTGTATCAGAATGCATAAAGTGTGATATCCTGATCATTCTCTTGTCATGTTGCACAAAGTGTGGTGCCGTGTACATTCATGATGCACGTTTCATAGTCAACTTTATTTATGTGGTTATTTCTTTACAAGTGTTCAAAGATAATTTTTTGGACTTGTAGACTTTTTGTTATGACTGGTTCAAAACTTCCATACATGAAATATTTACTTAAATTATCTTGAGCACACACAGGACTTACTGAGAAATATTTCTCATCACCTTTTATATCTTGTCTTTAGGTTGATCCTGCTTCGAATGTTGATTTACTTATGTTGCCATGAGCTTGGAAGATATTTTTTGATGTACTTATTTATTGGAGATTTCAGTTACCTTCTATTTGTTTCAAGACTTGTGTAAATATTATTTTGGGATTGTAATAAGTTTATTCTTAAGTAATTTCCTTCTATATTTTCTATTAGTTATAAATGCCCCTTGTCCTAAGGACGGGGAGACATTTCTGCCCCTGTTCAAATATATAGGCAGTGGGGTGTTACAACTACTATCAGAACCTAGGTTTAGGCAAATATTAATAGTATTTGTTTTATTTTGTTAAGAATAAACGTTTTGACTTCGAGGTTGTTTATGTTGTAGGATATTTAGAATGTATAGAACTATGAGGAAGACCAAGAACGGGCAACCATGGCACTGACCAATCTGTATCTATCCAAAATACTTGTCAGCACCATAACCTACACCACAACCCGTGCCTCAACCTGTGATACCCATAGAAGAGAACAGTGATGATGAGGTTCAAATTATTTAGCAACCCCCTATACCTATAGTAGACTTGATCTCTGATTGCGAGGATGAGGGTGTTGATATGGAATATGTCTGAAACCCACCTATCCCAGTGATTGACTTGACGGCTGATACTGATGATGCAAGAAAGATAGACTATGAATCTCTACCTAGACCTTCTTTTATACATTCATCAAATTTTGTTGAAATTTGGGAGAGTTCTAGGAGACCCAGGAAAGAACCTATGCACTTTGGATTTGTGAGTGATGCAGGGACAGACTTTTCTAAGAGCACTGGGGGTTGGTTGTATGATGCCGACACTGAACATTCCAATGAGGGCTAGGGATATGAAGTTTTTTTTCTTGTTTAGAAGACTACCATCTACTGCTTTCAAAAAAACCCTTATGCTAGGGGTTCATTTATGTTTATTTCTTTATTTTATTTTTATTTTTGCAAATAAGATTATGTTGCTGTACTCTAATCTTAAAGGATGTTATAATCTATACAAAACTTGCATATGATTTATTTTTAGGCATGACTGAATGTGTATGCATGCTTAGATTTAAATATTTTAAACTTTATTACATAATTCATTATTTAGGCACGATGATATAGAATAGCACCAAATGGGGGAAGATGAGGCTCTGGAAAGGTTTTTGAAATTTTAACCTCCCACTTTCATGGGTGAAACCGAACAAGACCGGAAGGTAGAACAGTGGGTGGAGTAGATGGAGGACATTTTTGCTACACTCTAGTATGTTGAAAAAAGAATGGTCAAATTTGCTACTTTTAGGCTAAGGGGCCCAGCTTGTGCTTGGTGGCAGCGAGTCCAAGAAAATTGGGAACTGATGCATTAAGATTGGACTAGGCTATTTTTGGAGAAGTATTTAGAGCTGAATATATCCCTCAGTGGATAGTGGTGTTAGGGATATGCCCTAGAGTCAATTTGTACTTATAGTATTATGTTATATTTTATATAATAATATGATGTTTTCCTTTCCATGAATAGTACATTTTGGTTTGTGGTCATCAAGTACGTAACTTGATAGTAAAACCCAGAAATGAATACAATGACTATTCTAAAACTGTCCCTGATCGATTATTTTTATTAGAATAATAATAAATTAAGATTAGTATGTTTGTGACTTGATGGCTATGTTTTACTGGTCATGAATATTTGTGATATCAAGTCAAAACATGAATAAATGTTAGAGAACAATGTATTGGACATGACCTACTGTGAGAGCACTTCATGGAACATGTCATAAGTACTTTCTAGCCATAATGATATTAAAAGTCCTTCGACCTAAATGTATCATAGTTTCCTACTTGATAAGTTCTATATTTTGACGTTGTCTTTAATTAGATAATAAATAAGACTACTATTAGATATAGAATAAATCAAGGAGAGGAATATGATTGATAGTGAAGGAATTTGTCCCTCGTAATTATGGGAGAGATATACATGGGCTCCTTCATAAGTTAGACTATTAAAATGCATGGCCATTCTCAAATATATCAATCTAAGATATTGATATCAATTGTTTGAATAGTCTACTATAAAATTAAGAAATAATTGATTAAGCTTAATAAGGATGACATACTCCATGCCTTATGCTTAATCTGGATATCGTGTGGCAAAAGGACTAAATATAAAATTATGGTTTGGTTCAAATAGATCACTGATCTTCATTTAACTTGGATAGTTATAATGTTTTGCTAGAAACCGCTTATAACTTGTGGGCCATGTAAATATGATTTAGGCACACTGCCAGTGTTGAATGAACCTATAGGGTCACATAATAAACGAACTTGTTAGGTTATTTTTCTGGTAACTAGATTCGATGAATCTGGAAACATGTCTAAGTTAATCGAACTTAGAAAAAATAGTAGATACAATGAATTTGGAAATATGTCCACATTCGATGTATCTGGATAATGTCCAGATTATAAGAATCTGGCTCGGTAAATTGATTAGTTAAATTACCGAGATAATGGCAGAATCTTATCATATTAGTTTTAATTTAATTTGAATTTAAATTATAATATGATAAGATATTATCAGAATTGGACTCTAAGAGGTTCAGAGATTTTTTAAGAAAACCCTAGTCGTCTTTTCAAGAGCCCTGTTTTGTTGGAAATATTTGTGCCTCCATTCACCAGGAAAAAAAAACCCCTCTCAAACCCTAGGCGCTAGCACTCTCAGGGTAGTGAGTCAGTTCACCGTGTGTATCCGATAGAGGACGTTCGTACACTGCAGCGTCTGGTGATCGTTCGAGTTACACATACAATAGCATAATCAGAATCGAAGGATCTCGATTACGCCAAACAAAAGGTAATTCTGTAAACCTTAGATCTTCTTAATCGTTTACTTAGATCCTTGGAAGGGATTCGTGGATGTTTTTCACGTTTAGGAGTCCACGAATCTCAACATGTGGAAAAAGGGGAGGCGAGTTTCAGAATTGGAAACAGGGGAGCATGACTGTGGCATAGTATGCTGCTCGCTTTACTCAATTGTCGAAGTATTGTAAAAGATTAGTGGATACTGAGTAGAATCGAACCAGGTAATTCGTTAAGGGCTTGAGACAGGAGTTGAGAAGGGCTTTGGTGCCTTCCCTACGAATGACATTCTCTGGTATGATAGTTGCAACCACAAGAACGGAGAATGAGGACAGAAGCAAGATGGCACCAAAAACTTTCCTACCACCGAGGCAACTGCTTAGACCTTTTCTGAGGCATTAATCTAATAAGGGACCTACCAACTAGCAATGACAGAATAGAGGGAAGTAAGTTTGTACATCACTAACTGTCTTGCTCAGAATCTCCCAACGTGCCAACATTGTGACAAGAAGGGATATGAGGAGAAGAATTGCTAGGCTAGGGGGAGCAAAAAGGAAATATTTCAATTGTAGAGACCTGTCACATCTTTGAAACAATTGAACTAAACTTCTTCGAATTGGGCAAGAAAACCTAGAACAGACCGCAAAAGCCAATTGAGATAATAACACAGGAGCCTTCGAAAGTATAACCCAGAAGCTGCAAGTAAAAGCAAAGGTTTTTGCACTTATCCAAGAGGAAATCGGACCAGTTGTTGCAGTGATGGAAGGTACGTTTACTATCCAAGGTCATTTAGTTAATACATTAATAGACCCTGGATCCACCTGTTCCTATCTAAACGAGAATTGTGTAAATCATTTGGGTTGGGATGGAGTAGAGCTACCTTTAACATTGTTGGTGAGTTTACCCTAGGGGAAAATGGTGCAAGCAGACAAATATGTGCAGAAATGTAAGATTGGAGTTAGGAATGAGAACTTGGAGGGAGACCTAATAATTTTAGCTATTGATGATTATGATGTAATTTTGGGTATGGATTGGCTAGATAAGAATGGAGCTAAGGTAGATTGTAAGAATAAGTTTGTTCAATTCATCACGCTTGGTAGCGATGTGCTGGAATTGAACGGCAAGCATGTAAATGAGTTGAAGTTTTTGATAGATAGAGCAAAAGCCCAGAAGTTGTTAAGATAAGGATGTTGAGAATACCTGGCACACATGATAAATAATCCAAATAATCAATGTACCTTAAAAAATACTGAGGTGGTAAAGAATTTTCCCGATGTGTTTACAGCAGAACTCACTTCTCTTCCTCCCACTCTGGAAGTTATGTTGACCATAGATCTGATTCCAGGAGCAGAACCTGTGTCACAAACCCCATATTGGATGTCACCAGCGGAATTAAAGAAACTAAAGGAGGAACTAGAAGGTTAATGAACCAAGGTTATATAAGGGCTAGAACATCACCTTGGGGAGTTCCAGTGCAATTTGTGAAGAAGAAGAATAGGACCTTGAGGTTGTGCATCGAGTTGAATAATTTTACCATTAAGAACAAATATCCCCTACCTTTAATTGATGAGTTGTTTGACTAGTTGCAAGGCTCTAGCTGTTACTCCAAATTGGATTAGAGGTAGGGATATTACCAATTACGGATTAAGATGGAGGATATTCCCAAGACTACTTTTAACATTTGATATGGTCACTAAGAATTCATAATAATGCCTTTCGGGGTGACAAATGTGTTAGCCCAAAGGGCTTTCTCCTATGTTTTGACTTATGACAAACATTGAAGTGAACTAACTTGTGTAATCTATATATGATAGCACATATTTGACCTCTGTTCTTCTAAGGGATTCAGATATGATTGTTAGATAACTCTTTAGTAATAGAATTCAAGTATGGAAGATCAAAGAGAAGATTAAAGTATATGGGGTTGTATACCAAAATGTCCATATAGAAGAACTTTAGATTAGGAAGTGTTACTAAGGTATTTCTATTAATTCCTATCTCTCTTTACTTTTTAGATCAAATTGATTTTTACCTTAAAGCACATAAAGAAAAAGATTTCAAAGTTTTCAAAATCTCAGAATTTTAGATTGAGTAATTTAGATGCTTCTGCATCCAAAAGATTTGTCCAAAATCATATAAATAGTGTTGAAATGTTTCTACCTAAAAAAGTGCCTTTTCTAACTTACCTTTTGGATGTATCGTCGTCCAAAACCTGAGTCTAAAATACGGGTAAATTTAACAAAAAAAATTATAGCCATTTTATAGCCATTGGCACTTCACTTTTTGGCTCTATAAATAGCCTTTGAACAAGATTAGATACAAGAGTTTTGTAACATTCTTCTAAAAAACACTATTGCTCATCAGTTTACAAAAATCTCCCTTTATCAAGTGCTTCAAAGTGAATTAATTTTATGTTAAAGGTAAAAGTGTTTATACTTTGTACCTTAGTAATCATCTGCTCAAATAAGTTTGCTTTTACTGTTCTATTGATATTCAATCTCCTTTGTAGTACAAGGTTGTATTGTAAAACCCATTTAGAGTGAACCTTGTTGTGATTGTTTGATTGAGAGGTTTTGTGAAACCTAGTGCAGTGATCCTCTCTTGTATGTGGTACAGTTTGAATTCATTAAGTGTTGTAAATGAAATCTGGTTTAAAATCCTTAACTGTGAGCTTAAGGTAGTGGATGTAAATCTTGGCAGATCGAACCACTATACATTATATATCTTATTTCCTTTCATAAGTCATTAACCGCTTCATGTTTCTTTCTTTGTCTGAATCTAGATATATCACAATGAGTTCTTGGATAACCTTCTTTGTCACCATAAAGTCAGTCCAAGAAACTTAATGATCTTTATTATTCTGTATATTAGACGAGTCAAAAAAATTTTTGCTTGCCAAAAACCTTATTCGCCCCCTTATAGTTTTTCATTTGGTATCAGAGCTTGGTCTACATATTCTTGGTTTAACAACCTTGTAGAAAATATCTTCATGGCAAGCTCATCCTCTTTTCTATATATTGAAAAATCTTTAACATATCATCCTCCTTTGTTCAATGGAAACAACTATATATTCTGGAAAAATAGAATGAAAATTTATGTGTGTTCTATCAACTTTGAGTTATGGAATTTGATAGAAAATGGTCCTTTTATCCCGTTAAAAATTATTGATGGCATAAAATTACCTAAACAAATGATGAGTTTAGTGTGAAAGACAATGCTAAGATGACTTTAAATTTTCAGGCTTTGAACATTTTATGTTGTGCACTAGATGCGACTAAATACAACCGAGTTAATAGTTATGATTTAGCCCATGAAATATGGAGATTACTTGAAGTCACCCATGAGGGGACAAACCAAGTCAAAGAATCAAAACTGGGGCTTCTAATTCATGATTATGAATTATTCACAATGAAGCCGAATGAAAGCATCACTAGTATGTTCACGAGATTCACTAATATCTCGAATGGTCTCACACCCTACGGGAAGGTTTATTCCCTTGGAGAACAAAATCGAAAAATTTTAGATGCCTTACCAAAAAGCTGGTAGCCTAAAACTCTTGCAGTAGAAGAATCCAAGGATTTAGAATCCTTACCAACCGAAGAGCTGATCGGGTCTCTTCTAACTCATGAGATGAAACTTAAAAGGTTTCACGAATCAGATGATCATGATAAAGGTAAAATGGGGATAGCATTGAAAGTTGAAAATGAAGATAAAGAAACAAGTCTATCAGAAAGCACTGAAGGTATGGAAATGGACAATGAAGATTTGGCTATAATAGCAAAAAAATTCAGAAGAATATTCAACAAAGGGAACTACAAAAGGGGAAAGAAGTTCGTGAGAAAGAAAGGACAAACCTCAGCATTCAAACCTCAATGTTATAAATGTAAAAGCACTTATCACTTTATTGCCGATTGTCCTGTTGCAAAAGGTAAGGAAGGAATAATGTTTAAAAAGAAGAAAGACCTTAAGGCAAAGAAAGGTAAAGGATTGATGGGAACTTGGGACTTAAATAGAACTGAGTCTGAAGATGAAGATTTTGATAATGAAACTACCAACATATGCTTCATGGCCTTGTTAAACAAGGTAAACTCTTCTAAATCTAATTTCATGTCTAATTTGCTTATATCTATGACTAAAAAGCATGATGATCCCAATAAGCTATTAATAGATATTTTTCATGAACTAAAAAAACTGTACAGAAAAACTAAAGAAATGAAGTTAAAGATTAACTGTTTGATGGAAGAGAACGAAATGTTGTTAAATGATAACAAAATGTCTCTTGAGTCACATGTGAGTGCTATTATTGAAAAAGATGTGATCATGACTGCTTTACAATATGATTTCTGGAAAATAGAAATTTGTGTGATAGAATTCAAACTCTTGAAAGTACGGTTAGCACTTTTAATGACATGAAAAATAGAGTAAATGATCTTACTACCTGTATTAAAAAATTCAAAAATGGTAAAAGTAATCTAGAAAAATTACTCGGAACTCAACATCAAGTTGGAAACTAAAATGGCTTAGAATATAGACATGAGGATAAGGAAAAAATTTACAAGCCTAAATTTGTTAATGCTGGAAATAAAAAAGGCTTAGGATATGAACATAAGAATAAGGACAAAAATAACAAGTCTCAATATGTTAAATCTTCCTTATGTTACAGAACACACAAAGCTTGTACATATTGTGAAAAATCGGGACATACAGTTTCAAGATGTCCTATTAAAAGAAAAGTGGAATTCGGTGGAATAACATTATGTAAAATCAAAGGAAATGTTACTAACCTTCATGGACCCAAGAATGTGTGGGTACCAAACATCATTCCTCCTCATGTATAGGCACAGTCTTTGAGCTTCACCAAGTGGTTCTTGGACAGTGGTTGTTCAAGACACATGATTGGAAAAGCAATTTGTTAGAGGATATACAGACCACAAATGAAGGATTCGTTACATTTGGAGACACGAAGAAATGAAAGATTCTTGGCATTAGTAATATTGGTAAAGGTTCCTTAAACATTATAAAACATGTTTTACTTATATATGATTTGAAATATAACTTGCTTAGCATTAGCCAACTATGTGATAATGGCTGCAAAGTCATCTTTGAAAAGGATTCTTGTTCTATAATGGACAGTGCAAATCTTGAAACAGTCTTTACTACCAAATGTATTGGAAATGTATATGTGTTCTATCTAAATGACATTATAGTTAATGGTATTAGATTCCTATCTGTACATGACAATGATGGTTATCTTTGGCATAGAAGATTAGATCATGTATCTTTTGATTTGCTAAATAAACTATCTTCAAAAGAGCTTGTTAGGGGACTACCAAAAATGAAGTTTGATAAAAGCAAAATTTGTTATGCATGTCAATTTGGGAAACAAATCAAAACCTCTTTTAAACCTAAGAAAATGATTTCAACCTCAAAACCACTCGAATTAATTCATATGGATTTGTTTGGACCAATGAGGACTATTAGTCTTGAAGGCAAGAAGTATGCATATGTACTTGTTGATGATTTTTCTAGATTCACTTGGACTTTATTTCTTGGACAAAAGGATGAAACCTTTTCTAAATTTTTGAAATTGATTAAATGCCTCCAAAACTCAATTGGATGCAAACTAGTTTCTATTAGAAGTGATAATGGAAAAGAATTTTGCAACAATGAATTTACTCACTTCTGTGATGAAAATAGAGTCTTTCACAATTTTTCCGCAACAAAAACCCCTCAACAAAAATGGTGTTGTTAAAAGGAAAAATCGTACTTTGCAAGAAATGACTAGATCAATGCTTTGTGAAAAATGCCCTTCCAAAATATTTTTGGGCTGAAGCTATTAATACAGCTGGCTATATAGTAAACTGAGTTATGCTAAGACCATTTTTTAAGAAAAACTCCTTTTGAACT
Organism: Voacanga thouarsii; assembly: GCA_026120185.1. Taxonomy (NCBI): domain Eukaryota; kingdom Viridiplantae; phylum Streptophyta; class Magnoliopsida; order Gentianales; family Apocynaceae; genus Voacanga; species Voacanga thouarsii. The sequence goes on from JANUWF010001174.1 coordinate 1,136,392, forward strand.
TATGTTTGACAAAACTTCATCTATCTCTTATTTTAAGGTGTTTAGCTGTAAATGTTTTATCCTAAATACCCGAGATAATCTTGGAAAATTTGACAACAAGTCCAATGAGGCCATATTTCTTGGATACTCTTCCAATAAAAAGGCATATAGAGTGTATAACAAAAGAACTCTTTATGTGGAAGAATTCGTGCATGTTGTGTTTGATGAATCTAACATTTATGCTTCAAAAAGAGATGCTGATGATGTAAGAAGTTCAACGGAAGTCAAATTAAAGCTCCACTGCTAGATACTCATGCAAAAGAAGAAGAAATTGAAGTGCTACATGCTAAATAAGCAAAAGAACAAACTGAAGATTCTAGGAATCAACAATTGCTAAAAGACTGGAAATACAAAACAGGTCATTCCAAAGAACAAATCATTGGTAATCCAAGCTATGGAGTTAAAACTAGATGGTATTTCATTGACAACTTTGCTCTTCTTTCAAATATATACCCTAACTGTATTGATATAGCATTGCATGATGAATTTTGGATTATTGCTATGCAAGAAGAATTAAACCAATTTGAAAGAAATCAAGTTTGGAAAATTGCCTCTAGACCTCTTGATTATCCTGTTATTGGTACCAAATAGGTATTCAGAAATAAACTCGATGAAAATGGAGTTGTGATTAGAAATAAAGCTAGATTAGTCACACAAGGATTTAATCAAAGTGAAAGTATTGATTATGATAATACATTCGCTCCTGTTGGTAGACTAGAATCCATAAGAACTCTTCTTGCTTTTGCATCCTTCAAAATTTTGATGCTCTATCAAATGGATGTTAAGAGTGCATTCCTAAATGGTTTTATTGAGGAGGAAGTATATGTTGAATAACCTCCTAGTTTTATTCATGAGCACTTTCCAAACCATGTTTTCAACATTTCTAAAGCTCTTTATAGAATAAAGCAAGCTCCAAGAGCTTGGTATGAGAGACTTGGTGGTTTCTTGATTTCAAAAGGCTTGATTGATACCACATTGTTCATCAAATCTAATAATTATAATGATCTACTAATTGTTTAAATCTATGTTGATGATATCATTTTTTATGCTACTAATGACTCTTTGTGCAAGATGTTTGTTAAGACTATTTACTAAGAATTCAAAATAAGTATGATGGGAGAACTAAGCTTCTTTCTTGGACTACAAATTAAGAAAACAAAAGATGGGATCTTCATAAATCAAGCTACGTATGCCAAGGAGTTACTCAAAAGGTTTGGAATGAATGAAGGAACAGAAATCTGCACACCTATGAGTACTTCTATAAAATTTGATCAAGATGAAAAGGGTAAGAAAGTAGATGAACATAAGTAAAGAGGTATAATTGGAAGTCTGCACTATCTAACTACTAGCCGACCAGACATTATGTTTTCAGGATGTCTTTGTGCTCGTTTTCAATCTTGTCTAAACGAATCACATCTATGTGCAGTAAAATGTATATTCCGATATCTAATTGGCACATATGATTATGGCTTATGGTATCCTCACACTAACAAATTTGATCTTATAGGATACACTAATGCAGATTATCCAGGCTGTAAAGTTTAAAGAAAAAATACTAGTGGCCATTGTCAATTTCTTGGACACTCTCTTATGTCATGGCATAGTAAAAAGTAGGCGTGTGTATCATTATCCAATACTGAGGCTAAATACATTGTAGTCGGTAGTTGTTGTTCTCAAATTTTGTGGATGAATAATACATTACTCGATTTTAGTCTTAACATTAATGGTGTACCTATATTATGTGATCATACAAGAACTATCGATTTAAGAAAAAATCCTGTTCAATATTCTAGGACAAAGCATATAGAAGTTAAACATCATTTCATCCAAGATCATATGCTCAAAGGCGATGTGTGTTGAATATATTTCAATTGATGAACAACTTGCAGATATCTTCACTAAACCTCTAGCTGAAGAATGATTCAACAATCTGAGAAGAGGTTTTGGAATTACAAAAATATGAAAACCAACCTTTTTTCATAAGGTTTTTTTTTTTTATTTTGTAGGATTAGTGAAGTCAAAGTTTTTGGAAATAGTGTTTGTATTCAAAACACACCAAGAACTATTTGGATGCAGTATTTAAGTTAAAATCCCGCATCCAAAATGTATTTCTAAAAATGTCTCCTTTAGATGATAATTTCAGGTTGGGTCAAAATCCAAAACATTCTTACACACACACACACATACAAACACACACACACAGACACACACACAGACACACACACACACACACACTATATTTTCTCCTTGTTCCAATTTTTGAATTTCAAAAAGTTAGTTTGTGCGTTTCTCTAAACTTCTGTGAAAAAATTTATCCTTTCAATGCACTTTATATCACATTACTCTAGACATTCAAAGCACTCTGATTTTTCTCAAAACCCTTGGAACTGATTCCTCTAAAAGTGTCTGTGTTCTTCTCCTTTAAAGAAAAACCGCCAGTCCAAAAAGAAAAAGCCCTAATCTTGCAAATGGCAAAAACGAAATCCTCTACACCAAAACCAAAGAAGGGGCACAAAACATCTCTGAAGATGAAGAAAAAGAGTTCAACTTCAAGCAAAGTGAAACAGAAAGAAGTCTCTCCTCAACCGGACTTCTCGGCATCACACTACGATTCATCAAAATCTTCTCCGGAACAAGTGAGTTCTAGAAATTAGGTACTCTATTTCATAAACTCTAAATGTGAAACTAAATATAATGATTGGGTTTTAAGGAATAGAATGGTTATTTCTGGATACCGTGCAAATCCTTAGACCTTTCTAAATCTTTCAAATGTATTATATATGTTTGAACATATTGCGTAGGGTAGTTTTCTTTCTGTTGATGAGAAATTATTTACTCCACTTGTCTGGGAATTTTATGCTAATTTAAGAAAAGGTCGTATTGAGAGAACTGGGGGAGGTTTCATGATTCAATGGTATGTGTCAAGAGTTAAGGGAAAAGACATTGAGTTTGATCACCGTCTGTTAAATGGGATTTTTGATGTGAGGGATGCTAGAATTCAGTATTTTGAGTTGAACAAATTTGCAGAGGGAAATGATATTTTTTTTATTTGAAGAAATTTGAGGACATCTCTACTAGAGGGAAGAGTTTTGGGAACTCTGGTAACAGAAGTACAAAATGGCTTAATGGAGTTGGAAGAATTCTACACTGCATGGTTTCCACTATGGCGGTTCTGACCTACAGACATAAGATCTCCATAAGCGTTATGTAAATGGTAATCATGTTGGCCCTGGCAGAGGGTAGGCAAATAAACTTTGGGTTTTTAGCTACTAAATTCATGCTGCAATGAAGGAATAAATCAAGCAAAGCTCTGCCTTATGGAAATCTATTATCTAGAGTATTCAATCACTTTCATGTAGATTTAAATTATATTCCTAGTGATCCAACAAAGATGACTGTTTACAGCTTTGACACCTTTGAGAGAATCGGTTATGTGAGAATGAGTAATGAATGGAAGCTACTGAGAGACATTGACGGTAAAGAAAGAGAAAATTTAATGAAAATTAAAGCTGAAAGAAAGTTTGTTCCTGTTGCTGGAACAAAAAGAAAGTTTGAAGATGATCCTTAGGCAGAATCCTCTGCTAAGGGGAAAGAAAAAGATGAGGGATTGTCTGTAAGCATATTGGATACCATCAATTCATTGGCTGTGAAGTTAGATAATCTCAGTTCTGAGCTTCAATGTCTTGGAAACAGATTGACTGCAGTAGAAAAGACTACAAAAATAGATACACCTATGTCTACTCCAACAATGTCATTGAAAAAATGGAGTATGCAACTGAGCAAAAGAAAAGTATGCCCAAGAAAAGGAAACAAGAGATGAACCTATCTTTGAAAAAGAAGCTGATCTGCCTACTGCAAAGGAAGAGTATGCTACCGAGCAAACCCAGACAAAATATTCGATAAAGGAAACTGTAGCACATTCTGCATCCTCTAAACCACATATCCCATCTGGAAAGAGAGAAAAGCATATTGTGGTGTGTAACACCCCTACTAAGAGTAACAACGAAAGCATATCAATACCAGGTGTCGCCCCGTCCAGTTACCCAGACAAGGGGTCTTTATAACGAAAAATCCAATAGAGTATTATCCAAAAGAGAAACATCCAGACCTATTTTGCTGTCACTATGGTATCGTTCCCTATCCGTAGGTTGTTCCAACTCCGAATTCTACAAAAATGTAAGATAAAAGATACGTGTGAATGAAAAATCACCCAGTGAGTCTCGTGTGTGCTAGTGTTTTATCAAAAAGGCAAAGTATACAAATCTTTTTTGTGAAAGAGCATAACATTTGTTCATTAGAAATGAATCCAAAACTCTTTAATGAAGAATGTATTTAGAACTCAATCATTTTTGGAAAACTGTATTTCAATTTTCAAACCATTGCCCCAGTTTTAAAAAACATAGGCACTTCAAAAAAAAGGTCGCCCTATATGCAAGTCCTGCAATCCTTGTCTTCAACTACATGGTTTCTTATGCCAGGGACTACGCCTTACAGCATGTCACCCGTGTCATGCCAGAACAGTGAGCGTGAAAATGTACCTCACCTTGCACTTAGGGATCTTTTACTTGCCACCATAAGCCAGGGGTCCCAATCCTGACGTCAGTCACCATCGAGGTGGCAAGGGATTGAACACACCGAGTGTCCCCGCTTGGTATCATATGAACAATCCACCATCATAATCAATAGGTAATTAGCGGGCTCAAAACGGCTAGCTAGGATGACTCATCTCAATGTCCTGTCACCTTATTTGGAGTAATACAATGCCCAAAACTAATCAAGTTACTTGGGGTTGGCTATCTCTAACATGAGCTAAAACAAAGATCAAAGTTGTGAAACCTCAGTTGAAACCAACCTTAGAGAAAGGGGGATGGGATACATATCATATTTTCTTGCATGCATAATTATATTTTTATATGATTTTATGTGCTTTAGATATGTGATTTATAGTTTAAAAGGTTTAATTGTGTTTATTGAGTAAGAAGGGGAAAATGGTAATTTTTTCTTGAGGTGAAAATAGGGAGATAGCTTGAGGATCAAATAGGAAAAATATTTGGGAAAAGAAATAAGAACAAGAGTTGTTGTGGTTTAGTGATTAGAGCTTTTGAATTAATTCTTGAGGTCTTGGGTTCAAATTCCATCATTGGAGTTTCTCATGATTAAATTTTTATTTTTGTTTAGGAAGGCATATTTCGGCCTTGTATGCTTTAGGGAAGAGTAGGGGTGTTGCCCTAGGAGAGACATGATAGGAATGTCCTAATCCTACTCTTGTGCCCTACAAAAATTTCTAAGGGATTCATACCCTTCTTGATCTCTAGCTTTCTTTAATTCTTTATCAATTAGGTTAAGTAATTTATCTAAGCCATTTTGTTTCCATAAAATTCCAGTAAGGTTCTGTGAGGTTTAGGTTTCAAAAATGGCTATGAATGAGTTATCTTGTGGCCAAAAATGGGAAGGATCTTTGGGGAGGTTCCAAAGAGAATTAATTTCCATAGTTGAACCTTCGAAACTCCAACCTAGCTCTGTTCATTTCCTTCATGTTGTGAACTGAAAATTTTTCAGCTTCTTGTTAAGTTGAACTGTCGAAAATTTCAGCCATCTTTTCCTCCCAAATCCTACCAGAAAAATGGCCATTTCAATCAGCTTGAAGACTGAAAATCTCAGCCAAAACCCAGCTGCACAAAATCTGTGCAAACCAGAAAATTTTCTGGGTAACTTTCGCAGCTTTAGTGAACCTAAACCAAGCTGTTTCTTCTAGTTTTTCACCCAGCATCTTAGCCATGTTTTTCCTCCATAAAGAAGGCTGGAAACCAGCCTTGAAAGACCTATAAATACCCCTTCAAATCTTCTGCAAGTTGACAGGAAAAGGGCAGCAAAATCTGCCCAGAAAAATTCTAGCAAACTTGCAAAAATCTTGAGTAGAAATTCCAGCTTGTTTCTTCTTCAGCCTTGTCCGAAACCTTCACGATTTTTCTGTACAAACTTCCCTTGAACGGCCATGAACTAAGCTTCATCATCTTTCCCAGCATTCTGCTTGAAAAACCAATCCGTGGCTGCTCCTAAAATAGCTCCATCAATCACTTCAATTAAGCCCTTGATTGAAGACCAAAATTCCAACAAACATATTCAGCAAGCTACCATAGAATCACCCCCCCCCAAACAACCAGAAAATCTATAACCATTGCACATCACTTTTCGGCCACCATTAAGATCCTTCAAATAGCTTTCATCCCAGTAAAAACCCTGATCAACCAGCCGACCATTAGAGCTTCTAAAAGCTCTCCATTGACCAAGATCTTCTTACCATATTTTGTTTCCAAAATTGATTCCCTAAAATATTATTTTAGTATTTCAAACCACCAGCTTTCCTTTTCCTCTCAAATTAGAAAATTCAACTTTCTAAACTGTCCAAATCAGTCGGCCACTCTTTCCTACATAGAATTTCGGCCAGCCCTCTCCCTAATCTCTCCATTCTCTCCAAACAAAGAATACCAAGAACACCTACTAACCCTTTCACACAAAACACCACTCCAAACAACTCCAATCATCTCCAAAAACTCTAAATTACACCTACTCAACCCCTTGAATCCACATCTGCAATTTTAAACTTCAAATACCGAAATCAAAGTCCCCCTTTTGGATAAAAAAACCAGTATTTTCGTGAAGGCTCAAGATCACCTTCAAGGTGAGCATGATCAATCATCTCCATCTTCACTCATCTTCAACTTCTAATGAATATATACATACATACATATATATATATATACACTAATGGACTCTCTTTTCCTCTTTCTCTCTCTCTCTCTCTGTGAAACCCCAGTCAAGACCAACCTTAGAGTAAGGGGGTTGGGATGCATATCATGCTTTATTTCATGATTAAATATGTTTTCATATGATTTCTATGTGCTTTGAATTTGATTTTTACTATCTTGAAGTCTTGTTGGTGAGTGATGTGTGAGAGGGGCAAAATGGTAATTTTTGCCCGAGGTGAAAATTAGGAGATAGCTGGTGGATTGAATAGGGAATAATTTTTCTAGTAGAAATAGCAACAAGGGTTGTTGTGGTTTAGTGGTTAGAACCTTGGAATTAATTCTTGAAGTCTAAGGTTCAAAATCCATCATAGAGGCTTTAGCTTGAGTAAATTTTATTTTGCTTGGAAAAGGATGGCTTCGGCCATGAGGGCCTAGATCAATGTGGTGATGATGTCCTAGGAGAGGCATGTTAAGAGAATTCTCACTTCACTCTTTTGTTCTTCTCGGAATGCCAAAAGGGAATTCATTCTCACTTGATCTTTAGCTTTTCTTAAATTCCAACTCCTTAGCTTGAGCAAGGTGTTCTATCCTTTTCCTTTCCAGAAAATTCAGTAGAGGATTAAGGTCTTTTAGGATCAAACTGTCCTAGTAAAAGGCTTCTTATGGTTTGGAAAATGTAAATGATTTAGGGGAAAAATTCAAGGAGAAAAACCCTCTTGAAAGCTTGCTGAAATTCTTCCTCTAGCTTAGTTCATCTTTCCTCATGAATGAGCTGGAATTTTTCCAGCGTTGTTGTACCTTCAAAAGGGCGAAATTTTTAGCTAACATTCCCTCCCAAATGCTGCCAGAAAAATTGTCTTTAGGATCAGTTGGAAACCTGAAAGTTCTTGACCAAATTAGGACTGCTCAAACTGGAGCAAAGCAGGAAAAATTCCTGTACGAAAATCGGTTTTGAGAGCTCAAAACCAAGCTGTTTTCTTCCAGAATTTGTACAGCACCTTAGCCATGTTTTTCCTCCATAAAGAAGGCTGGAAACCTTAGCCATGTTTTTCCTCCATAAAGAAGGCTTGAAACCAGCCTTGAATACCCCTGAAATCCCCTTCAAAACTCGCTGCAAAACAACTGGAAGTAGCAGATGAAAATTTGCCAGAAAATTCACTGTACAGCGAAAATTCCTGTGCAGATTTTTGTCCAGCTCGTTTTCTCTTCTTCTTCCAACTAAAACACCAAGCTACTTCTGCAAAAAACCTTCCTTAAACCTCCCCCAACAGAGCTCCACTGGGCCCCTTGAACTTCTGCACGAAATTCCATCAATGGCTGTCCGAAAATCTCTCTACAAAATTCCTGCAGTTAAGCTTGATTAGTTTCCAAAATTTCGGCCATCTTATTTAGCAACCTTCCATAATATTTTGCTCAATGGACCAGACTTCTTCTTCACCATTGTACACCCTACTTTCAGCCACCATAAGCCTCCATAAGTCAGCATTAATCCCACGAAATTCTGTCCAAACAATCAGCCATGGCAGACTTCAAAGCTGTCCAAACAAATCAAGATATTCTTAGGATATCTACTTTCCAAATTCACTTCCTAACAATATTCTTCAAGAATTGTAACAACTAACCTTTCCTTTACCCTTCCAAATCAAAGAATCAACACTCTAAACCCTACAGAATTTTGGCAGTCCAAACCCTCAGAAAATCGGCAGCTCTTCTTCTCTCTCTCTCGATTTTCTTCAAGCAACAAGAACACACACACACTACACCAAGAACACCTACTCCTTCTCCACACCTAATACCCCTCCAAACCACTTCAAACCCTCACGAAAACCTATAGATTTGATCTACTCCTTGCTGTGCATTCATCAACACCCTTATTAACATCAAACTCCTCAAATCATCTTACTACTTTAGATCAAAAAGCAGAAATTTCTGTGAAGAACAAGAACATCTTCAAGTTAAACTTATTCTAATAACTTCATCCTCTTCAAACATAATCTCTAATGAAAACCTATATGAATAATCACACTAATGACTTCTTTCTCTCTCTCTCTCTCTCTCTCTCTCTCTCTCTCTCTCATGGGTCGAAATTCCTCCCTTGGCCGAATGGTCTCTTGTTCCATGACCATGCTTTCGCCACCCTTCTTGAACAAGATTAGCCATCTAAGAGTTGAGATCTTTTCTAAACTCCTTCAAGTCATTCATCAATCAAGTAAGTACCTTCAATCCTCTTTTTAAAATTTAGAATCATGTCTCTAGGTTGATGAATGGCGATGGGATTGTGTATGTGATGTTATTGATTGAAGCATGAGTATATGTATGATTGAGATGGAGATGGGATTTAAGCATGGAAGGATTATATTGGTGGATTTAATGATGAGTTGAGATTTGATGCATGTCATAGGTAGTATTCGTGATGAAGCATGCTAGAGATTATGTCACCATTGGTGAATAGGATTTGTATGCATGATTAGATTTTGAAGCCATGATCATGTTTACGTTAGTACAGGTTAAAGCATGTCTTAATAAATTTAGATCTATGCCTATGTGCAAGATTTGGATGATTTGATGAATTGAAGGATTGAGTATGTTATTGATTATGACCATGGAATCGTGATCATGATCTAGTTGTCCCTAAGCAAATTTTATTTCATGAATAAAATATTTACTAATGATTTTTGCTAGAGAATTTCGAAAACCCTAAGAAGGGTAGATTTGGAATTATAATATATGTAAAGGATATTTTTGTCAAATAAATAATAAATTTTCTAGAAAATAAAATAAATAAATATTATTTAAAATAAAGCAAATTGATTAAAGCCCTTATGAAAAAGACTTATACTTAATAAAATATTTACTAGATCAAAACCCTTAAGGATTTACTTATTATTTTCCAAGGAAGACTTATTAAATTTAATCTTAACTAGTTTTAGCTCTCAATTACTTTCTAACAACTAAGCTACAATTAAATTACTATTTTACCTAGTACCACCTATGGCTCTTGATCAAATAAACTCTAAATTTTCCTTAACAAGATTTAAACTTTCAACTTATTAGAATTTATTTCCTAATCCATTAATTATTTTAAATAACAAATTAAACTGAGCTTATAAACCTATTCAATTATTGTTTTGCCTTAAAGCTTGGGACACTAGGATCATGGTAGTAGTGAATTGAGTTGATTTAAAATTGAGGAAGTGGATTGTGGCTTGAATCTGATTAAGATTTTTATTTACCCATGTGGGGTTAGGCCATCTGTCCGAGACCTTGTTATTGTGAGCAAGAATCAGGTAAGCTCCTGCATAAAACCTATCGATGTGAAATGTTTTCTTATGGCAAGCTAAATATGGAGTGTATGGACACTCGTTTATTTGAAGGCAATTGAGGGTTGAACTCATCTTTATTTCCAACGTTGGAATTATTCCAAAGTTAATGAGCAGATTTTTCCAAACTCGAAACTCTTTCTAAAACTAATTTCTCGCAAAGCTTTGGAAACCCTCACATTGTTGTTTTCATGAAGAACAATGCTTTCTTCATTTTATCCCAAGTGGAGAATGTCGTTGAGTACTCAATAAGGGTGGACTATTAGGACTAGTCTTTGAAGGGTTAGGTTGAGTCTCTCAGTAGGTGGCCACCTCTGAGGGGGTGAGTCCTTCCCGGAGAAGATGCCAGTTCTAGTGAGTCGTGCCAGTCCGAGCTAGCAGTTTATTTTGTTTCAGTCAAGTGACTGTGTTTTTGCCGGAATGGACACCCGGTGGTTGTTTGGGTATAGAGAAGGAGGAGTATCTTGCCCAGTAGGCCGATCACCTACTTTTGTCAGTCTGCACAACGTGTTAGGCATTCTGACCGGTTATGGGGCCCAAAGTGTGGTAACCCATATCCCTTTCTTTCGAGTGATTGATTTCATTACTTATGTATGGCTAGAAGAGCCAAAACGCCACTCTTGCTTTTGACTGATGTTTATTGCTTGCCAATGTTTCTCTTATAAAGATTTCACACTTTGCATCCACGAACTGTTTCTGCTAAATACCCAAAGCACACACGGACTTACTGAGATTTCTGTCTCACCACATTTTATCATGATTTCAGGTTGATCCTGTTGTGGGTGAGTAGCTACCTTGGAAGAGAATGTGTTTTTGATTTTATGTACTGCTTTGGGAGACGAGTGTGGATGATTTTAATTATGGTTTTTCTTTTGGAATATCATGGATGTACTGTTGAAGTATTTTTTGGTTGTAATAAATTCTTTTAGCTTGAGTATTATTTATTCCAGTAATTTTTATTGTCCTTTGGACGGGGCGACATCCCCGGCCCTGGCGGGCCTAGGTTTTCCAGGGTGTTACACACTCTCTCTTGGCCGAATGGTTATGTCAACCATGGCTATATTTTCTTCTTCTCTCTTGTCGGATCAAGTCTCTTAACGAGAGGATTCTATAGAAACGTCCCCAAGGTAGTCATCATTCAAGTATGTTTCTTCCATCTTCTGTTTAAATTATAGATTCATGTCTGTAGGATGTTATTGGAAGGAGATGGATTGTGATTAGGGTTTGAACATATATTGTTGTGATTGAGTTGACATGGAAGCATGAATAAATGTGTGTATATGATGGATATGGGATTGATGCATGAGTTGATTGCCTTGGTTGAATTTTATGGTTTTTAGGGTTTTGTTGCATGCTCTGCATGTCGTGGGTGGTATATGTGATCAAGCGTGATTAGAGATTATGTCACATTTGGTGAATAGGGTTTATGTTCATGTATGATTGTTAAGGCCATGAATATGTTTATGTTAGTAGAGTTTGGATCATGCCTTGGTAAATTTAGATCTATGCCTTTATTCATGATTTGGATGATTTGATGAATTGGTGTGGAGTGTATGTTCATGATTATGGTTGGCAATAGAAATATGATCATGACCTTGTTGTCCCTAAGCTAATTTTATTTTATCAATGAAATGATTAATATTATAACTTCTCCTAGTAAATTTTGAAAACCCTAGGAAAGGTGGATTTGGGCTATTATATATAAAATAAGGAGATTTTAGTCAAATAAATGATAGATTTTATTAAAAAAATAAAATATATAGATTTTATATAAAATAAAATATATAGAAAATAAAAATAAAGCCATTTTCCCTAAATAATTATACTAGGTGAAATATTAATTTGGTAAATCTTATATTCATAAATATTATTAAAATTTATTTATTGTCTTTTAATCAAAACCTATTAAAATTTACTTATTATCTTTCAATCGAAACCACTAAAATTTACTTACAACTAGTTTTAGTTACCAATTATTTTCTAACAACTAATTAATAATAGATTATTATTTTACATAATACCACCTAGGACCCTTCATCAAATAAACTTTAATTTATTTAAAGCAAGATTTAAAACTTCAACTTATTAGTACCTATTTCCCAAAACCCTAATTATTTTAATATCAAACTAGACTTATCTTGTGAACCATTTATTTATTATCTAGCCTGAAAGCTTGGGACACTAGGATCATGGTTGTAGCAAGTTGAGCTAGAATTATTTGTAGAAGTGAATCTTGGCTTGAATTTAATTATGGCTCATGTTTAACCCAGGCGGGGTTAGGTCAGCTGCTGGAGACCTTTATTTTGAGTAAGGATCAGGTAAACTCCTGCATAAAACTTGTTTAATGTAAAATGGTTATTATGGCAAGCCAAATGTGGAGTGTGTGGACATTCACTTCTTTAAAGGCAATTGAGGATTGTCTCCTTACTCATTTCAGTCAAACAAATTATTTGAAAATCAATAAACAGTTTTACACAAACCCTAAACTCTTTCTAAAACCAACATTGTCCCAAACTTTGGAAATCCTTAATTGCCAGTTTCAAGTGGAGCTACGTTTTATTCAGTTTCTCCCATGTGTGGAGCTATGTTTTATTCAGTTTCTCCCAAGTGTGAAGCTATGTTTTATTTAGTTTTCTCCTAAGTGGGATAAATTACGTTGAGTACTCAATGAGGGTGGACTGCTAAGACTAGTCTTTGACGGGCTTGGGTAAGTCTCTCAGTAGGTGGCCACCTCTGAGCGGTAAGTCCTTCTCTGAAAAGGTGTCAGTTAGTAGGTCGCACCGGTCCGAGTTAGTAGTTTTTAGTCAAGTGGACTGTATGTTACCAGAATGGAGAACCGATTTTTGTTTGGGTGTAGAGATGGAGAGTATCTCACCCGGTAGGCCGACACCTACTTTTTATCAGTTTGCACAAAGTGTGGCATTCTGACCATTGTATGGTTATGGGGCCCAACGTGTGGTAACCCATGATCCACCCTTTTGAGTGGTTGATTTTTGTTATTCATGTATGGTTGGGAAAAGCCAAAACACCACTCTTACTTTTGACTATTTTTTATTGCTTGCCAGTATTTTTCTTATGAAATTCTTACACCTTGCATTCTTGGATTGTTTCACTGAACACCCAAAGTACACATGGACTTACGGAGATTTTTATCTCATCACCCTTTTTACCATGATTTCAAGTATATCCTGCTGTGGGGATGAGTAGCTAGTTGTTGCCTGCCTTGGAAGATTTTCTTATATTTATTTTGTGTAATTCTTTTGGAGTTGAGAGTGAACAGTTTTTATTTTGGATTTTTTTTTAATTCTTGGATTGTAATAAGTTTTGAGTTTAAAGTATTGTTTTTATTCTATTATTTTGATTGCGTGACCTAGTTATAAAGACCATTTCTCCTTTGGATGGAGCGACATCCCCGGTCCTATTGGGCCTAGGTAGCGGGGTGTTACAAGTGGTATCAGAGCCTAGGTTTAGGCAAAAATTGATTGTATATGCTCTAATTATTTATGATTAAATCTTTATCTAACCTATCTCGTTTATGTTGAAGGATGGTTAGAATGCTTAGAAGCGCGAGGAAGGGGCAGCAGTGGTATCCTCCTATTCCTATATACCCAGAAGACCTTCCAGTTCCCCAGCCTGCTCCTCAGCCAGTTATCCCTTTGGACGATAGCAGTGATGATGAGGTCCTGATCCACGAGCCACCCCCAATCCCAGTGATAGACATAAGTTCTGACAGTAAAGATGATGTGATAGCCGTGGAGTATGTTCCCCACCCTTCTAATCCCAAAATGGATTTGTCAGCAGATAGTGATGACCCATGGGAGATAGATTATGAGTCTCTATCTAGGCCTTCTTTCATTTCTCCTCCCAGCCGAGTTGAGCCGGGGGAGTGTTCTAGGCACCCTAGGAAGGAGCCAATGGAGGGGTTTGCCAGTGGGGTTGGGGTAGACTTTTCGAAGAACTCTGGGGATGGTTGTATGAGGCTGATTTTGAGGATTATGATGAAAACTAGAGGATTAAGAGTTACTTTGATTCAGATGTTTATTTATTTATTATTTTTCATGAATTTTTATGTTGAGGATTTCTAATTCTATTTTCTATTAGAATTTTGAATTTATGCAAATCAAGATTTGAAAGGGAATTTATGAGCAATTAATTTTGGATTTATGCAAATCAAGATTTGAAAATAGAATTTCTGAACAATTCTTTAGAAAAAACTTGCATCTGATTTCCTTTTATTTATATCTGAGTGTGAATGCATGCGCAATTAAAATGATTTAATCCTTGAATGCATACACTTATCATTTGGGGTATGGTTTAGAATGGCACCCAAGCGGCGTGCAGCTTCATCATGTAGAAGTATTTCAGAGGCAGATCATGTGGCATCGAAAGTTTAGACAACTCAGATGCAATCACTCAACGGGGGCAATGGGAGTGAACCATAGATGGGAATAGGGTCTGAAACACCAGTTGATATGTCCATGGGCCAAGCATTCACTAAGACGACAGAGATTCTGTAGACACTGACTAAGCATAGGAACCCCAAGGAAGAAGATGAGGTGTTAGAATGATTTCTGATGTTTCAGCCACCCGTCTTCTTTGGCGAAGCTAAGCAAGACCAAAAGATAGAGTAATGGATCGAACAGATGGAGGATATATTTGCAACGCTCTAGTACACCGAGAAGCGGATGGTTAAGTTGGAGGCATTCCATTTCAGAGGTCCAACTCAGGCATAGTGGTAGCAAATTTAAGATGACTGGGAGATGGTCGAGCAGGAATGGACGTGGTCCAATTTCGTTGAAGTCTTCAGAGTGAAGTACATCCCTCAGTGAGTAGTGGAAAAGCAGGAGGACGAATTTCAGAACTTGAAGCAAGGAAGCATGTCAGTGGCCCAGTACGCAGCACGGTGCACCCAGCTGTCAAAGTACTGCAAGAGATTGGTGGACACCGAGCAAAATAGGACGAGGCAGTTCGTGAAGGGGCTGAGGCCAGAATTGAAGAATGCGTTGGAACCTTCTTCATCGACAACCTATTTGGGGGTCGTAGACGTAGTTACCCGAACTAAAAATGAGGACCGCAGCAGGATGGCTGCGTGGCCATTCCAACTGCCAAGGCAGCCGTAAGGACACTTCCAAGGGCAACAATCGAACAAGCGCCCCGCCAACCAGCAGTGGTAAAACCGGGGAAAGTAAGCCTGGACAACCCCAGTTGGTCCTGCCCAAAACCTTCTGTTATGCCGGTAGTGCGGGAAAATGGGCCATACAAAGAAGAACTGTTGGTCCAAATGAGGTGAACATAAATGTTTTCACTGCGGCGACCCGAACCATCTGTGGAACACCTGCCCTAAGTTTCATCGAGTCGGGCAAGGAAATCCAGCTCAGAATCCAGGGCCTAATAGAACTAACACCATAGGAGCATCCGGGAGTGGAGCACCGAAACCACAAGTGAAAGCTAAGGTGTTCGCTGTCAATAAAGAAGAGGTTGGGACCGATGCAGTAGTAATGCAAGGTACGTTTACTGTCCAAGGACGTTCCGTTAATGCATTGATAGATCCTGGCTCTACCCATTCCTATTCAAACAAGATTTGAGCATGTTATTTAGGTTGGGATGGAGTGGAGCTACCTTATACTTTAGTGGTAAGCACACCTTGTGGAAAAATGGTGCAAGTGGATCGGTATGTGAAAAACTACAAAATTGATGTGGAGAGAGAAAGTCTTGAGGGAGATATGATAGGATTAGATATTGAAAATTATGATTTGATATTAGGAATGGATTGGCTGGCCAAGCATGGGGCTAGGGTAGACTGTAAGAATAAATCAGTCCAATTCATCAGACCGGGTTGTGATGTGTTGGAGTATGATGGCAAGAAGGTAAAGGAATTTAAGTATTCAATAGCGGGGGCCAAGGCTCGGAAATTGCTGAAGCAAGGCTGTCAAGGGTACCTGGCTTACATGATAAACAAACCGAAGGACCAGTGTACTCTAGAGGACACCGAGGTGGTGTAGGACTTTCCCAACGTGTTCCCAATGAAACTTACTTCTCTACCTCCCAACCGAGAAGTGGAATTCACCATCAACTTAGTTCCAAGAGCAGAGCCCGTATCGCGGACCCTGTACCGGATAGCACCGGCAAAGCTAAAAGAGCTGAAGGAACAATTAGAAGAGTTAGTGAAGCAAGGCTACATCAGACCTATCACGTCATCCTGGGGAGCACCTGTACTATTTGTGAGGAAGAAGGACTGGACTCTGAGGCTATGTATCGACTATCGGGGTTTGAACAACTTGACAATCAAGAACAAGTATCCCCTACCGCTGATTGAAGAGCTGTTCGACCAGTTGCAAGGGTCCAGCTGCTACTCCAAACTGGACCTGAGGAAAAGGTACTACTAAGTGCAGATAGAAGAGGAGGATATCCCCAAGACGGCCTTCAACAACAAATATGGGCATTATGAGTTCGTGGTAATGCCGTTCGGGGTGACCAATGCTCCAGTAATATTCATGGAATTGATGCACCGAGTGTTCCAACCCTATCTGGACAAGTTCGTGACGGTCTTCATCGATGACGTTTAGATCTACTCCAAAAGTCCAGAGAAGCATGCGGAGCATCTAAAGCTCGTGTTGGAGATGCTGTGGGAACATAAGTTGTACGCCAAGTTCAGCAAGTGTGAATTCTGGCTGGATAGTGTAGCGTTTCTTGTCCATATGGTAACTGAGGAGGGAATCAAGGTAGACCCAGCAAAGGTTGAAGCGGTGTCAGACTGGAAGCAACCAGAGAGCATCACCGAGATTCAAAGTTTCTTGGGATTGGCTGGTTACTACTGGAGATTCATCAAAAGGGATTCGATGTTCGTATCGCTAATGACCCGACTGTTGAGAAAAGACGTTCCATTAGTTTGGAGTGTGAAATGTGAAGAAAGTTTTCAAGAGCTGAAGCGAAGATTGATGACAGCATCGGTATTGAGTCTGCCAGAGGAAGATAAGCCTTACGCGCTGTATACCAATGCCTCGAAAGAAGGATTGGGAGCAGTATTGATGCAAAATCGGAAAGTGATTGCTTATGCTTCTCAGAAGTTGAGACCTCATGAAGTCAACTACCCTACTCATAATCTGGAGCTGGCAACTATCGTGTTTGCTTTAAAGAAATGGTGACACTACCTGTACGGATCTAAGTATGAAGTGTTCACCGACCACAAGAGTCTGAAGTACATCTTTACTCAGAAGGATCTGAATCTGAGGCAACGAAAATGGATGGAATTTCTGGGGGAGTACCATTGTCTAATCAATTACCATCCCAGGATGGCCAACGTTGTAGCTGACACCTTGAGTAGAAAAGTTGGTATGGCCAGACTAAGGGTGCAGGAGATTCAAGTGGTTTAGGAAATGTTTGATAGAAGGGTGAAAGTGTAAGAGAAGAGAATCGTTGTTAGCAACCTAAAGTTGGTATTGGATCTAAGACGAGAGATCGTGGAAGCTCAACAAAATAACTTAGAGTTTCAACTTTTCAAGAATTAGGAGCTCAAGCAGAAAGGCATTGAATTCCGCCAAGACGAGGTAGGAGTTTTGCATTTCAAGGATCGGTTGTATGTACCCGGAGAACAGCAGTTGAAGGACAGAATTTTGGAAGAGACGCATAAGAGCAAGTACGCCATTCATCTGGGGAAAGTCAAAATGTACCAGGACCTGAAGAAGGCCTATTGGTGGCCCGGAATGAAGTGGGATGTGATCAAATACGTCTCGACCTGTCTCACCTGTCAGAAGGTCAAAGCAGAGCACAAGAAGTCAACAGGACTGTTGCAACCATTACTAGTACCAGAATGGAAGTGGAATGAGGTGACCATAGATTTTGTCACCGGACTTCCTATGTCAAGAACCCAGAAAGATGCCATATGGGTAGTGGTGGATCGACTGACCAAATTAGCTCATTTCATACTTGTGAATATAAGAGACATAATGGAAAAGTTGGCTCAGACTTATGTGTGAGAAGAGTTGGCTAAGACTCATGTTTAACCCAGACGGGGTTAGGTCAGCTGTTGGAGACCTTTATTTTGAGCAAGAATCAGGTAAGCTCCTGCATAAAATTTGTTTAATGTAAAATGGTTATTCTGGCAAGCTAAATGTGGAATGCGTGGACACTCACTTCTGTAAAGGTAATTAAGGATTGTCTCCTTACTCATTTCACTCAAACAAATTATTTGAAAATCAATAAACAGTTTTACACAAACCCTAAACTCTCTCTAAAACCAACTTTGTCCCAAATTTTGAAAATCCTTAATTGCCATTTTCAAGTGGAGCTACGTTTTATTCAGTTTCTCCCATGTGTGGAGCTATGTTTTATTCAGTTTCCCCCAAGTGTGAAGCTATGTTTTATTCAGTTTTCTCCCAAGTGGGATAAATTATGTTGAGTACTTAATGAGGGTAGACTGCTAAGACTAGTCTTTGACGGGCTGTGATAAGTCTCTTAGTAGGTGGCCACTTCTGAGGGGTAAGTCCTTTCCTGATAAGATGTCAGTTCAGTAGGTCACGCCAGTCCGAGCTAGCAGTTTTCAGTCAAGTGGACTGTGTGTTACCGGAATGAACAACCAGTTTTTGTTTGGGTGTAGAGATGGAGGAGTATCTCACACTGTAGGCGGATCACCTACTTTTTGTCAGTTTGCACAAAGTGTGGCATTGTGACCGTTGTATGGTTTTGGGGCCCAATGTGTGGTAACCCTTAACCACCCTTTTAATTGGTTGATTTATTTGTACATGTATGGTTGGAAAAGCCAAAACACCACTCTTTTTTTTTACTTTTGTTTATTTCTTGCCAGTTCTTTTCTTATGAAATTCTTACACCTTTCATTCATGGACCGTTTTCACTGAACACCCAAAGCACACACGGACTTATTGAGATTTTTTTCTCATTACCCTTTTTACCATGATTTCAGGTCGATCCTACTGTGCAGGATGAGTAGCTAGTTGTTGCCTGCCTTGGAAGATTTTCTGATATTTATTTTGTGTAATGTTTTGGGAGTTGAGAGTGAAAAGTTTTTATTTTGGATTTGTTTTTGAATTCTTGGATTGTAATAAGTTTTGAGTTGAAAGTATTATTTTTATTCTATTATTTTAATTATGTGACCTAGTTATAAAGACCCATTGTCCTTTGGATGGGGCGGCATCCTCGGCCCTGTTGGGCCTAGGAAGCGGGGTGTTACAAAAGTCCTTACTGAGTACTCAACGTTAACAATACTAACCATGTCTGACTGATCAGGCCAGAGGGTTATCTGTTCCCACAGAATTTTCATATCAAAACAATTTTAGGGCAAAACAACATTTTTCCAAAATCATGTTGAAACCAGATAAAAGGTTTTATTCACACGTCAAAACGTGCTTCCAAGAGTATCCGTGTAATTTTTCCCGTACTCGATCACAAAAGTCATTTCCATGGGTATTCAGGTCATTTTACTGATACCCGGTTCCAAAAGGCTTTCCAAGGGTATTCAGGTCATTTTACCCTTACCCGATTTGACAAATATTCACAAGAGTTCCAATAAGGATATTTCGGTCATTTACCGAATACCCGAGTTCCAAAGGTTTTCATAAAATATTCCAATAAGGACATTTGGATCATTTTCTAGATACCCGATTCCAAAAATGAACTCATTTAAGGAAATCCAAAATTCTAATTCCAAAAGAGGATTAAATTTAATGTTTCCAACCATATTTTTCATAAAATGTCCCAAACTGTATATAATATAGCATTTTGCGGAAAAACAAAGCACACTAACTTTAGAAAGAGTTTTAGAAATCCTAGGGACTCTCCACATGTCCTAAGCAACTCTTTCCGTTCATGACCTTTTAACCTCCGTTCCTACCGTTTTTGACATTTCATTGGCCGTTTGTCACTAAACCTACACCAAACATCGTTTTCGGGTCAATTCGTGTTTGGCCGAAAAATAGCCGACGGGTAGTTGATGTCCGGCCGACATGCCCGACGGTTAGCCAACGTTCAACCGTAGTTTAGCCGACGGTCAAGGAAAACGTTTAACTTTCGTTCGCGTCGTTTTTCCATCGTTTGATCAATTCATTCATTTTCCTTCTTCCACATCATTCCTCCCTTCATAAAAAAGAGATTCACTTCATGTTATCCAAACTCACATAATTTATCACCCTTAAGTCCATCCATTTTCGGACTATTTTCTGGAATTTCACTGGTTTGACACACCATTTTGTTTTGCACATAAGTTTCAATCCACAAATCCAAATGATGTCAAACCAATTGTAAAATGTTCTTAAGAAATTCCTTTACAATTCCAATTCATGGAATTCCGATTCTATTGTTCATTTTTTTCATTTTGAACACAAAGATCCAGTAGTAAGATCACGCCACTGATTTGGCACCTTTTACTATTTTCAGTATAACTTTTGATCCGTAAATCCGATTAACCTCAAACTTGTTTCAAAATGCCTCTATGATCCTTCGATACAAGGATATATTCCCGATTTGTTCAAATCTGAAAACCTTATAGATTTACTGGACATAAAACCTCCCATAACTTTCTGGAAATAAACCCATCGTCCAGCAAAACACAATATATATTCATTCCTTGTTTATTATATGAATTAATTCAATCCAATCTCCCTTTTATCACCCTTAAAGCTACTGATTTCTAGTCATACATAAAACAAAAAATTTCACCATAGTACAACAAGAAAATTGGCAGCCTCAATCATAACATATTTTCACACAACTTCACCTAGCTAGTTTCCATAGTTCATACATAACCTTTCATAATATGTATACCAAAATGATCTCCATGCTTTATATAATAACTTTACTTCAAGCAAGGTAGATCCTTACCTTTTTTTTGCTTTGTTTTGAAGCTAAACAGCCCAAGCATCTTCTTGTTTTTCCTTCTCTCTCTTTCTCTTCTCTATTTCCCGAATTTCCTCTCTCTCTCTTCTCTATTTTCTTTTTCCTTTCTCTTCACTTTTCCATTCTTTTTTGCTGCAGAATTCTGGCTGTCTAAAGCCATTTTAGCTGGCCTTCATGGCCTATATATAGAGAAATATTATCTTCAAGTCAAAGGTTCATTAAATGGTCTCAAACATTTGGAAGCTCTTGATTGGTCCACCTAGCTACTTAGGTGTCATTTAGAATATTCAAGAGCCTTTAGAATCTAAGAGAAAATTATAGAATATCCTAGAAAGTCTTAATTTAGAACTTAGAAGAACATTGGTGAATGTTGTAGAAATTCCTAGAATTTTCAAGCACTAATAGATATTTTCTAATCTTGTATGGCCATGATTAATCAACCGTGGTTAACATGCTCAAATCAAGATTAGCTTAATTAAGCTTGGTCAAATGAAGTAAAAAAGGTGGTCCAATTTGGTCAAGCTTTTCAAGCTTATGGGCCATTCTTATTTATTTCTTGTAGGCCCTCTAAATTATCTCAACTTATCACAACCAATCAAATAGAAACACTTGACCTTATTAACCAATCACTAAACGACACTTATTTTCATCCACCAATCATAAGAAATTGCACGTCCCATTTCACACCGCAATTTTCTATTTTCTTCAGAAATGACCAAAATCAGGTCCGTAAAGGAAATTTTTTTTTATTTCACTATCCAACTCCAAAAATTCCATTGAATCCATTGGTAACAGTTAAATTCTTCAATTCCCTCTCTACTTGGTCAAATTCGCGAGTCACGGACACTGTCAAAATGACGAAAATGCCCCCGATACCCCGAAAAACATAATTCGCACCAAAACGTGCGTCTCATTACACTAATAAATTTCTCTTTCTAGAGTACCCTAAAATTCTTATCGTGTTAATCTTAATAGCCTTCCAAAAATTTGGGGTACGGGTAGAACAAATCCAATAATTACATTCAGGTCTTGACAAAATTTTATTTCACTAAAGTATTCATCTCAATACACCGATCAACCTTTGTTCTGGCTACTGATATAGATTCATATCCCATTACAGATAGCAGCCAATTGAAAGAAAAAAGGTGGGGTGTTACATGGTGAAGAGAAACTCCAATTGGATAGCTAGTCAACAATCTAAAAAGGGTGCCGGTTCAAAAGCTGAAACCATTAACATCTCCTAAGAAGACCAGTTGGACAGAATGATCTTCAGTTGATATATTTCAAACAATTTAATTTTTGCAAATTGAACAATTTACTTTCCTGGTGTTAGATAATACACAAGGATAATTGCTTATTTTCTTCATATTGCTTAAATTCTAACTATTTCCTATCTATCTATATTCTATTTATGCTTCCTTTCTGTTATTACTTTTTTTTATTGATGACAAAGGGGGAGAAAATATTAGACTGATTAAACTGTATGAATGATTGGGATATGATTGGGATATTGGTTATGACTGATATGAACTGTTATGATGCATTTTGAACTTATATGAATTGATTGTTATGATGCATATTGAATTAATCTGAACTATATGAATAACTAGTATATTGGTTAAGATATGAAGGGGAGAATGACTAGGAAGACATGAACTGATATTATACTGTTTTTGAAATTGTTGATGTTGCTGCAATAACTGGGAAGATATTAGACTGATATAATCTTATATGATACTATTTCGGAAAAGGTTTGCTTTACTGGATATGTTTATTGAACAATGATTGGAAATTTCTACTTGGAATGTTGGGATAATTTTTTGCTAAACTTCTGCTTATAATACGTTGTGATTGATTTAATGATCTGCTTGATATAAAAACACTTTTCATCTTTGATTTCAGTTTATGGTCACTCAAATCTTTTTATCCAAAAGTATTCTCTTTATAATGAAGGTATTCTTGAGACTAATCTGAGAAGGTGTGGTTATAATTCTGTGACAAAATCAAGATTTCAACCAAATGGATTGTCTTCATTATGTTTAAAAATTCTTTGAAAATCTGGAAAATCCATTATTCCATGCATTGTGTCAGGGGGAGTTTTGGACTTAAATTTTCCTAATCCATTTTTTTTTTTTTTAAGAGTCATACTATTTTGGGAACACACTTTTTGGACATCTAAAACCCGCTTTCAAAAAGGTTTTATATATACTTTCACAAATATTTTGGACATACAAAATTGATTTTAGTTTTCCTTCTCATTTTAAAATATTCATATTAAGGGGGAGCATCTCAACATATAAATTTTCTACTATATCTCATTTATTTATTGAATCATTATCTCCTTTTGAATATTTATAAGAATATAGAGATAGGATAGGCCGTAGGCTCATTAAGCCATGCTTGTGAGTATATGCTTTAAAATTATCTATCTTTATCAAGTTTGTCATCACTCAAAAAGGGGGAGATTGTTAGCCCTAAGGGCTTTGTCCTATATTTTGACTTATGACAAACATTAATTTGAACTAACTTGTGTAATCTATATGTGATAAGACATGTTTGACCTCTATTCTTCTAAGGCATTCAGATATGATAGTTAGGCAACTCTTCAGTAACGCAATTCAAGTATGGAAGATCAAAGAGAATATCAAAGTATATGGGGCTGCATACCAAAAAGTCCTTATAGAAGAACTTTCGATTAGGATTGTTACTAAGGTATTTCTATTAATTCCTATATCTCTTTACCTTTTGGTCCAAATTGATTTTTACCATGAAGCACACAAAGAAAAAGATTTCAAAGTTTTGAAAATCTCAAAATTTTGGATTGAGTAATTTGAATGTTTCTACATCCAAAAAATTCGTCCAAAATCTTGTAAACAGTGTTGAAATGTTTCTACCTGAAAAGTGCCTTTTTGGACTTACCTTTTGGATGGATCGTCATCCGAAACCTAAGTCCAAAACACATATAAATTTAACAGAAAAATTATAGCCATTGGCACTTCACTTTTTGACTCTATAAATAGCCTCTAAGCAAGATTAGACACAAGATTTTTTTGACATTCTTCTAAGAAACACTATTGCTCATCAGTTTACAAAAAATCACTTTTATCAAATGCTTCAAAGTGAATTCATTTTGTGCCAAAGGTAAAAGTGTTTGTACTTTGTACCTTAGTAATCATCTAGTCAAATTAGTGAGCTTTTACTGTTCTATTGATATTCAATCTCCTTTGTAGTACAAGGTTGTGGTGTAAAACCCATTTAGAGTAAACCTTGATATGATTGTTTGATTGAGAGGTTTTGTAAAACCTAGTGTGGTGATCCTCTCTTGTACGTGGTACAGTTTAATTTTATTAAGTAGTGTAAATAAAATCTGGTTTAAAATCCTTAAGTGTGAGCTTAAGGTAGTGATCGTAGATCTTGGTAGATCGAACCACTATACATTTTGTGTCTTATTTCCTTTTGATAAGTCATTAACTGCTTCGTGTTTCTTTCTTTGTCTGAATCTGGATATATCTCATAGAGTTCTTGGATAACCTTCTTTGTCACCATAAAGTCAGTCCAAGAAACTTGATGATCTTTATTATTTTGTATATCAAAAGAGTTGACAAATTTTTAGCTTGCTAAAAACCTTACTCACCCCCTCTAAGGTTTTTCAAAATGCGCTGACAATATTTATTGATTTGATGCATCGTGTTTTCTAACCATACTTAGATAAATTTGTGGTGGTATTTATCGATGATATCCTTATATAATTTAAGAGCCCAAAGTGTGAAACCCCAGTCGAAACCAACCTTAGAGTAAGGAGGTTGGGATGCATATCATACTTTATTGCATGTTTAAATATATTTTTATATGATTTTATATGCATTGAATTTATGTTTTATAGTATAGATGGCTTGATTATGATTATTGAGTGAGAAGGACAAAATGGTAATTTTTTCTTGAGGTGGAAAAAGGGTGATAGCTTAAGGATTGAATAGGAAAATATTTTTAGACGGAAAATAAGAACAAGAGTTGTTGTAGTTTAGTGGTTAGAGCCTTGGAATTAATTCTTAAGGTCTTGGGTTCAAATTCCATCATAGGAGCTTTAGCTTGATTAAATTTTATTTTTGCTTGGGAAGTGTTATTTTCGGCCTTATGTGCTTTGGATTAGGGTAGAGATGTGTCCTAAGAGAGACATGATAGGAGTATCCTAATCCTACTCTTTTGCCCTACACAAAATTCCTAAGGGGAATTCATTTCCTCTTGATCCTTAATTTTTCCTATTTCTCAATCCATTAGAATGTTCAATTTGTTCAGGCCAATTTTATTCTAGAAAAATTCCAGCAATGTGCTGTGGCTTTGAAGGTTCAAAATGTCTTAGAGAAAGACATCTTATGGACCGAAACCATGGAAGAGGGGGAAGGATTTCAAGTGAATTAATTTCCCTAGTGAACTCTCTAAAACTTCACTCTAGCTAGGTTCATTTTCCTTCATGCATAGAACTGAAATTTTTTCATCTTCTTGTGCCTTCAAGGTGTCGAAATTCTTAGCCATTATTCCCTCCCAAATGCTGCCAGAAAATGGCCCTTTTGATCAGCTTGAAACCTGAATTTTTCTGGCCATTTTCGTACTGCACAAAAGTTGTGCAAAACCAGAAAAATCCCTGGGAAAAATCGCAGCTTTGGAGGTCCGAAACCAAGCTATTTTATTTTAGTTTTTATTCAGCATCTTAGCCACATTTTTCCTACATAAAGAAGGATGGAAACCAGCCTTGAAAGACGCCTGAAATCCCCTTCAAACTCTCTGCAAGCTGACTGGAAAATGGCAGCCGAAAACTACCCAGAAAATTCCAGCCTTGCGAAAATTCTGTGCAGGAAAACTTTCCAGCTTTGTTTCCTAATTCATCCCTAGCCAAAACCTCAGCTTTCTTATGCACAAACCCTCCTTAAACATCCATGAGCTAAAATCCATTGTCCTCCCCAAGCTTCTGCACAAAATTCAGACATGTCTACCCTAAAATCTCTCCAACAAATCTCTGGAATCATGCTTGATTAGTTACCAAAATTCCAGCCACCATAATTTAGCAACCTTCCATAAAATATCCCTCAAACAACCAGACCTTTCCTCCATCATTATGCACCTTATTTTTGGCCACCCTTAGCCTCCTTCAACCAGCTTCCATCCAGCAGAAATACTGCACAAGCAGTCGGCCATGGCAGCTTCTCAAAAGCTCTCCAATAATCAAAGATATTCTTGTCATATTTAGTTTCCAAATTTGCTTCCCAAAAATATTCTTTAAGGATTTTAACAAGTAACCTTTCCTTTTCCCTTCCAAACTAGAAAATCATCTTCCAAAACCCTACAAGAAATTCGGCAGCCCTAATCCCTATAGAAATTCGACAGCCTCCAATCCCAAAAACTCTCTATTCTCTTCAACCTTCAAGAACACATAGCACACCAAAAACACCTACTCCTTCCTTTCACTTAATACCTCTCCAAATCACTTCAGACTTCTTCTAAAAATTCCAGATTTCATCTATACACTACCATGAGTCCATCCATACCATTTTTAACATCAAACTCCAAAATCCAACTCTCACTTTCGGATAAAAAACCAGAAATTTTGTGAAGGCTCAAGAACACCTTCAAGGTAGGTTTATTCAATCAACTTCATCTTCACCAATCTTCAATCTCTAATGAACATATATGTGTTTAAGCATGCTAATGGACTTTCTTCTTCTCTTCTCTCTCTCTATCTCTCTCTCTCTCTCTCTCTCTCTCTCTCTTGACCGAACACTCCCTCTCTCTTAGCCGAATGATTTCATCAACCATGGCCATTCTTTCTTCATTTTCTTTGGACGGATCTAGACATCTAGGAGTTGAGATCCATTCGAAACTTCTTCAAGGTATTCATCAATCAAGTAAGCCTTTTTAACCTTTCTTTTAAATTATAGATTCATGTCTCTAGGATGATGTTGATAGAAGATCAATCATTAATAGGGTTGAGTATATATTGTTGTGATGAATTGAGAGTGAAGCATGAATATATGTATGAATATGTTGGACATGGGATTTATGCATGAATGGATTATCTTGGTTGATTGTATGGTATTTTAGGGTTTAATGCATGTCTCCATGTCATATGTAGTATTTGTGATCAAGTATGCTAGAGATTATGTCACCTTCGGTGAATAGGATTTATATTCATGTTGGATTATTGAAGCTGTGATTATATTTATGCTAGTTGAGGTTAGATCATGTCTTGATAAATTTAGATCTATCCTCTAACTTAGAGGTTAGAGGTTGTATATGTTCATGATTGTGGTTAGCCATGGAAATATGATCATGATCTAGTTGTCCCTAAGCTAAATTTTATTTCATTAATAAAATATTTAATATTATGATTTTGCTAGAAAATTCGAAAAACCCTAGGAAGTGGATTTGAATTACTAAAAAGATATTTTAGCCAAATAGATGGTAGCTTTTATTGAAGAAATAAAATATATAGATATTATATAAAATGATAAAATCAACTAAAGCCTTTTATGAAAATAATCATAATAAGTAAAATATTTATTATTAAAAATTTAATTATTACCTTTTAATCAAAACCTATTAAAGTCTATTTATTATCTTCCAATCAAGACCCATTAAAATTTATTTTCAACTAATTTTAGCTAGAAATTATTTTCAAACAATTAATTATTAATAAATCATTATTTTACCTAATACCTAAGACTATTCACAAATTAAACTCTGAATTTAGCTTAGCAAGATTTAAACCATCAACTTATTAATACTTATTTCCCAAAACATTAATTATTTTAAATTTCAAATTATGCTTAGCTTATAAACCTATTTATTTATTGTTTGGCCTTAAAACTTGGGACACTAGGATCATGGTAGTAGTGTGTTGAGTTGTTTTAAATTGAGGAAGTGAATTTTGGCTTGAGTTTGATTGTGGTTTGTATTTGCCCATGTGGGGTTAGGTCAGCTGTTGGAGACCTTTTATTGTGAGCAAGAATCAGGTAAGCTCTTGCATAAAACCTGATTGATGTAAAATGTTTATTGTGGCAAGCCAAATGTAGAGTGCATGGACACTAAGTTCTGTAAAGGCAATTGAGGATTGACTTCTTTCTTATTTCAGTCAATTGAATTATTTGAAAATCAACAAGCAGATTTACTCAAACTTAAAACTCTTTCTAAAATGGATTTTGACAAAGACTTTGGAAACCCTTAATTGCCATATTCATGTGATACTGTGTTTGTTCATTTTCTCCTAAGTGGGATCTGTTACGTTGAGCACTCAATAAGGGTGGACTGCTTGGGCTAGTCTTTGAGGGGTTAGGGTAAGTCGTTCAGTAGGTGGCCATTTCTGAGGGGTAAGTCTTGCCCGGATAAGACGTCAGTCCAGTAGGTCGTGCCGGTCCGAGCTAGCAGTTTATTTTCAGTCAAGTGACTGTGTTTTACCGGAATGGACACTCGATTATTGTTTGGGTATAGAGAATGAGGAGTATCTTACCCAGTAGGTTGATCACCAACCTTTTTTGTCAGTCTGCACAAAGTGTCGGTATTCTGACCGGTTATGGGGCCCAACGTGTGGTAACCTACGATCATTTTTTTTTTGTTTTTGAGTGGTTGATTTTATTAATTATGTATGGTTGGAAAATCCAAAACACCACTCTTGCTTTTGATTAATGTTTATTGCTTGCCAGTGATTTTTTTTTATAAAGAATTTTATACTTTGCATACCGAACTATTTCCACTCGACACTCAAAGTACACACGGACTTACTGAGATTTCTATCTCATCACCATTTTTATCATGATTTCAGGTCGATCCTGCTGTGAGAATGAGTAGCTAGTATTATCTGTCTTGGAAGAGAATTTTGTCATTTATTTTTATGTATTGCTTTGGGGGGTTGAGAGTGGATGATTTTATTTATGAATTTGTGTTTCTTTTGGGAATTTGCGGATTTATTCTTGGATTTAATCTTGAGTTGTAATAAATTTTAAGTTATAGTATTATTTTTATTCCGTTATTTTATTTGTGTAACCTAGTTATAAATACCCCTTATCCTTTGAATGGGGCGATATCCCCGGTCCTGGCGGGCCTAGGTAATGGGGTGTTACATAAAGGATCATGCAAAGCATCTAAAGTGGGTATTGAAAAAGCTAAAAAAGCACAAGCTCTACACCAAATTTACTAAGTGCAAATTTTAGCTGGACAATGTATCATTTCTTGGCCTTGTGGTATCAAATGATGGAATCAAAGTGGACCTAGCAAAAGACAAAGCAGTTGTAGACTGGAAACAACTAGAGAACATAACTGAGATCTAAAGCTTCTTGGGGTTAGCTGGTTATTACAGATGGTTCATTAAGGGCTTTCAATTTTGCCATCACCTATGACCTGATTGTTGACAAAAGATGTACCCTTTGTATAGAATGAGAAGTGCAAGAAAAATTTCAAAGAAATAGTGCAAAGATTAATGACGGCTCTAGTCCTGAGTCGGCCACAGGGAGATAAATCCTATGCTTTGTATACTAACGCATCTAAGGAGGGTTTAGGAGCGGTGTTGATGCAAGAAAGGAAGGTAATAGCCTATGCCTCATGGAAGTTGAATCCTCCTGAAGTTAACTATCCAATGCATGATTTGGAGCTAGCTGCCATTGTTTTTTCTTTGAAGAAATGTCGACATTATTTATATGGAGCCGAGTATGAAGTGTTCACGATCCACAGTTGTCTGAAAATATATTTTTGCTCAAAAGGACTTGAATTTGAGACATCCAAACGTCGAAATATAGAATTTACCAAGTAGGAAACTATGAAGAATTCAGGTGAAAGGACGTCTAATATCATTATGGCTAGAAAGCACTTATGACATGATCCATGAAGTACTCTCACAGTAGGTCATGTCCATTACAATGTTCTCTAACATATATTGATGTTTTGACTTGATATCACATATATCCATGACCAATAAAACATAGCCATCAAGTCACAAACATACTAATATTAATTTATTATTGTTCCACTAATAATAATCAATCAGGGACAATTTAAGAATATTCATTGTATTTATTATAGGGTTTTACTATCAAGTCACGTACTTGATGAACACAAAACTAAATGCACTATTCATGGAAAGAAATGCCTCGTATTATTACATAATACATAATGACAATAGTATAAGTACAAATTATTTTAGGGCATATACCTCACAACAAGTACTCAAACACCAAGAATGATAGAAATTTGATCAAATTGGTAAATTAATACAAAATTCATGAATCCCAAAGTATTATCAAATTACAATGAAAACATTGAATACATCATTATTTTATAAAAAGAAAACAAAGGTTAAAGAAAGAACTCATAGAAAGCCTTTTTCTTCTTCCTTGAAGACTCTTTTGAATAATACTCCTTGATGTGTTTAATTCCTCCTTTTATGAGTGATTTATAGATTTGAACTTTGAATTCATGCTCTTGTCGTATGTTTTTCTTGCTTAAATAAGCTTCCAAGATGCTAAAATTCATCCCCTAATAATTCTGGGCCAAGTAGAGATTGAAAACTACCAAAGCTCTTGGAAATTACCAAATTCAAGCCAAAATTGGAAAGCTTGCTAACGGAGCCAGCGCCGGAGGGTCATGGCTGGTGCTGGCTGTGCTCTATTTTTCTACAAAATTTTACCTTGTTCCAGATCGAGGTCGACACCGGCTCTGTGGGTCACGGTCGGATTCGGCCATGCACTAACGGCGTCGGTTTTGTTATTTTTTTTGATGTTTTTTGCAATAAAATTTTAAAACGCCTTTCCAAGGATAAAATATCAAATATGAAGGAATATGCCTAATTATTACAACAAATGTATAACACAATATCCTCAAATAACTAGGAAAATATAGATAAATTTTTCCCCTATCACATTCTCCCACACTTGAACAATTGCTTGTCCTTAAGCAAAGCCCTTAAAAAAAAAAAAAGACATTCTTTTGAAAAGCTCACTTAGACAAAATCATAATTGCCTTTCAACTTTAGATATGTCCTTGTCATTCTTTCAGCCCTTTGAAATCATTCACACAACACAACACCAAACAAGACATATTAAGGCCCTTAAAGTTGAATTAAACAAATTTATACCCTAGTATCAGAACATTATTTCCCCCTTCAAGTAAAAGCATAGATAACATGAATCATACAAAGCAATCTCTCTACTAATTCAAGTATTATAAGTCCAAACATTGCATAACTTAGGTCATGTATTAAGGAAAACACTCACAATTTTTCCTCTAATTTTTTTCAATCACTTAGGGAATTGAAAGCTTCAAGTGCATGGATTTCTTTTCACACACCATATTGGCCCCTATTTAAGTCCTCTCTCATCATTTTTTCAACGGTCTCTTTTTTTTTTTCTTTTGCTTTGGGGAATTCATAGTCTCAAGAAAGTGAATTTCTCTTCACTCTCCGTATTGGCCCCCATAATCAAGAAAAAACAATTTCTCTTATCAACAATTATCATCTCATTTTTTTCCTCAATAAAAATAATCCCACTAATTGTTCATGATTTTTCCACAATATTTTCTCATTCCTCAACATAACTCAAAGTCAAGCAAAATTTAATCCTATAATACAAGAGTTAGCCAACAACCTTTCCCATATTCCTCACACTATCCATATTTAAACTAGATAAGTCAAACACTACTCAAATACTAATGCATTAAAAAGATTAATCTAAATTCTCAAGTCCTAATACATCCTATCCAATAAACCATTTTAATAAGAATCCACTAAATGAATGACACATTTCATATCCAAAGAAGAAAGATAATCACAACCATGCTAAGGCATTTAAACTACCCAAAAAAAAAAAAAATTCAAATTTTCACAAAAGATATGGAAAATACTTTCAAAACTAAACTCTCCCCCACACTTAGATTTGACATTGTCCTCAATGGCAAAAAATATGACAAAGAAAGCAAAGCTAAGAAGACCAAAAATAATTAAAGATGAAGAATATAGAAAAAAAAATACTCTTATTGCACTTAAACTTCAACATGCTGGAATTCATCACAAGGAGGTAGAAGAGAAATTGTACCTTAAAGAAAACAAAAGAAATAAAAATAGAAGCATAAATCTAGAAAAAGAACAAGAATAGAAAAATAAAGGAAAATACGAAAAGAAAGAACTAAAAAGAAATCCTAAGAATGGTCATGAAAATATAAAAAAAAAAAGAATGGTAAAGAAAAAGAAATACATAGGAGTAGGAAAATACTCAATCATCATCATCTTCATCCTCAACATTGGCCCCATGGCTACCATTGGCTCCTACAGTGTCTGGAAATCTTCGCATCCATTGCGCCCATTGTTGTTCTTGAGCATCTTGCCTTCTAGTGTGGTTAGTCAAGGATTCGCACAGCTGTAGCAATATCTCCGTTTAAGTTTCCATGCCAACTCTAAAATGCTCAAATTACCCTTGCATCTCGACCTCAAAATCATCCCTAGATTAGGTTTGGGAACTACCAACACGAGCTCAAGGTGGTGGTGTAGGATGCTCTTCTTCTTCTTCTTCTGCTGGAAGTTCGAGTTGTCCCGGGTACTGCACATCAAAATTTCGTAACCAACGCCTCACCTCCGTACTATACTAATAACCATAGCTAGTAAGTGTCTGCTCAGTAATCGTATCTCGCTTCATTTTGGTTTTAATAAGTTCCCCCTCCAATCTAATACTAAAGGCTTCAAGAATTTTCATTATAACGATGGGGAAGACAAAAAATTTCATGCCAAAGCGAGAATAAACCATGTCCCACATGGATTGAATAATTAAAAGAGTAAGCAGGATAGGTAGAGTGTGCATCATCCTATAAAGAATATACAAGTTAATGGCATGGGACTCATTGAACCCGCTAGCTTTTGGAACAACGTGGTAAGCAAAGATATAGACTAGGGCACGTAGATTGGCTTCAAGATCACTGTTAGAGTAACAAGGCGGCTCGAGTATCACTTCTTTCTACTAAAGATCAGATAATAATTTTTTGTTATTGTGATCCACAACTAACTAAGGACCTTCATCAACTACACGGAAGATGGCAGCTAGTCTCTCTCTATCTAGAAAGATGGGGGTGCCCCTTACTCTAGTCCCAATGGTCTCAAGACGGGTAGTGCATTTTTGGACCATATTAGCATAAAACTCTTTTATTAGAACAGGGCAAAAGGGTCCCTAAGTTGTACAATTGGTCCCCACCCTAGGCATCAAAACATGATGCATAACTTAAGGGCACGGTCTAGTGATGGTGTGAAAGTGCGTTTGACTATAATCTTATTGGAAGCCCTCATAGTGTACCACTCTTGGCAGGATGGATCAATGAAATCAGCAGGGTGTAAAAATAATGGGTACATAGAAGTGGGAGTAGAGGAAGATTAAGCTCTAGCCCATTTAGACGATGGACCCCTCTCTGTAGGTATAGTGAAAGGATATGAAGATAGTTAAGCTAGAGGATGACTACATTACCACCCCTATGTCACAACAACATCAGTATGTTTAATTTCACCACAACACAACATCACACACAATCCCACACTCCACAATCTTTAATCAATCCAACCCAAACATAATCCACAACAATAATTAACCAACCTCCTTTCAAAACCTGTAAGAAATATAGTAGAGAACCACACTGTAAACTATAATATGGCTCCTAATGACTTTACAACCTGATTATAGCATGAAAAAACATATCCATATACTCGGATAAAAGTAATGTCTAAGCATAACACATGAATTCATCAACCAAACAATTGCCACAACCAAGAATAGATTGTCTATGAACATACTATGGATATGTTGGTGTTGGGTATCCCAGGCTCGTATCCTATATGTCGCAGTGGAAAATAAATGAGATACCATACCAAGACCTGCATATATGTGGAAAACAAGACATAAAGATAATAAAAGTAGCAGATTTTTACCTTTGTTTGATCATACGAAGAACAAAATTTATTCTTCATGTCAAGGTACGATCTAGAAATCCTCTTATGCAAACTCCACAAGAGTTGGACGTCTAACCATTATAATCATAGTGTGTGATTATCTCTAACAGTAATCCACACAGAGGAATACTCAAGCACCAAAATTTCCTGTGCTAGTAGAAAAAGATGGTGGCTAGGGTTGTTTTCGTTTTCAGTAAAATGAGAGAGAGAGAGAGAGAGAGAAGATCGTGTGTCTTGCTCACAGCTAGGGTTTCATGTGTTCCATCATCATGTTACATGAAAATCTTGCTCTAAATTGACTCCGATCTCAAAATTCTAAGATAGTTAGAATTCTCTAATTGTAATTGGAAACATCAAGTTCTACAATTACAATTTGGACCACAAATTATAACTAATTATAATTTGTCCACAACAACTTCTCTTTCTCTCAATCAACCCCACTATGTTATCAAATAACATCTTGAGTATATAATCCTCTATTGCGTGTGACATATTTGGTTTCCCGATCAATTGGTAGTGAACATGAATTAATCCAAATGCCTTTGAGATTAATAATTCATAATTAATTAAAATTAATCATATTAATTCTAATCAGGACTGGTTTATTAATTCATCAATTAATAAATCCATATTCCCAGATCATGAGTTATATCTAGCAAAACATCATGACCACCCAAGAGTCTAGGAAGTCAAGTGGCTTGACATGAACCCTTCAATAACAATCTTCAGAGCAATTAACTCCTTTCACCATACAATATCTCATTCGGTTTAGAGTACGGAATTAGTGCCAACTCCTTCCAGAATTAATACAAAAGTACTTGTACCAGGAACCCATTACTCTAGATGTGTATCAATTGGAACTGTTTCCAATTCACAATCGCCTTACCCGAGGACTTTTTAAGTAGTAATTCCTACAAGTGAACGTAAGATATTCGCCCCTACTATTAGGAGTGGTGAATCCTTTTTTTACCCCCTCAACTACTTTCGTTTACCTCACAATGTACCCAATATCCATCCCATAGGCGGTCCTCGATCGAGCTCCGAAGATTGGAATCAAAGTACAAAGCTCAGCAAACAATTTATCTTGGAGATCTCAAGTCTAAGGATACTTGCACATTTGCTATATTGAGATTATATCATTGGCACTAAATAGTTATCCATGTGATTATTTCAAAGGTAGGTCATCCAATGAACTTATTCCATTAACAAGCATCCATGTGTTAACTTTGGGTATCTCAATATTCACGGTTATGAGAACCATCGCCTGATCAAATCAAGAAGTCTAATACATGCTAGTCTTAACGTATTAATGACGTCCTGTCTCATTTATACTATGACTATGTACTATTTAAGTACTAACACCATCTTGTGTAGTAGGAATCTTATATCATGATCTCTATCATGATTTTCTTAATACAATATTGTATTAGGGACTTTATCAAACATTTATATTACTTAAAGTATACAAACGAAACTATAAGATAAATAATGACTTTTATTAAAATAAAATATATCATATATAATGTACAAGTGATTGCCTCTAGGGCACAATACTAACAGTTAGTGCACAAATAACCTAAGAGCCATACTATCATGCTATTCCATGCATAATAATCCAAAGAAGATAAGCTAATTCTATCATCATGTCCTAGACATGCAATTTTCGACCAAAAATAGGAAAATTGCAAATGCAAGAATTTAACTGTATGAATGCAAGAAAAATTATACCTTTGTGTTCTACAATGCGTAGGTAAGTAAAAGACGCAATCTTTTTTTATGAAAGCCTTGCTTGAATGGAGAGATATGAAAGTAAGTTTTTCAAGAAAAAAGTTGAGATTTTTAGATTTTGGATTCGTTGATTTAACAAAAACATGAGGATTTTATCAGGGTGTAGAAACGACGCTGGCTTAAGAGAAAAATTAAAGGAAGTGGGTTGATTTGAAAATAAAGTGGCCAATCGGCCACTTATAATACCTTCCCCGACAGGAGCCGGCGCTAGCCCTGCTCTGGGCTGAAAATTCTATTTTCAAATAAAAATAGACCAAAAATTCATACTATGAATTTATGAAGAAAAATAGCTTAAGAAATCATAAATAAAAAATACATGAGGATGAATAAAAGCATACAAGAATTAAGTAGATGTCGCAAAGAAAAAATAATAAATCATTTCTTTCCATGGTCGAGATCAGGTGGATTGGTTTCAGTATTGCCCGGAAAGGATCCAACTTGATGCTCTCTAATGAGTTTGGCCAGTTGACTAATTTAATTCTTAACGTTGCCGATGGATGCCTCCAAGTTTCTTGTGGTGGTATCTACTCCTTGAAATCGTGTCTCCATACCACTTACCAGTTGATTTACCAACTCTTTCAATGATGGCTTAGGTAGCAGTGCATTGTAAGGCAAAGGGGGTTGTGTCCTTTGGTTCCCAAAATTAGAAGAAGCCTGCTAGGTTGGTATTGGTTGTTCCATGCAAAGTTAGAGTGATTCCTCTAACCAGGATTATAAGTGGTGCTATAGGGATTCTTACCTTGGTGTCTATTACCCACAAATGCTGCGTGTTCTAATGATTCTTGTGATGACCCTATATGTTGGCACTCATAGTTTGGATGCCCTTCCCCACAAAAGTCACAACTTACACTCATTACTTGAGCCTGTACTTGAGATTTTTGGTTTTACAAAGTCATTCATAATCCGCCGACCATTACCGCCATTGTTTAGTTGGTTAACCTCCATGTCTTTTCTTACCCTTTCGCTTAATACCTTTCGAACCTTTGTGATAGTTCTCTCAATCTCATGATCAAGATCTACTATGTCAGTTTTGGATTATCGAGTCATGAATTTGCTCCTGTAGACTCCACTTCTTTCCCAATCTATAGAATTACTATCTCTTACTTAAATTAGCGGATTTCCCAATCAAACCAACATAACCAAAAGATGCATTAAACACAATTCCTCATAAACATGAAATTAGTCAACAACCCTTTACTCTAGGTGAAATTAACTAGTCTTTGATTACTTTTGTTCTTTGGTCTTAACTTCATTTTCCAAGTCCGTTAAGAAATAACAAATATGAAATCAATAAAAATAAATCAACTACTAACGTCATTTCCCAAGTTAATTAGAAGCAAATCTAACTTCATCAATTCTTCTTTTGATCACAAGTAATCAAACACCAAGAATTATAAAAAAAATTGATGAAATAGCATCCTTGGTATGGAAACATTAAATACATCACTATTTTATAAAAAGAAAACAAAGGTCAAAGAAAGAACTCATAGACAAGCCTCCTTCTTCTTTCTTCAACAATGCTCCTTGAGGTGACGTATTCCTCACTTTATGACTGATTTACTTAATTGATCTTTGAATTCATACTATTTTCTTGTGTTTTTCTTGCTTAAATAAGCTTTCAAGATGCTAAAATTTATCCCCTAAGAGTTCTGGGCCAAGTAGAGATTGAAAATTACCAAAACTTTTGGAAATTACCAAATATGCGCAAAATTTAGAAAGCTCGCTGACATAGACAAGAATGGAGCCGACACCAGCTTAGAGGGTTACAGCCGGTGTCGGTCATACAATGTTAGCCCAGCCACGCTCTATCTTTTCTGCCAAATTTTCCCCTATTCCAGATCGATGCTGATGCTAGCTTCGTAGGTCATGGCCGGCACCAGCTATGCATTGACGGCAACGGTTTTGTCATTTTTTTCGATGTTTTTGGGAATAAAATTCCAAAATGCCTTTGTAATGGTAAAATATCAAATATAACGGAATATACCTAAGAATTACAATAAATGTATCACAAAACACCTTCAAATAACTAGAAAAATATAGATGAATTTTGACCCTATCAGCAAATTTGGATCATTCATTAAGTACGAAGTAAGTGTTCTTTCTTCCATCATACTTCACACTCTGGTCACATTACCAAGGCGTTATTTGGAACAAATGGCCCAATTGCATTAGTACCACATCACACAGCATATCATTCTTGTACTTTCTCATCTCAAAGAAAAATAATACTTATTTATTAACCCTTATTTCCCCACTATTATTTAACCATTGCAACTTGTAGGGTTTTAGGTGTTTAATCCAACTCATGCCTAACTTATCCACCAACCTCACACTAATCACATTGTTGCAACTTCTACTATCCACAATAACACTGTAAGATGTCTTGTTAATTAGGCACCTTGTGTAAAATATGCTCTCTCTTTGTTGATAGTCTTGCTCCTCAATGGCTTGAGAATTCAAGGATTTTATTATTACTCTAACCAATGTATATTCTTTGCTAACAATCTCTCCTTCATCAGTTTCCTCGTTCTTATTTTCTTCTTGATCTTATTGTGTGTTTCTTTTTCATTCTCCTCTTCAGAAGAGACTTCTCTATAGGTGTTAGTATACATGCTTCTCCTGCTAGGGCACTCCTAAGAGGTGTGTCAATATCCAAGACACTTAAAGTACTTATATTTCTATTCCATTGTGATCTTTCTATGGCCTTCCTTCTGTCCTTATTCTAGCCTTCCCTAGGCTTGTAATATTTCCTTGGTTTTCATCATTCCCTTGGCTTGTTGTAATCTCGTTGGAAAGGCTTAGGAGCACTATCCTTCTAAATAGGCATCTTGCTAAAAGTGTTTAGATTTGGTAGTGTAGTCTTAGCAAATGCCCTCCTCTTTAGTTGCCTCTCAATCTTTATAGTTACATGAACTATTTCCTCTAAACTCTCATAAGAGTACAATTCTACCAAATTAGCTATATCCCTATTTAAACCTCACAAAAACTTAGCTTTTGTTATCCTAAGATCCTCATTAACATGAGCCCTCATCAACATCACATCCATTTCCTTATGATAATCCTCCATACTCTTATTCCCTTGCCTGAAAGATTGAAGTCTTTATTAGAGGTCAATGTAATAATGGTGAGGAAAGTTTTTTTCTCTCATTATGTCCTTCAATAAGTTCTAAGTTATCATGGGTTTTACTCATATTTTCCTCCTTTAAGTATGGACTTGCTCCCATCATACCAAAGTATACTTCAAAAAATCCCAAAATAGCCAACCTTACCTTTGCTTTTTCACAATGGATATGACACTCAAAAAATATTTTCATCTTACTTTTTCATTAAAAGTAGGATTCGGGACCATTCTTTCCAAATATTTTGGGCACTTTTATTTGAATATGATTCAACTCTCCCTCCTCTTTAATTCTCTATCTTCTACCTCATGTATTTCCTAATCCTCTATTTTATTCCCATAATGTTCTCCATGTTCCCCTTCATTCCATTAACCAACTCTCTTAGACTCTCTCTAACCCTCATAGATTATTTCCACCGTTCCTTCTTTCCGCCCTACCTCGACCTCCTCTCATTCCTTGTCTCATGGACTAATAGAGTGGTCATTCCAATCTTCACCATATTAGGCATTCGATGGTGTAGTATGGACATCGTCCTTCATTCTAGGGCTAGAGGCCTCAAATTGTTCTTGCCCTTTTGTTTCTACCATGACAGAAGATTGACCATAGTGATTTCTTAAACCCATTAATTCCCTTGTCATGTCTACAAACCCATTTTACATAGTTCTCATCATAGCACATATGTCCTCACGTAAAATCCTAGCATCAATTAGTACTTTTTGAGGTCTACTAGGTCTACTTTGGTTAGGCCTAGAAATCTCTTCTTCATGTGCTATGGTGGCACACTATTCAATGAATTAAACCTATAAAAGCAATTAACAAAACAGATAGATCCTTACTTGCATTCCCTTTCATATTTACTCTCAAGGTATAGTCACTTGTTCTCATGTTTACTCTTTTTTTTTTTTTTTTTTTTGCTCATCTAATGATAATCTCACGCTTTTGCTTTTTTCTCAATACTCAAGCCTTCTTGTTCCATCCAAAGTGTCCCTAACAACAAAAGGTCTATTCTAATCAAGTGGTTGAGCTAAACCTTAAGGACTCTCTAATTAGGGGCTGTAGAAGAATTTCAGCAAACACTTGTTGGGCACCTACATATATGTATGTTTTAAGCAAGTATTTTTAAAAAATGAAGACTCAACCATGCAAAAATAAGTAAAGGTAGTATAACGAAGCAATTAAAAGCAAAAAGGATATCAAAGAAAGTAAAAAAATAATATTCACTTAATAACTAGTTCATAGAGTAGAAAGAATAAGGATAACCATAAGATAACATTAATAAAAATGGTTCAGATGAGTATAGAATACATGTAAGAAGTAGGAACCCAAGTATTGGTATCCCATAGAATGTAAACAAGAAGCCATAGTTCATCATTCTTGCCACAAATCCCCTTATAGAACTTTTATTAATCATTTAAAGAATAATCTCATCACTTAATACTTAGCAGAATTTTCGCACTCATACAAGACCATTTTCACTACAAACACATCCCAAGCGTTAGACCAATATCAAAGAATAATCTCCCCAAAGAAAATTCAAGAAATAGCAAAGATATAGTGACCTTTTTTGGGTATTTTTCAGCTACGGGATTGCTCTATTCATTAGTTTTCTTGAGCTTCTTTTCTTGTTTTTAAGCTTTATTAGAATCAAAGCTTACCTTGCTCTGATACCAACTTTGGTGTGAGCTTGTGGTTGAATTTTCTTGGATAAATTTGGTTGCAAAAATGATGCAAACACGGCAAAAACATGAGCACTCAAACAAGGATAATATAGATGAATATAGTAATAAGAGAACCACCCTTCCCACAAACTAATAACCTTTAAAAAACTAAGCTTCAAGAATCTTTAGTTTTGTAGTAAAGATTTAATATAGTAACACCCTAATATCCCTTAACAAAAAATGGATTAAAAAACACAAGAATAGAAGCTATAGGCACCTAAAAAGAGACTTAAAGAAAAGCTTGGACGAACAACCAATCTAAGATTCAATCTAAATAAGCTAACTAGATTATCCAATAAGATTTAGAGACATAAATAAAGGGTTGACTAATCTGTTAGCATGGTCTTAAACAAATGAAGAATAAGGAGGAAGAATCCTTCAAGTCTCCTTTTATGATATTTAAAAATACAGGATGAATTATGTTGCCTTATCATATAAAGGGGTATTTATACAGTCTCAACCCAAACAATTAGTTTAGTGAGGTCCTAGGATAAGTTTAAGTCTTAAAAGGTTATTAAAAAGCATTAAAAATGGAAGTAAACTGGAGAAAATATCAAAGCATGCAAAACAAGGGCCTATGCCCCCAAAAAGAGTCGGTGCCAACTAGGCCACTAAGGCCAGCACTGACCTTACTTTGTCAATCAAGCAATTTCTGACAACAAAAGGCTGGTGTTGGCTGCTTTCTATGATGCCCATTTTCAAGTTCTATATAACTTGTTCAATCTCTTTAATTCCCTTTTAATCTCCCTTAGTCTTCTCTTGATATTCTTCTTTAATTGTTATCTAGTAAAGTTCCTTCAAACCCTAAAGTGCCTCCCAAGGTCCCTCCATCTTCAAGTAGGATTTTATAATTCCTTGGAGTCCGTTTTAGAATCGTTTTGTCCTTACTCTTGTCATTAGCCCTTGTGTTACTTGAATGTCTCCCCTTTCTCATGCTTGTCCCCCATTATGAAACATAGTCTCATCATCTCTACTATCTACTCTCTTTGTCTCAGTCACACAAGAACACTAAACAAACACTACCAATCATACCAATTCTTGGTCATCTTCAATTTTCTTTCACTTATTTTGTATATCCTATTTTCGATGATTATGGTGCATGACTGTTCTTCTTCTTGGCTTCAATAAATACCTAGTAAGATGAATGTATGACACATTACATTTTCCTCTTGTGTTCTCTTCTTTCCTCTAGACTAAGACTAATGGTTTCTCTCTCTCTCTCTCTCTCCCTCTCTCTCTCTCTCTATCTATCTATCTATCTATCTATCTATCTATCTATCTATCTTAAATTAATTTCATCCTAGGAAGATCAAAGCTTTTACTCCCTTATCATCCAATTCTCTAGTAGCTTCAAGCTACATCCATTATTTTTATGGGAACAAAATGATTTGATCTACAAACATGTAGTCCTCCTACATTTTCACTCTACTATTATTTTGGAAAAACTAAAGTTTGTTTAGAAAACATGATAGGAATCTATCCTAGAAACAAGTCAAAGCTAAAAGAAGGGGGATAAAGATTCAAACCACAATCTGTGAAGCCTTGGAGAAATTTAAAGCTTAGAGGTTTTCAATGGAGAAAGTAAGCAAATCAAGAAAGGGGTTTGTCAAGAGATGGATGCCAAGATGAAGGCCAAAAAGTGCTGAACGTATTACACAAATCATATGAAGGACCAAGACATCTAATGCCACAAGGAAGAGATCATGGTGAACAAATATACAGTGCAAAAATAGATGATACACGGCTAGAGTGAATGGGCATGCAACTTCCTATGTAAATAGCAGAGCAAACTGCTCTCAGCATTTTAGGTGCACGGTTAGATGCACGGCCCTTCACTAGGTCTTGTAGTTGTGCATGGCCATTTGCATAGCTATGTATACAGGGCATGTGATGTGTCCGGATTTGGGTATAAAAATCATACAAAAATAAGCACATTCCTAATCAAATTTACATTAAAATGTTAACCCCAAATTATACATATTAGCATGCGTACTCATCATTATTATCGCATAAGGTTCAAACGAGTGTCGATCCTCCAAGAACAAGAATACATTAGTCACATTTTTTTCATTATTTAACCGACTCAATAAAGTGAAAATGAAATAAAAAGGAAAATAAAATAAAAGTAAAAATAAAAATATATATATGTCAAGGATGGAGAATTATGTAGCTCAAGCTATTATTTGGACAAACATGATCTTAAAGTACCTAATCTTTATCACAACCAATTATTCTCTTAGCATCATGAAAGATTCAGGTAGACTTACTTCTTTTCCAATCTATGAATCCCTACCTTCTAGATAACTTAGCATCACATTCCTATCTCAACCAGTCTTACCCAAAAGATGCATTAAACACAATCCTTTGATTAAATTTTCATTCCTGGCAAACTTAAAATATGAAATTAACCAATGAATCCATTCCTGACAGACAACAATTAACCTTTAACTACCTTATTCATAGCAATTAACCCCTTTTCCAAGTGGGTTAAAAGACAACAAATGTGAAATTAATGAGTTGAAACCACCATCAACCCCTTTTCCAAGCAAGGTAATAGAAAGAAGCAACTAATTAATCTTGTAATCAACCCAAGTAATTAAAAATCAAGAAAATAATCAATTAATCAAAAGATTAAATTACTCTAAAATCCATGAATATCTAAAATAATATTAAATTACAAGAAAACAATTAACATATCATTGTTCAAGAAAAAGAAAATAAAGTAAAAGAAAGCACTCATAGACAAGCCTCCTTTTTCCTCATTTAAAGACATTCTTGCACAACCCTCCTTGAATTGAAGAATTCCTCCATTGATTGAGTGATTTTCTGTGTTAATCATTGAATTCCCCCATTTTCCTTTGTGTTTTTCCTCTATTTATAGGCTTGGGAAGTCTCTAAACTCGTTGGTATAATGTTCTTGGCCGAGTAGAAGTTGGAAGATACTAAAACTCCATAGATTACAAAAAATTGCATAGAAAAATCACAATCCCGCCTTTTCCTCAGAGCACAACCGGCGCTGGTTGTGTTCTGGTTCTCCACTTGTTCGCCGATTTTTTTCAAATTCTGCACAAGGTAATCCAACATGCAGTCGGCACCGCCTTGGCTACTAGAGCCAATGCTGGATCCACTCTGTTCCGCTCTATTTTGACAATTTTTTATTGCCTCGAAGTTCATGTAAACAGTGCATGGCTAGAGCTGGTTCCAGTGCCCTAGCCAGCAGCGCCTCTTCTCTATTTTGCGACGTTTTTGCTTCATTTTACTATAAAAATCTGAAATAATAAACAAAATACCTTTCCAAAGGTAACATCTCAAATATGAAGGAATATGACTAGTTATTGAACAAAATATATTACAAAATAGTCTCAATTAACTAGGAAAAGTATGACTAATTTAGCCCCTATCATCATGCAAGGCTAATTCTTGAGGCCTTGACTCTGACTCAACTGTGCAGCTCCAATGTATGGTTGTGCAACCCTCCTAAACACTTATTTTCCTTTGTTTCATGTTTATTTCAATCACTTTTATTTTGTCCACGAAATATAAGGTCTTTTAACACCAAATTAACCTACATGAAGCCCTCTTTGACAAAGGTTTGTAACCTTAAGTAGTTTGGGGTTGGAGTTCTTTGTATATACCCCCATTATAACATTATTATAATAAGTTGGATGATTTATTTAAAATTAAAAGACACTCTTGTGAGAGTTCTTTGAGGTTCTTTAATGAAGGCCAAGACCATTTCTTTTCATTCCTTACCGATGAATTATGTCTATAAACTCATAAGGATATATCAAATTAGCTTACCAAGATAGTGTCTTTAAAACTTGTTTTTCTTAGGTTTTAGCGTATGAGTCAATCTTAGCTTCCTAAATCTATTCTCCAATTTGTTCTTGATTTCTAAGCTAAATAAAGGGTTATTAGGAGTGGTTTGGAAGACTTAATTCTTATTTCTAGTATTCTAGGTTCTCTACTTGGCCTAGGGTATTAATATTTTGAATTAGGTATTTGTTTCAACACTAAAATTTCTATTTTGATACTTATTTGGCTCTTGTATTTTCACTCATAAACAACCATGAATTTAAAGAATTAGCCCCAAGATTATTTTAGATAATTAGTATCAAAGTAAGGAGATCTTTGATCCTTATTAAAGCTTAAAGACATTACAAAATCTCCAAAAATTATAAATCCTATCACTCAAATTTGAATTTCAAAAAGAGCAAGTTTTTTTTTTTTTAGATTTCTTATTTTAAAATTCTTAAGTTATGACTTGTTATTAGTATAAATATTGGAGTTGAAAATTTCTTATTGTTTGTTGATTATTAGGGTTAAAAGTGCTTAAAATTTCTGCTACATCTTGAGTTCTAAAAATTACTTACAAAGTGTTTGATAGTTGGTTTGAGTGAACCTAAGACTTTGAATTGTGGCTA
The DNA here is from genome assembly GCA_026120185.1 of Voacanga thouarsii. Taxonomy (NCBI): domain Eukaryota; kingdom Viridiplantae; phylum Streptophyta; class Magnoliopsida; order Gentianales; family Apocynaceae; genus Voacanga; species Voacanga thouarsii. The sequence continues at coordinate 1,181,361 of JANUWF010001174.1, forward strand.
ATGTTTTTGTGAACACCTCCTATAATTATTTGTCTATTGATTTCAAGCATTTTTAGAACATTGCTTGTCTAATTGAGACCATCCTAGTTGTGGAATTCTTGCTCTTGTCCTTGGATAATACGTTCCTTGATCTATCAGTGCTTCATTGAAAATCTTGTTTAAGTCATGTTCATTTAACCATCCTTCAATCAATTGAAATTGTTAAGCCTCTTAAATTCATTAAATCTTACTTGATCGATATAAATTCCTTGAGGCTTGCTATTGTTGCTGATCAAACTTCCACCTAAATCGAATCGGTTGTCTTTAGAGGGTTAGTGGACTTGTTAAAAGCAATTGGGAAGGCTTTGTGGGAAGAACTTATTGAGCATTTGATTGAATTAACAAAGGTAAGAAGGTGAGCTTATCTTATAAAAGCCAAAGGGAGTAAAATATAAGAGTTGAGTGTATACACGTAAAGGAGTACATATGATGAAATTGCTTCATCTATGCACCAAAACGTCCTAAGATTTATTCGATATTCAAGCTATATTTGAAATTCTCAATGCCAAGATGGATAAAATAAGGAGAGATATAACAAAGTTACAAACTAACCAAGGCCAAGCCTCACCCGTTGTACAAAGAAAGGGGTATAGAGAGGAAAATTGTCCTAGGATGAGAGAAGAGAACATTGTCACACCTCTATTATATGAACAATAAGGGAAGGCTTGGGAAGAACATTCCTTGGGAGGCTATCCATCTACGCCAATGATGGGAGGTAGGTATGGTTTGAGAGGAAGAAGATGTAGAATGCAAGGAAAGCATGAGGGACAAAATGTGAGAGAGCTTGCGAGGGAGTTTGAAATGATGGAATATTGGAATAAGGGAATTCATGAGGAGGACTATGGAGGACAAAATAGAACAAATGGGATTAGAATGAGAAGAAGAGAAGATAATGAGGAGGATATAGAGTTAAGATATATCAAAATTAAAGTACCATTTTGTAAGGGAAAAGTGATCGAGAGGCTTATTTTAAGTAGGAATGGAGGATGGAGATTTTATTTCAGTACTATGAATATAGAAAGTGAACCAATGTTAAATTGGTTATTTCAAATTTCTAAATATGCTTTAATATGGTGGGACCAAGTAGTATTACAAATAAAGAGCAAAAGGGAACAATCGATTGTCATTTTGAAATTGTTAAGGAACTTGATGAGAAGAAGATTTGAATCTGTACACTATTATAATAAACATTACTAAAAGTTTCATGAGCTTAGATAAGGGAATAAAAGTGAAGAAAATTTTCATAAGGAATTGGAGGTGAACTTAATAAGGGTCAATATTATTAAAGATATGAAGGCTACCAAGGCGAGGTTTTTGAGTGGGTTGAAAGAGAGATAGAAAATATGGTTAACTTACGTTCCAATAAGACATTCGAGGAGATGGTGCATATGGCCATAAAGATTAAGGGACAACTCAAGAGGAAATCTCAACCCAAAGAAACTATCTACACCAATCTTACATTCAACAACTAACCTAAAGTGAGGAAGGAACCAGCAAAACTACCAAGACCACTAAGAGAGTCCTACAAGCCTAGAGAAGAATGGGGAAAGGCAAAAACTAGAGAAGAATGAGCTAAGGAAAAGGGTAAGGGTATTGAAAGGCCCCCAAGGACTAGAGGCATTAAATGCTTGGGTTATGGGCACACCTCCTATGAGTGTCCAACTAAGGAGATAATGTTCAGCAATGCCCAAGGTGAGGTTTCCGTTAGTATCTGAGGACTCCAAAGCCATGGAAAGCATCCTTGAATTCCTTCATTAGATCCAGCCTAAAAAGATTAGGCTAACTAAAATAAGGTATCGTACCTCAAATCCCATTGACCACTATTCATGTTGCAAAGAAGATACTGTTCATGATGTTGATCAAATCACAAGCACTACCAAGTTGCGACGCCCTCTATCAGATAAACAGAGCGAAATCAGTTTAATCACCCAGGAGTGCTAGCCCCTTAGGATTCTTGAGAGACTAAAGTTTCCAGTTTTGGAAGCACGAAATTGTATGAGGAGAGAACAATAGAAAAATGGCTAGGGTTTTCTTTTAAAACCACATGACCTTCTTGGAGTCCACCTCTCATCATATCTTATCACATCCTATTTTAATTTCAAATTAAATTTGAAAAAGATAAAATAACATTTTGCCATTATCTTAGTAATTTGACTAATTAATTTATCAAGCCAGATTCTTATAATCTGGACATCCTTCATATATATAAAATATGGATACATTTCCTGATTCTTCGTATCTTGGACCTTTTTCTTAGTTCGATGAACCTGGATACATTTCCAGATACATCGAACCTAGTCACCAAGAAAATAACCTAGTGCGTTTGCTTAATTTATGACTCTATAGGTTCATTTAATTCTGGTTATGTGCCCAAATCACATTTACATGGCCCACAAGATATAAGCAGTTTCTAACAAAACCTTTTAACTACCCAAGTTAAATGAAGATCGATGATCTTTTTGAACTGAACAATAATTTAATATTTTGCCCTTTTATCACACTATATCATGATTAAGCGTAAGGCATGGAGCATGTCATCCATATTAAGCTTAATCAACTATTTTTTTTTAATCTTATAGTAGACTGTCCAAACAAATGATATCAAATATCAATTTGATATATTTGAGCATGACTAGGCATTATATAGTCTAACTTATCAAGGGGGCCGTGGACATCTCTTCCAAGTATAATAGGGACAAATTCCTTCACTATCAATCACATTCCTCACCCTAATTTATTTTATATCCAATAGTAGTCTAATTTTATTATTTGGTTAAAGACAACTTTAGACAACGTCAAGATATACACCTTATCAAGCAGGAAACTACAATGAATTGAAGTCGAGTGACTTCTAATATCATTATAGCTAGAAAGTATTTATGACATATCCCAAGAAATACTCTCACAGTGGGTCTTGTCCAATACAATTCTCTATAATATTTATTTATATTTAGGCTTGATATCCCATATATTCATGACTAGTAAAATATAGCCATCAAGTTACAAACATACTAATCTTGATTTATTATTGTTCCACTAATAATAATCGATTATGGATAATTTATGAATAGCCATTCTATTTGTTATAGGGTTTTACCATCAAGTCACGTACTTACTGACTATAAAACGAATTGCACTATTTATGGAAAAAAAATACCTCATATCGTTACAAAATATATAATGACAACAGTATAAATTCAAATTGTTTAGGGCATATCTCTAACAGTTTCATCCAGAGATGAGAAGATTAAAAATGAAAAACAAAATGAAGTGCACAATTGTGATAATGAATCTAGTGATGCAAGAATTATTATACCACCATTTTATCCCTTAACTAGTGTTGTAATTAAAGTGATAGACACTTGTGATGTAGGAGAAGATTGTAATGATGAATTGAAAAAGAGCCTACAAAGAAACATCATTTTCTACTCCTATTGTCGTATCAACCAAAAACCTGCTATCATTGACGGAGAATGTTTTACAAATGTTGTGAACGCTCGTCTTACGAAAGAATTAGGCTTATATATGATGAAAACACTCTAACCCTTATAGACCACAATGGTTCCATGATAGTGGAAAGTTGATGGTGAAAAAACAAGCTTTGTTGACAAGTGAGATATGGAAATATAAAGATGAGATTATTTGTGATGTAGTCTCCATACAAGCTAGCCATTTAATTTTAGGAAAGCCATGGCAATTTAATAGAGGTGTGTTACATGATAGGAGGAGAAACTCTTTTTTGGTTATCAAGGGAAGCATGATATATACTCTACTATCCCTACCCCCCAAGTAAGATAAGAGAAATGCAGAACAAAATAAGAGACAATGAGAGAAAAGAAAAACAGAGTGTTGATGAGAGTTTCAAAGAGAAGGAAAGTGAGAGAAAAAATGAAGAGAGAAAAGAAAGAGAGTTAGAAGAGAGGACAAAATAAAAGAGTGCAAAAAAAGAGTATTTTCAAGCCCTCTCTATCGTGTTCAATCACCTTGATTTTCGTTTGATCTCTTTGGTCTTATATTGATATTCTTCTTCAATTGGCATCAAGTTAAACTCCTTTAAACCATTAAGTGCCTCCCAAGGTCCCTCCATCTTCAAGTAGGATTTCATGAATGCTTGAGTCCTTCTTGCAATCATTTTGTCCTTACCTTTGCGATTAGCCATTGTGTAGTTTGATTATCTTCCCCTTTTTGTCCTTGTCCGTCATAATGAAGCAGAGTCTCATCACCTCTACTCTCTACTCTATTTTTCTCAATCTCACAGGAAAACAAACACACACTATTAATCAAACCAATTCTTGGTCATCTTCAATTTTCTTTCACTTATTTTTCTTATCCCATCTTCAAAGATCAAGTTGTACAGTTTTTCTTCTTCTCGGCTTCAATAAATACCTAGTAAGAAGAGGGTGTCAAACATTATAATTTCCAATTATTTTCTCCACTTTCCTCTAGACCAAGATGAGTCCTCTCTCTCTCTCTCTCTTTCTCTCTTTCTCCTGCTCAAATCAATTTCAACCTGGGAAGATTAAAGCTTTTACTCTCTTATCATCCAATTCTCAGGTAGCTCCAAGCTACATCTGTCATTATTAAGGGAACAAAATGATTTGATTTGCAAACAAGCAATTCTCTTACATTTTCACTCAAATGTTATTTTGGAAAAACTTAAGGTTGTGTAGGAAACATTATAGAATCCATCCAAGTAATATGCTAAAGCTAAAGATGGGGGATGGAGATTCAAACCACAATTCATTGAGCCTTGGAGAAATTCAAATCTTGGAGGTTTTCAATGAAGAAATCAAGCAAACCAAGTACCCCAAATTAAAGACCAAGAGGCTTGTTAAGAGATAGATGCATAAGGGGAGGCCAAAAGGAACTCAAAGTATTACACAACTCATATGGAGAGCCAAAAACATCCAATGCAACACGAAGGAGTTCAAGGAGAATAATTTTGGAGTGTCAAAATAGAGGAGGAATGGTTAGAGTGCGTGGGCATGGAACTACCTATGCAAATAGAAAATGAAATTGCTCCGAGAATTTTAGGCGCACGGACATGCACCAGGCCTACCATCGCTGCACAGCCATATGCACGGCCATGCACGGCCAATTCTTGAATCCCTGACTCTAGCACAACCATATAGCTCCAATGCATGGCCATGTAGCCCTTTTGAACACTTATTTTTCTTTGTTTCAAGTTTATTTCTATCACTTTTATTTTGTCCACAAAATGTAAGGTCTTTTAAGACCAAATTAACATGTTTTAAGCTCTCTTTCACTAAGGTTTATAATATTATGTAGTGTAGGGCTAGGGCTCTCTACATATACCACATTATAATATCTCTTGTAACAAGCTAGATAATATATTTGAGATTAATAGACACTTTTGAGAGACCTCTTTCAAATTCTTCCACGAAAGCCAAGATTATTTCATAGGATTTCATTTCTTTCCTATGAATTGAGCCTATAAACTCATAAGGATGGATCAAATTAGCTTGCCAAAATAATGTCTTTGGAACTTGCTTTCCCAGGGTTCTATAGTTGGAGTTAATCATGGTCAGCTAAATCTTTTCTTCTGTTTGTTTTTTATTTCCTAACTGAATCAAGGCTTATTAGGAATGGTTCACTACAAAAAAAAAAAGGTTCTATATATGATGCTAGTATTTAACGCGGTCTTATAGCCATCGCAAATGGTGTTTATACATGACAGACCGTCGTATATAAGACCGCCATATAAATTATAGTAAACATAACGGCCTGTCACAAAAGGTTATTATATACGATGGTTTTGAGTCCGCCGTAAATAAATGGTTCTATACAAAAGCCTTGCATTTATTTACAATGTTTTTGTGGCCATCTCAAAAAATAAAGTATTTATAGTAGTTCTTTTACGACGCTCTTTTGAGTGTCTATCGTAAAAGATTGATGTCTACAATGGTATAAAGGCTGCCATAAATGCAATTGTGAAACCCCACGTAAAGCCAACCCTAGAGTAAGGAGGTTAGGATGCATATCATATTATTTTGCATGAATATATATATTTTTAAATGATTTTTTGTGCTTTAAGCATTGTGGTTTATAGGTTAAAAGGTTTAGTTATGCTTATTGGGTAGGAAGGGTAAAATTGTAATTTTACCTGAGGTCAAAATAGGAAGATAGCTTAAGGATTACATAAGAAGAATATGTGGGTGAGAAAATAAGAACAAGAGTTGTTGTGGTTAAGTGGTTAGAGCTTTGGAATTAATCTCTAAGGTCATGAGTTCAAATCCCATCATTTAAGTTTTTATCATGATTATCTTACTTAAGTTTGAATTTTTGTTTTCTTGCATTCTATAAGAATAAGAATGTTGTCTTAGGGGAGACATGAATAGAATGTCCTAATCTTATCATTGTGTGCTAAAAAGAATTCTAGAGGAATTCTTGTCCTATTATTACCTCTAACTTGTTCTAACATTTTCATCAATTAAACTTGTTCAAAATTTATCAAAATTCATGGTTTTAATTCTAGAAAATTTCAGCAGGGATTCTTGGTCTTTGAATTTCGAAAATGAATCTTGGAGGTTGGGGTTTTAACTGAAAATAGGAGAGGAGTTAGGGAAGGTTCCCAAGAGAAATTAATCACCATTGATGAATCTTCAAACTCCACTCCATTGTGTTCACAATCTTCATGAAAGAAATCTGGAAATTTTCCAGATACTTGGCAGCCTAACCTTCGAAAATCTCAGCCATTTTTCTTACTCAATTGCTGCTGGAAAATGGCCAATTTATTCAGCTTAAGGAACTGAAAATTCTGTGCAATTCAAACTGCACAAAAAACTGCACAAACCAGAAAAAAAATTCTAGGCAGTTTCGTAACGTTCAAACCAGAAAATGAAGTGTCTTATTCCACCTTCAAGCCAGCAAAACTTCTCTGTTTTCCCCATAAAGAAGGATGGAAAACCAGCCTTAAAGGACCTTGAACACCTCTTAAAACCTCTGCAAAACGGGCTAAAGAAGTGCAGAAGTTCTGCACAAAAAAATGCTGCAACCATTTGCAGCTTTGAACACCATACAACAAGAATTTTTCCAGCTTTGCTCTCTTCAAGCCCTGGCCGAAAACCACCCTTCAACCTCTGTAAATTAACCATTATTCAGCCATGAACTAAAAACCATTACCCTCTCCATTTACATTGCACAATTGGACTTCATAATCACACCTCAAATCTCTCCTACAATCACTCCATTCAAACTTCTATTTGAACTTCAAAATTTCCAGAATTTTCTCTCCATGAAAACACCCTTGTACTAAGTTATACAACCAGAATTTCTCTGCCATTAGACTCTGATTTTCGGCCAACCTTAAAGCCTTATCAGACTTCAATCATTTCAGCAAAACAAACCAAACCAGCCGACACCATTGTAACTCCAAGAAAACTTCCATCAATCAAACACCATTAACATATCATATACCTCAGACCACTCCCCAAATCACTCCATTTGAATTTCAAATGCTTAGATTTTTCTTTTCCTCTCTAAGCTAAACCAAAACCCCTAAATTCCCTAAACTATTCAGTTAACACACTCTAGAAATTCGTCCAGCATTCTCCCTCAAATTCTCTCCATTTTCACCTGGAACACACACTACTTTTCTTCAAGCCAAAACCCACTCTAAACACCTATAATCCCTCTCAAAAACTCCAGAATACTCCTACATACTCTTTAGAGTTCATTTCTAGAATTTATAACATCAAATCTCAAAAAAAAAAAAAAATGGCATTCGGATAAAAACTGATTTTTCTCCTTGAAGTCTTAAGAACATCATCAAGGTAACCAAGAACAACTCTTTTGTTCATCTTCTTCCATTTAACCTTCTATGTATCAGACTAATGCTCTCTCTCTCTCTCTCTCTCTCTCTCTCTCTCTCTCTCTCGGCCGAAATGGTTGATCAATAACCATGGCTGTTTTTCTTACTCTTGGACAATTCAAGACTCTCAATCACGTGGACCTTCTTAAATCTTCATCGAAGTGATCATCAATCAAGTATTCCTCCTTAAACCTTCTTTTTAATTCAGCATTCATGTCTCTTAGATATTGATAGGAATAATAAAATATGAATGGGGGATTGAGTATATGCATGTGAATGAAGGGGTTGGGATTAGGACATGAGAATGATTGATCATGTTTAAGCTATATGGATTTCCTTGAGAATCGATGCATGCTCATCATGTCCTAAGAGAATTATGAATGTTTAAACATGCTAGATGTTATGTCCCCTTTGGTGAATAGGATTTTTATGTTCTTAGCTCCATTGAAGCCATGATCATGATTGTTTGGCCATGTGATAGCAAGTGTTGATTTAAGCATATGTTCATAAATGGATTAGTTTGTTGTTTGATGTTGAGGAATATGTTCATGATTCTTGTTAGCAATAGGAAAATCATGATTATGTTCTTGTTGATCCTAGGCTATTTTAATTAGTAAATTTTATTACCTTAATTAAAATTATTACTATATTTTTCTCTAAGGATTTCGAAATTGCTAGGAAGTTTTGGAAATGGGATGTTACATGAAATATTGATATTTTACTAGTCAAATAAATGATAGTTTTCCTTAAAAATAATATATGCATAGGTATAATATTAAATAAGATCTTTTATATAAATAATAATAATGACCTTGTAGACAATAGTTCAAACTTTTGCCTATATTCGTAAATATTATTTATATTAAAATTTGTTTGTTATTTATTAAACAAAAATTTAATATAATTCATTTATTATTAATTTTATTTATTACTAATTATTTATTATCTATTAAAAATTAATTAAAAATTATTTGTAATTTATTATTTATTTATAATAAAGCTATTTTTAAATTACCATTTATTAATATTATTTAGGGTTTGGTATTATTCAATATTCAAACCTTAGTTTATTTATTAATAATAACACTCAAGAATTATTATTTGAGTCTATAATTTATTAACAATTATTTTAGAACCCCTAGTTATTTTAACTTATCAAACTAGACTTATTTTATAAAATTCTTTTTCAGCTAGCCCTTAAAGCTTAGGACATTAGGGCCGTGATTTGTAATAAGTTGAACTAGGATTATTTGTGTAAGTGAATTTAGCTTGAGTGTAACCTTATGTTTTGTGTTTACCCCAGGCGGGGTTAGGTCAGCCTCGGAAGACTTTTGAATTTGAGTAAGCAAAGAATCAGGTAAGCTCCTGCATAGATTTTTGTGAAGACAAAAATTACTGTGGCAAACGAAACGCGATGTGTGCAGAAATTCATGTTGTAAAGGCAATTAAGGACTATTTTTCCTATTTATTTCAGTCAAGCAAATTATTTGAAAATCAAACAAGCAGTTTTACACAAAATGCTAAACTTTTTCTAAAACCCAACTTTGACAAGAGTTTTAGAAACCTTAATTGCTATTTCCAAATAAAGCAATGTATGATCCATTTTCTCCCAAGTGGGACAATCAACGTTGAGTACTCAATAAGGGTAGACTACCAGGACTAGTCTTTGAAGGGTTAGGGTAAGTCTCACAGTAGGTGGCCACCTCTGAGGGGTGAGTCCTTCCTGGATAGGATGCCAGTCCGGTAGGTCATGCCGGTCCGAGCTAGCAAGTTTCAGTCATTTGGACTGTGTGTTTTCGGAGTGGACAACCGGTAAGTTTAGGTGTAGAGATGGAGGAGTATCTCACCCGGTAGGCCGTACACCTACCTTTTGTCAGCTTGCACCAAATGTGGCATTTTGACCGTTGCTTAGTCATGGGGCCCAACATGTGGTAACCTATGGCTAACCATTTGAGTGATTGTATTTATTATGCACATGTGTGGATTAAAAAGCAAAACACCACTCTTTATTTTCAATACTTATTTAATGCTTGCCAGCACTTTCTCTTATGAGACTGTTACAACTTGCATACATGAATTATTTTACCTGAAACACTCAAAGCACACACAGGCTTACTGAGATTTTTATCTCGTCACCTTTTATACCATGTTTTCAGGTTGATCAGGCTGTGGAGGTCAATAGCTAGACTTGTTGCCTATGCTTTGAAGATTTTATGTTATTTTCTTTATAGGATGTTTGAGAGATTGTGGCAAACAATTTATTCTGGAATTGTTCCTGTATTTATCTTTTGGGTTGTAATAAGTTTAATTTTAAAGTATTTAGTTTATTTTATTATATGTGACCTAGTTATAAAGACCCCTTGTCTATTGAACGGGGCAACATCCCCGGCCCTGTTGGGCCTAGGTAGTAAGGTGTTACAACAATGATATATACGATGATCTTATTGTTATTTATGACATTTTATTGGCCATCGTAAAAAATACATTATTTATGACAGTTCTTTTACATTCAAATTCCCTCAACTTTCAAATTCTAATTACCTTCAATTTTGACATAATGCTATTTTTTTTTTAGCAATTTTAACAAATCTAATAGTGAAATCGTTAATTTGATATACTTAGGTTTATAAATGCATTAGCTTATAGACTCTTATATAGAGATTATGCTAGATCCATCAACAAGATATATCTTATTGCTTTTAAATTTGGTCGTATTACTTTTTTAACAATTTTAACAACTCTAACGATTGGATCGTTAATTTGATATGCATCGTTTTTGTAAATGCATTATGTTTTGGCATTTTTAAAGAGATTATGCTAGATTATGTGGCCAAATATATTCGATTAACTTCAAATTTGGTCTTAACACCTTTTCTAAATGTTTCAACAAATCTAATAGTTGGATCATTATTTTGGTATGCCTACATCTATAAATACATTAGGTTTTGGACATTTTTATTTATATTATGCTAGATTATATGCAAAAAAATCCAGTTACATTCAAATTTGGTAATAACTTTTGTCTTAGCAATTCAAACAAATTTTGTTGTTAGATCGTTAATTTGATACCTCTATCTTTGTAAATACTTAGGTTTTGGGTACACACACACACACACACACACACACACACACATTATTCAAGATTACATGCAAAATATAACAGATAAACTTTAGATTTGGTCATAACACATTACCTAGAAAGTATCGTTAATTTGATACACCTATCTTTGTAAATGCTTTTCGTTTTCGGCATTTTTCATATATTATCTTCAATTATATAGTAAAATAAATCTGATTAACTTCAAATTTGGCCGTAACACTTTTTTTAACAATAAAGGTTAGATTATGAATTTGATACGCCTATCTTTGTAAATGTGTTAGGTGTTGAGAATTTTTGTAGAGATTATGCTCGATTACATAGTAAAATAACACTTTTATAGTAAAATAACACTTTTAGCAAGTTCAATAGATCTAAAAATTGGATTATTAATTCGATATGCCTATATTTGTAAATACATTAGGTTTTGGGTATTTTTACAGTGATCATGCAAGATTACGTGGAAAAATATATTTTATTAACTTCGAATTTGGCCACAACACTTTTCTTAGTAAGTTAAAAAATCTAATGGTTCTATCGTTAATTTGATATACCAATCTTTGTAAGTACATCATATTTTGGGCATTTTTATAGAGATTATACTATATTACATGGCAAAATACATCCGATTATCTTCAAAATTGATGATAACATTTCTCTTAGCATGTTTAACAGATCTAATGATTAGATTATTAATTTGATACACGTATCTTTGTAAATGCATTAGGTTTTGGTCATTTTTTTAGTAATTAAATTAGATTACATGGCAAAATATATATGATTTTCTTCAAATCTACTCATAATACTTTCCTTAGTATGTTCAACAGATTTAACAGTTGGATCATTAATTTGATATACCTATCTTTGTAAATGTGTTAGGTTTTGGGCATTTTTATAGAGATTATACTAGATTAGGCACCATAATACATCCGATTACCTTCGCATTTGATCATAAAACTTTTCTTAGCAAGTTCAACAGATCTAATGGTTGGATCATTAATTTCATACACCTATCTTTATAAATGCACTAGGTTTTGGGCATTTTTATTGAGATTGGTCGACATTACGTGGAAAAATATATTAGATTATCTTGAAATTTGGTCATAAAACTTTCTTTAGTAACTTCAATAGATCTAATGATTGGATCGCTAATTTGATTTACCTATCTTTGAAAATAGGTTAGGTTTGGGGCATTTTTATTCAAATTATTCTAGATTACTTGTCAAAATATATCCGATTAGCTTTCAATTTAGTCTTTGCACTTTTCCTAGCAATTTGAATAAATCTTAACTTTAGATTTGCTCTAACCACCTTTTTCTTGTAATTTCAACAAATCTAACGATTAAATCATTAATTTGATATGCCTATCTCTGTAAATACCTTAGGTTTTGGGAATTTTTGTGAATATGTTGTTAGATTTTGTGAAAATATATCCGATTACCTTCAAATTTGGTAATGACACTTTTCTTAGCAATTTAAACATATTTTACGGTTGGATCGTTAAGTTGATATGCCTATCTTTGTAAATACATTAGATTTTAGGTATTTTTATATATGTTATAATAGATTATGCACAAAATATATCCGATAACCTTCAAAATTGATCATAACATGATAGGAATCAAATTAGGCATGCATGCCATTTTCAAGAAGGGGGAAGAAGGACAAAATCACACTTCATGGTTCCATGGGTGAGAAAAATAGTTAAGAGGATTCAAGAGAATTTTCAAGGTAACAAATTCAACAAACCCAGGGCTAAGAAGATTGTGCAGAGATGGATAGTAAAGGAAGGGCTGAAGGACAAACGTCACAAGCAACAATCCATGTGGAGGATCAAGCCAATCTTTAAACAAGTATTAGAGGCCAAAGGAGTATCAGGAAGAGCTCAAGACGACCAACATTTCATTTAGAGGATCAAAGAAATATAGAGAAATGGAATAGAGGTTTAAAGAGCAAGTTTTGTAGTGCAATAAAGGGGGGACAGTGACCAAAATGCACCTGGTGCCAAGTTCACTAGCATACCTAGTGCCACGTCCATACTGGAGTAGAGTTCTACTTCCAGAACACACCTGGCGCAGGTCCACCCAAGCACCTAGTGCCAGGTCCATTTGGGCCATGCCTTGTTTTATCGATTTTTCTTGTTTTGTTCTACTTTGTTCCCAATTAAATTCCAACAATTTTTACTGTGTTTTAACCTACTTTTAAAGTATGTAATAGGACCTCAAAGCTTGTATTATGGCTATTTAATAGTTAGGATTAATTTATTAATTCGTTTAGGGCAAGACATTTATATATATACCATTATAACTATTGTAAACATAACTTTTGATATTTTGAATAGATAAATCTTTTGTTTTCTCTAGAAAGAGTTCTTGAGGGTATTCCTCTTGGGTGATTTCCAAATCAATCAAGACTACTCTTAAGTTTTAGTCTAACTTAAGAATCTAGTCCCTAATCATCTTAGGATAGATCATTGTTCATTCTAAAGTGGGTCATAGATTCCTAGCTAATCTAGAGGTCTTTTAGAAGTTCATTTAGTTGCCTAAATTTTTTGATACAATTTGTTCTTGTTCCTTCATGGATTAGGAGTGTTTAAGTATTGATTTAGTTTGCTTAATTTATTAGATTTTAGGTCCTAGGAAGCTATTTTACCTAGGGTTCTAGTCTTGAATTAAGTCACTTGAATTTGAGCTTCAAATCTCAAAGTGGTTCTTCTCAAGAACATATCAAAAAGTTTAGTGTCAGAGGAAGCTTATGTTAATTCTAATGAACACAACTTTCATTGGACAAAGGTACAGTCTCTTAAAATATTTGGTAAATTTTTCAGATTTTCATCACTTTATTGGGTGCTATTTTTGAATGCTTGAAAATTAAAATTATGCCATGAACTTGATGTTAGATTGAACTTATATGCTTGTATGATGTTTGTGGAATCATTTGGCATGAATATTTGTTGATTTTGAACATAAACAAGGTAGAAATCTCAATCAATCCATTGCTACAAATTCAAATCCTATAACTAATTTTCTTGTAGTTTTTGAGAATTGAATACTTCAAATTGTGCCACGGGTTTGATGTGAAATTGAGCCTACATGTTTTCTTGATTACTAGAAAGTTATTAGAGGTTTAAAATTGTAGGAATTTTGAGGTTTCTTGGGTGTTTTTGTTGCAAAATTTTGAACACGAGAAAATCCTGTAACTCATGTTCTTGCTAATTTTGGGAGCTATAAAACTCAAGTTTTTTCTATGTTATTGCTTTGAAATTGTTTCTTAATGATGGTATAACTATTAGGGAGTGATTTTTATTGTGATTCTTGAGTTTTTGGGTCGTGACAAGTGTGGAAAATTTTAAAACCTTTGAGTTACATGGTTGCACATCAACTGTCTGATATTTTGCTTGAGTGAGCTTTTCATTTGAAATTGTGGCTAGAACTTTCATGAACACTTCTATAATTGGTTAGCTATTACTTTCAAGTATCTTGGGGACATTGCTTGTCCAATTGAACTCATTATAGTTGCTGAATTCTTACTCTTATTCTTAAGTGCTATGTTCTTGAACTTCTAGTGCTTCATTGAAAATCTTGATAGGTCTTGTCCATTTACCCATCCCTTAGTCTATTGAAATTGATGCACTTCTTGAATTCGTTAACTCTTTATATAAACTCCTTGAGACTTATTGTTGTTAATGATCAAACTTCCTTCTAAGCCTAGTTAACTATCCTTAGTGGGTTAGCTTGACATGTCTAGTTTGATTAATTCCTAAGCAATTAGGGATGTTGTGTCTCTTAGGGATATGCCATAAAATAATTTGTACTTATACTATTGTCATTATATATTACGTACTAATATAAAGCATTTCTTTCTATGAATAGTGCATTTAGTTTTGTGGTCATCAAGTACGTGACTTGATAGTAAAACCCTATAACAAATACAATGACTATTCTTCTATTGTCCTTGATCGATTATTATTAGTCGAACAATAATAAATTAAGATTAGTATATTTATGACTTGATGGCTATATTTTACTGGTCTTGCATATATATGATATCAAGTTAAAACATAAATAAATGTTAGAGAACATTGTATTGGACATGACCCACTGTGAGAGTACTTTATGGACCAAGTCATATGTACTTTCCAGCCATAATGATATTAGAAGTTCTTCGACCTGAATTCATCATAGTTTACTGCTTGATAAATTCAATATTTTGACGTTGTCTAAAGTTGTCTTTAACCAGATAATAAATTACACCGCAGTTGGATATAGAATAAACTAGAGAGAAGAATATGATTGATAGTGAAGGAATTTGTCCCTCTCAATTTTGGGAGAGGTGCCCATGGGCCCCTTGATATGTTAGACAGTTAAATCCATGGGCATGCTCAAATATATCAATTTGTGATATTGATATCATTGGTTTGAATAGTCTACTATGAGATCAAGAAAAAATTGATTAAATTTAATAAGGATGACATGTTCCATGCCATATCCTTAATCTGGATATCACGTGACAAAAGGACTAAATATAAAGTTATGGTTTGGTTCAAATAGATCATTGATCTTTATTTAACTTGGATAGCTATAATATTTTGATAGAAATTGCTTACAACTTGTGGGCAATTTAAATGTGATTTGGGGACACTACCAACATTAACTGAACCTATAAGGTCGTACATTAAGCGAACACGTTAGATTATGTTTTTGGTAACCAGGTTCGTTGTATCTGAAAATATATCTAGGTTAATTAATCTTAGAAAAATGACTAGATACAATGAATCGGGAAATATGTCCACATTCGATGTATTTGGAGAATGTCCAAATTATAAAAATCTGACTTTGTAAATAAATTAGTTAAATTACCAAGATAATGGTAGAATATTATTATATTAGTTTTAATTTACTTTAATTTAAAATAGAATATGAAAAGATATTATAAGAGTTGGACTGTAAGAGGTTCGAGTGGTTTTAAAAAGAAAATCCTAGCCGTCTTCTTATGTTAGTTCTCTGTTAAAACATCCATGCCTTCATTACCAGAAAAATTAAGCCTCTCAAACTCCTAGGCGCTAGCACTCCCGGGTAACAAGCTGGTTCACCGTGTGTATCCAATAGAGGGCATTTGCACATTGCAGTATCTAGTGATCGTTTGAGTTGCACGTATGCCAAAAAATTAGAAGACAGAGGTCTTGATTACAGCGAACAGAGGTAATTCTGTAACTCCCAGATCCATCTTAATTGTTTGGCTTGGGTCCTTGGAAGAGATTCGTGGATGTTTTCCGTGTATTTGGAGTCCATGAATCCTAAATGTGTTGGGAAGAAATCTTTGAGGAATTAAGAGTTTGAAAAAGGTAAGAGAGTGAACATATTGTGATAAAAGCCAAGAAAAGTGCATACACGAGTGAAGAGTGACCACTAAAAATTTATTGTAAACATGTAAGAGAGCGAAGTGAGAAATTACTTTGGTGTTTTCTACATAAATTTTGTAGGTACTTCTCTTGAAAGCAAGTTTACAATGGCTAGTTGGAGCGGAAGCAGAAGTGGAGAGAGTGACTATTATGAGGAGTCTTACTATAGTGCAAGTGGTTATGGGGAATGTGATGAATATAAACAAGAATATGAGGGAGATAATCATGACAAATGTGAATATGACTATGAGAAAGATTATTGGGGAAATGAAGAAGATCATGAAAATTTTCTTGATAGTGGAGATGAGTATTATAGGGATAGCTATGATGAAGGGCCAAGCACTAGTGGAAAAGGATATGACGGGTTTGATGGAAAAGTAAATTGGAAATATGAGAGGGATGAATATGTGGGTATAAATTATTAGAACTATGCAGTTTGTGTTGGAGGACCACAAAAATATTCAAAGAGTGGTATGCCAAAAGAAAGGGAGTATAGGTATTTCTATAAAAGTCCAAAAGTATCTAGGCCAAGAGAAAAATTTGTATCGAAAAATTCTTTGAAAAGTGATTTGAGAAGAAAGAAGGATGTGGAGAATAGGGAGTTGAAGTACAAAAAGAAATTGACACCTTCGTTATTTGGGAAAAGAGATTCCAGGGTATACTATGAATGGGAAAGAAGACTGAAAATTTTGTTTAAAAGCTTTGAGTGCAATGAAAGAAATCAAGTGAGTTGTGCCTTAATGGATTTCTCCAAAAATGATTTTGAATGGTGGGAGCAAATAAATGAACAAAGAAGGCAAAACGGGTATCAAATGGTGGTTTCTTGGGAAGAGATAAAAGATTTAATGCGGAAATGGTTTGTACCTAATGAGTGCCAAATATGTTGAAGCTTTGCTCATATATCTTATAATTGTCCAATAAGTTCTAAGCATAGTGACGGAAGTACAATGCAAAATTTTTCAAAAGGATGGATGAGGAGAAAACAATATTATGTTTGCTCTACTTGTTGGGACTATGGTTATAGTTTATGTGATTGCCCAAGATTGAATGGTCAAGGAAGAAGTTTGATTTGCAAAAGGGTAGTGCAAATCCTTGCGAGCATTATAGTGGCTATGGGAAGAAATCCTTTGATTCACAATGGAAGTCCTCTAAAAAGCAAAGTGAGACTCATAAATATGAGGAGCAAAGAGCTAGACTTGAGACCAAAGTAGACAAGAAAAATGTTGTATATTTTGACGAGCCAAGAAAGGCAAGAAATGAAGAAAAATCTTAGAGAATTGAGAAAAATGAATTGCATGACTTTGAGAAGAAGGAGAAGCTAGAAAATGAGGCCAAGTGTCACGGAATGCTCAATCAAGATGATGAAGTAGTGCATTAAGAAGTTGAGAAAAATATTAATGAGATTGATGAGGAGCTTAGTGATAATAAAGAAGAAGAAGTGGATCATTTGAGTACAATAAATGGGGTGACTAAAGAGTTCTAGAATATCTTATTCTTTCTAGATGAAAAGTCATACCCATTAGAAGTGATAGAGGAGAATAAACACGAAAAAGTTGAGCAAAAGAGTATGGAATTTATTGAAGAGCCAAAGAACTTAAGGATTGAGGTAGAGAATAATCAAATGCATGCTATGGATGAAGGTCCTAAAAGTGCTTCAAGTACCTATGAAGTGGGAAAGACCTCACATACACAAGTGGAGAAAAAGTAGAGTTGGCTAGAAGTTGTGCAACAGCAAATGAGAACATGTGAAGTTAGAAAGTATGAAGCATCTAGTTCAACTTCACAAAATGACACCAAATCTATTGGAGGAGATAGAGTAGATGGAAGAAATGGGGATACATTTGAGAACCCATGTGTGTTTATTGGTGTTATGAGGGAAGTTGTTGAAACTTGTGTGATTGAAGGAAAAGAGGATTTACAAAGAGAAAATATTTCCTATTCAAGGTCTCAAATCAAAGAGAAACCATGTAGCTTGATTTTTAATGGAGGGAATAGTAAAAATGTAATTAGTGCTACATTGCTGAAGGAATTGGGAATGGAAACCTTGAAACATCCTAAACCTTATCAGCTGCAATGGTTGAACAATTGTAGTAAAGTAAATGTGAACAATATATGCCCATGCAAGTTTGGCATATATTGTTGGGAAGGCCTTGGCTATATGATAGAGAGGTAGTTCACCATGGGAAGAAAAACAATTACTCTTTACGAAAGGATGGAAGAAAATTCAAACTTTATCCTATGCCCTCAAGTGAGATTGTAAAAGATCAAAATATTTGGAAAGTGAAAGATAAAAAGAAAAGAGAACAAAAAGAGAGGGAAAAGCAAGAAAAGGGGAAACACGAGCAAGAGAGAAGAGAAGATGCAAAGAAAGAGAGAGTTAAAAGAGAAGAGGGAAGAGACAAGAGAGCATAAAGATAAAATAAGAGTGCCAACTTGGGTTTAGAGAGGTGAAAACAACAAGGAGGAGGAAAAAGAGCGAAGTAAGGTGAGAACAAAAATTTAGGTTGAGAAGAGAGGAAACAAGGGAGTTGTTAAGGATTAAAAGCTAAAAGTTTTCTATAGGAATCAAATTAAACATGAAGGCCATTTTCAAGAAGGGAGAAGAAGGACAAAATCACAGTTCATGGTGCCATAGGTAAGAGCAACCTTCAAGAGGAATCAAGGGAGTTTTCAAGATAACAAAATTCAACAAACCCAGGTCCAAGAAGATTGTGAAGAGATAGATGAAAAAAAAGGGACAAAAGACGCACAACAAAAGGAACAATCCATGTGGAGGATCAAGCTAACCTTTAAACAAGGATTGAAAGCCAAGTGAGTATCAGGAAGGGCTCAAGATGACCAACGTTTCATTTGAAGGATAAAAAAAACATAGAGAAATGGAATGGAGGTTCAATGAGCTAGTTTTGAAGTGCAACAAAATAGGGGAGGACATCCAGAGCCTACTCAGTGCCGGCCATAATCTAGCAAAAACAATAGCTACCGGACAAATTATACTCGGTGTGGGTGTAGTCCTTTGACCTGGCACCAGGTCCATGCGGGCCATGCGCAGTTTTACTAAATTTTCTTGTTTGTTTCCAAATAAATTCTCACGACTTTTATTATGTCCTAACCTATTTTAAGAAATGTAATAGGGCTTAAAAACTTGTATTAAGGCCATCTCATTTCTTTGCTTTGTTTACTAATTAGTTATAGAAATTTACAGGGCCTAGAAATACTCCATTATAGCTTCTTTTGTAATAGTTTTCATTCAGAATTCAAATTTCAAAGAGAGAATAGAGTGTTGAACTCTTGGAGAGGAGAATTCTATTAGTGTTGTGCCCTAGAGGCAATCACTTGTACATTGTATATGACACATTTTATTTTAATAAAAGGCATTATTTATCTTACAGATTCTTTTGTTTACTTTTAAGCAATATAACTGTTCGATAATGTCCCTAGTACAACACTGTGTTAAGGAAATCATCATAGAGATCATGAAATGAAATTCCTACTACACTGTATAGTGTTAGTACTTAAATAGTCCCTAGTCGTAGTATTAATGAGACAGGACATTATTAATGTGTTAAGACTAGCATGTGTTAAACTTCCTGATTTGATCAGGCGGTAGTTCTCATATCCGTGAGTATTGAGATACTTAAAGTTAACACATGGATGCTTGTTAATGGAACAAGTTCATTGGATGACCTAGCTTTGAGATAATCACATGGATAACGTTTTAGTGCCAGTGATATAATCTCAATATAGCAAACGTGCAAGTATCCTTTGACTTGAGATCTCCAAGGTACTTTGTTTGCTGAGCGTTGTACTTTGATTCCAATCTCCGGAACTCGATCAAGAGCCGCCTATGGGATGTATATATATATATATACACATATATATACATATATATATATATATGTATGTATGTTTATTTTTTTTGTGTATATTTATATATACATGTATGTATATATATGTATTTGTTATGTATACAGGGGGTTGTGTTTGGATTTTTATCTCTCTCTCTCTCTCTCTATATATATATATATATATATATTGGCATGTATATGGTGTGTGTGTGTGTATATATATCTATATATATTACTATATATTAATATGTTACATTAATAAATTTATATTTATATATTATAATAGTATATTAATTGTATGTGTGTGGATATACATACATACATATATATATATATATTATGTATACAAGTATATTAATATATTAGATAAAATATTCTAACCACCCTTAAACTTTAACAAATTTTTATTTCTACCATCAAACTTTAAAATATGTAATTTTAGCCCTCAAACTTTTCAAACACCTAAAAAATAGCCCTTTCAGCAATAAAAGCTCAAGTACAATACAAAATCACCAAATTTTAGCTCTCATTCCCCCATTTTTTATTTCTAAAATATTATTCTTCAACTTTAATCTCGCTTTTTCTCTTCGAATTTCTTCATTTATCCATAACAATTTTAAGATCTAACTTCGAACCTTTTATGCCACTTAATAATCTTGAGATTACTTTTTCGCACATTTTTGAATCTAACCATACAATAAAAATAACATATTTTACCATTTGATAAACAAAACTAAGACATAAAGATGATGAAGAAAAAAAAAACCGATTTAGTTCTTAACGAATAGTAATTTTCTTAACATCTCCACAGAAAGGAAGAATAAATCTGAATGCAAAAGTGAATTACAAAAAGAAAAAAAAAATCTAAAAAGAGAAGTAAGAGACGCACAAGTCACAGTAGTCATTTCCTGTCATATATAGATGTTACTTTATAAAAATTATAAGGATGGCACCACATTGAAAGAGTTGAACGATTGAAAATATCTATAAAAAGGTCATGTGCAAGTGATGTAATGAACTTCCGTGAGCATTTAATAGTTTTAATTGATGGAAGAGCTCTTTTTTAGATATTTTAAAAGTTCGAGGCTAAAAATCACACATTTTAAAATTCGATGATGAAAATAAAATTTTTGAAAGTTTAAGAGAGGCTGACATATTTTGCCCTAATATATATCAATACATTTACATATGTGTGTGTATATAAATATCTATTAAAATATTAAAAAGTAATATAATATATATATATGTATATAAATGTTTATATATATATATAGTATATTAATATATACATATATGTATTTGTACATAAATGTGTGTGTGTGTGTATGTATGGGCACACATACATATATATATATATGTATGTATATTTATATGCATGCCCATACATATATAAATATAAATGTACACACACACACACACACACACACACACACACATATATATATATATGTTGGAATGTATATCCAAAATATCCTATGTATTTCTATATTTTTAAAATTAACAAAAGTTTCATTCATTAAAGGTTGTTTGTGTACATATATTGCACATTAAAGGTCTAAATATGTTAGTAAGTAATCTATGTGATGGGATTGTACTTTCATAGCAAGGTGTAGGTTATTGGCTACTAACACATAAGCAGAAAATTATTCTTGATCGATTGATGGAGTTGTGGACATCATCAAGGCTTAGATAATTACACTATAGTTTTCAAATGGGGAATTGTTTACCTTTAACCAGTCAGTAATCCACTTACACCAATAGTGTAAGCATATTTGGAATACGTAGAATTGCACCATATGATAATAATATTTATAAAAGTACTAAATAAATAATTATTGGTTTATCACAGCTATTACGTGAATGAGTACCCTATGACTTGAGTATAAGTTGGTAGTTTGATGAAGCTGGACTTAAACACTTTAACGTATGTTGGGTGAGGCCTTATCACAAGGTCAATAACCTTGCATTTTGGGTGTACGACTTAAGTTAATTAAGACAGATTTATACAATAGAGTTTCTATACTTCATTACATGAAGAAATCACCCCCATGTGATTATTCAGGATAATCTAATTATCCAAGGCTCTGTAAAACGTGACTAAACATGTACTCTTTTGTGTAGCTCTCTGTGATAAGTGGATACATACTGAAAGTAATAGATTATCAGACAACCCATCAAAAGATGGTAGATGTCATTGAGAAATGTGTTAGTACATTTTTCTATCTCAATGACGAGTGTTATGTAGGGGGATATTTTCATCATTACACCTGTAGTCCGAAGATACTGCATTTGCAATATTATTCTCAGGGTCAATATTTTCATTTGGTGATAAATAAAATATTTAAAATGATTAAAATATTGCTATTTGTTAGCTGGGATATTTTGGTCATTTTAGTAGGAAAAAAATAATGTCTTTTGGTCCCAGAGTAGCTCAAATAACCTTACTAATTTATTTATTATACAGACTTATTAGGTGAATTTATAATTGGAAGAGTTATTCTAAAAGTCCAATTAATTATTTATTTGGGCTAGAAAAATTAATTAGGACAATTTAATTAATTAGTTTATTATTTAATTATCTTGGGTAATTTTGAATTGGGCCCAAGTGGATTAATTAAGTAATAAAAGAGCTAATTTAATTAATTAGTTTATTACTTAATTATCTTGGGTAATTTAATATTGGGCCTAAGTAGATTAATTAATTAATAAGAGATCTATTTAATTAGTTTTGAACTAATTAAGAAAAACCCTGCCCCACCAGAGTGTTGTGACGGGTTTAGGATCTTTAGAATACTGGGGAGCCGCCACTGTAAAAAGGAAAAAGGAAATAAGGAAAGAAATAGAAAACACTGACTAATATTTTTTTTTAAAAAAGGAAAAGGAAGATGTTTAAATAGGCATCAGGTGTGCCTATGTTGATGGACCAAATTTCACAAGAAATAAACAATAGCTTTTCGGTTGTCCTTGAGAATGAACGAAAGCTATGGTTTTCCTTTGCCATTTTCTTCATTTTTCCTTCAACATTTAGCTCTTTGTTTTTCTTCCAATCATCATCACCCTAGTTCTACTTTCATTGGTAAAGGCCCATAAAGGTTAGAAAATACTCTGGAAGGTCAAGACCCTGCAAACAAGGTATGTGTTTGATGCGAATGAGTCAATAGTTAACTGGCATTCCTACGGAACAAGTAAATGTACTTGTTCAAGAAGCACCATCGAACCCAAATTCAACTTTGGCTATTCACGTAAAATGCCCTAGAAGTAAGTATTCCTAGACTTTAGATCAGTAAAAAAAATTTAATATGCTGTCTTCCACTACGTATTTATTTTTCCCACAATCCTTCAAGTGGTATCAGAACCATAGTTTAATCTAGGAGTATGCTTAGGGTTAATAACCATAAAAGGTGGTTCCTTTACTAATAAAATATGATCTTTGTGATTGTATAAATCCCTCGTGGCTTTTGATATGGGCAGATTTTCTGTATGCCTTATGCATATATGCATAGGCACTTGTAATTTATTACTAATATCTTTCCATAGAATTTGTGTATGGCTTGTTCTGAACGGCATAGGTGTTTGAAATTATATTTTGAATTTTATGTATGAATTTTTATATTAAAAAATGGTGCCCTAGATCATACCTAAAGAAAACTCTTGAAGGAAATTGTAGAAAACTAAGAGAAATGGAGGTGCACAGGAAGGGCCCAGCCGTGGCCGAATAGGAGAAAAATTATCCCACAAGCCGTGAATGGCAAGCTAACACCTGTGGCCGGCCCCTGGAGTTTTTCTCCCTAGAAGCCGTGAGTGACTTTCCTGAAACAGCGGCTGGCTTTTGGGAGTTTTACTTCCTCAAGTCACAGTTGGGTTATAGGAAGCTACGGCTGGCTTAGGAGACTCATCGCCCTGATGCTACAAATTGGTTTGCTAATGCTACGCTAGGTTTTGGAGTTCAGTAGGTCACGGGTTGCTGTTTCGGGTTGCAAGCTCCAATTCAGCTTTTTCCTGAAGTTTTTCTTATTTTATTTTTTTTCTTTTAGGGCCCATATGACATGATCTTGAGTGGTTTAATGGATGAAACAATAGGCAACAATAGACACAAACCTTAGCTCAATTAGTGAAACCCAAACAGTGGAAGTTTCTTGGCAAAAAGAAGAAAAATAATTATCTATCTACACTCTAGCAAACTCTTCAAGAACTAAGCCCTAAAGACCCACAAGAATAGTAGCAAGATTTGCTATAAATTCACCCAAATATCCTTGAAACAACAAAGGAAATAAAGAATAAAAGAAGTAGAATGACAGGCACCCAAATAAAGGATTCAAGATAAACATTAGAAGAACAAAGCAACTATGACCCAATCAAGAGAAACCACATCGAATTATCCACAAGATTTAGTGAGTCATTCAAATGCAGGACTAAACCCTAACCCTGGTCTTGAACAAGATGAACAAGAAGGTAAAAACCTCTTAAGACTCTTCTTTCAAATTTGAATAAAGTAGATTAATTGTCTTGTGAAATCACTAAAAAGATGTCTTTCTACTATCCTAACCCTAGCCCAGTGATTACTAAGGCCCACAGAAAAAATAAGGCCTTAAAAGGTCTTTACATAGAAGAAACTGAAGAAAATCATCAAAATCCAAAAAATAGAGCCTATGACTCGACATGAACAGCACCAAGCGCAGGCGCTAGACCTGGCGCCAGGTCTACACTGGAATTCCAGCATTTTCCCAGTAGTGTGCACTTAGTGCCTGCTTAGCTTTCTGGGCCCGGTGTCGAGTTAGCTAAGTCTGCTAGTTTCAGTATTTTCTCTCTCGTTTGATGTAGGCTTAAGTTGTTGTTAGGACCCCTTTTGGATAGTCATCAATGTGATCTCTTGGCTACCTTCATCTCCCTTCCAAATCTCTTCCATCTTTAAACATTATTGTAAGAGCAATTGGATATCACCTTGGAACCTCATGGTCTTTGATCTTGTCATTGGTCCTTGCAAGATCAATTCACCTTCTTTAGATTGAACCAATTGACTAGCTTGGTTCCCATCATCTCCCCCTTCTTAAAGTTGATTCTTCCATGAATTATCACCTACATCAAAAGGAGTTAAGTTAATAACGTTAAATGTTGCACTCACTTTATACTCACTGGATAAATCAATCTTATAGGTACTATCTCCAACACGGGCAATGACTTTGAGGGACCCATCGTCTCTTGGGTCTAATTTTCTTCTTCTTTGAGAGGGAAATCCCTCCTTGTGAAGGTGAACCTATACCCAATCGCTAGGCTCAAATGAAATATTTTTCCTTCCTTGATTTCTTTTAAGAGCGGTTTCTTCATTTCACTTTGCAATAGTTTCCTTCACCTTTTCATGGAGAGTCTTCACCACTCCCGCCTTCTTGTCCCCATCGAGGTTCATTCATTAACCTACAAGCAAAGGAATAAAATCCAATGGAGTTATAGGGTTAAAACCATACATAATTTCAAAAGGAGAATAAGTAGCAGTAGAGTAAATGTCCCTATTGTAGGCAAACTCAATGTGTGGCAATCATTCTTCCCAATTCTTTAAGGTCTTTTTTATAATGTTCCTAAAAAGTTGTGTAAGTGTTCTGTTGACCACTTTCGTTTACCCTTCTGTTTGAGGGTGGCAAGCTATGGAAAACAAAAGGTTAGTGCCAAGTTTGTTCTATAAAACCCTCCAAAAATGACTACGGAATTTTGTGTCCCTATCAGATACAATAGTCTTTGGAATCCTATACATCCTCACCACTTCTCTGAAGAATATATCTACAATATAGGAAATATCATTAGTCTTGGAACAAGCTACAAAATGAGCCATTTTCGAGAATCTATCAATAACCACAAATATGGAATCCTTACCCCTTTTGAAACTAGGTAATCCTAGGACAAAATCCATTGAAATGTCAACCTAAGAAGCATTTGGAGTGGATAAAAGGAGTGTACAAACCATGTGGAAGTGATCTAGATTTAGCCCTCCTATAAATTATGCATTGAAAATAATATTTCTCTAAATCCCTTCTCATTTTTTACCATAAAAAATGTTCCTTAAGGATGCCTAGTGTCTTTGTAACACTAAAATATCTATTAATCCCCCACTATGGGCTTCCTTAATTAGAAATTCCCTAATGGACCCCTTTGGCACATAAATCCTTGCCTCCCTAAACAAAAATCCGTCATGCCTATAGTATATAACAAATGCACATTTCTCGCAAGCATGAAAAATATTCCCAAACTCCTAATCATTGTCATACAATTCTTTCACAAGTTTAAAATCAAGAAGTTTAGCATCTGAAGAGTTTAAAAGTGCATACCTTCAGGATAGTGCATCCGTAACCACATTCTCCTTACCCTTTTTGTATTTAATAACATATAAAAATATGATAGGAATCCGTCCATGCAACAAGGCACATCTAACGAAGGGGAATGGAAAGTCAAGACTTACTTTAGGTCTCACTGGAAACATTCAACATTCTAGAAGTTTTGTGAGGATTTTAAAGCCATCCAAGCATACAAGCCAAGCGCCAAGAAGTTTGGCAAGAGACGGGTAGTGAAGGAAGTTGCAAATGGGACACAAACAGAACAACAATCCTTGTGGAGAATCAATCGAACCATTAAACAAGGAATTAAGGCTAAAGGAGTATCAAGAAGATCTCAAAAACACCAACATTTTATTTAGAAGATCACAAAGACACATGGAGAAGAAATGGATATCAAATGAGCAAGGATACATGTGCAACAAAACAGGGGAGTGAGCCCTACAGCTGAACTGGCACTGGTCGAGAGAGATAGAACTAGCACCAGCCCAAAATTGGCTCATTCTATCTTAGACAGAATAGAGCCGACGCTGGCTCCGTGTGCCAAAGCCGGTGCTGGCCCCAGTCGGGCTATACCTGGCTCTTTACTATTTTTCGTATTTTCAGCCTTTTTATTTGTTATTTAATTTTTGCGAATTTTATTATATTTTAACCTATTTTAGCACATATAATAGGGCCTAAAATCTTGTGTTAATTCCATTTAATTGTTAGGATTATTTTACTAATTAGTTTAGGGCAAGGCATCTATATATGTGCCATTATAACTCTTGTATAAAATAACTTCGATATTTTGGATAGACAAATATTTTGTTCTTTCTAGAGTGTGTGTTTTGAGGGTGTTCCTCTTGGGTGACTCCCATATCAATTAAGACTTCTCTTAGGCTTTAGTCCAACCTAAGAATCTACTCTCTAATCTTCCTATGATAGATCATTATTCTTTCTAAAGTGGGTCTTAGGTTTCTAGCTAATCTAGGATTCTTTTAGGAGTTTTATTGGTTGCCTAAATCTTTCCATCCTATTTTTTCTTGATCCTTCTTGGGTTAGGGGGTGTTTGAGTGTTGATTTAGTTAGCTTAGGTCGTTAGATTTTGGTTCTAGGTGGAAAGTTTTACCTAGGGTTCTAGTCTTGAATTATGTCGCTTTATTTTTAGCTTTAAATCAAAATAGGTGCTTTCAAGATCATATCAACGTGGTATCAGACCAAGGTTGCGTTGATTCTTATTAACACATCTTTCTTTGGGCAAAAGGTACAAGCTTCTTAAGAGCTTGTTGAATTTTCTCAATAGTCATCACTTATTTTTGTGCTATTTTTGAATGCTTGGAACCCATAATTAAGCCATGAATTTGATGTTAAATTGATATTATATGTTGGTTCGATGTTTGAGGAATTATTTGGCATGAATATTTGTTAATTTTGAGCATAAACAAGGTGGAAATATCATCAAAACCATTGCTGGAAATTCAAATCCCCTTACTCTTTTAGCCACAATTTTTGGAAGCTCAATACTTCAAATTTATGCATGGGTTTGTTGTGAAAATTAATGCCTACATGTTTGGTTGATATTTAGGTAGCTATTTGTGGTGATAAATTGTAGAGAACTTAAGGTTTATTGGGTGTTTTGCTACAAAAATTCTTAACAAAAAAAAAAAAATCCCATAACTCTTTTTTTTGCTTTTTTGTGAGTTTTAAAACTCAAAATTTGTCCATGTTATTGCTGTGAAACAGTTCCTTGATGTTAGTATAACCATTAGGGATTGATTTTTATTGTGAGTTTTGAGTTTTTGGGTTGTTATAAGGAAGAAAATTTTGGAGTAGCTTTAGTTATGAGCTTGCATACAAAGTGTTTGATATGTTGCTTCTATGAATTGTGATTGTGTAAACATGACTAGGAAATGCTTCATATGATGAATTCCTATGATTTTCTTGCTTAGTAACTTGTTTGAGTAAGAATTATCATTTGTTACTAGTAGAAAATTGTTGGTGATTGTATTTTATGCTATAGTTTGGAAAAATTATTGGTGCATACATAGTCACATCGCTTGTCCTTGAATTCTTGAACTTCTTGTGCTATTATTGCCTTGAGTGAGTTAATTGTGCATCAAAATTACAACCTTGGGGTTGTGATAGCATCTTAACATTTAAAAATCCTTCATTTGAGTAGTTGTCTAACAAGTGTTCGATGAAATTCCTATGTGACTTTACAATTCATTGTATGAGTTCTTAGCTTACATCTTCCACTTCTAATTGACTTTATTAATTTATATTATTAGTGGGTTGAGTACTTAGTTTTTAAATCTTCTTGAGATATTTGGAAGTGATTTGAACTTATCTATCCTTGAATCCTTATTGCTTTTGCTTAGTGTGTACCTTCATAGATCACTCTTGAAATCTTGAGTTTACTGAGCCATAATTCTTTAGAATTTTTGCTTGAACTTGCCTCGTTCCTTGGTAATCATCAGGATTTGAATTGAATTCCCCTAAAACCCCTAGTTGATTATCCTTAGAGGATTGGCTTAACTTGCCTAGTTGGACTAATTCCTAAGGAATTAGGGAGGTTGTGTTTGTTAGGGATATGTCTTAAAATAATTTGTACTTATACTATTATCTTTATGTATTATATAATAATATAAGGCATTTCTTTCCATGAATAGTACATTTAGTTTTGTGCTCATCAAGTACGTGGCTTGATAGTAAAACCCTATAACAAATACAATGACAATTCTTAAATTATCCCTAATCGATTATTATTAGTGGAACAATAATAAATTAAGATGAGTATATTAGTGACTTGATGGCTATGTTTTATTGATCATGGATATATGTGATATCAAGTTAAAATATAAATAAATATTAGAGAAAATTGTATTGGACATGACCTATTATGAGAGTACTTCATAGAATATGTTATAAGTACTTTCTAACCATAATGATATTAGAAATCCTTCGACCTAAATTCATTATAATTTTCTATCTACTAAATTCTATATTTTTTACGTTGACTAAAGTTGTTTTTAGCCAGATAATAAATTAGACTACCGTTGGATATAAAATAAACCAGAGAGAGGAATATGATTGATAGTGAAGGAATTTGTCCCTCTCAATTTTGGGAGAGATGTCCATGGGCTCCTTGATAAGTTAGACGTTTAAAATGCATGGCCATGTTCAAATATATCAATTTGAGATATTGATATCATTTGTTTGAACAGTCTAATATGATATCAAGAAATAATTGATTAAGCTTAATATGGATGACATGCTCCGTGTCTTATGCTTAATCTAGATATTGTGTGACAAAAGGACTAAATATAAAGTTATTGTGTGGTTCAAAAAGATCACTGATCTTCATTTAACTTGGATAGTTATAATATTTTGTTAGAAATCACTTATAACTTGTGGGGCATTTAAATGTGATTTAAGCACACTACCAGTGTTAAATGAACCTATAGGGTCACATATTAAGCAAACACTTTAGGTTATGTTTCTGGTAACTATATTCGATATATATGGAAATATGTCTAGGTTAATTGAACTTAGAAAAATGACCAGATACAATGAATCTAGAAATATGTCCACATTCAAGGTATCTGAAGAATATCCAGATTATAAGAATTTGACTCGGCAAATTAGTTATTTAAATTTTTGAAATAATGGCAAAATCTTATCATATTAGTTTTAATTTGAATTTAAAGTAAAATATGATGAGATATTATAATAGTTGGACTCCAAGAGGTTTGGGTTGTTTTAAAAAGAAAACCCTAGTCGTCTTCTGATATGTGCTCTTTGTCAAAACATTCATGCATCCAATTCACCAGAAAAATTAAGCCTTTCAAACCGTAGGCACTAGCACTTCTAGGTAACGAGCTGACTCGCTGTGTGTATCCAATAGAGGACGTTCGCACATTGCAGCATCTGGTGATCGTTCGAGTTGCACATACGCCTAAAAACCAGAAATCAGAGATCTTGATTATGTCAAACAGAGGTAATTCTATAATCTATAGATCGATCTTAATCATTTAGCTTGGGTCCTCGAATGGGATTTGTGGACGTTTTTCACGTTTAGCAATCCACGAATCATGATAGTGTTGGGAAGAAATCTTTGAGGAATTTAGAGTTTGAAAAATGCAAGAGGGTGAGCTTATTGTGATAAAAGTCAAGAAGAGTACAAACTCGAGTGAAGAGTGACTACTAAAAATTGAGTGTAAACACATGGGGGAGTGAAGTGAGGAAATTTTTCTTATGTTTTCTACTTAAATCTTGTGGGTTCGTCTTTTGAAAGAAAATTCACTATGGCTAGTTAGAATGATAGCGAAGGGTATGACTATGATGAGGAGTCTTATTCCAATCGAAGTAATTATGAGGGATTTGCAGAACATGAATATGAATATGAGAAAGATTTTTGGGCAATAAAGGTGATCTTGAGAATTTGCTTGATTGTGGAGATGAGTCTTATAGGTATAGCTATGATGAAGAGCCAAGCACAAGTCGAAAATGATATGTTGGGTTTGATGGAAAAGAAAATTAGAAATATAAGGGAGATGAATGTGGGTATAAATTATTGGAATGATGGAGTTTGTGTTGGAGGACCACAAAAATATTCAAAGAGTGGGTTGCAGCAGTCAAAGAGTGGTATGCCAAAAGAAAGTGAGTATAAGGGTTTGTATAAAAGTCCAACAGTATCTAGACCAAGGGAAAATGAAAAAGAATGAGAGGAGGTTGATGTGGAAGGAATACAAAAACATTCAAATAGTAAAATACAAAGAAGGAAAGAGGATGTAAAGAATATGGAGTTGAAGTACAATAAGAAGTTGGCACCTCCAATGTATAGGAAGAGAGATTGGATGGAGTATTATGAATGGGAAAGAAGAATGAAAGAATTATTTAAATGCTTTGTGCCAAGTGGAAGAAACAAATTGAGATGGGCACTAAAGTGTTTTTCTAAAAATATTTTAGAATAGTGGAAGCAAGTAGACACGCAAATAAGGCAAATCAAGTATCAAATGATGGGTTCTTGGGAAGAGATAAAAGAATTGATGAGGGAGTGGTTTTACCTAGATGAGTGCCAAATATGTAGAAGTTTTGCTCACATGTCCCATAACTGTCCAAGAAGTTCTAAGTATAGTGAGGGAAGTACAATACGAAATTTTACAAAATGTGGAATAAGAAAAAAAAAATTATGTTTGCTCTACTTATTGGGGATATGATTATAGGATATGTGATAGCCCAAGATTGAATGCTCAAGGAAGAAGTTTTGACTTGCAAAAGGGTTGTGCAATTCCTTGTGAGCATTGTAATGGCTATGGACACAAATCATTTGATTGTCATTGGCAGTCCTCTTAGGAGCAAAGTGAGATTTATAAATTTGAGAAGTAAAGAGCTAGATTTGAGGCCAAAGTGGCCATGAAAAATATTTTAGATATTGAGGAGCCAAGAAGGACAAGAAGTGAAGAAAAAGTTTAGAGGGTTGAGCAATGTGAATTGCATGACTTTGAGAAGGAGAAGAAGATAGAAAGGGAAGTCAAAGGCTAAGAAATGCTCAATCAAAATGATGAAGTAGTGCATGAAGAAGTTGAGAAAAATGTTGATGACCTTAATGAGGAGCTTAGTGATGATGAATGAGATGAAGTAGAAAAATTGAGTCTGACAAAAGAGGTGACTAAGGAGTTCTACAATATTTTTTTCTGTCTAGATGAAAAGTCACATCCACTAGAAGTGTTAGAGCAGACTGAGCAAAAAGAAGTTGAGCAAAATGGAGTTGAATTTGTTGAAGAGAAAATACATTTATTGAATGAGGTGGAGGGAGAGCAAATATGTGCTATAGATGAAGGTCCCGAAAGATCACATCAACAAGAGGAGACAAAGAAGAGTTGGTCAGAGATGGTGCAAAAGTAAAAGAAAATGAGTGAAACTAGTGAGAATGAGCCATCTGTTAGTGTTATGCCCTCGAGGCAATCACTTGTACATTATATATGATACATTTTATTTTAATAAAAGGCATTATTTATCTCACAGTATCTTTTGTTTACTTTTGTATAAAATAACTGTTAGATAAAGTCCCTAGTACAACACTGTGTTAAGGAAATCATGATAGAGATCATGATATGAGATTCCTACTACACTGTATAGTGTTAGTACTTACGTAGTCCCTAGTCATAGTATTAATGAGATAGGACATCATTAATGCATTAAGACTAGCATGTGTTAAACTTCCTGATTTGATCAGGTGGTGATTCTCATATCCTTGAGTATTGAGATACTCAAAGTTGACACATGGATGCTTGTTAATGGAACAAGTTCATTGGATAACCTAGCTATGAGATAATCACATGTATAACTATTTAGTGCCAGTGATATAATCTTAATATAGGAAATGTGCATGTATCCTTAGACTTGAGTTCTCAAAGGTACTTTATTTCTTGAGTTTTGTGCTTTGATTTCAATCTCTGGAGCTAGATCGAAGGTAGTCTATGGGATGGATATTAGGTACATTGTGAGGTAAACGAAGGTAGTTGAGATGGTCAACAAAGGATTCACCACTCCTAATAGTAGGGGCGAATATCTCACGGCCACTTGTAGGAATTACTACTCAAGAAGTCATTGGCCAAGGTGACTGTGTATTGAAAACATTTTCAATTTATACATATCTAGAGTAGTGGATTCCTGGTACAAGTACTATTATATTCGGGCCAAAATTAATATATATTCTGGAGGGAGTTGACACTAATTTCGTACTCCAAACTGAATGAGATATTTTATGGTGGAAGGAGTTAATTGCACTGTAGTTTGTTATTGAAGGGTTCATGTCAAGCCACTTGACTTCCTATACTCTTGGGTGGTATGATGTGTTGCTAGATACCGCTCATGATCTGGGAATATGGGTGTATTAATTGATGAATTAATAAACCAAATCTGATTAGAAATAATATGATTAATTCTTATTAATTATTGATTATTAATCTCAAAGACGTTTGGATTGATTCATTTTCACTACCAATTGACAGAAAAATCTAATAGGTCACGCACAATAGAGGATTATATACTCGAGATGTTATTTGATAACAAAGTGGGGTTAATTGAGAGAAAGCGAAGTTGTTGTGGACAAATTATAATTAGTTATAATTTATGGTCCAAATTGTAATTGTGAGAACTTAATGTTTCCAATTAAAATTAAGGAATTCTAATGGTTTTACAATTCTCAATTGGAGTGATTTTAGAAGGGATTTTTCATGTGATATATTGATATACACATGACACCTATTGGAGAAGGTATTCGCGGCAACAACCAACTCCATTGAAAACCCTCTTTTCTCTCTCTCTCTCTCTCTCTCTCTCTCTCTCTCTCTCTCTCTCGTGGTTCTTACAACCTAACCCTAGCCGCCACTTAATTTTTCTACTAGCACAGAAAACTTCATGCTTGAGTGTATCCTCTGTGTGGATTTCAATTAGAGATAATCACACACTGTAGTTATAGTGGTTGGATATTCAACTCTCGTGGTGGTTGATCAAGAGGATCACTGGATCGCGCCTCGACTTGAAGAAGAAAAATTTTATTTTTCAGACGCATAAAGAAAGGTAAAACTATTACCTTTGTTCTCTTTATGTCTTTTTTCCCACACATATGTGGATCCTGGGATGGTATCTCGTTCTTATATTTTCGCTACTCCATATATGATATGCGTGAGATACCCAACACCATCTCGTTCAACTTCACCAAAAGACCCCAAATCTAGTGGAGAAATTAGAGTGAATGGAAAAGATGGGGATACACTTGAGAAATATTATGCATTAATTGGTGTTATGAGGGAGATTGTTGAAGAAGCTTGTGTGGTTAAAGGAAAAGAGGATTTACAAAGAGAAAATATTTTCTATTCAAGGTGTCGAATCAATGAAAAACAATATAGCTTGATTATTGATAGAAGGAGTTGTAAAAATGTGATTAGTGCTATATTTGTGGAGAAATTAGGAATGGAGACCTTGAAACATCCGAAATCTTCTAAGCTTTAACGGTTGAACAATTATGGTGGAGTAAAGGTGAAGAAACAAGTTAAAGTTAAAATTGTCATGGAGGGATCTAAAGATGAGATGATGTGTGATGTGTTTCCCATGCATGTTGGGTATATATTGTTAGGAAGGCCTTGGCTATATGATAGAGAGGTAGTTCACCATGGAAAGAAAAATACTTACTCTTTGTGTAAGGATGGAAGGAAAATCCACACTATGCCCTATGCCCCCAAGTGAGACTGTAAAATATCAAAATATTTTAAGGAGGAAGAAAAAAAGGAAAGAGAGCAAAAAAAGAGGGGAAAAAGAGCAAAAGAGCAAAGAAAATGAGAGATGATCGAAAAAAGAAAAAGAGAGTTTAGAACTACAAATGCAAGCAAAAACAAGAGGGAGAGAGAACAAACGACGATGCATAGAGATAAAACAAGAGTACCGACTTGGGTTTGAAGAGGTGAAAACAATAAGAGGGAGGAAAAAGAGTGAAGTATGGTGAGAATGAAAATTTGGGTTGAGAAGAGAGAAAACAAGGCAAGGGTTGTGAAGCAAAAGCCTAAAGTTATATTCTCACATACAAACTCTGTAACACCTCGCTACCTAGGCCCGCCAGGGCTGGAGATGTCGCCCCGTCCAAAGGACAATGGGTCTTTATAACTAGGTCCCACAAATGAAAGAGCGGAATATAAATGATACTTGAACTTAAAATTTATTACATCCTAAAATAAATATTAATCCAAGAAAAAATCCCAAAATACAAAAAACAAATCCATAATAAAATTTATCCTCTCATCTCCCCAAAACATTACACAAAAATAAATCATCAAAAAACTTCCAAAGCAAGTATAATCTAGCTACTCATCCCCACAGCATGATCGACCTGAAATCATGCAAAAAAGGTGGTGAGACAGAAATATCAGTAAGCCCGTGTATGCTTTGGGTGTTCAGTGAAAATAGTTCGTGAATGCAAAGTATAAAATTCTTTATAAAAGATCACTGGCAAGCAATAAACATCAGTCAAAAACCAGAGTGGTGTTTTGGCATTTCCAGCCATACATAATTTAGAAAATCAACCACTCGAAAGAAAGGATTTTGGGTTACCACACATTAGTTCCCATAACCGGATGGTGAGCATGCCACACTTTGTGCATACCGCCGATCAGAATGCCACACTTTGAGTAGACTCACAAAAGTAGGTGATTGGCCTACTGGGAAAGATACTCCTCCTTCTCTATACCCAAACAACAACCGGGTGTCTATTCCGGCAAAACACAGTCACTTGACTGAAAAAGAACACTGCTAGCTCGGACCGACACGACTTACTGGACTGTCGTCTTATCTGGGAAGGACTCACCCCTTAGAGGTGGCCACCTACTGAGAGACTTACCCTAACCCCTCAAAGACTAGCCCAATAGTCCACCCTTATTAAGTACTCAACGTAACATATCCAACTTGGGGAAAAAAAAAATGAACAAACTTGAACATGGCAATTAAGGGTTTCCAAAGTCTTTGTCAAAATCAGTTTTAGAAAGAGTTTTGAGTTTGAATAAATCTTCTTATTGGTTTTCCAGTAATTTGTTTGACGAAAATAAGACATGAGACAATCCTCAATTGCCTTTACAAAGATGAGTATCCATGCACTCTACATTTGTCTTGACATAATTAAACACTTTTCATCAATCAGGTTTTATGCAGGAGCTTACTTGATTCTTGCTCAGAATAAAAAGGTCTCCAACTGCTGACCGAACCTGGTATGGGCAAATACTAACCACAATCAAACTCAAGCCAAAATTCACTTTCTCAATTTAAACAACTCAACTTACTACTATCATGATCTTTGTGTCCCAAGCTTTAAGGCCAAACAATAAGTAAATAGGTTTATAAGCTAAGGATAATTTGATATTTAAAATAATTAATGTTTTGGGAAATAAGTACTAATAAGTTAAAGGTTTAAATATTTCTAAGAAAATTTAGAGTTTATTTGATGAAGAGTCTTAGGTGGTTTTTAGGAAAAATAATGATTTATTAATAATTTAGCTGTTAGAAAATAATTGATAACTAAAGTTAGTTGAAAATGAATTTTAATGAGCCTTGCTTGGAAAATAATAAATAAGTTTTAATAGGTTTTGATTAAAAGATAATAATTAAATTTTAATAATAATTATTTTACTAATTATGATTAATTCAAAAAAAAAGTCTTTAGTTGATTTCATTATTTTTATATAATCTCGATATATTTTATTTTTCTATCAAAACTATTATTTATTTGACTAAAATATCCTTTATATATATAATAATCCAAATCCACCCTTCCTAGGGTTTTTTCGAAATTACTAGCAAAATAATATTATTAAATATTTATTCATGAAATAAAAATTAGCTTAGGTACAACTAGATCATGATCATATTTCCATGGCTATTCACAATCATGAACATATACAATCCTTCAATTCATCAAATCATCCAAATCATCCATATAAGCATAGATCTCAATTTATCAAGACATAATCTAACCCCTACTAGCATAAATATGATCATGGCTTCAACAATCCAACATGAATATAAATCCTATTCACCAAATGTGACATAATCTCTTGCATACTTACTCATGGAGGCATGCATTAAATCTCAAATCATCATACAATCAACCATGATAATCCATAAATCCCATCTCTTTCATATTCATACATATATTCATGCTTCCATCTGAACAATACATACTCAAATCCTATCCACAATCCACCTTCTATCAACATCATCCAAGACACATGAATCTACAATTAAAAGAAGGGTTAAAAGAAAGCTTACCTGCTTGATGAATTCCCTTGAAGGAGTTTTGAATAAGTCTCAACTCCTAGATGTCTAAATTCGACCAAAGAAGGTGAAGGAAGCATGACCATTGGGGAAGAAACCATCCAGCCAAGAAGGAGAGAGATTCGGCCGAGAGAGAGAGAGAGAGAGAGAGAGAGAGAGAGAGACCATTAGTGGGTTTATTCATAAATATATTCATTAGAGATCACGATTAGAGAAGATGGAGTTGTTAGAACAAACCTACCTTGATGGTGTTCTTGAGCCTTCACAAAATTTCTGATTTTTTATCCAAACTAGCAAGTTGGATTTTGGAGTTTGATGTTAAGAATGGTGTTGATGGACTCACAGCAGTGAGTAGATGAATGGAGTTTTTAGAAGTAGTTTGAAGTGATTTCAATAGGTATTAGGTGAAAGGAAGAAGTAGGTGTTCTTGGTGTGTTGTGTGTTCTTGAAGGTTGAAGGGAATAGAGAGTTTTTGGATGGAGGCTGGCGAAATTCTGAAGAGATTAGGGCTGGCCAAAATTTCTGTAGGGTTTAGGAAGGTGATTCTCTGATTTGGAAGATAAAAGGAAAGGCTAGTTATTGGAATCCTTGAAGAATATTTTTGACAAGCGAATTTGGAAACAAAATATTCAAGAATGTCTTTGATTCTTGGAGGGCTTTTGGAAGTCTGCCATGGTCGAATTTCTGTGCAATGTTTCTGCTGGATGAAAGCTGATTGAAGAGTGGTAATGGTGGCCGAAAGGATGGATTGAAATGGTGAGGAATAAGTTTGGTTGTTTTAGGAACATTTTATGAAAGGTTGCTAAATTTTGGTGGCTGGTATTTTCGTAACTAATCAAGCATGATTGCAGAGATTTGTTAGAGAGATTTTCTGTCAGCCATGACTGGATTTTTCGTGCAGAACATAGGGAGGATTATGGAGTTCAGTTAATGGAGGTTTGTGCAGAAAAAGGATGGAGTTTTGGCTAAAAAGAATTAGGAAACAAAGTTGGAAAAACTACTGCACATTATGTTTCGCAAGGCTGGAATTTTTTTTTCTGGGCAGTTTTAGCTGCCATCTTTCCAGCTGATTTGTAGAGGTTTTGAAGGGGAGTTTCAGGGGTTTTCAAGGCTGATTCCAGCCTTCTTCATGGAAGAAAAACATGCCTATGATTCTGAACAAAAACTGGAAGAAAATAGCTTGGTTTTAGACCTCCAAATTTTAGATCTGCCCAGGAATTTTTCTGGTTTTGCACCAACTTTGTGCAGTCCGAAAATGGTCAGAGAAATTCAGGTTGCAAGATGATCCAAAAGGCCATTTTTCTGGTAGCATTTAGGAGGGAATATTAGCAAAGAGTTTCGACAACTTGAAGACACAAGAAACAGGAAAATTTTAGTTCGTTCCAAGAAGGAAGATGATTCTAGCTAGATGAATTTTTAGAAAGTTCACTAAAGGGATTTATCCCCTTGGAATCTTTCACATCTCCTCCACATTTTTAGACCATAAAATGTCTTCCGCTAAGACATTTTGATTCTACAAAGCCATAGCACTTCACTGGAATTTCTGGAAAGAAATTGGCTAGAATAATTTGAACAAATTAATGAATTGAGAAATAGGAAAATTAAGGATCAAGAGGAAATGAATTCCTCTTAGGAATTTTGTGTAGAACTAATGAGTAGGATTTGAAGACTCCAATCATGCCTCTCATAGGACAACATCTCTACCCTACTCCAAACACCACTAAGGCCAAAAATGATACTTCCCAAGCAAAAAGAAAATTTAACCAAGCTAAAGCTCCTATGATGGAATTTGAACCCAAAACCTCAAGAATTAATTCTAAGGCTCTAACCACTAAACCACAACAACTCTTATTCTTATTTTCCCTAAAAAAAAAAATATTTTTTATGCAATCCTCAAGTTGTCTTCCTTTTTCCACCTCAAGCAAAAATTACTATTTTGCCCTTCTCAAGCAATACTCACAACCAAGCCTTCGAGACAATAAAACTCAAATCCAAAGCATAGAAAATCATTTAAAAATATATTTAAACATGTAATAAATTATGATGTGCATCCCAACCCTCTCACTCTAAGGTTGGTTTTGATTGGGGTTTCACATCCTCCTTTCCTTAGAGGAATTTCGCCCCGAAATTCAAGCGTACCTCTATTACAACTCGGGATACTTCCATTTAACCCATTCTTCTGACTCCTATGTGGCATCATGCGTGCCATGGTGCTCCTACTGAATCTTAACCATCGGTATCTACTTGCTCCGGAGAGTCTTGACACTCGGTCCA
Source organism: Voacanga thouarsii (assembly GCA_026120185.1). Taxonomy (NCBI): domain Eukaryota; kingdom Viridiplantae; phylum Streptophyta; class Magnoliopsida; order Gentianales; family Apocynaceae; genus Voacanga; species Voacanga thouarsii. The sequence goes on from JANUWF010001174.1 coordinate 1,220,974, forward strand.
ATATTCGCACAGGCTTCTCCACATAGCTCAGGTCTGGCTGCAACACTAACGGTTCATCATTTAATACATGATCGGGATCTGCATTATTCTTCTTCAATTGTGACACATGAAACACATCATGGATTCCCATTAACTCATCTGGCAAGTTTAATCAGTAAGCTACCGGTCCAATCTTTTCCTTAATCGGAAATGGTCCCAAATATCTCAGATTCAACTTCCCGCCCTTCGGATGATTCAAAATTCCTCTGTTTGGCGTCAATTTCAAAAACACGCTATCCCCGACTTGAAATTCTAATTCCCTTTGCCGGTTGTCCGCATAGCTCTTCTGCCGACTCTGTGCCACCTTTAACCTTTCCCTGATCAATTTCACTTTATCCAACATTTCTTGGACCCATACCTCTCTGGTTTTGCTCCCATGACCATCTTCAGACCAACTCCAATACAACCGTACCTGACATTTGCGCCCATACAAAGCCTCATATGGTGCCATCCCGATCGAAGCTTGGTAGCTGTTGTTATACGATAATTCTGCATACAGTACACACTCTATCCATTTATCTCCAAAGTCCAAAACACAGGCTCTCAGCATATCTTCCAATATCTGTATCACCCTCTCTGACTGCCTATCGGTCTCCGGATGCGCCGTTGTACTGAATTTCAGATTCGGCTCCATTGCTTCCTGAAACTTTCTCCAGAAATGATATGTAAACCTCGGGTCTCAATCTAACACTATGCTTGAAGGCACTCCATGTAGTCGGATGATCACTCGAACATAAGTCTGAGCTAGATTCTCCATCGAGTCCCTCACATTCATCGATATGAAATGGGCTGACTTGGTTAGTCGATCCACCACTATCCATATGGCGTCCTTTTGAGTCCTTGACATGGGAAGCCCGGTGACAAAATCCATAGTCACCTCTTCCCACTTCCATTCCAATACTGGCAATGGCTACAATAGTCCTGCTGACATCTTATGCTCTGCTTTGACTTTTTGGTAGGTGAGACAGGTCGAGACATACTTGACCACATCTCGCTTCAGTCTAGGCCACCAATAGGCTCTCTTCAAGTCCTGATACATCTTAACTTCCCCCGGATGAATGGCGTACTTACTCTTGTGCGCTTCTTCCAAAATTCGGTCCTTTAATTGCTGCTCTTCGGGTATACACAATCGATCCCTGAAATGTAGAACTCTCGTCTCGTCTAGACGGAATTCATCACCGGGCTCCTTTAGCTCCTTGTCCTTGAAAAGCTGAAACTCGATGTTGCCTTGCTGAGCTTCCACGATTTCCCTTCTCAAATTCTGCACCAACTTCAAATTGCTTATGCTAATCCCTTTGTCTTGCACTTCCACCCTTCTGTCTAACACATCTTGCACCGCTTGCATTTCTTGCACCCTTAACCTGGACATCCCAACTTTTCTACTTAGGGCGTTCGCCACCACATTGGCCTTCCCGGGATGGTAATTGATCGGGCAACGGTATTCTTCTAAGAATTCCATCCACCTTCGCTGTCTCTTGTTCAGATCCTTTTGGGTGAAGATATACTTTAGACTCTTATGGTTGGTGAATACCTTGTATTCGGCTCCATACAGGTAGTGTCGCCATTTCTTTAGGGCGAACACTATAGCTGCCAGCTCCAAATCATGAGTGGGATAGTAGACTTCATGAGGTCTCAGCTTCCGAGAAGTGTATGCAATCACCTTCCGGTCCTGCATCAACACTGCTCCAAGTCCTTCTTTCGAAGCGTCAGTATATAGCGCGTAAGGTTTCCCTTCCTCCAGTAGACTCAATACTGGTGTTGACATCAGTCTGCGCTTCAGTTCTTGAAAACTTTTCTTGTATTTCTTGTTCCACACAAATGGAACATCCTTTCGCAATAATCGGGTCATTGGCGATGCAAGTGTCAGAAAATCCCTTGATAAATCTTCGATAGTAACCAGCCAGTCCCAAGAAACTCTGAATCTCAGTGATACTCTCCAGCTGCTTCCAGTCCGATACCGCTTCAACCTTTGCTGGGTCCACCTTGATTCCCTCCTTGGTCACTACATGGCTAAGGAATGCCACAATGTCTATCCAAAATTCGCACTTGCTGAACTTGGCATACAGCTTGTGCTCCCGAAGCTTCTCCAGTATGAGCTTCAGATGCTCTGCATGCTCCTCCAGACTCTTGGAGTAGATCAAAATATCGTCGATGAAGACCACCACGAACTTGTCCAGATAAGGTCAGAATACTCGGTGCATTGGGTCCATGAATACCGCTGGAGCATTAGTCACCCCGAACAGCATCACCACGAACTTGTAGTTTCCATATTTGGTGTTGAAGGCTGTCTTGGGAATATCATCCTCTCTTATCCGCACCTGGTAGTACCCTTGCCTCAGATCCAACTTAGAGTAGCAACTGGGTCCTTGTAACTGGTCGAATAGTTCGTCAATCAACGGTAGGGGATATTTATTCTTGATCATCAAGTTGTTCAACCCTCGGTAGTCGATGCATAGCCTCAGAGTTTCGTCCATCTTCTTTATAAATAGCACAGGCGCTCCCCAGGGCGACGTGCTCGGCCTGATATAGCCTTGACTCACTAACTCCTCCAATTGCTCTTTCAACTCTTTCAACTCTGCCGGTGCCATCTGGTACGGAGTCTGCGATATTGGTTTCGCTCCTGGAACTAAGTCGATGGTGAATTCCACTTCTCAGCTATGAGGTAGAGAATCAAGCTCCACCGGAAACACATCGGGAAAATCCTTTACTACTTCCGTGTCTTCCAAAGTACACTGGTCCTTCGGCTTGTTTATCACGTAAGCCAGGTACCCTTGACACCCTTGCTTTAACAATTTCCAGGCTTTAGCCCCCGCAATCAAATACTTACATTCTTTCACCCTCTTGCCATTAAATTCCAATATATCACATCCTGGCCTAACGAACTGGATTGTATTATTTTTACAGTCTACCCTAGCCCCATGCTTGGCTAAACAGTCCATTCCTAAGATCAAGTCATAATCCTCAATGTCTAACACTATCAAATCCCCCTCCAAACTTTCTCTCCCCACATTAACTGTACACTCCTTCACATACCAATTCGCTTGCACCATTTTCCCTAGAGGTGTGCTTACCTCTAAAATGAAAGGTAGCTCCACTCCATCTCAACCCAAATGATATGTACACAACTTGTTTATATAGGAATGGTCAGGATCAATCAAAGCATTAACGGAACGTCCTTGAACAGTGAACGTACTTTCCACCACCGCTGCATCGGACCCAACTTCCTCTTTATTGAGAGCGAACACCTTGGCCTTCACTTGCAGCTTTGGCACTCCACTCCCAGATGCTCCCGTAGGGTTGGCTCGGTTGGGCCTCGGGTTTTGAGCCGGGTTTCCTTGCCCAACTCGGTGCAATTTGGGGCAAGTGTTCCTCTGGTGGTTCAGGTCGCCACAGTAATAGCATTTTCTCTCACCACCCTTGGACCAATAATTCCTCACGGTGTGGCCTTTCCTTCCACATTGCCTACATGATGGGAGATTTAGGGCAGGTCCACTAGGTGCTGTCTGGGCTTTCTTCCCCCGGTTCTGCCATTGGTGGTTGAAGGGGCACTTGTGGGGTTGTGGTCTCAGGAATTGTCCTTGCGGCTGTCTCGGCGGCTGGAAGGGTTTTACTACCATCCTGCTGCGGTCCTCATTTTTTGTCCGAGTAGTTGCATCTACAGCCGCCGAATAGGTTGTCGGTGGGGCAGGTACCAATTCTCTCCTCAACTCCGGTCTCAGCACCTTGATGAATTGCCTTGTCCTATTCTGCTCGGTGTCCACCAATCGCTTGCAGTACTTGGACAACTGAGTGAACCGGGCTGTGTACTGGGCTACCAACATGCTTCCCTGCCTCAGATTCTGGAATTCGTCCTCTCGCTTCTCCACAATCCATTGTGAAATGTACTCCGCCCTGAAGGTTTCCACGAAGTTGGACCACGTCCATTCCTGCTCGTCCATCTCCCAGTCGTCTTGGACCCGCTGCAACCATGCTCGAGCTGGTCCTCTCAATCAGAAAGATGTAAACTTAACCATCCAATCCTCGGTGTACTGGAGTGTTGCGAATATGTCCTCCAACTGTTCAACCCACTGCTCCGCCTTCTAATCCTGTTCTGCTTCGCCCAGGAAGACGGGCGGCTAAAACTTCAGGAACCTCTCTAAGGCCTCATCTTCACCCCTCAGGTTTCGTCGCTCGGTCATTAACTGCAAAATTTCGGCCATCTTGCTGAATGCTTGACCCATGGTCACATCAACTAGAACTTTAGACCTCGATCCCATATCCGGACCATTCCCTTCACCCCGGCTAGGTGCTTGCATCTGAGCTGTTTCTACTTCCGGTGTCACTTGATCGACTCTCGGAACTCTTCCACCTGCTGTAGCTGCACGACGCTTGGGTGCCATTCTAAACCATACCCCAGATGATAAGTGTATGCATTTAATGGTCAAATCATTTTAGTTGTACTTGCATGCATAGTCAAATAGATGTAAACAGAAAGCGGATGTAAATTTTAGCTAAGGAATAAATTCTCTTTCAAAAATGGACTTGTATAAATTCGAAATTTGATAGAAAGCAGAATTAAAAATCCTTGTCATAAAAGTTCTCAAAAAAAATAGTAAACAAATAAACATCCAAATCAAAAGAACTCCTAGTCCTCTAATCCTCATCATCAACCTCATACAATGATCCCCCAGAGTTCTTGGAAAAATCTACCCCATCCCCGCTAGCAAATCCCCCCATTGGCTCCTTCCCAGGGCACCTAGAACTCTCCCCATGCTCCACTCGGCTGGAAGAAGGAAGGAAAGAAGGCCTAGGCGAAGACTCATAGTCTATCTCCCCCGGGTCATTGCTATCTGCTGTTAAGTCCATCTCGGGATTAGGAGGGTGGGGTTCAGGCTCCACTATCAACACCTCATCCTCACTATCCGAGGTTATGTCAATAACCGAAATTGGGGGTGGCTCAATGATCTGGACCACGACATTACTGCTATCTCCATAGGGTTAATCTCATCATCACTATTATCCTCCATAGGGATAACTGGCTGAGGGGCAGGCTGGGGAACTGGAAGGTCCATCAGGTCTAGAGGGATAGGCGGGTGCCACTGCTGCCCTTTCCTCGGTGTCCTAAGCAATCTAACCATCCTACAACATCAACAAGATAGGTTAGATAAAGATTTAGACTTAAAGAAATAGCACAAATACTATCAATAATTGCCTAAACCGAGGCTCTGATACCACTTGTAACACCCCGCTACCTAGGCCCGCCAGGGCCGAGGATGTTGCCCCATCCAAAGGACAAAAGGTCTTATAACTAGGTCACATAAATGAAATAGCAGAATATAAATAATACTTGAACTTAAAATTTATTACATCCCAAAAATAAATATCAATCCAAGAAAAAATCCCAAAATACCAAAAACAAATCCATAATAAAATTTATCCTCTCATCTCCCCAAAACATTACACAAAAATAAATCATCAAAAAATCTTCCAAAGCAGGTATAATCTAGCTACTCATGCCCACAATATGATCGACCTGAAATCATGCAAAAATGATGGTGAGACAGAAATCTCAGGAAGCCCGTGTATGCTTTGGGTGTTCAGTGAAAATAGTTCGTGAATGCAAAGTATAAAATTCTTTATAAAAGATCCCTGGCAAGCAATAAACATCAGTAAAAAACCAGAGTGGTGTTTTGGCATTTCCAGCCATACATAATTTAGAAAATCAACCACTCAAAAGAAAGGATTTTGGATTACCACACGTTAGGCCCCATAACCGGATGGTCAGCATGCCATACTTTGTGCACACCGCCGATCAAAATGCCAAACTTTGTGCAGACTGACAAAGTAGTAGGTGATCGGCCTTCTGCGAAAGATACTCCTCATTTTCTATACCCAAACAACAACCGGGTGTCCATTCCGGCAAAACACAGTCACTTGACTGAAAAAGAACACTGCTAGCTCGGACCGACACGACTTACTGGACTGTCGTCTTATCTGGGAAGGACTCACCCCTCAGAGGTAGCCACCTACTGAGAGACTTACCCTAACCCCTCAAAGACTAGCCCAGTAGTCCACCCTTATTGAGTACTCAACGTAACATATCCAACTTGGGAAAAAAAAAATGAACAAACTTGAACATGGCAATTAAGGGTTTCCAAAGTCTTTGTCAAAATTAGTTTTAGAAAGAGTTTTAAGTTTGAATAAATTTGCTTATTGGTTTTCCAATAATTTGTTTGACGGAAATAAGACAGGAGACAATCCTCAATTGCCTTTACAAAGATGAGTATCCATGCACTCTACATTTGGCTTGCCATAATTAAACACTTTTCATCAATCAGGTTTTATGCAGGAGCTTACCAGATTCTTGCTCAGAATAAAAAGGTCTCCAACTGCTGACCTAACCCTACATAGGCAAATACAAACCACAATTAAACTCAAGCAAAAATTCACTTTCTCAATTTAAACAACTCAACTTACTACTATCAAGATCTTTGTGTCCTAAGCTTTAAGGCCAAACAATAAGTAAATAGGTTTATAAGCTAAGGATAATTTGATATTTAAAATAATTAATGTTTTGGGAAATAAGTACAAATAAGTTAAAGCTTTAAATATTTCTAAGAAAATTTAGAGTTTATTTAATAAAGAGTCTTAGGTGGTTTTTAGGAAAAATAATGATTTATTAATAATTTAGTTGTTAGAAAATAATTGATAACTAAAGTTAGTTGAAAATGAATTTTAATGAGCCTTGCTTGAAAAATAATAAATAAGTTTTAATAGGTTTTGATTAAAAGATAATAATTAAATTTTAATAATAAGTATTTTACTAATTATGATTAATTCAAAAAAAAAAGGCTTTAGTTGATTTCATTATTTTTATATAATATCGATATATTTTATTTTTCTATCAAAACTATTATTTATTTGACTAAAATATCCTTTATATATAAAATAATCAAAATCCACCCTTCCTAGGGGTTTTTCAAAATTACTAGCAAAATCATATTATTAAATATTTATTCATGAAATAAAAATTAGCTTATGGACAACTAGATCATGATCATATTTCCATGGCTATTCACAATCATGAACATATACAATCCTTCAATTCATCAAATCATCCAAATCATCCATACAAGCATAGATCTCAATTTATCAAGACATGATCTAACCCCTACTAGCATAAATATGATCATGGCTTCAACAATCCAACATGAATATAAATCCTATTCACCAAATGTGACATAATCTTTAGCATACTTAATCATGGAGGCATGCATTAAATCTCAAATCATCACACAATCAACCAAGATAATCCATCCATGCAAAAATCCCATCTCTTTCATATTCATACATATATTCATGCTTCAATCACAACAATACATACTCAAATCCTATCCACAATCCACCTTCTATCAACATCATCCTAGACACATGAATCTAGAATTAAAAGAAGGATTAAAATAAAGCTTACTTTCTTGATGAATTCCCTTGAAGGAGTTTTGAATAAGTCTCAACTCCTGGATGTCTAAATTCGACCAAAGAAGGTGAATGAAGCATGACCATTGGAGAAGAAACCATCCTGACAAGAAGGAGAGAGATTCAGCTGAGAGAGAGAGAGAGAGAGCGAGAGAGAGAGACCATCAGTGGGTTTATTCATATATACATTCATTAGAGATCACGATTAGAGAAGATGGAGTTGTTAGAACAAACCTACCTTGATGGTGTTCTTGAGCCTTCACAAAATTTCTGATTTTTTATCCAAACTAGCAAGTTAGATTTTGGAGTTTGATGTTAAGAATGGTGTTGATGGACTCACGGCAGTGAGTAGATGAATTCTGGAGTTTTTAGAAGTAGTTTGAAGTGATTTCGATAGGTATTAGGTGAAAGGAAGAAGTAGGCATTCTTGGTGTGTTGTGTGTTCTTGAAGGTTGAAGGGAATAGAGAGTTTTTGGATGGAGGCTGGCGAAATTCTGAAGAGATTAGGGCTAGCCGAAATTTCTGTAGGGTTTAGGAAGGTGATTCTCTGATTTGGAAGAGAAAAGGAAAGGCTAGTTGTTGGAATCCTTGAAGAATATTTTTGACAAGCGAATTTGGAAACTAAATATTCAAGAATATCTTTGATTCTTGGAGGGCTTTTGGAAGTCTGCTATGGCCGAATTTTTGTGCAGTGTTTCTGCTGGATGAAAGCTGATTGAAGAGAGGTAATGGTGGCCGAAAGGATGGATTGAAATGGTGAGGAATAAGCCTGGTTGTTTGAGGAACATTTTATGGAAGGTTGATAAATTTTGGTGGCTGGAATTTTGGTAACTAATCAAGCGTGATTGCAGAGATTTGTTGGAGAGATTTCCTGGCAGCCATGACTGGATTTTTCGTGCAGAACATAGGGAGGATTATGGACTTCAGTTAATGGAGGTTTAAGGGTGGTTTGTACAGAAAAATGATGGAGTTTCGGCAAAAAAAGAATTAGGAAACAAAGCTGGAAAAACTACTGCACATTATGTTTCGCAAGGCTGGAAATTTTTTTTCTGGGCAGTTTTAGCTACCATCTTTCCAGCCGATTTGCAGAGGTTTTGAAGGGGATTTTCAGGGGTTTTCAAGGCTGATTTCCAGCCTTCTTCATGGAAGAAAAACATGGCTAAGGTGCTCAACAAAAACTGGAAGAAAACAACTTGGTTTTGGACCTCCAAAGTTGAGATTTGCCCAGGAATTTTTCTAGTTTTGCACCAACTTTGTGCAGTCCGAAAATGGTCAGAGAAATTCAAGTTGCAAGCCAATCCAAAAGGCCATTTTTCTGGCAGCATTTAGGAGGGAATATTAGCTAAGAGTTTCGACAACTTGAAGGCATAAGAAGCTAGAAAATTTCAGTTCATTCCAAGAAGGAAGATGAACCTAGCTAGATGAATTTTTAGAAAGTTCACTAAAGGGATTTATCCCCTTGGAATCTTTAACATCTCCTCCACATTTTCAGACCATAAAATATCTTCCGCTAAGACATTTTGATTCTACAAAGCCATAGTACTTCACTGGAATTTCTGGAAAGAAATTGGCTAGAACAATTTGAACAAATTAATGAATTGGGAAATAGGAAAATTAATGATCAAGAGGAAATGAATTCCTCTTAGGAATTTTGTGTAGAACTAATGAGTAGGATTTGATGACTCCGATCATGCCTCTCATAGGACAACATCTCTACCCTACTCCAAACACCACTAAGGCTAAAAATGATACTTCCCAAGCAAAAAGAAATTTTAACCAAGCTAAAGCTCCTCTAATGGAATTTGAACCCAAGACCTCAAGAATTAATTCTAAGGCTCTAACCACTAAACCACAACAACTCTTAATCTTATTTTCCCTCAAAAAAATTTTTTTTTAATTCAATCCTCAAGTTGTCCCCCTTTTTCCACCTCAAACAAAAATTAATATTTTGCCCTTCTCAAGCAATACTCACAACCAAGCCTTCGAGACAATAAAACTCAAATCCAAAGCATAGAAAATCATTTAAAAATATATTTAAATATGCAATAAATTATGATGTGCATCCCAACCCCCTCACTCTAAGGTTGGTTTTGACTGTGGTTTCACAAACTCTTGTTTGAATTTTTTTGTTGGGAAATCTGTCCAAGCAACTAGTTATATCAATTAGAGGATGAATCATCCCAATGAAGGGGGAAATGATAGGAATCTCTCCATGCAACAAGGCACATCTAAAGAAGGGTGATGGAAAGTTAAGATTTACTTCATGTCTCCTTCAGAACTTTCAACATTTGAGAAGTTTCGAGAGAATTTTCAAGCTATCCAAGCATACATGCTAAGAGCCAAGAAGTTTGTCAAGAGATGGGCAGTGAATGAAGCTATAAATCAGACACAAAAGGAACAACAATCCTTGTACAGAATCAAGCCAACCTTCAAATAAGGATTGGACCCAAAAGGAGTAACAAGAAAAGCTCAAAATGACCAACATTTTATTTGGAAGATCGATGAGACACATGGAGAAGAAATAGAGGTCAAATGAGTAGGGATAGAAGTGCAACAGAATAGGAAAGTATGCCCCAGAGTTTAACCGACAATGGCCGAGAGAGATAGAATCGGCGTCAGCCCGAAGCGGGCTCGTTCTATCTTAGATAGAACAGAGCTGGGGCCGGCTTCGTTTGCTTGAGCTGGCATAGGCCCCAGTCAGGCCACACCCAGCTTTTTGTGATTTTTCTTGCTTTCAGCCTTTTTTATTTATAATTAAATTTTCATAACTTTTATTATGTTTTAACCTATTTTGGGCATGTAATAGGGCCTCAAAGCTTGTATTAATGCCATTTAATAGTTAAGATTAGTTTGCTAATTGGTTTAGGGAAAGGTATCTATATATATATATATATATATATATGCAATTATAACTCTTGTAACAATAACTTTGATATTTTGAATAGAGAAATCTTTTGCTCTCTCTACAGAGAGTTCTTGTGGGTGTTCTTCTTAGGTGATTCCTAAATCAATCAAGACTTCTCTTAGACTTTAGTCCAACCTAAGAATCTCATCTCTAATCTTCTTAGGATAGTTCATTATTCTTTCTAAAGTGAGTCTTAGATTTCTAGCTAATCTAGGGTTCTTTTAGGAGTTCAATTGGTTGCCAAAATCATCCTATCCCATTTATTCTTTATCCTTCTTGGGTTTAGGGTGTTTCGGTGTTGATTTAGTTGGCTTATTTAAATAGAATTGGGTTCTAGGTAGCTAGTTTTACCTGGGGCTCTAATCTTGAATTAGGTCTCTTGATTTTGAACTTCAAATCTCAAATAGGTGCTTCTAAGATCGTATCAAAATGTCCAAATAAACTCTATCCATCTTACATGCCTTTTGTTTAAATTTTGTTGGCTTTTGAGGTGTTTAACGGTTTCATGGCAGGTATGGATCACTAATTCTCTTGGTAATTTGTAGTGTTGCCAATGCTCTTGGGTCCTAATCAAGGGGAAAAGTTCTTTATCATAAGTAGAATAATTGATAGCTGCCCCAGACACTTTCTCACAAAAATATGCAATGGGCTTTCGGTCTTGAGTTAGAACCACACATATTCCTACCGCACTTGCATCACACTCTATCTCATTTGCCCTTTTAAAGTTAGGTAGGATGAGAATTGGAGCTTGGCTCAATTTGTTCTTAAGGGTTTGAAAGGCTTTTTGTAGGGAATCTTCCCACCTAAATCCCATATTTTTCTTCACCATTCGATTAGAGGGGCTGCTTGGGGTGCTAAAATTCTTGATGAAACTCCTACAGAAACTAGTTAGCCTATGAAAAACTTCGAACTTGGGTAATGGTGGTATGAGTGGGCCAATCTTGGATGGCTTTCACTTTTACCTCATCAACCTCAATACCCTTAGCACTTACAACAATCCCAAGGAATGTAACCCTCTGCAAACAAAAAGAGCCTTTTTTTCCAAGTTAGCATACAATCTCTCCTTTCTAAGAGAAACAAGCACATATTCAAGATAATTCAAATGATTTACATATGATTTGCTATAAATAAATATATCATTAAACTACACAACAACAAATTTTTCAAGGAATTCTCTTAAAACATGATGCATTAGACGCATGAAAGTGCTAGGAGCATTCGACAACCCAAAAAGCATAACAAGCCACTCATACATTCTTATTTAGTTTTAAATGATATTTTCCATTGATCCCCTTTCCTAACCCTAATTTGGTGATAACTGGATTTCATATCAATTTTAGAGAAAATATATGCACCAAACAACTCATCAAATAAGTCATTTAGTCAAGGAATGGACAACGATACTTAACCATGATATTGTTGATGGCACGACAATCTACACACATGCATAATATCCCATCCTTCTTGGGAACCAAGAGAACCAGAATGACACATTAGCTTAGGCTCTTTTCAACATGTTCCTTCTCAAGCAATTTCTTCACTTGCTTTTGTAATTCCTTGGCTTCTTCCAGATTGGTCCTATAGGGCAGTCGATTGGGGATGACGGCTCCAGGCATAAAGTCAATTTGATGCTCAATTCCTCTTATGGGTAGCAATTCTCTGGGCAACTCCTTTGGAAAAACATCGTCAAATTCTTGGAGAATAGATGTAATTTTATTAGGTAAAGGTAAAGTAGCATCATCAGTAGAAACAAAAGATCCCTTGCAAATAAAAAAATCGCCGGTTCCTTAGCTTCTATTGCTTCTATGACCTCACTTCCCTTTGCAAAGTAGTCCATTCTTCTTTTTCCTCTCCTCTCTTATCATTGCTCACTCCCATCTATGATGGTCAAAGGCACTTGTTTACCTATTCTCTTTTTTAATTCTTTCTCTTTCCTCTCTTGTTCTTTTCACTCTAACTCTAGTTTTTGTTTGGCATATTGTGCTCCCTTTTTCTTTTCTATTTCCTTTATGATTTTTTGGTATTTGTTCACCTCACTTGGGGACATGAAGGTTAAAATGAATTTGGAACCCTCTTTGACAATAGAATAAGTGTTCTTCCTTTCATCATACTTTACATTCCTATCATATTTAAAGCCTTCCTAGGAGCAAGTAACCTATTTACATAGGCACCACATCACATAGCACATCATCTTTGTAATTTTTCGTCTCAAAAGATACCGAGACTTGTTTATTAATCCTCAACTCCATACTATCATTCAACCATTGTAGCTTGTAGGGTTTGGGGTGTTTAATCCATTTGATACCCAATTCATCAACTAAGCTTTTCACTAATCATATGAGTACAACTCCTACTATCTATAATGACACTACAAGAGGTCATGTTGATGAGACACCTTGTGTACAATATGTTCTCTCTTTGTTGATAGTCTTGGTCTTCAATTGTTTGAGTGTTTAATGATCTTGTAACTCCAACTAAGGAATTCTCTTAGCTAACTACCTCCCCTTTATCCCATCCCTCTTCCATATATTCTTCTTGGTCTCCTTAGCATCTTTCTCCCTCTTCATCTTTGTCGGTTAAGACTTCTCCATAGGGGTTAGTGTACATAATCTTTTTTCTTGGATACTCATAGGAAGTATGCCCAATAGCAAAGATATTTGAAGCATTTGATGTCTCTATTTTGTTGTGGCCTCTCCATGACTTTTTCTTTATCCTTGTTCTAACCTTCCCTAGGTTTCTAATCTTTTCTAGTCTTCTATCCTTCCATTAGCTTATTGTACTCCCTTTGAAGAGATTTAGTAGCATCATCCCTCTTAGTAGGTATCTTCCTAGTAGTGTTTAGATTTGGAAGTCTAAGCATAGCAAAGGTCCTCCTATTTAGTTGCCTTTCAATCTTCTTCGAGGCACGAACCATATCCTCAAAATAGTCACATGTGTGCAACTCTATGAAATTAGCTATTTTCCTATTCAATCCTCCTAAGAACCTAGTGATTGTTGCTCTAGGGTGTTCTTAGATTTGAGCTCTCATTAACATCACTTCCATTTCTTTATGGTAATCCTCCACACTCTTATTCCCTTACTTGAGTGATTGAAGCCTTTGGTATAGGTCATGGTAGTAGCGACGTGGAACAAATCTATCCCTCATCATGTCCTATAACAAATTCCAATTTCCCATGACTTCTATTCCTATTTGCCATCTTTGAGTACTTACGTGGTCCCACCAAACTAATGCATACTCCGAAATACTCAAAATAGCTAGCCCCACCTTTGATCTTTCACTATAAGTATGGAATTGAAAATATATTTCCGTTTTGCTCTTTCACTTAAAAAAGGCTTTATGCTCACTCTTTCTATAGAATGTAGGTGCCTTCATCTTGATATAGTTCAATTCCCCCACCTCTTCATTTAATTCTCTTCTACCTCCTTTATTGCTCCATTCTCTAATGAGTTCCCTATATGCATCACCATGTTCCCCTTCATACCATTCATCAACTCCCTTAAACTCTCTTTCCAACCCTCTTGAATTGTTTCCACTATTCCTTCCTAGGCCCCTACCTCGTCCTCCTCTAATACCATGTCTCCCCTTCCCTCCCCCTCCCCCCCCTCCTCTCTCATAGGAGCTTGTTGGAATACCCCAATAGAATGCTCATCCCAATCTTCACATTGTTAAACATTTCATGGAAGGGTATAGGCATCATCCTCCATCATTCTAGGGCTAGGAGCTTCAAATCATTCTTAGCCTCTTCTTTGTGCCACGACAGATGATTGACCCAATTGATGCCTTAATCTGATGATCTCCCTTGTCATTTCATCAAACCTACTGTGTATTATCCTCATCATAGCATTTAAGCCATCTCACAAAACCCTAGTATTAAGTGGTTCTTCTTGTGGCCTATTAGGTCCACTTGGGTTAGGCCTAGGAATTTTTTGCTCATGGGCTATGGCAAAGGGATATTCAATGAGTTATACCTGCAAAAGAAATTAGCAAAAAGAATTAGTTCCTCTCTTCACTGCCTTGCATCTTTACTCTTAATAGTATTCACTCTACATTCGTGTTTACCGTCTTTGGCTTTTTTGATAATAGCTCACCCTCTTATCTTTTTCTCAACACTCAAACCTTCTTGTTCAATCCAAATTTCCCCTAATAGCTAAAGATTTTAGTCCAACTAAGTGAGTCAACAAAAATCAATAGATTTTCCTATTAGGGGGTCTTAGGGAAATTTTAATAAACACATGTTAGGTTCCTTAAAAAAACAATTTTTCAAGAAAGAATTCTAAAGAGTAAGGACTTTTTAGTGCAAGAACAATCACAAAAGCTTAAAGAAGCAATTTCAAACAAGAAATGAACAAAAATTAGCAAGAACGAAGAAACAAGACAACTAGTAAACTGGAATTTAAAGAACGAGATAATCACAAGTGAGCAATAGTGAAGTTGAGTTAAATAAGCATGAATTTAAAAAATAGAGTGATATATCAAGTCCCCACATCCCAAGGAATGAAAAATAAAAGTTAAAACTCCTAACTATAGCTACAAATATTCTCATAGAACGTTTATCAAACACCGTGGTTGCAACCCGATCACTTAAAACCAACCAATATTTTCACCCATATTCAAATCCATTTTCACCACAAACACAAGATAAATTTGTCCGCAAGCATTATACTAACGTCAAGGAGCAATTTTCTGAAGAAAAAAAAATTAAGAAATAACAAAGATTTGATGACATTTTTGAAGCATGTTTTTCAGTTATGCAATTTTTCCTATTTTTCTTCAATTTTGTACGGCTCCTTTTCTTGATTTCAAGCTATGATTCAAATCACAGCTTTCCTTACTCTAATACCAAACTCTTTCATATGACCTTTACTAGTTTAATGGATGGAGCAATGGGCAACAATGGACACAAACCTTAGCTTAATTAGTAAAACCTAAATAGTGGAAGCTTGTGGACAAAAAGAAGGAAAATAACTATCTATATAAACTCTAGCAAACCCTTGAAGAACTAAGCTCTAAAGACCCACAAGAGTAGTGGTAATATTT
Source organism: Voacanga thouarsii (assembly GCA_026120185.1). Taxonomy (NCBI): domain Eukaryota; kingdom Viridiplantae; phylum Streptophyta; class Magnoliopsida; order Gentianales; family Apocynaceae; genus Voacanga; species Voacanga thouarsii. Next base: position 1,236,411 of record JANUWF010001174.1, read on the forward strand.
ACTATAAACTTACCCAAATATCTTTGAAACAACAATGAAAATCAAGAATAAAAGAAGTAGAATTATAGGCACCCAAATAAAGGAATTCAAGATAAACTTTAGAAGAACAAAACAACTAAAACCCAATCCAGAAAAACCATATTGGATTATCCACAAGATTTAGAGACTCATTCAAAGGGAGAATTAAACCCTAACCATGGTCTTGAATAAGATGAACAAGGAGGTAAAGACCTCTCAAGACTCTTCTTTTAAATTTGAATAAAGTAGATTAATTGTCTTGTTAAATCACAAAAAAGATGTATTTATACTATCCTAACTCTAGCTAATTGATTACTAGGCCCGGGACAAAAAAAGGCCAAAAAAGGTCTTTACATGGTGTTTAAAGTAGAAAGAAACTGAAGAAAATTGACAAAATCTGAAAAACAGGGCCTATGGCCCAACAGTTCCTGGTGCTAGGCACGGGCACTAGACCTAGCATAACTTCTATGTTGGAATTCCAGTGTTTTGCCTACAGTGCGCACCTGGTGCCTGCTTAACTTTTTAGGCCTAGCATAGGGTTGGCTCTGATCAGCTAGTTTCAGCTTTTTCTCCCCCTTTTTCTCCTTTATTTGGCATAGGCTTGAGTTGTTTTTGGGATCCCTTTTGGTTAGCCATCAAAGTGAGCTCTTGGCTACCTTCATCGTCATTCCAAATCTCTTCCATCTTCAAACATGGTTCTAGGAACAATTAGATATCACCTTGGAACCTCTTGGTCATTGATCATGTTATTGGTCCTTGCAAAATCATTCCCCCGTTTGAGATTGAACCAATTGGCTAGCTTGATTCCAATCATCATATTACACAAGGTTATTTTCTTGCAATTGTTTATTTATGAATTTAAATAATTTTGCATGAAAATGTTAGTAAAGGTGGAACTACCTTAGAATTAAACAAGATCATTTTTCTTTTTTATCATTATTATGATGTTTAATCCATTATTTGGTCACGTAATAATTAAAGGTTAGAAATATCATGTAAAAAGATTATTTTTGGTGCATGTCTAATTTATTTTATTTTGTGATCAAATGCACAAAGAATTTTGAGAAATTAATTTTTTTTTCTCTAGATAAAACAATTAAAGAAAATCATTTTAAAATAGGACTAAGTAATTTAAAATAAATTCATAGTTTATTATTTCCAAGGATCTTATCCTTGACATGGAGAATAATTTTGAATTTAAGCATTTTAAATTTAGTTCCTAGAAAATGGTTTTAACTTAAGAAGTGAAAAAAGAAATCTTAGTTTATTCTCTTAAAAGAGCTTTATCCTTGACATAGGGAATAATTGTTGAATTTTTGGGTTTTTACTAAAGTTAATAAAAACTAATTAATTATAAAGAAATGTTTTTCCTAAGAACTTATTTTTCTCAAAAGATTAAGTGAGCGAGAGGTTCCAACGGTCCCATGGCTTCCATCATGGATTCCTGTTAGAGATTTTGGTTATCCTCGCATCATTCTAAGCATGATCCCCTATAGGATGGATTTCCATGAGAATCTAGAACTAACTGAGGAATTATAATTAAAGCTTAGGATAAGTACTACTATCAGCCACCCTATCAATAGAGGCATTAATACTAGATTATCCATAGGTGGTGAGTGTAGTAACCATCCTATTGATGGAATTATTTTTGGATCAATACCGGTTAAGGATGTTTAATTTGTGATGCTTATACACTTAACTTAGAAAATTATTAACCTTCTTACGAAGCTTTGCCAAGTTTTCTAAGAGCCAAAATTTTCATAGTTTGACAATGGTCTTAATAGGTTAACCATATCATGGAAATAATATGATATTTTAAATGTGCATTTCTATATGTTTTTCCAAAACAAACATTTTCTGGAATGAAGTATTTTTTTCAATCAACAGAAATGTCTAGTTTCAGTACTTTGTCCATTATTCTCAAGGAGAATAAGTTAACTGGATCTAACTATATGTACTGGAAAATGAATATGAAAATTGTACTCACTGTGGAATAGTACTAGTATGTTTTGACCGATCCCTATCCTGAAATTGGGAAAGGTTCCATGGACCGAGATCTTAAAGCTTAGAAGGCATGGAGGAAAGCTGATGAAATGGCTTGCTGCTATATGTTGGTTTCCATGTCCAATGTTCTCTAGTCTAAAAATGAAAACATGCCTACTGCATATAATATCGATGTATCATTGCGCACCATATTTATTGACAAGAGTCGGCCCTCAAGGCAAGAAGCTCTTATAGCAATCATGAACAATAAGATGACTGGAGGGGGGGGGGGGGTATCGGTTCGTGAGCATATTCTTAAGATGATTGCCCACTTTAAGGAGGTCAAGGTCCTAGGGGCAACAATTAATACTGAGAGCCAAATTTACATGTTTCTTAAGACTTTACCAAATTCATATTCTCAGTGTAAGTTAAATTATAACATGGACAAACTGGATATGTCTTTGACTGAGTAGATTAAAGAACTCCACGCTCCTCAGAAAATTCGGAAGCCTAAATCAAAGATTTTGGTTGCTCATTTTGGTTCATCTTCTAGAATTGGGCCTAAACCCAAGAATTTTAAGAAGAAGAAGGCCCATAACAATGTAGGGGCCTAGCCCAAGAGATCCAATCCTAGTCCATCCAAGCCTAGTGCCAAGCCCAAGGACAAGTGTTTCAAGTACGGCAAGAAAGGGCACTTTAAAAAAGATTTTTCAGACTTCTTAGACAAGTGCACTTTAGTTATTGCTCTATCCTTAAAGTCTATATTGTTGGTTAGGTCGTCATCCACTTGGATTGTTGATTCTGGAGCCACTGACCATATCTATAAGTACTTACATATGTTCAGTAGGATAAGGCGACTCAATAAAGGATAGCATGGACTAAGAATAGGTAACAGAGCACAAGTGTGGGCCAAAGTAGTAGGAGACATAGAGCCTTTATTTGAATATAATAGAATTTTAGTTTTGAAAGATATTTTATATGTTTCTAGTTTTAAACAGAGTTTGATTTCAATTTCAAGATTGATTAATCAAGGAAATTATGTTTCCTTCTATTCTGGTATTTCAATCAAAAGATATGGAATTATTATTTCTTCTAGAATCATGTATGGGAATCATTTCTATATTCATCCTATTAATTTTCAAATAAATAATACTCAGACAGAACATAATAATAAGAAGAGAGAGACCACATCAAATAACTCTTATTTATGGCACTTGAGATTAGGATATATAAATCATAATCGGATTCAGAGGCTAATCCAAAATAGGTCTTTGGACTCATTGAAGTTAGAGAAATGGCCTCAGTGAGAATCTTGTCTTATGGGCAAAATGACCAAAAGGTCCTTTACTAAAACGACGAAAATGGCTAAGAAAATATTAGAGTTTGTATATACTGATGTTTGTGGTCTTATGTCTTCACTTACTAGAGAATGTTATGAATATTTCATCACATTCACGGATAATCATATGCGTTTTGGTTATATTATTTGATGAGGTGTAAGTTTGACTCTTTTGATAAATTCAAGGAGTTTAAAATTGAGATGGAGCGTCAAACAGGTAAACTAATCAAAAAGCTAAGATCAGATCATGGTGAAAAGTATCTCCTTAGTGAATTCAAGGACCATTTAGCACATCAGAGTATACTATCCAGCTAAATGCACTAGGGACTCCCTAGTAGAATAGAGTAGTTGAGAGAAGAAATAGAATATTAATGGAAATGGTCAGAAGTAAGATGAGTCAAGCATCTTTTCCTATTTCTTTTAGGGGATATGCTCTGGAAATAGTAACATATATTCTGAACTTTGTGCCTTCCTAATTAGTGCCTTAGACACCCTATGAGATATGGACTAAACGAAAGTCCAGTACGAATCATCTAAAGGTATGGGTTGTCCAGCATATGTAATAACTAATGGAAGTAAGTTAGACACAATATTAGAATTATGCTGCTTCGTAGGGTATCCAAAAGGAAAAAGTGATGGATACTTTTATCATCCCTAAGAGCAAAAGGTACTTATTAGAACTCATTCTAGATACTTTGAGAATGAATAAACTGTGTATACTAAGGTTTCGAGTAAGGTGAAATTAGGCGAGAAGTTGATTGACACTTCAATTTCAAGTACCACAATTGAGGAACCTAAAGAGGCACAATCAGATATTCCTATGCGAAATGAACTACGTCATAGTTGGCAAATTTCTCAAGTTCTTGAAAGATGGTTTGGAGAAGCCTTTGAGATAGTCTCCGACTATCAGGAACTAGATCCCACTAGATACGATGAGGATATTGCTTATGCTGAGGTAGATAAATGGCTAGTAGCAATGAATGCTGAAATTGAGTCTATATATCTTAATCAATTCGGGGATCTTATCACTGTACCTGAAGGAATTAAACTTGTAGGATGCAAGTAGGTGTACAATAGAATGAAAGGTGCCCATGGAAAGGTAGAAACGTTTAAATCAAGGTTGGTTATAAAAGGCTATACTCAGAAAGAAGGGATCGATTATGAGGATACATTTTCATCTGTTGCCATGTTTAAATCCATACGTATTCACTTAGCCATCGCATGCATTGTGACTATGAGATATGGCAAATGGATCTTAAGATAGCTTTTCTTAATGGCTATCTTAACGAAGACATCTACATGACCCAGCTTCAAGGCTTTATTGCAAAAGGGCAAGAGCATATGGTCTACAAGCTTAAGAAGTCCATTTATGGACTTAAGCAAGCATCACGAGCGTGGAACATACATCTTGATGAGATTGTAAAGTCTTATCGTTTCATATAAAATGTGGATGGACTACGCGTGTATAAGAAGATAGACGGCAACAATATATCTTTTATGGTAATTTATATGGATGACATTCTACTCATTAGGAATGATGTAAGGACATTGTCATCTATAAAGGTTTAGCTATCAAGTGAATTTAACATGAAAGATAAAATATTAATAAGATATTGAGATAGGAAGTAATGAATGTTAGGCTTAGCCCTAAGATGCTTACATTGATAAGATATTGGTCAAGTTTTGCATGAATCAGTGTAAAGGAGCAATCATACCTTTTAGACACGGATTGACCTTATCTCCCAAGTAGTGTCCTGAGACAAAGGAATAAAAGGAAATGATGAGTATGACTCCCTATGCCTCGACAGTAGGAAGTGTCAAAGATGTCATACTTTGTACAATGCCAGATATTTGCTTTGCAATAGACATGGTTAGTAGGTATCAGTCAATCCCAGGAAAGAACATTAGCAAGTTGTAAAGTATATTCTCAAGTACCTTAACGATAGCTCATCACACATATATTTTTCAGTATTTTTGTGCTTTAATTATAGTAATTCCTTGTTGAAATCACCAGTCACCACATCATTCTCATCTTGTTTTTGTAGGAAATATAGGAAAGACCAATTGAAGATGAAAGTGAAGAAAGGAAGAAAAATAAAGAAGCCACACAAGAAGTGGCAGCTTAGGGAATTGGAACTTCCCTAGGCTACCGAGGATCAAAATTTCTTGTAAAAAAAATTAATAGTACCCAGTACTATTCATATGTACAATACGACTGCCTTAGTTTTGGAAAAACTAGACACACAGTTTTGAGATATTTTGTGATTTTTTTTTTTTTTAGTTTCTTTCAATAGTTCACCATAAATACCACATTATAAATCCTAGAACACATCCTTGGTTGGCTAACAATAAAGAGATCCTTTAAGAAGCCATTTTTCTCTCAAAAATGAAGAGGAGTAATGGATTCAATGAAGAGGAAGGGAGGATTGCAAGGAGCTCTCAAGGAAGAGGAAGAAATTGCTTATCTACAAGTCTTTCTAACCCTTTTCTACGTTACCTCTTTTGTAATTTTTATTCTAAGATTTAATTTTAAATTGTAAAAAAGGGTTATATCCTATTTTTATGCTTTGGATTGATGTATTCTTCTTGGACCTATGATTTTATATCTATGGCTTTTGGTTCTTTATATTCATTGTGCTATCAAGGTTGTGTGGACTTTAATTGCTTTCCTTTAATTAGTTTTTCTTTCTTAATGATTTTGAGAGATGGGGTTAAGGTTTGAACACCCACTTAGCTAATTTAATGCTCGCTATCTTTAATTAACCCGAGTGGGAGGTTGTGGATTAGGGCAAATAACCAATGTGCACATAAAATTGCCTAGAGATAGAGATTTTGTGGCTTCCGAATAGTTTGGGATGGTGAGTGATGTTTAATGCCTCCTTGAATTTTGTTGATTAGATAGAGATATTGATTAATCGAATTTAGAGATTAGGGATCTCATAACTCAAGGGAGAGTGAGATTGAGACTTGACTCACTCCGTGCCTAGAGTTAGGATTTATGGGTCTACGGGGTGCTCGTCTTTATGTTGTCGAATGGGGGAATTCACTTTGTTGCATGGCCTTTCTCTCTTTCTAAATCATTGATAAACTTGTAACTCTTCCTTGAGTGAGAACATGATAGGTTTCCTAGTGTAGTGCAATTACTTGTAATTCATATTTTCTTTTGATTAGACAATGAGATTAGAGCAAAGTAGTGGTAATTTCTAAGTTCCCGTGGATTCGATACTTGTTATTCTCTATACTACATGCTGGGTATACTTACCCTATTGTGTGGTTTTGTGATTGGTATTTTAATTTAAAACTTCATAATTTGTGCCTTTTGTTACTTTTTCTAATGCACTCGAAACCACCCATCATACCTAAAGGGAACGAGAGATTATATGCTTGTTTATAGGACCAATGACTTAATTCCGACCAGTTACATGGATTCAGACTTCCAGGCAAATAAAGATGAAAAAAAATCCACTAGTAGATAAATTTTCACTTTATCTGGAGTGACTATTTCATAGAAGAGTGTCAAGCAATCATGCATTGCTGATTCTTTCACGGAAGCGAAGTATATGGCAGCTTCAAAAGCTTCTAAAAAAGCGATTTGGCTCCAAAAAAATGTCACTGAACTTAGAGCTATGCCACAAATGGATAGGCCCATTACTATATATTGTGACAATACTGGAGCTATGTCATAATGTAAGGAGCTAATAAACCACCAAAAGGGCAAGCACATTGAGAGGAATTATCACTTAATCTGGAAGTTCATCTACAAACAGGAGATAATGGTTGACCAAATTTCCTCTAAAAATAATTTAACGGATCCATTTATTAAGCCTTTAACATAGAAGATATTTCGTATACACTTAGACGTCATAGAGGTAGGCACATATGGACTATCATAGTCCATTTAGTGCAAATAGGAGATTGTTGGAATGCATGTTGAAATAGCACATGTATTTCTGTATTTTATAAATTAATAAAAGTTTCATTCATTAAAGGTTGTTTGTTTATATATATTGCACATTAAAGGTCGAAATGTGGTAGTAAGTAATCCATGTGATTGGGTCGTACTTTCAAAGTATGGTGTAGATTATAGGCTACTAACACATAAGCAAAAAATTATTCTTGATCGATTGATGGAGCCAAGAACTTCATCAAGGTTTAGATCATTACACAATGGTTTCCAAATAGGAAAGGCATATCTTTAACCGATAGTACTCCACTCACACCAATAGTGTAAGCGTATTTGGAATACATAGAACTGGACAACGCAATAATACTCTTTATAAAAGTGCTAAAATAAATAAAGATTGGTTTATCACAACTACTAGGTGGATGAGTACCCTAAGATTTGAGTATAAGTTGGTGGTCTGGTGAAGCTGGACTTGTACACTCTGATGTATGTTGGGTGAGGTCTTATTGCAAGGCTAATAACCTTGTACATTGAATGTATGACTCTAGTTAATTAAGACAGAGTTATACAATAGAGTTTTTATGCTTCGTTATGTGAAGAAATCATCTTTTTGTGATTGTCCAAGATAATCCAATAATTTAGGGCTCTGGGAAACACGCTAAGCATGTACACTTTTGGGTAGCTTCCTGTGATAAGTGGATACATATTATTAATTCATGGATTAATGGACTAGCTATCAAAGGATGGTAGATGTCATTGAGAAAAGTATTAGTGCATTTTTCCTATCTCAATGACAGGTATTATGTAAAAGGGTATTTTCGTATTTACACGTTTGGTCAAAGATATTGCACTCGTAATATTATTCTAGGGGTCAATATTTACATATAGTGATAAATAGAATATGTAAAATGACTAAAATATCTATAGGTTAGTAGGGGTATTTTGGTTATTTTAGTATCCAAGAATAATATGTCTTTTAGTCCCCAAAATAGCTAAAATAACCTTAATAAATTTATTATTGGAAGAATTATTCTAGGAGTCTAATTAATTATTTATTTAGACTAGAATAATTAATTAGTCCAATTTAATTAATTAGTTTATTCATTATTTGTCTTGGGTAATTTTGAATTGGGTCTAAGTGGATTAATTAATTAATAAAATAGCTAATTTAATTAATTAGTTTTATTAAATAATTATCTTGGGTAATTTAATTTTGGACCCAAATGGATGAATTAATTAATAAGAGAGCTATTTAATTAGTTTTGGACTAATTAAGAAAAACTCTTGTCCACCAGGGTGTTGTTGTAGGAATTCCCCATGCAAAATAGATTTACACAACCGAAGAAAAATAGGAATTTCAAACAATGAGGATCACTTGTCAATGTAAAATGGATCAAAACAGGTAAGGAAATACCTTTTGGTGCCGCCTCTGTAAAACAAAAATTTCTCTTCTCTGTTGACGGCACAATCTAGCAAAATATATTGTTCAATCAAAGAGAATGCCTTCTCTATTTATTCCGTCAAAGCACTGCAACCCAAGTATAGGATCGCCTCCGATATAGTACACACGAGGATTGCACTCAAGAGTCACTAGAATTCTGTGCTAGCATAATTAGTTCTAGAAGCTATGGTTTTTGTGATTTTTCCAAAAGAAGAAGAAGAAGACAAAGTGGAAGCTATGTTCTTTTTAGAAAATAAATAAATAAATAAAAATAAAAACCTCTGTATTTTATCAATCATCAGCCTACGGCCCCCATATCAAAACATATATATTGTCCATGTAATTTTGGTAATCTGAATCCATAATGAATATGGATTCTTTAATTACCAATTACTATTATAATTTTAGTTAATTATAATATGGCCCACGAATTATAACTAACTATAATTCGACTACAACAACTTCTTCTTTTCACAATCGACCTTGCAATGTTATCAAATAGCATCTTAACCACTTAACCCTATATTGTGTGTGATCTATTAGGTTTCCCGATCTATTGGTATAAAATATATGAATTAATCTAAAAATCTTTATGATTAATAATCCTTAATAATTTAGAATTAACTTATTAATTCTAATTAGGATTGATTTATTAATTCTCTAATTAATAAATCCATACTCAGTAGATCATGAGCGGTATCTAGCTATACATCATGACCACCCAAAAGTCTAGAAAGTCAAGTGGTTTGACATTAACCTTTTAATAGCAAATAACAGTGCAATAAACTCCTTTCATCATATAATATCTTATTTGGTTTGGAATATAAAATTAGTGCCAACTTCTTCCAAAATAATAAATTAATTCTAACTCAAGAATTTTAATACTTGTTCCCAAAGTCCACTATTTATCATATGTATCAATTGGAACTATTTCCAATACACAATTTCCTTGGCCAATGCCTTCTCGAGAAGTGATTCCTACAAGTGGTCATGAGATATTCGCCCTACTATTAGGAATGGTGAATCCTTTATTGATTCTTTCAACTACTTATGTTTGCTTAATGTTGTACCCAATATTCATCTCATAGGCGGTCTTGGAGATCTCATATCTAGGGATACTTGTATATTTGCTATGATGAGATTCTATCACTGGTACTAAATAGTTATCCATGTGATTATCTCATAGCTACGTCATCCAATGTACTTGTTCAAGTAATAAGCCTCCACGTGTTAATTTTGAGAATCATAATACTTATAGATGTGAGAACTACCTATTGGGAAATATGCCCTCTTAGACTAGGTTTTTGATGTAAAAATCAAATGTTTTAATAAAAGAGTTTATTTTCAGAAATTTTTTGTGAATTTACATTTTATCTGTGCACAATTACGTTGGAAAAGATCGATTGTGTTTAAATAAGTGGTCCATATGAATAGAGGTCTTTCACAGTAAGGTATGGATCACGGGTTACTTAACACATAAACATTCGTTCTTAACTAATTGATGAGAATGGGAATCTCATCATGTCTAGGTTATTATGTTGTGAATTCTAAATAGGGAATGGCTTACCTTTAGCCAGTGAGTAGTCCACTCACTTAATGACATAAGCGTATTTCGAATACATAGAACATGACCTGTAGTAGTAATTTCTAAAAGTACTATATAGTAGAAACCTAGACTACTACTGCTACAGCGTGGACTAGTACTCTACGACTTCAGCATGAGTTGGTGATCTGACGTAGCTGGAAGCAAGTACTTTGATATACTATAATTGAGGTTCTATCGTAGGGCCAATATACATGCATGTTGGGTATGTGTGACTAGTTAGTTAAGACAGACTTGTACAAGATAGTTTATATACTATATCGCCCCTTGTGGTTGTCAGAATGATCTAAATATATAAGGCCCTAGGAAGCATAACTTGGATGTTTTCTTTAGGGTATCTCCCTTGGAAAGAGAAAACAATCCAGGAAGTTGTAGATCATTAGACTAGAAGCCTAAGGATGGTAGATGTCATTTAGAGAGGTGTTAGTAAACTTTTTCCTCTTTAAATATACGACGATGTATATAGGGGTATTTTAGTCATTACACTTGTAGGTCGGAGACTTGGCTAACGCAGTATTGTCCTTGGGGTCAATATTTCCTTATAGTGATATTAAGAAATATTTAAAATGCAAAATATATCTATTTATATGGCAAGGGTATTTTGGTCATTTTAGTAGCCAATGCGGTGTGTCTTTTGGTCCCCAACATAGATCGTGAGTCCTAATTAAATACGGGCTAAGGAATTGATCTTGATTTAAATGAAATTTATTTTATTTAAACAATCTGATTTAATTATTGTGATAGGATAAAATAAAAGTCCATGTAAAAATTTTTTAATTTAATTAGTTTGGTGGGTTAATTAATTATTTAGGGTTTTGGCCCAGTTTGAATACTTAAAGATTAACCTGAGACTAAACTAATATAGGCTTGTTAATTCGACTAGTTTATTTGGTCTGGGAAATTAATTATTTGTTGGGCCAAATAGTTGGTTCAAATTAGAATAATTAATTTAGTTCAAAAGGTTAAACTAAGAGTCCAATGGCCCAGTCCAGTTTAACCTAAGGTTTTATTTAGGTTAAACAAGAGGATTGGAAATAATGTGGTTGTGGGATGACTTCTTCTTTGTGAAAAGAACTAGACGTCTTTCTCTCTCTCCAGAAAATATTCCTTAGTTTGTGAGTTGTTCACCAAAAGAAATTAGGCAGGCCATATACTGGAAGATCGAGAGTTTGGTATTCTCCTACATGCAAAGATGGTGTAAGAGGCTTGCAGGAATTGCTCTAGAGGTTTCCACCAACACACTTATCTCGGTTCCACACATTCCGGTCTAGCCAATTCTTACAACGAGGAAAAGAGGTAAAATTTTTAATCCTCGAAACCTGTACAGAGCTCAACCGGTGCTGGCTCTATTTGGATGCTTTCCTGTTCTTCAGTTTTTCCAGTTTTTTTACTTTCGCTTCCGTTGTGTACCCTGTGTTTTCCCTTTTTATGCCTTCACCACAACTTGATCAAATCAGGAAGTATAACACGTGGTAGTCTTAACACAGTAATGATGTCCTATCTCATTAATACTATGATTAGGGACATTTTAAGTATGAACACTATCCAGTGTAGTAAGAACCTCACATCATGATCTCTATCATGATTTTCTTAACACAGTGTTGTACTTGGGACTTTATTTAACAGTTATGTTCACACAAAATAAACTGAAAGATAAATAATGCCTTGTATTATTAATTAAATGTGTCATATACAAAATACAGGTATTTGCCTCTAGGGCATAACATAAACAATTGTAGCGGTTTTAGGATATTTAGAATCTTGGGGAGCCGCCACTGTAAAAAGGAAAAGGAAATAAGGAAAGAAATATGAAATGCTAGCTGAAATTTGTTTTTGAAAAGGAAAAGGAAGTTGTTTAAATAGGCATCATGTCTGCCTGTGTTGGTGGACTGAATTTCACAAGAAATAAATAGCAGCTTTTTGGTTTTCCTTCAGAACGAACAAAAGCCACCATTTTCCTTTGTCGTTTCTTTCAGTTTTCCTTTCACGTCTAGTTTTTTTGTTTTTATTCCAATCTTCTTCACCCTAGATCTACTTTCATTGGTAGAGGTCTATAGAGTTTAGAGAATACTCTAGAAGGTCAATAGCTATCAAACGAGGTTAGTGTTAGATGCAAAAGAGCCAATGGTTAGCTGGTATTCTTGCAGAACAAGTAGACGTTCCCGTTTAAGTAGCACCATCAAACCTGAATTCCACAACAACTATTCAAGTAAGACACCCCAAAAGTAAGTATTCTTCGACTTTAACTCGAGAAAAAATTTAATTTGTTGTCTTCTTCTGCATATTTACTTTTTCTACGGTCCTTCAATATATACACACATATATATTTATATCTGTACACACACATACACATATACATGTATTTTGTATGTGTGTGTGTATATATATATATATATATACATATATATTTACATATATGTATGTCTATATATTTGTATTTTGGTGTGTATATATATCATTATAAATAAGTTATACTTATGTATTTATATTTATATATTTAAGGGCAAACTATTTATAGAAACCTTCCAACTATTATGAAATCCTGCTTTTACCCTTCAACTAGAAAAAGTGTAAAACACTTCCTTGAACTATTTAATCGTCCAAATTTTGCCCTTCCGTCAATGGTCAATTGACAATTCCATTAATTATTAATAGCATTTTGGTAATTTTTAAATTTTATATTAAGATATATTATGGGTAAATATATATTAAAATAAATATCCATATGTATATGTGTGTGTGTGTGTGTGTATGTATATATATATATATATGTCTATATATATAGTCATATATATATATTATCTATGTCTATGTTTTTGGAATTTATTTGAGGTGTGTGTGCATATATATTATTCAATATTAATATAAATATATAAATATATATATTAAAATATTATATTAAATGTATATATGTATATTAATATATACAAGTATGCATGTATATACATGTGTATTTATGTATATTATTAATATATTAAGAGTAGTATATATATATATAAATATATATATATATATATGTAAGTGTATCTACATATATATTAATATATACAATATAAACATGTATGTATATATGTGTATATATATATTAAAATAGTTTATTAATTTATATATGTGCATATATTATACATATATGTGTGTGTGTGTGTGTGTGTATTTGTATATATATGTATAAGTGTATATATGTATACAAATATATATATATATATGTGTGTGTGTGTGTGTGTGTGTGTGTGTGTGAGTGTGAGTGTGTGTGATGTATTTATATATATGTGCATGTATATATTCTTATTTATATATTTGTATGTTATATAAATATATATTTATATTTGTGTGTATGTGTGTGTATGTATTAGATAAATGTGTATATATGTACACATATATATTTTTATATGTACATACACACATGTGTGTGTGTGTATGTGTGTATGTATGTATTAGATAAATGTGTATATATGTACATATATATATTTTTATATGTACATACACACATCTGTTTGTATGTGTTTTATATGTATATACATATTTGCATATATTTTTGTCTATGTATTTCTATTTGGTGGCTTATATATAATTATAAATAAATAAGCTGGATACATATATATTTATATATTAATATATATATATATATATATATGCAAGGTTGTATTTGTATCTATATGTAAATTTGTTTATGAATTTATGTATGCATATATGTATATATTTGTATGGTGCGTCTACGTATATGTGTGTGTGTGTGTGTATGTATATATGTATATTAATATATATAAGTATGTATGTATATATGTTCATATTTATATACATTTATTAATATATTAAAAGTAATATAATATATATGTATGTGTTTGTGTATATATATATATATATATATATATGCATATGTATATATATATATGTGTGTGTGTGTGTGTGTGTGTGTCAATATATGTATATATATATATATATATATGTATGTATATTTTTATATATGTGTATATATGTGTATATATTTATATGTGTGTGTGTGTGTGTGTGTATGTTTATATATATGTATATATGTAGTGTGTGTGTGTATATATACATATATATTTATATTTTTGTGTCATATATATATATATATATATATGTTTTTGTGTATATATGTATGTATGTACGTATTAGACAAATATATGTTTAAGTTTTTATATATGCATATATGTGTATATATGTTTATATATATATATATATATATATATGTATATATTGTAGGATAGCAAGAAAATTAAATATGTAGCAGAAGACAGCAAATTAAAATTTTTCTAAGCTAAAGTTTAAGAGTACTTACTTCTACGGCATTTTATTTGAATAAATGGAGTTGGATTTAGGATTGACAACACTTCCTTAACTAGAACATCCAGTTGTTCTGTGGGTATATCATCTAACCGTCAACTCCTTCGCATCAAACACCTACCATGTTTGTTAGCTCTTGACCTTCTAAAGTATTCTCTAACCTCTATGGACATCTACTGGTGAAAGTACAACTTGGGTGCAGAAGATTGGAAGAAAAATGAAAAAGCTAAACGTTAAAGGAAAAACGAAAGAAGAAACAGTGGCTTAAGTTTTCATTCAAAAGGAAAAACGAAAGCTACTAATTTCCTTGTGAAATTTTCGGTCAACCTCTTTCAGTACACAAACCATACGTATATATAAACATCAACTTTTGTATTCCTTTCCTAAACCAACCACCGTAAATCCTTTTTCCTTTATTTCCTTTTCATTTTTCCATGTGCCAGCTCCCTAGGTTGCTAAAACCCTCTAGCCGCCACATTCAAAACCCTAGTGGGCCAAGGCTTTTCTTAATTTGTCCAAAATTAATTAAATAGATCTCTTATTAATTAATTAATTCACTTGGGTCTAATATAAAATTATCCAAGATAATTAATTAATAAAGTAAGTAATTAAATTAGTTCTTTTATTAATTAATTAAACCACTTAGGCTATTATAAAATTTCCAAGATAATTAATTAATAAATCAATTAATTAAATTATCCCAATTAATTATTGTAGTACTAATAAATAATTAATTGGACTTCTAGAATAATTCTTCCAATAATTAATTCACCTAATAAGCACATATAGTAAATAAATTTACAAAGGTTATTTGAGCTACTCTGGAGACTAAAAGACACATTATTCTTGGCTTCTAAAATAACTAAAATACCCCTCCAAACAATAATAGTATTTTTATCATTTTAAATATTTCATTTATTTCCATATAAAAATATTAACTCTAAGAATAATATTGCAAGTGTAGTGTCTTCAACCTATAGGTATAACGACGAAAATAACCCTCTATGTAACTCCCATCTCTGAGATAGGAAAAATGCATAACAACTTTCTCAATGACATCTACTATCATTTGATAGCTAGTTTGATAATACACGATGTCTAGTATATATCCATTTATCACAAGAAGCTACCTAAAAATGTACATACTTAGTTGTCAGTGTTATGCCCTAAAGGCAATCACTTGTACGTTGTATATGACAGATTTTATTTCATAAAAGACATTATTTATCTTACAGTTCTTTTGATTACTTTTGATTAATATAACTGTTAGATAAAGTCCCTAGTACGACACTGTGTTAAGGAAATCATGATAGAGATCACGATATGAGATTCCTACTACACTGTATAGTGTTAGTACTTAAATAGTCCCTAGTCATAGTATTAATGAGACAAGGCATCATTAATGCATTAAGACTAGTATGTTTTAAGACTTCCTGATCTTGATCAGGCAGTGGTTGTCATATCCGTGAGTATTGGGAAACTCAAAGTTAACACATGAATGCTTGGTAGTGGAACAAGTTCATTGGATGACCTAGCTATGAGATAATCACATGGATAACTATTTAGTGCCAGTGATATATGCTCAACATAGCAAACGTGCAAATATCCTTAGACTTGAGATCTCTAAGGTACTTTGTTTTCTGAGCCTTGTGCTTTGATTCCAATCTCTAGAGCTAGATCAAGGGCCGCCGATGAGATGGATATTGGGTATATTGTAAGGTAAATGAAAGTAGTTGAGAGGGTCAATAAAGGATTTACCACTCCTAATAGTAGAGGCGAATATCTCATGGCCACTTGTAGGAATTACTACTCATAAGTCCTTGGGCAAGGCGTATGTGTATTGGAAAGGCTTCCAATTGAGACATATTGAGAGTAGTGGGTTCCTGGTACAAGTATAATTATATTCGGGCCAGAATTATTATATATTTTGGAGGGAGTTGGCACTAATTCCGTACTTCAGACCGAATGAGATATTGTATGGTGAAAGGAGTTAATTGCACCGTAGTTTGTTATTGAAGGGTTCATGTCAAGCCACTTGACTTCCTAGACACTTGGGTGGTCATGATGTGTTGCTAGATACCGCTCATGATCTGGGAATATGGGTTTATTAATTGATGACTTAATAAACCAATCCTGATTAGAATTAATAGGATTACTTCTAATTAATTAAGGATTATTAATTTCAATGACGTTTGGATTAATTCATGTTCGCTACCAATTGACCAAAAAACCTAATAGGTCTTACAAAAAAGAGTAATATATACTCAACATGTTATTTGATAACATAGTAGGGTTTATTACGAGAAAGAGAAGTTGATGTGGCCAAATTATAATTAGTTATAATGTATGGGCTAATTTGTAAGTCTGAGAACTTGATAGGTTCCAATTGCAATTGGAGAATTGTAATTGTTTGTTTGGAATTCTCAGATGTGGTTATTTTGGATAAGCCTTTCGGGTGACTTCAAGGGTCACATGAAATGACTCTAAAAATCCATAAAACCAAGGGTCACAAGAAACCTTATATATACATGATGATCTCTTCTTTCTCTCTCTCTCTCTCTCTCTCTCTCGTGGGTGTGAGTGTGTGAGTCTCTCCAAGACAACACCAAGACTCTTCTACTTCTTCTTCTTCATTCTCTGGTTTTGCTGAACAAGAAGAACAAGAAAAACTACAGCCACCATTGTTGTTTTTTGCTAGCACAGAAAATCTTGGTGCTTGAGTGAGATCCTCTGTAACACCCCTCTTCCTAGGCCCGCCAGGGTCGGGGATGTCGCCACGTCCAAAGGACAAGGGTTCTTTATAACTAGGTCATTCAAATACAGTAGCGGAATAAAAATGATACTTGAACTTAAAATTTTATTACATCCCAAAAATAAATCCAAGAATACCAACAATAAATCCATAATGAAATTTATCCACTCTCATCTCCCCAAAACATTACACAAAATAAATTATCAGAAAATCTTCCAAAGCAGACAATATCTAGCTAATCATCCTCACAGCAGGATCAACCTAAAATCATGGTAAAAATGGGGGTGAGACAGAAATCTCTGTAAGTCTATGTGTGCTTATGTGTCAGGAGAAAACAGTTCGTGAATGCAAAGTATAAAATTCTTTATAAGAGATCACTGGCAAGCAGTAAACATTAGTCAAAAGCAAGAGTGGTGTTTTAGCTTTTCCAACCATAAATAATTAATAAAATCAACCACTCAAAAGAAATTATCATGGGTTACCACACGTTGGGCCCCATAACCGCATGGTCAGCATGCCACACTTTGTGCATACCATCGATCAGAATGCCACACATTGTGCAGACTAACAAAAGTAGGTGATCGGTCTACTGGGCAAGATACTCCTCCTTCTCTATACCCAAACAACAACCGGGTGTCCATTCTAACAAAACACAGTCACTTAACTGAAAGAGAACACTGCTAGCTCGGACCGGCATGACCTACTGGACTGACGTCCTATTTGGGAAGGACTCACCCCTCAGAGGTAGCCACCTACTGAGAGACATACCCTAACCCCTAAAAGACTAGCCCTAGTAGTCCACCCTTATTGAGTACTCAACGACATTTCCTACTTTGGATAAAATGAACAAAACACTGTTCCACATGAAAATGGCAATTAAGGGTTTCCAAAGTCTTTATAAAAATCAATTTTGTAAAGAGTTTTGAGATTGAGTAAATCTGCTTATTAATTTTCAAATAAATTGTTTGTCTGAAATAGGTAAGAAGTTAATCCTCAATTTCCCTTGCAAAATTGAGTGTCCATGCACTCTACATTTAGTTTGTCATAATAAACATGATTCATCAATCAGGTTTTTGCAGGAGCTTACCTGATTCTTTCTCACAATATAAGGTCTCCAACAGCTGACCTAACCCCACATGGGCAAATACAAACCACAATCAAACTCAAGCCAAAATCCACTTTCTCAATTTAAAACAACTCAACTCATTACCACCATGATCCTAGTGTCCCAAGCTTTAAGGCCAAACTTTAAATAAATAGGTTTATAAGCTAAGCCTAATTTGATATTTAAAATAATTAATGTTTTGAGAAACAAGTACTAATAAGTTGAAGGTTTAAATCTTGCTAAGAAAAAATTAGAGTTTATTTGATGAAGAGTCCTAGGTGGTATTAGATAAAATAATGAATTATTAATAATTTAGTTGTTATAAAATAATTGATCACTAAAATTAGTTGAAAATAAATTTAACAAGTTTTGCTTGAAAAATAATAAATAAATTTTTAATGGGTTTGATTAAAAGATAATAATTAAAATTTTAGTAATAAATATTTTACTAATTATGATTACTTCCATAAAAGGCTTTAGTTGATTTCATTATTTTATAATATATATATATATATATATATATATATACATATCTGTGTGTGCGTATTCTATTTTTCTAGCAAAAGCTATTATTTATTTGACTAAAATATCCTTATTATATATAATAATCCAAATTTACCCCTCCTAGGGTTTTTTTTCAAAATTACTAGCAAAATCATATTATGAAATATTTTATTCATGAAATAAAAATTATCTTAGGGACAACTAGATTATGATCATACTTCTATGGCTAACCACAATCATGAACATACACAATCCTTCAATTCATCAAATCATGCATATAAGCATAGATCTAAATTTACCAAGACATGATCTAACCCCTACTAGTATAAATATGATCATGGCTTCAATAATCCAACATGAATATAAATCCTATTCACTAAAGATGACATAATCTCTAGCATACTTCATCACAAATACTACATATGACCTGGAGACATGCATTAAACCTCAAATCATCATACAATCAACCAAGATAATCCATCCATGCATAAATCCCATCTCCTTCATATTCGTACATACATTCATGCTTCAACCCCAACAATATATACTTAAATCCTATCCACAATCCATCTTCTATGAACATCATCCTAGAGACATGAATCTATAATTTAAAAGAAGGGTTAAAAAGGCTTACTTGCTTGCTGGATATCTTGATGGAGTTTCAAATGGTTGACAACCCCTAGATGCCTAAATCCATCTAAGGAAGGTGGAGAAAGCATGGCCATTGGAGAATGAGCCATCCGGCCAAGAAGAGAGAGATTTGGCCATGAGAGAGAGAGAGAGAGAGAGAGAGAGAGACTATCAGTATGTTGTTTCTCATTTATATTCATTAAAGATCAAGATTGGAGAAGGTAAAGTTGTTAGAACAAACCTACCTTGAAGGTGTTTTTTAGCCTTCACAATATTTCTGATTTTTATCCAAAATAGCAAGTTGGATTTTTGAGTTTGATGTTAAGAATGGTATTGATGGACTCACGGTAGTGAGTAGGTTCAATCTAGAAATTTTAGAAGGAGTTTGGAGTGATTTGGGAGAGTATTGGGTGAAAGGAAGGAGTAGGTGTTCTTGGTGTGTTGTGTGTTCTTGATGTTGAAGAGAGTAGAGAGCTTTTGGGATTGGAGCTGCCGAAATTCTGTAAGGATTAGGGTTGGCCGACTGCTTGAAGGGTTTTGGTAGCTGATTTTCTGGTTTGGAAGGGAAAATAAAAGGCTAGTTGATGAAATCCTTGAAGAATATTTTTGGGAAGCAAATTTGGAAACTAAATATTCAGGAATACCTTTGATCATGGAAGAGCTTTTGGAAGTCTGCCATAGCCAAATTGCTGGCAGTGTTTCAGCTAGATGAATGCTAGTTGAGGGGGGCTAAAGGTGGCCAAAAATACTGAGTGTAATGGTGAAGGAAAGGTTTGGTTGTTTGAGATATATTTTATGGAAAGTTGTTAAATCATGGTGGCTGGAATTTTGGTATCCAAATCAGATCATGTTTACAGAATTTTTTTATAAATATTTTAGGCAGCCATGACTGGATTTTTGTGTAGAAGATTGAGAAGGATAATAGAGTTCAGTTACTGAAGGTTTAAGGGTGATTTGTGCAGAAGAAGGATGGAGTTTTGGCTAGGGATGAATTAGGAACCAAGGCTGGAAAATTCCTGCACAGAATTTTGCTGCTTGCTGGAATTTTCTGGGTTGTTTTCGGCTGCCCTTTTCCAGCCGATTTGCAGGGAGTTTGAAAGGGAATTTCAGGCTTTTCAAGGCTGGTTTCCAGCCTTGTTCATGGAGGAAAAACGTGGCTAAGATGCTGAACAAAAACTAGAAGAAAAACAGCTTAGTTTCAGACCTCCTAAGCTGTGAATTTGCCCAGGAATTTTCCTAGTTTTGCATAGCTTTTGTACAGTCTCAAAATGGCCAGAAAAATCCAAGTTCTAAGCTGATAAAAAAGGCCATTTTCTGGAAGCATTTGGGAGGGAATAAGTGCTAAGAATTTCGACACCTTGAAGGCACACAAAGTTGGGAAAAATTTCAGTTCCATGCATGAAGGAAGATGAACTTAGCTAGAGTAAAGTTTTTAGAAAGTTTACTAAGGAATTTAATTCACTTGAAATCATTTCCCCCTCTTCCATGGTTTTGGTCTATAAGATGTCTCTTACTAAGACATTTTGAACCTACAAAGCCACAGCACATTGCTAGAATTTTTCTAGAATAAAATTGGCTTGAACAATTTGAACAAGCTAATGAATTGAGAAATAGGAAAAATTAAGGATCAAAAGGAAATGGATTCCCCTTAGGAATTTTATGTAGGCAAAAGAGTAGGATGAGGATACTCCTATCATGTCTCATTAAGGACAACATTTCTACCCTACTCCAAGCTCATAAGGCCGAAAATATTACTTCTCAAGCAAAAATAAAATTTAACCAAGCTAAAGCTCCTATGATGGAATTTGAACCCAAGATCTCAAGAATTAATTCCAAAGCTCTAACCACTAAACCACAGCAACTATTGTTCTTATTTTCCCTCTAAAAATATTTTCCTATTCAATCCTCAAGCTATCTCCCTTTTCCCACCTCAAGCAAAAATTACCATTTTGCCCTTCTCACTCAATAGTCATAATCAAGCCCTCTAGACTATAAAACTCAAATTCAATGCACATAAAATCATATAAAAATATATTTAAACATGCAATAAAATATGATATGCACACCAACCCCCTTACTCTAAGGTTGGTTTTAATTGGGGTTTCACATCCTCCGTGTGGATTACTATTAGAGATAATCACACACTGTGATTATAGTGGTTAACATACAACTCTTGTAGTGATTCTTTAAGAGGATTGCTGGATCGCACCACAATAATCAAACTTGAAGATGGAAAGTTTTATTTTCCACACAAACAAAGAAAGGTAAAATCTGTCATCTTTATTTCTTTGTTTTCCATATATATGTCTTGTTTTCACACATATGCGGATCCTGGAATGGTATATCGTTTTATTTTTTCGTTGCACCGTATATAATACGTGAGAGATACCCAACATTAGTCATGCTTTCCAATGCCTTAGATTATTTAGATTATCCTGGACAATCACAACAGAGTGATTTCTTAACGTAATAAAGCATACAAACTCTATTGTATAAGTTCGTCATAATTAATCAGAGTTATACACATAACGTACAAGGTTTTTGGCCTTACGATAAGACCTCATCCAACTTACATCAAAGTGTACAAGTCCAGCTTCAGCAGACCACCAACTTAGGGCATTCATCCACGCAGTAGCTTCGATATATCAATCTTTATTTAATTTAGTACTTTTATAAAGATTATTATTACTTGGTCTAGTTCGATGTATTCCAAATACTCTTTCACTGTTGGTCTGAGTGGACTACTCACTATTTAAAGGTAAATCAGTCATTATTTAGAAACCATAGTGTAATAATCTAAACCTTGATAAAGTGCCCAACTGCATCAATTGATCAAGAATAGTTTTTCGCTTTTGTGTTAGTAGCATAAAATGTACACCTTACCATGAAATCATGACTCAATCATGTACTCTAGATAGTATCACATTTAGACTTTAATGTGCAATATATGTAAATAAACAACCATTAATCAATGAAACATTTATTAATTTCCAAAATATAGAAATACATGAGCTATTTTGGGCATATATTCCAATAATTTCTCAATTTCACTAAATGGACTACAATAGTCAATATTTGCCTACCTCTATGACATTTAAGTGTCTTTGAAACATCTTTTTTGTTATAGGCTTGGTAAATGTGTACACCAGATTATTTGTAGAGGAAATCAAGTTAGCCACTATCTCCAATTTTTGGATGAACTCCTGAATCAAGTGATACTTCCTCTCAATGTTTTTGCCCTTCCTGTGGTTTCTTAGCTCTTTACATTGTGACGCAGCTCCAGAATTTTCACAATATATAGTAGTGGGCATATACATTTGTGGCACAACTCCAAGTTCTGTGAGGAAATTCCAAAGCCAAACCGCTTCTTTAGAAACTTCTGAAGCTGCCATATACATAGTTTCTGGGGTAGAATTAGCATTGCAAGCTTGCTTAATACTTCTCCATAAAATAGCCTCTCTAGCCAAAGTGAAAATATATCCACCAGTGGATTTTCTTTCATCTTTATCCGTTTAGAAATCTGAGTCCGTGTAACTAGTAGGAACTAAGTCATTGGCCTTGTAAATAAGCATTCAATTCCTCGTTCCCTTAAGGTACTTGAGAATATGTTTTATAGCTTGCCAATGTTCTTCTCTTGGGTTTATCTAATGCCTGCTAACCATGCCTACTGCAAAGCAGATATCTGGCCTTGTACAAAGCATGGTATACATGAGACTTCCCACTGCTGAGGCATAGGGAATCCTACTTATCATTTCCTTTTCTTCTTGTGTCTTAGAACACTATTTAGAAGATAAGATTAATCTGTGTCTAAAGGGTATGATAGCCTCTTTACACTGATCCATGCTAAGCCTGGCTAATATCTTATCAGTATAAGCAGATTGGGATAAGCCTAACATCCTTTACTTCCTATCTCTAAGAAGCTTTATTCCAAGAATATAGCTAGCTTCTCCCAAATCTTTCATGCTAAATTGATTTGATAGCCAAACCTTTATAGATAATAATGTCCCTACATCATTCATAATAAGAAGAATGTCATCCACATAAAGTACTATAAAAGATAATATGTTGCCAATTATCTTCCTATATACGCATGGTTCATCCATGTTTTATATGAAAGCATAAGACTTTACAGTCTCATCAAAATGTATATTTCATGCACATAATGCTTGTTTAAATCCATAGATGGACTTCTTAAACTTATAGACCATATGCTCTTGGTCTTTAGAAATAAAGCCTTTAGGTTGGATCATATAGATATCTTCACTAAGATAGCCATTAAGAAAGACTGTCTCGACATCCATTTCCCATATCTCGTAGTCATAATAACATACGATGGCCAAGAGAATGCATATAGATTTAAGCAAGGCAACGGTAAAAAGGTATCCTCATAATTGATCCCTTCTTTCTGAGTATAACCTTTTGCAACCAACCTTACTTTAAATGTTTTCACTTTTCCATTTGCACCTCTCTTTCTCTATATACCCACTTACATCTTAAGAGTTTAATCCCTTTAGGTGCATGGACAAGATCCCAAACTTGATTGAGATACATAAAATCATTTTCGACATCCATTGCTACTTTCCATTTGTCTGTATCAACATCAGCAATGGTCTTATCGTATTTAGTGGGATCTTGTTCCTGATGGTCAGAAAATACCTCAAAGGCTTCTCCTGTCTATCTTTTATAAACTCTAGATATCTTTCCACTATGACGTGGTACCTCAATTGAGGTACTAGAAGTTGAAGTGTTAATCAACTTCTCTTTTAATTCCACCTTACTCGAAACCTTAGTGGACACACTTTATTTATCTTCCAAGCATCTAGTATGAGTACTAATAAATACCTTTTTCTCTTAGGGATGATAAAAGTACTCACCATTTGATCCTTTTAGAATTCCTACGAAGTAGCACAATTCTAATCTTGGGTCTAGTTTCCTTCCTTTAGTCAATATATATGCTGGACAACCCTATACCTTGAGATGATTTATACTGAGCTTACGTCCAATCCACATCTCATAGGGTATCTTAGGTACTTACTTAGAAGGCACCATGTTTAGAATATATGTTGCTATCTCCAGAGTATATCCCAAAAAATAAATAGAAAGAGTTGCATGACTCATCATGCATCTGATAATTTCCATCAACGTTCTATTTCTTTACATAGCTACTCCATTCTACTGGGGAGTCCTAGGTGCAGTTAGCTGAGATACTATACCATAATGTGCCAAGTAGTCCTTAAATTCACTAAGGAGATACTCTCCACCACGATCTAATCTTAGATTTTTTATTAGTTTACCTATTTGACACTCCACCTCAACCTTAAACTCTTTGAATTTATCAAAAGAATCAAGTAAACATAAGCAAAATACGTCTGATCATCGGTGAATATGAAGAAGTATTCATAACCGTCTCTAACAGGTGAAGACATAGAACCACGAATATCAGTATGAACTAATTCCAATATGTCCTTAGCCCTTTTTGCCTTATGAGTAAAGGGCTTTTTGGATATGTTACCCATATGACAAAATTCATACTAAATCCATTCCTCCAATTTCAATGAGTCCAAAGACCAATTTTAAATTATTCTCTGAATCCGATTAGGATTTTTATGTCCTAATCCCAAGTGCCATAAATAAGAGTTATTTGCTATGGCCTTTCTCTTCTTTTTATTAGGTTCTATCTGAGTATAATTTATTTGACAATTAATTAGATTAATATAGTACAGATTCCCATACATGTTTCTAGAATAAATAATAATTCAATTTCTATAGATTGAAATAGCAGAATGAAAAGAAATAGAATATCCTTGATTGATAAATCTAGAAACTGAAATTAAATTCTATTTAAAACTAAAAACATATAAAATATCTTCAGGAACTAGAATCCTATTACAATCAAATAAAAGCCCTATGTCTCCCACTGCTTCGACTCACGCATGTGCTCTGTTCCTACTTTTAGTCCATGCTCTCCTTAACTGAGTCGCCTTATCCTGTTGAACCCCTATAAGAAATTACAGATATGTTCAGTGGCTCCAAAATCAACAATCCAAGTAGATGATGACCAAACTAACAATATAAAATCTAAGTATAGAGTAATACCTAAAGAGGACTTAGCCAAGAAGTTTGAACAATCCTTTTTTAGGTGCCCCTTCTTGCCATACCTGAAACACTTGCCTTTGGACTTGTCACCGAGCTTGAATGGACTAGGCTAGGATCCTTTATGCTAGGCCATTATATTTTTCTGGGCTTTCTTCTTCTTGAACTTCTTGGGATTAGTCCCAGTTCTAGAACATGAACAATAACGAGTTACCAAAATCTTTGATTCAGGCTTCATAATTTTCTCAGTAGCCTAGAGTACTTTCATCAACTCAGTCAAAGATATATTAAATTTGCTCATGTTATAATTTAACTTGAACTAAGAATATGAATTTAGTAAAGTTTCAAGAACTATGTTAATTTGGCTCCTAGCATCAATTATTGCCCTTAGGACCTAGGCCTCCTTGAAGTGAACAATTATCTTGAGCATATGCTCACGAACCGATGCCCTCCCAATCAACTTAGTATTCATGATTACTCTAAGAGCTTCATACCTTGTGGGTCAACTCTTATCAGTAAACATGGTACGTAATGATATATCGATATCATATGTAGTAGGCATGTTTTCATATAGCATTGAGCCATTTCATCAGCTTTCTTCCATGGCTTCTCAGCCTCTGGATCTTGGTCTGTGGAATGTTCCCCAATTTCAGGACAGGGGTCCATCAAAACAACTTGTACTCTTTCGTAGTGAGTACTATGTTCAGATTCCTTTTCCAGTACACATAGTTAGGTCCAGTTAACTTATTTTCCTTATGAACAATAGACAAAGGACTAAAACCAGATATTTCTATTGATTGGAAAAAAAAACTTCATTCAAAAAAATGTTTGTTTTAGAAAAACATATTGAAATACACATTTAAAACATCATATTATTTCCATGATATATTTAACCTATTAAAACTATTATAAAAAATATGAAAAATTTTGCTCTTAGAAAAATTGACAGAGCTTCATAGGAATGTAAACAAATTTTTAAGTTAAGTGTATAACTATCACAAATTAAACTTACTTAATAGGTAATAATCCAAAAATAGTTCCATCGATAGGATGGTTACTACTCTCATCACCTATGGATATATTTAGCATTAATACCTCCAACGATAGGTTGGCTGACACTAACACTTATCCTATGCTTTAATTATAATTCCTTCTTTAGCTCTAAATTTTCCTGAAAATCCATCCTATATGGGGTTATGCTCAGAATGACGCGAGAAAATACACAATGTCGAATAGGAATTTGTGATGAAAGCCATGGGGCCATTGGAACTCCTCTCCCACTTAATTTTTTAAGAAAAATAGGTTTTTAGGAAAAACATTTCTTTAAAATTAATTAGTTTTTATTAACTTTAGTGAAAATCCAAAAATTCAACCATTATTCTCTATGTCAAGGATAAATCCCTTTAAGAGAATAAACTATTAATTTTTATTTCACTACTTAAGTTAAAACCATTTTATAGGAACTAAATTAAAATTGCTTAAATTCAAAATTATTATCTATGTCAAGGATAAAACCTTTTGGAAGAATAAACCATGAATTTATTTTAAATTACATTGTTCCATTTTAAAACATTTTCCTTAATTGTTTTTTCTAGAGAAAAATTAATTCCTCAAAAACCATTTTTTGCGTTTGATCACAAAATTAAATAAAAATAGACATGCTCCAAAAATAAACGTTTTACATGTTATTTCTAACCTTTAATTCTTACGTGATCAAAGAATGGATTATACATAATAATAATAATAATAATAATAATAATAATAATAATAATAATAATAATAATAATAATAATAAAATTAAAATGATCTTGTTTAATCCTAAGCTGGTTCTACCTTTACTAACTATTTTCATGCAATATTGTTTAACTCCATAAATAAACCATTGCAAGAAAATAACCTCGTGTGATATGGGCTCCAAAAAAAATTACAAAGGAAATTAGGAAAAAAAATGTCTTCAGAAAAATGTGAACAAGAACCCCTGACTTGAAGCTACAACCTTTGACCTAGTGAACTCCAAAACAGGCCGCAACATCAGCAAATTCGATCATAGCATCAGGGAAATGAGTCTCCCAAGCTAGCTATGACTTCCTATGACCAACTGTGGCTTGAGGGAGTAAAACTCCTACAAGCCAGCCGCAGCTTCTAGGGAAAATTTTTCTCCCATCTGGCCGTGGCTTAGCCCCTAACTGGCTGCAGTTGGCCCCCGCCTGTGCACCTCCATTTTCCTTCAATTTTTCTTCCTTTTCTATTTCTTCTTCAAATTTTCCTTCAGGGATTTTGGTGTGCTGCCAGGTACTAGGTTTTGTACAAGAATTCATAAAATAAATTAAAATACAATTTCAAACACCTATGCCTTTCAGAACAAGGCATACACGAATTCTACAAAAAGCGATGAAAAATAAAGTACAAGTGCCTATACCTCCACACGCGAGGGGTACACAAAGTCTACCTATATAAAAATCATGAGGGATCCATACAATCAAAACAGTTATATTTTTATTAGTGAAAGGACCACTTTTTTCCGATTAGTAACCCTAAACATGCTCCTAGATTTAACCCATGGCTCTGATTCCAGTTGATAGAACGCGACATAATAAATACGCAGCGAAAGACCCTAAATTAAAATTTTCCCCAAGCCAAAGTCTTGGGGTACTTACTTCTAGGGCATTTATTTCAATAATCACAATTAGATTCGAGTCTGGTGGCAATTCCTCAACTAGAAGTCTACTTGTTCTGTGGGTATACCAGCTAACCATCGGCTCTTTTGCATCAAATACTTATCACATTTTCCAGCTATTGACCTTCCAGAGTATTCTCTAACCTCTATGGACCTCTACCAGTGAAAATAGAACTAAGGTAAAGAAGATTGGAAAAAAAAAAAAAAAAAGGAAGAGCTAAACGTTAAAGGAAAGTCGAAGGAAAAATGACAAATGAAACAGTGGTTTAGGTTTTCGTTCAAAAGGAAAAACGAAAGCTGCTGATTTCCTTGTGAAATTTTTGGTCAACTTGTTTTAGTACACAAACCGTACATTCATACATACATACATACATACATACATACATACATACATACATACATACATACATACATACATACATACATACATATATTTATATATATATATATATATATATATATATATATATATATATAAACAATAGGTTTTCTTTTCCTTTCCTAAACCAACCACCTAAAATCCTTTTCCCGTTATTTGCTTTTTTCTTTTTCCATGTGGCAGTTCCCTAGGTTACTAAAACCTTCTAGTCACCACATCCATAACCCTTGTGCGCTGGGGCTTTTCTTAATTAGTCCAAGACTAATTAAATATCTCTCTTATTAATTAATTGATCAACTTAGGCCTAATATAAAATTATCCAAGAAAATTAATTAATAACCTAATTAGTTAAAACAATTCTTTTATTAATTAATTAAACTACTTAGGCCTAACATAAATTTATCCAAGATAATTAATTAATTAAATTGGCCCAATTAATTATTCTAGTCCAAATAAATAATTAATTGGACTCCTAAAATAATTCTTCTACTTATAAATTCACCCAATAAGCCAAATACTAAATAAATTTACAAAGATTATCTACGCTACTCTGAGGACCAAAAGACATATTATTCTAAACTACTGAAATAACCAAAATACCACTTCTAACACGTAGCAGATTTTTTTTTTATTTTAAATATTTCATTTATCACCATATCAAAATATTGACCCCAAGAATAATATTATTCTAAACTACTGAAATAACCAAAATACTACTTCTAACACATAGCAGATTTTTTTTTTTTATTTTAAATATTTCACTTATCACCATATCAAAATATTGACCCCAAGAATAATATTGCTAGTGCAGGGTCTTCGACCTACAGGTGTAATGATGAAAATACCCCTCTGCGTAACACCACCATTGAGATAGGAAATATGCAATAACACCTATCTCATGTTACGCAGAGGGGTATTTACCATCCTTTGATAGCTATTCCGATAATGCATGACTTCTAGTATGTATCCACTTATCACAGGGAGCTACCAAAAAATTTACATATTTAGTCACACTTACCAGGGCCTTAGACTATTTAGATTATCCCAGACAATCACGAGTGATTTTTTCACTTAATGAATCATAGAAACTCCACTGTATAAGTCCATCTTAATTTACTAGAGTCATACTCCCAATGTGTAAGGTTATTGTACTTGTAATAAGACCTCACCCAACATATATCAAAGTGTACAAGTTCAGCTTCACCAGACCTCGAACTTATACTCAAGTCTTAGGATATTCATCCACGCAGTAGCTGCGATAAACCAATCTTTATTTAATTTAGTTCTTTTATAAAGAATATTATTGCGTGGTCCAATTCTACATATTCTAAATATGCATACACTATTGGTGTGAGTGGACTACTCACGGGTTAAAGGTAAACTATTCCCCATTTAGAAACCATAGTCTAATGATCTAAACTTGATGAAGTGCCTAGTTCTATCATTTGACAAAGAAAATTTTTTTGCTTATTTGTTACTAGTCCATAATCTACACCTTACTATGAAAACACAACCCAATCACATAGATTACTTACTAACACATTTAGACATTAATGTGCAATATGTAAATAAACAACCATTAATCAATTAAACATTTATTAATTTCTAAATATAGAAATACATAAGCTACGAACACACACACACACACACACACACACACACACACACATATATATATATATATATTAGATAAATATATGTATAAGTTTTCTTTTTAATCAATCTACATATATATAATCATTTAATAAAAATAATAATATAATTAACCGCATATCAATTTTTAAAATTTTATAAATGTTAAAAATAATGTATTACATTAAGTAATGTTGTTTCATAGAAAATTTATTATAATTATTATATTATATATAACATTTATATTTAATTTTTTTTAAAAAATATTGAAAATACTTGATATTAAAAAAAAAAAAAGGATTAGACTAATATGATGTCTTGGCTCAACTGCTGATGCACAAATCCCCCATGCATAAGGTCACAGGTTTGAATCTCCTTCGCAGTACTCAGTTGTGATTTAATTGGAGGTTGAATCTCCTATGCCAAAATTTATTAATTTTTAAAAAGCTTTGGCAAGGAATTTTTTTTTTTTCACCATTGATCCTTTTTAGGGACAAAATGCTTTGTATTAGCGAGGAAAATTTTGTCACCATTGACCTTTTTTAGCAACGAAATTTTTTGTATTGGCGAGAAATTTTTTTATTACAAAATGTAATAACATTTTCTACCATCAAATTAAATTTGTCAAATTAAATTATATTTTTGCAACAAAATTTTAGCGACGAAGCATTTTTGTCGCAAGAAATCATCATTTGTGACAAAATGAAGACTTTTGGTGACAAAAATTATTTAGCTTTAGCAACAAAATAATTCCTTGCTAAAAGTCTAATCTTCTTGTAGTGTATATATTGCAATCCTACGGACGTCATATATGTTTTAACAAATATGTAAATAGTGCTCACAATGAAGTTATCATATACGACACTTTTTTGTGAGTTTTTTACGTTGGAAATGTGGACCATCGTATAAACCATCGAAAATAGTATAAATTATGGTTTTCGGGCTGTCATTTAATATAAACAACACCAATATTTGGGACAACCCAAAAACATTCGTATTTCTGTAAATTCATCAACGGAAGCGGAAAAAGAGGGATTCAAACCCTCGATACGAATAACTCATAAAATAATAATATAATTAACCTCATATCAATTTTTAAAATTTTATAAATGTTAAAAATAATGTATTACATTAAGTAATGTTGTTTCATAGAAAATTTATTATAATTATTATATTATATATAACATTTATATTTAATATTTTTTAAAAAATATTGAAAATACTTGAAATTAAAAAAAAAAAAAAGGATTAGACTAATATGATGTCTTGGCTCAACTGCTGATGCACAAATCCCCCATGCATAAGGTCACAGGTTTGAATCTCCTTCGCAGTACTCAGTTGTGATTTAATTGGAGGTTGAATCTCCTTTGCCAAAATTTATTAATTTTTAAAAAGCTTTGGCAAGGAAATTTTTTTTTTTCACCATTGATCCTTTTTAGGGACAAAATGCTTTGTATTAGCGAGGAAAATTTTGTCACCATTGACCTTTTTTAGCAACGAAATTTTTT
The DNA here is from genome assembly GCA_026120185.1 of Voacanga thouarsii. Lineage (NCBI taxonomy): Eukaryota > Viridiplantae > Streptophyta > Magnoliopsida > Gentianales > Apocynaceae > Voacanga > Voacanga thouarsii. The sequence continues at coordinate 1,268,284 of JANUWF010001174.1, forward strand.
GTATTGGCGAGAAATTTTTTTATTACAAAATGTAATAACATTTTCTACCATCAAATTAAATTTGTCAAATTAAATTATATTTTTGCAACAAAATTTTAGCGACGAAGCATTTTTGTCGCAAGAAATCATCATTTGTGACAAAATGAAGACTTTTGGTGACAAAAATTATTTAGCTTTAGCAACAAAATAATTCCTTGCTAAAAGTCTAATCTTCTTGTAGTGTATATATTGCAATCCTACGGACGTCATATATGTTTTAACAAATATGTAAATAGTGCTCACAATGAAGTTATCATATACGACACTTTTTTGTGAGTTTTTTACGTTGGAAATGTGAACCATCGTATAAACCATCGAAAATAGTATAAATTATGGTTTTCGGGCTGTCATTTAATATAAACAACACCAATATTTGGGACAACCCAAAAACATTCGTATTTCTGTAAATTCATCAACGGAAGCGGAAAAAGAGGGATTCAAACCCTCGATACGAATAACTCATAAAACGGATTAGCAATCCGCCGCTTTAGTCGATATAACATAGGCTTAGCGGTTCTAGAACCATCAATGATTGGTGAACTGGTAGATCCGTTTGCAACCCCTTTGGAAATATTACCAGAGTGGTATTTCTTTCCTGTATTTCAAATACTTCGTATAGTACTGGGTTATTCACATTCCATTTGACGGTCAGAGGCGAATTGAAAGCTAAGAAGTGGTAATTCTAAAGATATACGATTATTTTCTAGGTTTTTATGGCCGTCCAAGGACCCCTGTAAATGCTCTTTTTTTTGTACTGGTTTGATAGGCTTGATTCTTAGTTCTAGACTTCTAGGTTCTCTCCTTGGCCTAGGGTATTAGTATTTTGAATTACGTATTTGTTTCTATACTAAAATTTTTGTTTTGAACACTTATTTAGGTCTTGTATTTTTGCTTATAAATAGCCACAAAATTCCTTCACAAATCAGCCCCGAGATCATATCAAAACATATCTAGGCATTTTTATGGATTAGATTTTAATGTATGTGTTTCTTTAGAAATTTATATATGATGATAAGATGCTTTAAATGGAATGAAGTATATGTGAGATAGTGGTAATAGGTGATATATGAGATCTAGTGGAGTAATTGAGTGTTGTGAAGAACTAGTTATGCTTATAATGTCAAAAAACCTATTTATATGATCTGTGAGATGATTTATTATGCCATAGCTTGTTATAGTACAAATGATACATGATGTATAAGCATACGATTAAGATAGAGATGTGCTTGATTTGGGAATGTTCATTATGTGTGTGTGTGTGTGTGTGTATTAACATACATACATACATACATACATACATACATACATATATACACACACACACACAATACATACATACATACATACATACATACATACATACATACATACATACATACATACATACATACATACATACACACATGCATGCATGCATGCATGCATGCATACATACATACATACATACATACATACATACATACATACATACATACATACATACATACATACATACATACATACATACATACATACATACATACATACATACATACATACATACATACATACATACATACATACATACATACATACATATATGTTATAATACCAAGGATTTTTTTATTTGATAATGGAAATGATTCCTATTAATATTTAAGTTAGAATTTGAGTTTGACTTTATGTTTTAATCCATGTGAAATGATCTATGTGAAGTCATATTTTCTTTGAATCTTTGATGAGGGATAATTGAGATATTTGAAGAATTATATAGGTTATATTATAAATTATGATCTGAGGTGATAATATTCAATACACATATAAGAGGTATGACTTTAGATGGAATGTTAGGTATAATTGGGATTAGGTTTTGTATCCTTTCATAAATAGGGTTGGGCTTTATTGATAAAGGCAAAATCAGTAGTTCTATACATGTGTGAAGAAATATCAAGTACGTCATTGCATAAACTCTTTATTAAATGATGCTTTATTTGCAAGGCAATTGTTGTTTATATTGTGGCAAAGAAATTACATTCTTGGAATGCAAGCATGATCAATTTCTTTCTTTTATTCTAAATAACATTTTATTCAAGCAAGGGTTTCAAAGAAAATATTTATTTTACTTAATAAAATTTTAAACAAAATTACACTAAACCATGATTGCATATTCAAGATAACTAAGTGTTATTTGAGAACTATTCCTATGTAGGATAATAAAACGTTAAGTACTCAATAAGGGTAAGCTACTATACTAGTCTTGCAAAGTCAGAACAAGCCTTCTAGTAGGTGGCCACCTATGGGGGATGAACATTTTTTAGATATGATACCAGTACTAGTAAGTTAGGCTGGTCCAATCTAGCAATTCGGTCAAAGTTGGTTATTATCTAAAGATGAAAAATTGTTAAGTTTAGGTGGGAGATGGAAGAGTATCTCACCTAGTGGGCTGATCAACTACTGCACTGTGATGCAAGGTTTCATAGTGCCTTATCATGATTCAGGGTTTTATGACAATGGGTTATGACGCGAGGTTTTATAGTCCACCTCTTATGAGTGGTTTATTTTCTAAATGTGTTCATTTTCTTTTGAGTAAAAGCATGCAGACAACTACTCGATGTTTTCAAAAAGATATTGAAATGATTTGCGAATATTTCTTTTCAATTATTTAAATTTGCATCTTACAAAATAGCTTTGAAATGTTCAATCTCACACCATTTATATTGTAACACCCCACCCTTTTAACTTTCAGTTGGCTACTATTTGTAATGGGATGAGAATTTATATCAATGGCCAGAACAAAAGTTGATCGGTGCATTGAGACAAATACTTTGGTGAAATAAAGTTTTGTCGGGACCTGGATGTAATTATTAGATTTGTTCTACCCGTACCATAAATTTTTGGAAGGCTATTAATATTAATAAAATAAGAATTTTAGGGTACTTTAGAAAGAGAAATTGATCAGTACAATGAGACGCACGTTTTGGTACAAAATGTGCTACACGGGGTATCGGGGGCATTTTTGTCATTTTGATCGCGTTCGTGACATCGACCTCGAATTTGAACAAGTAGAGATGGAATTGAAGAATTTAATTGTTACCAATGGATTCAGTTGATTTTTTGTAGTCAGATAGTGAAATAAAACATTTTTTCATTACGGACCCGATTTTGGTCATTTCTGAAGAAAATAAAAAATTACGGTTGGAAATGGGACGTGTGGCTTCATATGATTTGTGGATGAAAATAAGTGTCATTTAGTGATTAGTTAATGAAGACAAGTGCTTCTATTTGATTAGTTAATGAGGTCAAGTGATTCTATATGATTGGTTGTGATAAGTTGAGATAATTTAGAGGGCCTACAAGAAATAAATAATAATAGCCCACAAGCATGAGAATTTTGACCAAGTTGGACCACCTTTTTCACCTCATTTGACCAAGCTTAATTAAGCGAATCTTTATTTGAGTAAGTTAATCATGGTTGATTATGCATGGCCATGCAATATTTGAAAATATCTATTAATTCTTGAGAATTCTAGGAATTTCTACACCTCATCACCATATGGACCAATGAAAACTAACCAAGCGTTGATTCTATGAATGGTTACAAGAACATTCATGCAAGAACATTCTAAAGAATTCCATAGAACTCTTGAATATTCCAAAGAACACCAAACTAGCTAAGTGGACCTATGAATGGCTTCCAAATGTTAAGGCCATTTAATACACCTTTGATTTGAAGACCATATTCCTCTACATATAGGCCATGAAGGCCAACTAAAATGGCTTTAGATAGCCAGAATTTCGGAGCAAACAAGAGAGAAAATAGAGAAGAGAAAAGAAAAGAAAATAGAGAAGAAAGAGAGAGAGAAACTAGAAATAGAGAGGAGAGAAAGAGAGAGAGAAAAGCAAGAAGATGGTTGGACAGTTCAGCCTCCAAATGCAGCAAAGAAAATGTAAAGATCTACCTTACTTGAAGTAAAGTTATTATATAAAGCATGGAGATCATTTTGGTATATATATTGTGAGAAGTTTATGTGTGAATTATGGAACCTAGTTAGGTGAAGTTGTGTGAAAGCTGTCCTTGTGTGCAGAAAATTCTGTGAGGTTTTATGTTCAGTAAATCTGTAACGTTTCTGGATATGAACTCATCAAGCATACATCTTTGTAGATAAGGATCACAGAGACATCCTAGAACAAGTTTGAGGTTAATCGGATTTATTGGTCAAAAGTTATGGTGAAAATAGTAAAAGGTGCCAAATCAATAACGGGATTTTACTATTGGATCATTGTGTTCAAAACTAAACAAAACGGACAACAGAATTGGTACTCCATGAATTGGAACTTGTATAGGAATGTCTTAGGGATATTTTATAACTTTTTTTACATCATTTGGATTTGTGGATTAAAATTTATGGGTAAAACAAGTTAGGGTGTCAAACTGGAAAATTGCAGAATGTTAAGGAAAGAAAGAATAGTGAAACTAAGTCAAAACTACTGTGACTGTTTTTTCCTAGTACCTTGATACTGGAACCAGAACTCTAAAAATGGCCCATACTTAATGAATTTTAAGAGTCTTACGCTCATTTTGGTATACCATGGAGCCAAATCGGACCTGTAAATTGAAAGTTATGTGTTAAACAAAATGGTGTGTCAAACCAGTGAAATTCCAGAAAGTAGTCCAAAAATGAATGGACTTAAGGGTGACTACTTATATGATTTTGGATAAATTAATTGGGGAAACATGAAGTGAATCCCTTGTTTATTAAGGGAGGAAGGATGTGGAAAAAGGAAAACGAAAGAATTGATCAAACGACGCGAACGAAAGTTAAACGTTTTCCTTCACTGATGGCTAACCATCGGCCTCGTTAGCTAACTGTCGGCCCCATCGGCTAAACGACTGTTGAACGTCCGTGAACCGTCGGGCACGTTGGTTGGACGTTGGCTACCCGTCGGCTATTTTTCGGACAAACATGAAGTGACCCGAAAATGATATTTGATGTAGGTTTAGTGATAAACGGTCAACAGAACATCGAAAACAGTAGAAACAAAGGTTAAACGGCCCTGAATGGAAATGATTGCTTAGGACATGAGGTGAGTCCCTTAGATCATGAGGTGAGTTCCTTAGATTTCTAAAACTCTTTCTAAAGCTAGTGTACTTGGTTTTTCCATGAAATGCTATATTATATACCATTTAGGACATTTTATGGAAATATGCTTGGAAACATTGAATTTATTCCACTTTTGGAATTAGAATTCTGGATTTCGGTAAATGCGTTCTTTTTTGAATCGGGTATTTGGAAAATGTTCCAAATATCCTTATTGGAATATTTTATGAAAACCTTTGGAACTCGGGTATTCGGTAACTGACCGAAATATCCTTATTAGAACACTTGTGAATATTTTTCAAATCAGGTAAGGGTAAAATGATCCAAATACCCTTGAAAAGTCTTTTGGAATCGTGTATCGGTAAAATGACTTGAATACCTTGGAAATGACTTTTGTGATCGAGTATGGGGAAAATGACCCGATACTGTTGGAAATATATTTTAATGTGTGAATAGAACCCTTTATTTGGTTTCAACATGATTTTTGAAAAAAAAAATTTGTTTTGCCCCAAAACTGTTTTTATATGAAAATTTTATGTGAACAAGATAACCCTCTAGCCTGATCAGCCAGATGGGGCTAGTATTGGTGTCGTTGAGTACTCATCAAGGACTTTGATCTTTGTATTAGCCCATGTTAGAGATAGACGACCCCAAGTAACCTGATCAATTCTGGGGATTGTCTTACTCCAAACAGGGCGACAGGACATTGAGATGAGTCGTTCTAGCTAGACGTTTTGAGCCTGGTAATTGCCTATTGATTATGATGGTGGATTGTTCACGTGATATCGGGCGGGTACACTCGGTGTGTTCAATCTCTTGCCACCTCAATGGAGATTGATGTCAGGATTGGGACCCTTGGCTTATGGTGGCAAGTAAAAGATCCCTAAGTGCAAGGTGAGGTACATTTGTACGCTGCTCACCATTCTGGCATAACATGGGTGACATTTTGTAAGGCACAGTCCATGGCACAAAAGACCATGTAGCCGAAGGCAAGGACTGCGGGACTTACATACATGCTGACCTTGTATTGGAGAAGTGCCTGTGATTGGAAAAAAATTGGGCAATGATTTGAAAGTTGAAACACCGTTTTCCAAAAAATTATTTAGTTTTGAATACACTCTTCATTAAAGAGATTTGGATTCATTTCTAACGAACAAATAATATGTTATTTCATAAAAGTTTTTTGTACTCTACTTCTTTAATAAAACATTAGCATACATGGGACACACTGAGTGATTTTCCACTCACACGTGTCTTTTACCTTACCCTTTTGTAGGATCCGGAGTTGAAAGGATTTAAGGATTGAGGACGATACCACAGTGACAGCAGAAAAGGTTTAGATGTTTCCCTTTTTGGATAATGTACCTTATTACTAGGGTTGACTGGGAACTTTCATGTATGAAGTTCTTTATTACTTGTGCGCACTTGGCAATGTCTATGGGTTGTTGTATGAATCTAAACTTACATACTCTATTGATTTCTATTATAAAGACCCATTGTCTAGGTAACTGGACGGGGCGACACTCGGTGTTGATATTCTTCCGCTGTTACCTTTAGTAGGGGTGTTACAATTGGTATTGGAGGCTAGTTTCATAGAACAGTGGTAGCATCATAGGGATTGATAGAACTCTTTCATTGTGAGGTATGATGAATAAGGATGATAAGGGCAAGTGCGCAATAGATTTGTATAGTGATGATGGGAAGAAAAAAAATAGATTTGCACTCGTGTGTGAAAAAAAAAAATTGAAAGGATTAAGATTATCCACTGAGCAGGTGTGCCAGGATGCTTCACTTGGACAAGATCCAACCCTGGCCGCCATCATACACCTTATTTTACTGAAAGGGCATTTGACCTTGTAGTATCTGTTACTACCTTATTTGCATGAGACCTAAGTCTGGAAAGGACACCTAATCCTGAGAGGACATCGTCACCACATAAGGAGATGGATGGCGATATTGAATCACGCCATCAAGATAGTGATGAAGAGGATAGTGTCCCCGACGGTGTAGTATTGTCTAAGAATAAAGAGAAGGAATTTGGTGGGGATACTCGAGGAATATTAGAAGACGAGATGTTATGTTTCAAGGATGTTGAGATAGGAAGAGATCAGGTGGTACTCGAGGTAAAGGTACGTATGGTCAAAGAGTTCAGGGAAAAATTGGAAATAGACTCAAACATGCTGGTTTGGTTATACCCTGATGTAAAGAAATGTGAATGATTCAATACAGCGGGATCCTATACAACTCCTACTAATTCAGAACCAAAGAGAATGTTGGCATAAATGAGGTTATGAATAGGAGAAATCGAAGTGAATTTTGGGGTATAATTCAGAAAAGATTTAGAAGACCCCGATGGTAGAAGAAAGGAAAAATGCAGAGGAAGGGAGACCCAAGGGGGGATGACCTTCTTTTAGATGTATTAATTGTAGGAAAGAAGGGCATAAGAGTTTTAATTGCCCTCACCTCTAAAGGATAGGAGGATCAAGTCGACTAGGAAGAAACAATCAGGGGCAGAGGTTCGAACTAGAACGAGAGAACCTAGATAGGCTTCTACTCTTATAGCTAAATCTGCTAAACCAAGTAAATGCTCGAGTGATTATTTCAAAGAAGGTGGATGATTATGTCATAATAGTGAAAGGCACAGTCTTTAGCTTTAAATCATGATGCTAATGTATTGGTAGATTCTACCCATTCCTTACTGTTGATGTATTTCTTAATGCTATGGAAATAAAAATGAGGAAGAAATTTTCATATGAAATTCTTGTCAGTGCCCCATTGGTAAAATAAATGAATAATGAGAAAGTGCATGAGGAATGCAAGATCTTAGTAGGAAGTGAAATTTTGGAGGAGATTTGATATGCCTGCCCATAGAGGACTAAGATGCTATCTTGATCATGGACTGGCTACCCCAACATCGTAATCAAGTTGACTGAAGATATAAAGTAATACAATTCTTTTAACTTGGAAACCTATATTAGAAATTGTAGATGAGACTGGGAGGAAAATTAATATTTGTACATCGGGACTCAAGGCCAGGAAGATAATTGGAAATGGTGTACTGGGCCTATGTAATTAATAAGTCAGGAGAGGTTAAGAAACCTAAAGAAGTTCCTACTATAAATGATTATTTAGATGTTTTTGCAGTAAAATTAAAGGAATTACCACTGAAGAGAGAAGTAGAATTTTCTATTTAGTTAGTAATATTGGCAAAGCTAATTTCAGGAACTCCTTATTGAATGGTACCTACAAAATTGCAGGAGTTTAAGAAATAAGTAAAGGAATTAATGGAGCCAGAATTCCATTGTCTAGTACTCCACTTTGGGGAGTACCCATCTTATTTGTTAGAAAGAAAGTTGAGTTACCATGGATATAGATTTATGAGGTTGAATGCAAAAAAAAAAAAAAAAAAAAAAAAGAGAATAAATATCCATTGCCCATGATTGAAGAATTGTTCAATTAGTTATGAAAGGCAGAATGATTCTCAGAGTTAGACTTGAGGCAAAGATATTATTAAGTTCGGATTTGGAAAGAAAATATATTGAAAACTACATTTAACATGATATGGACTTTTGAGCGTGTAGTGATGCCCTCTTGGTATCACTGATGCCTGTCATTTCATAGATCTAACGCTCTGGACATCTAGGCTCAGTTTGTGACTCTATTCATAGATGATATTCTAGTGTACTCCAAAGATCCCTAATATCATGAACAATAATCTTCAGAAAGTATTAGGAAAATTAAGGTAGTTCAAACTATATACAAAATTCAGTAAGTGTGAGTCTTAGCTATAAGAAGTAGCATTCGTGGGATATGTGATATCCAAAGTCATGAGTACAATAGATCCTGAAAAAGTTAAAGCAATGATGAACTAGAAACTTCTTGAGATTCTATTTGAATATGATATTTTCTAAGATTTACAGGATATTATAAGAGATCTACTAAGAAATTTCCTAAGATAGCTTTACTTGAGTCGACTCACCCAAAAGAAAGTTCGTTATGTTTGGACTAGAAAATATAAGGGAAAATATCGGGAGCTGAGAAAAGGATTAAGCTCTACTCCTATTTTAACATTGCCAATGATGGACAAGCCTAATGAGGAGTACACAAATATGCTAAAGGAAGGATTGAGAGGAGTATTGATGCAGGAAAAAAAAGGGTTAGCTTATATCTTTAGGAAATGGAAACTTCATGAAGAGAATTATATTATACATGATTTGGAGTTAGTTGCTATTGTGTCTGCCCTTTAGGAGTAGAGATATTTATTTATGTGCAGCTGAGTTAGAAATCACCACCGACCTTAAGAGATTGAAGTGTGCTTTTACTCGAAAGGATTTGAACATAAGGTAAAGCTGATGGTTGGAATTTTTGGAAGGATTTCAATGTCTAATTAAATATCATCTTGGAAAAGTAAACACAATAGTAAATGCCCTTAGTAGGGAGGCAAATTTATCAGCTCTTCGGATGTTACAAATTCCAGAATTAGAAGTGTTTGCAGTAGACAGAGAAATAAAGATAAGTAATACTTCAATTCAACTTGCCTTCCTACAACAGTCGGAGAGACAGCAAGATGAAGATGAAGAGTGCAAAAGTTGGTGCCGAAGAGCTGGGGCATGCATTATATTTTGAAACAATATGTAATGAGATAAGATGTTTAGCAGAGGCACCTTGGAGTAAGTATACCACCCATCAAGGAGTCGCAAATATGTATTAGAACCTAAAACAACATTATTAGAGGATTGGTAAGGAAAAGGACAATTCAGACTTTGTAAACAATGCTTAATCTATCAAAAAAGAAAGAAAGAAAGAAAGAAAGAAAAGCCAATCAACAATGGCCTGGAGGGTTACAACAATTATCTACTCTATGGTGGAAATGGAATGAAATTACTATAGACCTCATTACAAGATTACTTATGAAAGTGGAGTGGCAAGATACTATTGGGTGATGATAGATCGACTGGCTAAGTCTGCTCATTTCATTTCTATTAATTAATGAAATTCCTTAGAGCAGTTAAGTGAAATCTATATGGAGGAAGTAATCAAACTGCATGAGTACCCTCTAGTACTATGTCAAAATCGAGATCCTAGATTTACCTCAAAGTTTTGGACTAAGCTGTAGTAGAGGTATGGGACCATAATAAAGTTCAGCATAGAAGTGCACCTATATACGTATGGACAGACAGAACGAGTAAATGGAATTTTGGAAGACATGTTCTAAGCATGCATTATGAATTTTAGAGTCAAGTAAATTGACAATTTAGCGTATGTAGAATTCAAATACAATAATAGTTATCAATTAATAAATGGAATAGTCCTATTTGAAGCTCTTTATGGAAGGAATGAAGTCCAAAAAGAAGAATGGGTGAACATGATACTTTGAGACTTGAAAAAGTCTGACATGCTGTGAAGATAATTAATATTAAATTGGATGTGGTTCAGAGTAGACAAAAGGGTCATACGAATCGACGTAAGAGAGATTTGGAATTTGTAGAATGAAATCATATATTCTTGAAGTTGGCTCCACAATGACAATATGGAATCAAAGAACAAGAAAAGGCAATAGACCGTACCCTATTGTTGAGAGGATTGAGAAAGTAGCCTATTGGTTTGAAGTTACCAGCAGAATTTCAAGTTATTCATGGCGTGTTTTATCTACCTCAACTTCGAAAGTATATGGCTAATCTTGCCCACATTTTGAATAAAGAACCCATTGAGTTGACTCTAAGCTTGAATAATAAGGAAGAGCCTGTTAAGATCGTGAAGTATGCTAAAAAGAAATCGCGGAATAAGAAAATTTCACTTGTACAAGTATCGTGGAATCATCATGTTGTGTAAGATGCAGCTTGGGAAAAACAAAAGCGAGGATATTGAAAAAGTACCTAGATTTATTCCAAGTATAAGCCAAATTTCGAGAAAGAAATTTTTGTAAGGAAGGGAGGATGTAACACCCCACCCTTTTAACTTTCGGTTGGCAACTATCTGTAATCGGATGAGAATTTATATCAACGGCCAGAACAAAAGTTGATCGGTGTATTGAGACGAATACTTTGGTGAAATAAGGTTTTGTTGAGACCTGGATGTAATTATTATATTTGTTATACCCATACCCTAAATTTTTGGAAGGCTATTAAGATTAATAAAATAAAAATTGTAGGGTACTTTAGAAAGAGAAATTGATCAGTACAATGAAATGCACGTTTTGATGAAAACGTGCTACACGGGGCATCGGGGGCATTTTCGGCATTTTGACCGCGTTTGTAACTTCGAATGCAAATTTGACCAAGTAGAGAGGGAATTGAAGAATTTAAGTGTTACCAATGGATTTAATGGAATTTTTGGAGTTGGATAGTGAAATAATAGATTTTTCTATTACGGATCCAATTTTGGTCATTTCTGAAGAAAATAGAAAATTACGGTTCGAAATGGGATGTGTGGCTTCTTATGATTGGTGCATGAAAATAAGTATCGGTTACTGATTGGTTAATGAAGACAAGTTCTTCTATTTGATTGGTTAATGAGGTCAAGTGTTTCTATTTGATTAGTTGTGATAAGTTGAGATAATTTAGAAGGCCCACAAGAAATAAATAACAATAGCCCACAAGCATGAGAAGTTTGACCAAGTTGGACCACCTTTTTGACCCCATTTGACCAAGCTTAATTAAGCTAATCTTGATTTGAGTAAGTTAATCATGGTTGATTATGTATGGCCATGCAAGATTTGAAAAATCTATTAATTCTTGAGAATTATAGGAATTTTAAAACTTCATCACCATATGGACCAATGAAAACTCACCAAGTGTTGATTCTATGAATGGTTACAAGAACATTCATGCAAGAACATTCTAAAGAATTCCATTGAACTCTTGAATATTCCAAAGAATACCTAACTAGCTAACTGGACCAATCAAGGGCTTCCAAATGTTAAGGCCATTTAATACACCTTTGACTTGAAGACCATATTCCTCTATATATAGGCCTTGAAGGCCAACTAAAATGGCTTCAGATAGCCAGAATTTTGGAGAAAACAAGAGAGAAAAGAGAGAAGAGAAAAGAAAAGGAAACAGAGAAGAAAAATAGATAGAAACTGGAAATAGAGAGGAGAGAAAGAGAGAGAGAAAAGCAAGAAGATGCTTGGACTGTTTAGCCTGTAAATGCTGCAAAGAAAAGGTAAAGATCTACCTTACTTCAAGTAAATGTATTATATAAATCATGGAGATCATTTTGGTATATATATTGTGAGAAGTTTATGTGTGAATTATGGAACCTAGTTAGGTGAAGTTGTGTGAAAGCTGTCCTTGTGTGCAAAAAATTCTGGGAGGACTTATGTTCAGTAAATCTGTGATGTTTCTGGATTTGAACAAATAAGGCATATATATATTTGTAGCTAATGATCATAAAGACATTTTAGAAAAAGTTTGAGGTTAATCAGATTTACAGATCAAAAGTTATGGTGAAAATAGTAAAAGGTGCCAAATCAGTAACGGGATTTTACTACTGGATATTTGTGTTCAAAACTGAACAAAATGGACAACAGAATTGGTACTCTATGAATTGGAACTTGTAAAGTAATTTCTTAAGGATACTTTACAATTGGTTTGACATCTTTTGGATTTGTGGATTAAATATTATGTGCATAACAAGTTAGGGTGTCAAACTAGAAAATTACAAAATGTTAAGGAAAGAATGAATAGTGAAACTAAGTCAAAACTACTGAGGCTGTTTTTTCCCAGTACCATGATACTGGAACCAGAGCACTAAAAATGGCCCATTTTGAATTAAATTTAAGAGTCTTACGGTCATTTCGGTATATCATGGAGCCAAATCGGAGCTGTAAATTGAATGTTTTGTGTAAAACAAAATGGTGTGTCAAACCAGTGAAATTCCAGAAAGTAGTCCGAAAATGAATGGACTTAAGGGTGACTACTTATGTGATTTTGGATAAATTAATTGGGGAAATATGAAATGAATCCCTTTTTTATGAAGGGAGGAAGGATGTGGAAAAAGGAAAATGATAGAATTGATCAAACGATAGAAAAACAACGCGAATGAAAGTTAAACGTTTTCCTTGACCGACAGTTAACCACCGGCCTCGTCGGCTAACCGTCGACCCCATTAGCTAAATGATGGTTGAACGTCGGCTCACCGTCGGGCACGTCGGTTACCCGTCGGCTATTTTTCGGCCAAACATGAATTGACCCAAAAACGATATTTGATGTAGGTTTAGCAATAAACGGTCAATAGAACATCGAAAACGGTAGAAACGAAGGTTAAACGGCCATGAACGGAAATGATTGCTTAGGACACGAGATGAGTCCCTTGGATTTCTAAAACTCTTTCTAAAGCTACTGTGCTTTGTTTTTCCATGAAATGCTATATTATATACCATTTGGGATAATTTATGAAAATATGTTTGGAAACATTGAATTTAATCCTCTTTTGAAATTAAAATTCTGGATTCCTTTAAATGCGTTCTTTTTGGAATCAGGTATTTGGAAAATGTTCCAAATATCCTTATTGGAATATTTTATGAAAATCTTTGGAACTGGGGTCTTCGGTAAATGACCGAAATATCCTTATTGGAACTCTTGTGAATATTTTTCAAATCGGGTAAGGGTAAAATGACCCAAATACCCTCGAAAAGTCATTTGGAATCGGGTATCGGTAAAATGACCTTAATGCCCTTGAAAATGACTTTTGTGATCGAGTATGAGGAAAATGACTTGGATACTCTAGGAAACATGTTTTGATGTGTGAATAGAACCCTTTATCTGGTTTCAACATGATTTTGGAAAAAAATGTTGTTTTGCCCCAAAACTATTTTTATATGAAAATTCTGTGTGAACAAGATAACCCTCTGGCCTAATTAGCCGGACGGGGTTAGTATTGGTGACGTTGAGTACTCAGCAAGGACTTTGATCTTTGTACTAGCCCATGTTAGTCATAGACGACCCCAAGCAACTTGATTAGTTCTGGGGATTGTCTTACTCCAAACAGGGCGACATGACATTCAGATGAGTCGTCCTGGCTAGCCGTTATGAGCTTGGCAATTGCCTATTGATTATGATGGTGGATTTTTCACATGATACTGGGCAGGTACACTTGGTGTGTTCAATCCCTTGCTACCTCAAGGGTGATTGACATCAGGATTAGGACCCCTGGCTTATGGTGGCAAGTAAAAGATCCCTAAGTGCAAGGTGAGGTACATTTGTACGCTACTCACCGTTCCGGCATGACACGGGTGACGTGCTGTAAGGTGCAGTCCGTGGCACAAGAGACCGTGTAGCCAAAGGCAAGGACGCGGGGCTTTCATACAAGCCGACCTTCTATTGGAGAAGTGATTGAGATTGGAAAAAAATGGGGCAATGATTTGAAAGTTGAAACACCATTTTCCAAAAAATTATTGATTTCTGAAAACACTCTTCATTAAAGAGTTTTGGATTCGTTTCGAATGAACAAATGATATATTATTTCATAAAAGTTTTTTGTACTCTACTTCTTTAATAAAACATTAGCACACGCGGGACTCACTGAGTGATTTTCCACTCACATGTGTCTTTTACCTTACCCTTTTGTAGGATCCGGAGTTAAAAGGATTTAAGGATAGAGGACGATACCATAGTGACAGCAGAAAATGTTCAAATGTTTCCCTTTTTGGATAATGTACCTTATTACTGAGGTACAATGGAAACTTTCATGTATGAAATTCTTTATTACTTGTGCACACCTGAGCATCAATATAGCTTGTCGTATGAATCTGGACTTGCATACTGTGTTGATTTCCGTTATAAAGACCCCTTGTCTGGGTAACTGGACGGGGCGACACCCGGTGTTGATATTCTTCCACTGTTACCTTTAGTAGGGGTGTTTCATATATCATGATTTTTAGGAAGCTCCAGTTTTGACAAGATTGTCCACCCTTAAAAAATTAGAGACGTTGTTTGATTTTGATGTACTTTTATTTGGAGATTGTTTATTTAATTGTTTTAATTTTGAGACTCTATACAAGTTTTTGTGCAATTGTAATAAGTTTTGATTATTATTTTAGGTTTTCATCTTTACCTAGTTGTAAAAACCCTTGTTCTTTTGGACTAGGTGACATCTCGGCTCTATTTAGGGTACATAGGTAGTCAAGATGTTACATGGAGAGTTAAGCCAATGTTCAACTTTCGACAAGGCTTATAAGAAACTGACAACTAGACATAGGACAACTGGATTAGGTTTGAATTAGAGAGGGAGGAGAATCTCACTTAGTAGGTTGTACACCTACCCGGTAGGATGGGATCGCATGTGCTATACTTATTTGGTAGCAGTCATCTCTACCCTATTCACCACTAATAATTTGGGATGGCATGTACTACACCTGTAGGGTAGGAGTTACCTCGGTGCCCTTAAAATACTAATTTTGCAAATATGGAATATAATGCTCCGCGAACACAGGCAAAAAGTCTTGATAATTCTTGAAATGATATTGATGGAAATGTTTATTTATGTTTCAATACTCTTGCTTACTTTTATGCTTTGCTAAACCAAATTATTCAAATGTCTCGAGCATGCATCATGAAATATTTTGTTTAGTCCAATGCACACACGGGGCTTATTGAGATTTCTTATCTTAGTCTATCTTAAATTCATAGATTTTAGGGTACTCCAAATTCTACTTAAGTTAGGAGAATTATGATTGAGAATGCAAGACTTGTTCCCTTTATGTTCTTTTGATGCTAGTTTTATCAAATTTGAATATTTACTTTATTTCATTGATGATGCATAAGTTTTGATCAGACTAATAATAATTTATGATTTTATTTCTTTAAATTTCTTAATTATACTTTGTTTCTATTATAAAGATCTCTTATCTAGAGGATAGGGTGACATCCTAAACACATTTAGATTACATAGGTAGTTAGGGAGTTGCAATTGGCATTAGAGTAGGTAACTAGCCCCGATATTGGAACTAAGTGCTACATCATGAATAGTAAGAGCCACCATTACAATCCCGTGCTACTTGGTTTTGGATTTGGTTTATAATTTTGGGTCCAACAAGAATGCTTAAGCATAAAAAGGGGTAATTATAACATCTCGATCACATATAAAATTTAGATGGTAAGTCTAAATGGTATATAAAGATGGGCCTGAGTACCTATTATCAACCTGAAATATTTATTTTGGCCAAGTAAGGACGGTAATCAAGTAGTTGACTGTAGGTGCTGCCAAGCCCATTGTTGTGCTCCCAAACTTACGGGCACGGGTCATGACATTGTAACATCCCATCTACCTATGCAACCCAAATGGGCCATGGATGTTGCCCCGTCCTCTAGATAAGAGGTTTGATGATAGAAATAAAGTAAAACTCAAAACTTAAAAGATATTAAAACATAAAATATTAAAACTCTTGTCAAACTTATACATCATCCATAAAATAAAATAAATGTTAAAAACTGATAAGCTAGTAACAAAAGAACATAAAAGGAATATGCCATGCATTTGCAATCATAGTTCTACCAACCTGAGTAGAATTTAGGGTATCCTAAAAACCATAAATTTAAAACAAAGTGATATACAAATCTTAGTAAGTCCTGTGTGCATTAGACTAAACAAACTATTTCATGATGCATGCTTGAGAAGTTACAATATTTTTATTTGGCAAAAATTAATAGTAAGTAGGTGTATTGAGCAAAAATAAACATTTCCATAAATATCATATCCATAATTATCAAGAATTTCTACATGTGTTCATGGAGCATCCATAATCTATAT
This sequence comes from Voacanga thouarsii, assembly GCA_026120185.1. Lineage (NCBI taxonomy): Eukaryota > Viridiplantae > Streptophyta > Magnoliopsida > Gentianales > Apocynaceae > Voacanga > Voacanga thouarsii. The sequence goes on from JANUWF010001174.1 coordinate 1,285,152, forward strand.
TATCAAAATCAGTGGTGACCGTTGTTCTGAATCTTGTGGTCACTCTCAACATAAGCCTCATGATCACTGTCAATTTGAACCTCATTGTCATCCTCATTTTCATTAGGCTCCTCCCCCTCTAATGACTCTGATGAGAAAGAATCATATGAAGGTTCGATAGGAATATGTGGGTGCAACACTGCACTCTTGCGAGCAGTCTGGAACATTATAACCATTCTGTATGCATAGAACACACTTAAGTTAGTGATAAATCATAATAATTTAAAATTTTATTCCAAATAATTTAGTAATTTGCCTAAACCTTGCTTTGATACAATTTGTAACATCCTATTTACTTACATAACCCAAATAGGTAAAGGAAGTAGCTATATCCTCTAGATAAAGGGTCTTTATAATAGTAAGAAAGTACAAATCCAAAACTTAAAAGGAATAAAACCATAAATTATTACAAGCCTTGTCAAAATTAATACATCAACCACAAAATAAAGTAAATGTACAAAGTTGGTAAAACAAGCATAAAAAAACATAAAAAGAACAAGTCTTATATTCTTAATCATAATTCTCCCTACCTAAATAGAATTTGGTGTACCTTGAAAATCATAAATTTAAAATAGAGTAGGATAAGGAATTCTAATAAGCTCTATGTGTGCATTGGGCTAAACAAAATATTTCATGATGCATGCTTGTGAAGTTACAATATTTTTGTTTGGCAAAACATAATAGTAAGCTGGAATATTGAGCATGAATAAATATTTTCATTAATATATTTCAAGAATTGTCAAAAATTTTTGTAGCATTCATAGAAAATTCATAATCCATATTTCCAAAATTAGTGGTGTAAGGGTACCGAGGTAACTCCTACTGTTGGATTTCAACTTTGCAAAAACAATTTTTGTACAACAAAAATTAAGACAAAATCCATGCAAAGGAATCACTCAAATGTAATTAAACAAGTTAAGAGAGAGAAATAAAATTTTGTTACCTTAAAAACATGGCTTTTAAAACTTTTTCTCTCGCAAAATTCACCCAGAAATTCATTCAAGCACGAACTACTAAATTCCAAGTTTAGGAATTTCTCTAAATTGATCCGCACAAGGATGTATTCAAGAACCATCAAAATTTTCTACTAGAATAATTTATTGGCAGCTAGGGATTTTTATTTAGAGAAGAAAAGTTGAAAGGAAGAAACACTTTCATATTTTGTAAGAAGAACAATAGTTTCCTTTTTCTTCATACAGAAAAAGACACCCGGCGTGCTATCTCTCTCTTTATGTTCTTGCAAGGATGAATTATGTTATAGAGAACTATCTCTATTTCCTTTTCACATCCGATATATGAAAGGTTTCCTAAACATTTTAGGAAACAAATAATGTATTAAGTCCTTTCAAATTATGGGCTTTAATTGTTATGAATTGCAATTACGCCTCCTAAATTAAAATAAGTTTATAATTCACCCACAATGATTTAATAATTGCAATCCAACCCCAACTAATTATTACACTTTATAATTAGTCCATTCAAAAATATTTCTTCTCAGAAATTAACTCCATAATATTATCAAATAATATCTTGAGCACCAATTCCTCTATTGTGTATGATCTATTAGGTTTTCTAGTTAATTGATATGTAATGTGAATTAATTCTATCACTACAGAATTAATTATCCTTTACAATTAGAATTAACTTATTAATTCTAATTAGGATTAATTTTTAAAATTTTTAATTAATAAATTCATATTTAGTAGATTAAGAATGGCATCTAACAATGCATCATAACCACCCAAAAGTCTAGAAAGCCAAGTGGCTTGACATAAACCTTTCAATAGCATTATATTAGTGTAATAAACTCCTTTCATCATTCTATATCTCATTCAGTTTAGAATACATAATTAGCGGCAACTCCAACTAGAATATAATTAATTATAGTCAGAATTTTTTAGTACTTGATCCAAGAATCTATTATTCAACATTTGTATCATATGTAATAATTTCCAACATATAATCACCTTGGCTAAGGACTTCTTTTGTAATGATTCTATACAAGTGGCTGTAAGATATATTCTCCTACTATTAGGAGTGATGAATCCTTTATCAACCCTCTCAATTACTGTCATTTACTTTGCATTATATATAGGTAGTCCTTGATGAGACTCCAAAGATTAGAATCAATGTTAAATGCTCAATAAATAAAGTACTTTGGAAATCTCAAGTCTAATGATATTTGCACATTTGCTATAATGAGATTATATTACTAACACTAAATAATTATACATATAATTATCTTATAGCTAGGTTATCCAATAAACTTGTTCATATAACAAGTATCCATGTGTCAACTTCGAGTATGACAATACTCACAGGTTTAAGAACCACCGCTTGATCTAATCAAGAAGTATAACATGCTAATCATTGTGCATTAATGATGTCCTATCTCATTAATACTATGACTAAGGATAATTTAAGCACAAGTACTACATAGTATTGTAGGAATCTCATATCATAATTTTTATCATGATTTCCTTAACACTATACATTGTGCTGGGACTTTAACTATCAGTTTCATACGCATACACATTTGAAACAAAGAAATTGAAAGATAAACAGTACTTTTATTAGATAAATGTGCAAAATACATTGTGCAAATGTATTGGTTCTGTAACATCCCATGACTACATACCCTAAAAGGGCGGGAATGTCGCCCCGTCCCATAGGACAAGGGGTCTTTAAAATGAGGTATAAAATACAAAGGCAACCTCCAAGAGATTCAACTTAGATAAATAAAGAAATATTCTTATTACATCAGGCTCAACTTGGAGTAAAACGAAATAAAAACAATTAATTGTTCAACAGCTTAAACAACAAATGTCTCCTAAGCAAAGATGACCATAATTAGAAAAGCATCAACTATCAATGCCCCGCTGACTCAGCACAGTTTATCTCCTGAAAACATGATGTAAAAAAGTGTGAGAATAAATCTCAGTAAGTCCTGTGTGTGCACATGGTGTTTAAAACTGTACGTGTATGCAAAGTGAAAAACATTTGTAGAAATATTTGGCAAGTCATAAATAATTTCTCTTTCGCAAAGAATAGGTTTTTCCATAATCATACTTTACACAAAACAATCATCCACTCAAATAAACAGTCATGTCACCACACGTTGGGCTCAATGAGAACAAAATGGCCAAGGCACCACACTTTATGCAACTTGTCCAGACCAGATTACCACACGTTGGGCGTTCTGACCAAGCTGAGTGTACAGCTCACCGGGTGAGATACTTCTCCTTCTCTACACCCAACAAAACCATCTGGGTGTCTATGCTGGGAAAATAAATAATACCTTACCGGTACACATGCTAGCTCGGACCGGCCTGACCAACCAATACTTTCGCCTTTTCAAGCAGAGCTTATCTTCTGGAGGTGGCCTCCTGCCAGAAGACTTACTCTAGCCCTCCAAGACTAGTATTGTTAGCCTACCCTTATTGAGTACTCAATGAACATATCCGTCAATTCCTGATTCACAATATTTCCAAACCTTGGCTTTGTAAAACGTGGTTTTCTTTAAAAGAGATTTCTAAAAGTTTAAGGAAAAGAATAGTTTTCTTGATAAAATTATTAGTTTGACAAAACCGTTTAAAGAATAAGTATCCACGTTTACATTCCAAGCAAACATAGTTCAACAATAGCTTTACAAAGCTTCACAACATAGACTTGCCATCACTACATTTAACAAAAGAGTTTATGCAAGGACTTACCATCACAACATTTAACACAAGAGTTTATGCAAGGACTTACTTGATATGCCTCAGATAAACGAGATAAATTCACAGCTTTCTTTCCTCAATTATCCTCCTGATCTTACAACAACCGGGTAGCAAGATCCCGATGCTCCTATGGTGATTGTCCCGAGTTCGTTGGATTAGAAGAGAAAAGTTGTCTCATTTTTCCTTCCTTATGACCAAGAATGTTTGAAGAGATGAAATCAGCCTTGATATGGCGTGATTCCAAAGAAGAAAAGGAAGAGAATTGATGGAAGAAAGGAATTAAGAAGTTGAGATGGTTTTTGCTTACCTTGGAGGGTGATCGGTTTTTGCTAGGTGTTGTTCTTGAGGTTTTCGAAAATTTACTGTGGAATTCTTGCTAGAATTTTTGTGCAGAATGGAGAGGATAGACGGCTGCTATGATTTAGAGTTAGAGAAGATTAGTTTAGGGTTAGATGGTGATGTTTAGAAAGACTCCTAATGGCTTTAGGCTTCTTGGACAGCAAGGCCGAAAATTGCAACTCACGAGTGCCTTCTTGCTGCCGACTTTGAGAGGGTTCAAGGGAGAAAATATTCTGCAATTTTGCTCCCTTGTGCTGGCCGACCTATTGCTCAAGAGAAGGGTTGATTGTGTTCAGAATTTTGGGCCAAACAAAGAAGAGTTTGCGAAGGTTTTTAGGGCTGAAATTTCTGTGCGCGTGCAGTAGTTTTGCTGTGCAAAATTGCTGAAGAGGAGAGGAAGAATTTCTGGACTATTTTAGCTGTGGTTCTGCCGAAATTTCCAGAGAAAAAATGAGGGTTTTAGGCTCTGAAAAATAGCTTGATCAGTTGGGGTTTTTCGGTGTGTTTGTGTGTAGAATTTTGGTTGGAATAGGAGTACAAGGCTGGCCGAAATTTTCTGGACAAAGCTGTCGAAAATTTTGGTTTCCTAGCTGGCCGAAATTCTGGAATTTGTGTGAGTAAAATCTGGTTTTGCACAGCAAAGATAATCTGAATTGATGGAAGATGTTTTAGGGGATTTGAGCTTTGGTTTGAAGGGTTGGATTATACTTAAAGGTTCTGGAATTTCGGACAGCTTGTGTTAACACAAAGCTGCCGAAATTCTGCTAGGTTTAGGAAGAAAATCCTAGTCGAATTAGGATTGCAATAAAAATCTGATTTGCTAAAGGATTTAGGATAAGATTTCCTAGCTTTGGAAGAGTTTAAGTTGAGCTAAAATTAATCTAAGAAGTGGCGGCACTTGCTAGAAATTTTTTCCAGATTTTTAGCTTAGGTTCTAGGGTTAAAATCAATAAGGTTTCCTACTAGAAAAATGATTCATTAATTCCAACTATCCATGGCAAGATCTATCTAGCTAAATTCAAGCTGAATTTTTAGTTATTAGCTCGGGGTTCTTCGAAAATCCTAAGGAATAAAAGCTGAAAATTAAAAGTGAATTTTATTCACATCAAGGTCCTTAAATTTAGGAAATAAATATAGAGACTTATTTCCTTGGAATAATGACACTAAAATTTCTCTAGGTTTGCTAGATCTTTTTCGGTCAAGACATGGAAAATCTAAGGAAAAGAATTTTCAAGAAGAGAAACTAACTTCACAAAAGGTAGGATTCGAACTCGGGTCACCAAAGGAAATCACCAACCTCCCCGCTATTCCAAAACAAGTCCAATACTAATTTTTCCTACAATCAGTTCTCACCATCCCCCAATACTCATCCTTCCAAATCTTCGACCAAACCTCCCTTATCCAAATCTTTAACAACACAACTATTTCACATCAATTAATTCAAATGCAAGAGCAATGGAAAAATTCACATGTATCCATGCAAATAAAATAATTCTAAGCTACCACATAATATGCAAAATGCTATGCAATGCATGACTTTTCCCCATAGTCAAATGTGGTTTTGGGCGGGGTATTACATTCCCTTCCCCTTAAGAGAATTTTGTCTCGAAATTCAGATTTCATACCTTTCGAGCATATCCAGATACTTCCGTATTAACCATTCCCCTATTTCCCACGTTGCATCTTGTGCTCCATGATGATCCCAATGTATCTTCACCATGGGTATCTGCTTGTTTCGAAGCGTCTTAATACTCCGCTCCAAGATCTTGACGGGTCTCTCCACATAACTCAGATTTGGTTGCAACTCCAACGGTTCCTCATTGAGTACATGACTCGGATCGGGGTTGTACCTCTTTAACTGAGAGACATGGAATACATCATGCATCCCGGTTAGACCATCAGGTAGATCCAATCGGTAGGCAATCGGTCCAATTTTCTCCAATATCGGGAATGGTCCCAAATACCTAGGACTCAACTTCCCTCCTCTTGAATGTTTTAGGATTCCTCTACTAGAAGTCAACTACAAGAATGCATGGTCACCTACTTGGAACTCCAGTTCTCTTCTCCTAGAGTCTGCATAGCTTTTCTGTCTGCTTTGCGCTGCTCTTAGTCTTTCCGGATTACCTTGACTTTGTCCGTCATCTCCTGAATGCATACTTTACCAATCTTCTTAACGTTCCCCTCTTCTGTCCATCCCCAGTATATCGGTACTTGGCATTTTCGCCTATACAATGCTTCGTACAGCGCCATTCCGATCGACGCCTGATAGCTGTTGTTATATGCTAATTCTGCATGCAGTAAAGACTCAATCCACTTATCTCCAAAGTCTAAGATACATGCTCGGAGCATGTCTTCCAGTATCTGAATGACTCTTTCGGATTGATCGTCTGTCTGTAGATGAGCAGAGGTGATGGATTTCAGGGTCGTGCCCAAGGACTCCTGGAACTTACCCCAAAACCTTGAAGTGAATCTATGGTCCCTATCCGACACAATACTCGACGGTACACCATGCAACCTTACAATTTCTCGGGTATATGTCTGAGCCAACTTTTCCGTCGAGTCCCTTACGTTTACCGGTATGAAGTGTGCTGTCTTGGTTAATCAGTCCACTACCACCCAGATCGCATCTTTGTGTGACTTGGTCATCGGAAGGCCAGTCACAAAGTCCATGGTCACCTCTTCCCATTTCCATTCGGGAATCGGTAACGGTTGCAGTAACCCTGCAGACTTCTTATTTTCCATTTTAACCTTTTGGCACGTCAGGCAAGTTGACACATGCTAAACTACATCCCTCTTCATTCCAGCCCACCAATATTTCCTCTTCAAGTCTTGGTACATCTTTACCTCCCCAGGGTGTATGGTATATTTGCTCTTGTGCTTTTCGTCCAGTATCCTCTTCCTTAAGTCTTGGATCTCCGGTACACAAATCCGGTCCCGAAAGTATAATACCCCATTCTCATCGGTCTAGAAATAGCTTCCTTCTCTCGCGATCTCTTTCTCCTTGAAAGTTTGAAATTCTGCACTGCCCTGTTGACCTGATAAAATTTCCTGGTCCAGATCGGGTTTCAGGGTCAAGTTGCTCACGTAGATCTTCCTATCTTGCACTTGCACCTCTTTCTACAGGATATCCTGGACTGCCGACAACTCCTGTATTCTCAAGTATGCCATTCTTCCAACTTAGAGCATCTGCTACCACATTCGCTTTACCCGGATGATAGTTAATAGGGCACTTATACTCTTTCAGGAACTCCATCCACCTACGCTGCCGGAGATTCATGTCATTTTGCGTGAAGATGTACTTCAAACTCTTATGGTCAGTGAAAACTTCGTACTGCGCACCGTACAAGTAATATCGCCATTTCTTCAAGGCGAACACTATAGCTGCTAGCTCCAAGTCATGCATGGGATAATTGGCTTCGTGCGGCTTTAGCTTCCTAGATGCATAAGCTATGACTTTCCCTTCCTGCATCAGCACAGCTCCTAGTTCTTCCTTGGATGCATCTGTATAGAGTGCATAGGGCTTATCAGCCTCAGGCAGACTCAGCACGGGTGTTGTAATCAACCTCCTCTTATGTTCTTGGAAGCTCTTTTCACACTTCTCACTCCAAGCAAAAGCGACATCATTCTTCAATAGTCGCGTCATTGGTGAAGCCAGAGTAGAGAAATTTTTAATGAAACGCCGATAGTACCCGGCCAACCCAAGGAAACTTCATATTTCGATAATGTTCTCCGGTTGTTTCCAGTTAGCTACGGATTCCACCTTGGCAGGGTCCACTTTGATCCCCTCTTTAGATATCACGTGACCAAGGAAAGACACCGAGCTCAGCCAAAACTCACACTTACTGAACTTGGCGTAAAGCTTGAATTCCCTCAGCTTCTCTAGGACCAATCTTAAGTGCTCCGCGTGGTCCTCCGAATTTTTGGATTAGATTAAAATGTCATCGATGAATATAACTACGAACTTGTCCAGGTATGGTTGGAAAATGTGATGCATCAAATCCATGAATACTGTCGGTGCGTTGGTTACACCGAACGGCATTACCGCGTGTTGAATGCAGTCTTAGGAATGTCTTCTTCTTTGATCCTCACCTGGTAATATCCTTGCTGTAGGTCCAACTTCAAAAAGCAAGCGGCGCCTTGCAGTTGATCAAACAAATCATCGATCCAGGGTAGAAGGTACTTATTTTTTATCGTTAGATTGTTCAATCCCCGATAATCAATGCATAGCCTCAAGGTTCCGTCTTTCTTCTTGACAAACAACACCGGGGCTCCCCACGGCGACGTACTCGGCTGGATGTAGCCTTACCTTACAAATTCCTCCAATTGCTCCTTTAACTCTTTCAGCTCTGTCGGTGCCATTCGGTAGGGGGTTCTTGACACCGGTTCCGCTCTGGGAATCAGATCCACGGTGAACTCAACTTCCCGCTCAGGGGGTAGGAAAGTGAGCTCAGCAGGAAAAACATCCGAAAAGTCTTTTACTACCTTCGTACTTTCCAAGGTACCCTAGTCCTTAGGTTTGTTCAGGAGGTACGCGAAATATCCCGTACATCCTTTCTTGAGTAACTTCCGGGCTTTAGCACCAGTAATAAGAAATTTCTGTTCCTTCGTTCGCTTGCCGTTGAATTCAATTACATCCAGTCCAGGTCTCACAAACTACACCGTCTTGATCTTGCAGTCCACACGAGCTCCGTGTTTCGACAACCAGTCCATGCCCAAGATCAAGTCATAATCATCCATGGGCAGGATTATAAGGTCGGCCTCCAAAATCTCCTTCCCTACCTCAACTCCACAACTTCCCATTTTCTTGCCTGCTTCCACCACCTTTCCCAAGGGGGAACTAACTACTAGGGTATAAGGTAGCTCATTTCCTTCCTAACCCAGATGTGATACACATACTTTACTTACATAAGAATGTGTGGATCCTAAATCTATCAGAACATTAACATGATAACCTTGGATAGAAAGATTACCTTCAATCACGGCGGTGTCCGCTCCAACTTCCACTCGGTTCAGGGCAAAAACTTTGGCCTTCACCTGAGGCTTCTGGCCTCCCGCTCCGGCTGGTCCAGCAGCGGCACCTCTATTTTCTCCCATTGGTTGGGCCGGCGCGGTCTGCTCAATCCTTAAGGGTTTGGGGCAAATGTTTCTCAGGCGTCCTGGGTCTCCGCAATTGAAGCACCTCCTCACACCCCCATTACCCCAGCAGTTTCTTTCGGTGTGGCCTCGCTTCCCACACAGCCGGCAATTCAGGCTGTCTTGCATCGGTCCTGCTACTGGCACTCGAAGCTGCTTGCCCCGATTTCCCCAAGGCATAGAGGCCGCGGGTCGCTTGTTGCTTGAAGGCCTCATAGGTGGACGATTCGATTGGAAGGGTCTACTCACCGGTCGATGCCGATCTTCATTTTCCGTCTGGGAAGCTGCGTCCACGGTGGCGGTGTACGATGTAGGCGGTGATGGAGCCAATGCCTTCCTCAACTCTGGCCTAAGCCCTTTCATGAATTACCGGGTGCGCTTCTACTCCGTATCTACCAAGCACTTGTAGTACTTGGACAACTACATGAATCGGGCTGCATATTGGGCCACGGTTATGCCTCCCTGCCTGAGGGTCTGGAATTCATCCTCCCTTTTCTCAGCCACCCATCGAGGAATGTACTCAGCCCGGAAGGCTTCCGTAAAGTCGTCCCACGTCCATTCCTGCTCCTCTCTATCCCAATCACTCCGTACCCGCTGCCACCATGCTCGAGACGGTCCCCTCAGTCGAAAAGCAGCAACCTTCACCATCCTCTCTTCCGAGTACTGCAAAGTAGCGAAGATGTCCTCCATTCGCTCAATCCACTACTCAGCTTTCTCATCCTGTTCCACCTCCCCCTGGAATGTGGGAGGCTGGAACTTCAGGAAATGCTCCAGGGCTTCATCCTCTCCCCGCAGTGGTTTCCTGGCCACTTTATCCACTCTTTTTGTCAGATTCTGTAGGATCGAGGCCATCTTGTCGAAAGCCTGACCCATGGTCACATCTTGTGACCTCTCCGAAGCCAATTCCTGCTCACGTGGCTGGTGCTCTTCCACCTCGGGGGTGGAACGATGCATCTGCTCAAATTCCGAGGTGGAGGATACACTCTCCTGCACCGTTCTGCTATGCACAACTGTTTTGCGTCTTGGTGCCATCTTAATCACATTCACTCAGGGTCAGTTACTTACCAAGGGGAAAATAATATGCTTAGATGCATGATCAGTTGATAGCAATGTACTTATCTAAAAGAGAATGTGATGATATCGTGCAAGGGTAAATCAAGTAATAAACGAAACTCACGCTTGTCATATAAACCATTTTTTGCGGAAAAGAATGGGCTATCTCATACGATACCCTTTTTATTTAAAATGATAAATAAGCCCTATGAGCAACATGCTCCCTTAAAAGAAATAAATAAACAACGGTATGCAAATCCTAAAGAAAGAAAAGTAAAAACTACTGGTCTTCTATGTTCGACTCTCCCTAGTTTCAACAGAAGCATCGGAGTCATCAGAGGCCAGTTCCACAAGCCACCCCACGGAGCTATCGGGTCTCCCTATGTAGTCCCTTGTGAAACCAACACTCCCACTTGGCTGCCCTGACTCACCCTCTCGGCCTCTCTTGGCTCTCATGGCCATCTCATAGAGCTCATCCAATGCTAATCTAACCGCACCCTTAGGCGCATGCCTCTCACTCCCTGAATCAACCGGGTCAAACAACCCCTCTCTTCTTAGCATGGCATGTATGCCCAGTCCATATCGGAGTCCACACCCCTTAGGACTCTTCTCCAGCTTTGTCTTCCCCTTATCGACCCCACCTAGAACTGACTGCCTAAGGTCTCTCTCTCCCGGGGCAACCCCATCTCTCGGCGTATATCCCTCACCACTGGACCCTTTAGGGTTATGGCAAGCAGGGGTCCTATCAACTTCCCCTATCTGTGGGGTTCGGGGAACCTCCATTACCTCCTCATCCTCTCCATCTATCCCAGCCATCTATCCCTCGTTCTCATCGTCTCCCTCATTCCCTAGCTCATCTACCTCTCCCTCACTCAACTTCGTCATCTCCTCATCTCCCTTATCTTCCCCTAAGCTCTCCTCGACCTCTATCTCCACCTCAACCACCGGGTAGTCTAGCACTGACAGCTCAGACTCTCTCTTTAAATCAGACGCGGGTGGATCAGCTACGGGTAGTAGGGCAGGTGGATTCCCATAGCCAGCGGGCTAGTTTCTGACAGCCGATACAACTCTTTTGACCATCCTATAAACGAAAGATAAAAATTAGAACCAGATCAAAATACTTAAGAAAATAGAACCCCATAAGTCAAGTAATTGCCTAAACCTTGTTCTCTGATACCACTTGTAACACCCTACGACTATGTACCCTAAAAGGGCGGGGATGTCGCCTCGTCCCATAGGACAAGGGGTCTTTAAAATGAGGTATAAAATACAAAGGCAACCTCCAAGAGATTCAACTTAGATAAAAAAAGAAATACTCATATTACATCAGGCTCAACTTGGAGCAAAATGAAATAAAAATAATTAATCGTTCAACAGCTTAAACAACAAATGTCTCCTAAGCAAAGATGACCATAATTAGAAAAGCTTCAACTGTCAATGCCCCCGCTGACTCAGCATAGTCTATCTCCTGAAAACATGATGTAAAACAGTGTGAGAATAAATCTCAGTAAGTCCTGTGTGTTCACATGGTGTTTAAAACTGTACGTGTATGCAAATTGGAAAACATTTGTAGAAATATTTGGCAAGTTATAAATAATTTCTCTTTTGCAAATAGTTGATTTTTCCATAATCATACTTTACACAAAACAATTATCCACTCAAATAAACAGTCATGTCACCACACGTTGGGCTCCATGAGAACAAAATGGCCAAGGCACCACACTTTGTGCACCTTGTCCGAACCAGATTACCACACGTTGGGCGTTCTGATCAAGATGAGTGTACAGCTCACCAGGTGAGATACTCCTTCTTCTCTACACCCAACAAAACCATCTGGGTATCCATGCCGCGAAAATAAATAATACCTTACCGGTACACATGCTAGCTCAGACCGACCTGACCAACCAATACTGTCGACTTTTCAAGCAGAGCTTATCTTCTGGAGGTGGCCTCCTGCCAGAAGACTTACTCTAGCCCTCCAAGACTAGTATTGTTAGCCTACCCTTATTGAGTACTCAATGAACATATCCGTCAATTCCTGATTCACAATATTTCCAAACCTTGGCTTTGTAAAACGTGGTTTTCTTTAAAAGAGATTTCTAAAAGTTTAAGGAAAAGAATAGTTTTCTTGATAAAATTATTAGTTTGACAAAACCGTTTAAAGAATAAGTATCCACGTTTACATTCCAAGCAAACATAGTTCAACAATAGCTTTACAAAGCTTCACAACATAGACTTGCCATCACTACATTTAACAAAAGAGTTTATGCAAGGACTTACCATCACAATATTTAACACAAGAGTTTATGCAAGGACTTACTTGATATGCCTCAGATAAACGAGATAAATTCACAGCTTGCTTTCCTCAATTATCCTCCTGATCTTACAACAACCGGGTAGCAAGATCCCGATGCTCCTATGGTGATTGTCCCGAGTTCGTTGGATTAGAAGAGAAAAGTTGTCTCCTTTTTCCTTCCTTATGACCAAGAATGTTTGAAGAGATGAAATCAGCCTTGATATGGCGTGATTCCAAAGAAGAAAATGAAGAGAATTGATGGAAGAAAGGAATTAAGAAGTTGAGATGGTTTTTGCTTACCTTGGAGGGTGATCGGTTTTTGCTAGGTGTTGTTCTTGAGGTTTTCGAAAATTTGCTGTGGAATTCTTGCTGGAATTTTTGTGCAGAATGGAGAGGATAGACGGCTTCTATGATTTAGAGTTAGAGAAGATTAGTTTAGGGTTAGATGGTGATGTTTAGAAAGACTCCTAATGGCTTTAGGTTTCTTGGACAGCAAGGCCGAAAATTGCAGCTCACGAGTGCCTTCTTGCTGCCGACTTTGAGAGGGTTTAAGGGAGAAAATATTCTGCAATTTTGCTCCCTTTTGTTGGCGGACCTATTGCTCAAGAGAAGGGCTGATTGTGTTCAGAATTTTGGGCCAAACAAAGAAGAGTTTACGAAGGTTTTTAGGGCTGAAATTTCTATGCGCGTGCAGTAGTTTTGCTGTGCAAAATTGCTGAATAGGAGAGGAAGAATTTCTGGACTATTTTAGATGTGGTTCTGCCGAAATTTCCAGAGAAAAAATGAGGGTTTTAGGTGCTGAAAAATAGCTTGATCAGCTGGGGTTTTTCGGTGTGTTTGTGTGCAGAATTTCGGTTGGAATAGGAGTACAAGGCTGGCCGAAATTTTCTGTACAAAGCTGTTGAAAATTTTGGTTTCCTAGCTGGCCGAAATTCTGGAATTTGTGTGAGTAAAATCTGGTTTTGCACAGCAAAGATAATCTGAATTGATGGAAGATGTTTTAGGGGATTTGAGCTATGGTTTGAAGGGCTGGATTGTACTTAAAGGTGCTGGAATTTCGGACAGCTTGTGTTAACACAAAGCTGCCAAAATTCTGCTAGGTTTAGGAAGAAAATCCTAGTCGAATTAGGATTGCAATAAAAATCTGATTTGCTAAAGGATTTAGGATAAGATTTCATAGCTTTGGAAGAGTTTAAGTTGAGCTAAAATTCCACTAAGAAGTGGCGGCACTTGCTGGAAATTTTTTCCAGATTTTTAGCTTAGGTTCTAGGGTTAAAATCAACAAGGTTTCCTACTAGAAAAATGATTCATTAATTCCAACTATCCATGGCAAGATCTATCTTGCTAAACTCAAGCTGAAATTTTAGTTATTAGCTAGGGGTTTTTCGAAAATCCTAAGGAATAAAAGCTGAAAATTAAAAGTGAATTTTATTCACATCAAGGTCCTTAAATTTAGGAAATAAATATAGAAACTTATTTCCTTGGAATAATGACACTAAAATTTCTCTAGGTTTGCTAGATCTTTTTCGGCCAAGACATGGAAACTCTAAGGAAAGGAATTTTCAAGAAGAGAAACTAACTTCACAAAAGGTAGGATTCGAACTCGGGTCACCAAAGGAAATCATCAACCTCCCCGCTATTCCAAAACAAGTCCAATACTAATTTTTCCTACAATCAGTTCTTACCACCCCCCAATACTCATCCTTCCAAATCTTCGACCAAACCTCCCTTATCCAAATCTTTAACAACACAACTATTTCACATCAATTAATTCAAATGCAAGAGCAACGGAAAAATTCACATGCATCCATGCAAATAAAATAATTCTAAGCTACCACATAAAATGCAAAATGCTATGCAATGCATGACTTTTCCCCATAGTCAAAGGTGGTTTTAGGTGGGGTATTACAGGTTCTAAGGCATAACTCTTACAATCTCCTACTTGCACTAGACCCAACCATTCACATATCGAATTCCGAATGACTAAACATGACCATCATATTTCTTTCAGGGTAATGCCTTTGTAAGTTGATCAGCTATATTTTGATTGGTAAGAACTCTTTCTATCTTTACATCTTTCCTATCAGCGATTTCTCTTTTCAAGTGATAGTGCCTAAGTACATGTAGGGATCATCGATGAGACCATGGTTCCTTTACTTGTGCAATAGCTCCATTGTTATCACAATACAAGGGTATTGGATCAACAATACTAGTTATCACTCCTAATTTAGTGATGAATTTCTTGATCCAAAGCACCTCTTTAGCTTCTTTAGAAGTTACTATGTACTCAACTTAAGTGGTTGAATCTGCAGTTGTACCAGTTTAGAACCTTTCCAACAAACTGTCCCACCATAAAAATTCATATCTCTTAGATGTCACACGTATCCTACTTAACTTATAAGGTTCTTGTATTTTACAAGGGTCGTCTATTTTGTCAATATACTTGGAATCAATGGGTTGA
The DNA here is from genome assembly GCA_026120185.1 of Voacanga thouarsii. NCBI lineage: Eukaryota > Viridiplantae > Streptophyta > Magnoliopsida > Gentianales > Apocynaceae > Voacanga > Voacanga thouarsii. Next base: position 1,300,195 of record JANUWF010001174.1, read on the forward strand.
TTATTATTTGTTTGTTCTTCTTGAAGTTCACTAAATTTTATTTTACTCCCACTATATTCTTTCAGCATGAATTCCTTCTTTAAGAAAACTGGATGCCTTAAAACAAACAATGTGTTCTTAGAGTGATAGAAATAATATCCATGATATCCAACAAAAAAACATTTTATCAAACTTATTTTTAGGTTTGTTTGACTTTTTCCTCTTCACACAAGAAGGACAATCCCAAATTCTTAAGTGAGCTAATTTTGGTCTGTTACATAAAATAACTTGAATAGGGTGGTATCAACCGTTTTTTTTTAAATGAAACTCTGTTTAAAATATAAATAACAATTTCTAGTGCATATCTCCAAAATAATTTTGGTAAGTTTGCAAAAGCCATCATAGATTAAACTGTATGTAATAAAGTTCAATTCATTCTTTCAAATACACTGTTATGTTGAGATATATGTGATGGAGTCCATTGAGATAATATTCCATTATCTCTAAGATAACTTTGAAACTCTTGGCTCAAGTATTCACCACCTCGATTTGGTCTTACAGTTTTAATACTATTACCAAGTTATTTCGCTACTTTATTTCTGAATTCTTTGAACTTGTCAAAAGCTTCAAACTTTTACTTCATTAAATACAAAATACCTATATCGAGAATAGTCATCGATAAAGGTTGTGAAGTATTGATAACCCTTCCCACTTGCAATGTTATTAGTTCACATACATCACTATGTATTGTTTCCAATAATTACTTAGCTCTTTCTTCTTTCTTAGAAAAAGTGGTCTTAGTCATTTTACCAAGTAAACATAATTGACATATATCATATAATTCATAATCAAATGACCCTAAGTTACCAAGCTTGTTTAACTTAGAGATACAACTCTTGTTTACATGGCCTAAATAATAATGTCATGGGTTCGTGTTATCTTTTCTTGGTTTCTTATTATTTACGCTAACAACTAGATTTTCTATACCTAGGATGTATAAAGAATTTATCAAATTTTTCCTAATGGATTTCATTTAATAAAAAGAATAACTTTTATTCTCAAAAATCAAATGAATCTAAACAAGCAACTGAGATAATGTTTTAAGTAAAACTGGTACACTGTAGTAATTTTCTAGTTCTAGAACAAATCCGAAAATCATGTATAAATTATAAGTTTCTACAGCAAGTGCAACAACCTTTACTCCAATTACACCACGTAGGACCATATCACCTTTCTGTAGCTTCCTACTACTCTTTAGTTCTTGCAAATCGTTGCACAAATGAGATCTACATGTGGTGTCTAATACTCATATCTCATTATTAAAAGTAGTATTGATCTCAATCATAAACATACCTGAGTAGATGTAGAAGTGCTTTCAAACTTTTTTTTCTCTTTCTTTTCCTTAACAATCTTCAGGTAGCTTTTGCAATTGTGCCGCTAATAGCCCATCTTTTTATAATAGTGACATGGGCCTTTGGTAGTTTTCTCCTTCTTTTCCACACCATCTTTAGGTTTGGTTAGATTCTTCTTCTTCTTTTTCTTAGAAACATTTTTCTTTTTAGAATAAGAATTAATCAAAAAAGCTGTATTGTTTTCTTTCTTCACAGAAAACTCTACAGTCTTAAGAAGATTGATCAACTTAGGCATAGTGGTATCAATTTTATTCATTTGGTAATTAGTCACAAATTGTGAAAAACTAGCTGATAAAGATTAAAGAATTAAGTCTATACTTTATTTGTGATCCAATATAAACCCAAGTTAATCAAACTTCTCAATTAATCCCAACATTTTTAGTCCATGAGTAGCCACAGAAGTGCCCTCTACTATCTTAGAACAGAATAACTGTTTAGAGATTTCATATTTCTTCATCCTAGCTTATGTATCAAAAAGCACTCTTAGACGGAAGATAAAACTATGAGTATCTATATGCTCATGCTGTTTTTGAAGCACAACAGTCATTGATGCTAGCATGATACAAGATGTCATATCACTGTCCTCTTGATGCCTTTTATAGACTTCATGCTCTTCAGTAGGAGCATTATCAGCTAAGGTGATGGAATATGAGTATCTAACACATAGAGCAACTTTTTCAATTTTAGAACGATTTTCAAATTTCTACACCAGACTAAGAATTTGGATTCATTAAGCTTACATGTTATGTAAGTTCAAATTTGTTGTCATGATGTGAATGACCTAAATGTAAGAAAAGAGACATTGGACTATGCATATGAACATGTGGTGTATTTAATTAGGCCTTTAATTAAATGCATATTAATTCCACTATTTTACTCAAATCAATAGCCCCTACTATTTATTCAAGAAAGCCCGTTAAAAGCTTTCCTAGTACACCGGTATCAAAATTTCGTAAGAATGACCTTGGGTATGCCCAACAAATCATTCGTAAGTTCTATAGTAGGTATCTAATACTAATTACATTAAATGCAACAACTAGATCATTGTGTGATTAACGTCTTTTAATCATAAAGAATTTTGTGCTAACCCACCCTTACCTCTAATATTCTTTATGCTTGGGTGTGCCCAACCAAGATAAAATATATTAGTTAAATCCAATCCATTAATCTTGAATACAATTCCATAGCTTGAACATGCTCAACGGCGAGATGGCTTAGGTGTGCCCAAAAACCTAATCTCGAAAAAGAACTCTCTTTCTCACTATATTAATTGAAGGTATTTAATGCGTAAATTTTGGGTGTATAAAAATCATACAAATTTAAATCCATCCCTACCCAAGTTTTAATTAAAACATTAATCCTCAAATTATACATATGAGCAAGCAAATTCATTGCAAGCATAGTATAGGGAATTGAAAAGTATCCATCCTTAAGGAACAACTACCATTAGTTACCTTTCATTCATTATTTTACCAAGCCAATAATGTGATAAGAAAATAAAGAGAAAAATAAAAAAAATATACAACTCAAGGATGAAAGAATATGCAATTTAGACAAATATCCTTAAAGATATGACAATGAATTACTTAACAAATATCACAATTAATTTTTATCTTGACATCATGAATGAATTATAATAAAATCCAATCATTTCTCAAGTTATAGATTAACTATCTCATGATTAAATTAGCAGATTTTCCAATCAAACCAACATAACCAAAATATTCATTAAACTCATCCTTCAATAATTATCCCTATACTCTAGGAGAAAATGAACATGAAATTAACCAATAACCTTATACTCTAAGTGAAATCAACTAATTTTTTATTACCTTAGTTCTTTATTCTTAACTTCATTTCCCAAGTCCGTTAAGAGATAACAAATACGAAATCAATGAAATTAAATCAATTCCTAAAATAATTTCCCAAGTCAATTAGAAGAAAATCTAAATTTATCAATTCTTCAATAATAACAAGTAATCAAATATCAAGAATGATAATAAATTGATCAAGTTGTTAAATTAATCCAAAAATCATGAATCCAAAAATAATGTTAAATTGCAATGAAAATATTAATCACATCATTATTCTAGAAAAAGAAAACAAAGATGAAAGAAAAATAGCTCACAGACAAGCCTTCATTCTTCTCCAATGAAGAAGTTCTTGAATAATGCCCATTTGAGTGATGATTCACCTCTTTTAGAATTGAATGGCAACTTTGATCCTTGAATTTATATGTTTCTCTTGGGTTTTCCATGCTTAAATAGGCTCCCAAGATGCTAAATTCATTCTCGAAGAGTTTTAGGCTGAGTACATATTGGAAAATACCAAAACTCTTACGAAATTCCCAAATCCTCGAATGACAGAAAAATTCGCCGCCTCTGAATAGTATAGAGCCAGCGTCGACCCAGCCCCTTATGGTTGACACTGGCTGTGATGTGATCGCGCCTGACGTGCTTTGTTTTTCAGCTAATTTTGCCCTATTTTCCACACTTGGGCTAGTGTTGGTTGCATGGGACACAGCCGGCGTGGCCATACATTGTAATGGTGACGGGTTTTTTGCCTTTTTTCCTCAATTCTGTACAAAAACTCCAAAATACCATTCCAAAGGTAAAATATCAAATATGAAGAAATATGACTAGTTATTACATAAAATGTATCACAAAACATCCTCAAATAATTAGAAAAATATAGGTGAATTTAGGCCCTACCAGCATTATATTTAATATTATTTGAGGGATTTAATTATTTAATTATTGGTCTCATCGTTTGGCATGCATAAATATCAATATATTGACAATATTGTAATAGACCCAATTACATGGCTTAGTTATGGACTTTTCTACATTAATTTCCTTGAGCCAAGGAAGAAGTTAATTTTTGGTTAAAACCGCTGTGTTCATGCATGTTTGAAAAGAAAGTCTTACCATCTTCTCATCTTGTCCTTGGTCGCCATCTCCATAAGCTCATAAAATTAATTTTTGGTCCTATCTAACCTATGTAATTTAATTTCATAAATTTATAATGAAGAAACCTCGTGTTACATTTGAGGGGAATTGGAAAAGAAGAGAAATTATAAGAGAATTATAGGGAAAGGCAAGACTCGCATGTCCTATTTATTCAAAACAAAGCGATAAATATGCATGTCACAAAATTAATTCAACAATATTAATTAGTCTAAGTTCATAACCAAGGCAACATGTCAAAATATGCTTAAATGCACAATAAGCAAAATAAACAAACATTAAATATAAATTACCAAAAGTATTATTCTAGAAAAATAATATTGTAAGTCCCTAAATCAAATTTTAGGAAATTTTTTGGATGGAAAACAAATTTTTGAAAACTTTTGGGTCTATTGTAAGGAAAAATACTACAGTGGGTTCCCTTAGGAAATAGCAAAATCGGAGCCCCATAAACAAAAAAAAAACGACGCTGCATTGAGGGATTATCCTCTTGTCATCACAGGGCAAGCTTGCCCCAAGCCTCGCGCAGGCTTTGTTTAGCCAATCTAATTCTTTTCAAGGCCTTGCATAGGCTATAGAAGTCAACGAAACAAAATCTGTTTTGCAAGCCTGTCCAAGCCTTTTCAATCCTTATGCAGGCTCGCACAAAAAGCTTTTCTTTTTTTTTTTTTTTTTCAGTTTTCCCTTTTTTTGGTCTTTCACATCTTTTTTTTTTTTTTCATTTTTCGCTAATAAATTGTTTTTTCGTCTATTCCACTGAACATTTCAGCATAAAAAACAAACAAAAACGAATAGCCTTTTGATTAATTTTTTTTTTCTTCTTCTACTGAATCTTTAAGCAATTAGAATTTCTAAAATGCTATTTCCTTTTGATATAGGAAACAATTTCTTTAGCCTTCAGACTTCCAAACAAAATATTTTCTAAAACGAATTTTGGTTACAGAATTAAGAAAATCAATTTTCCTATTGATCACAATCAAATAATTTTTTGTAAGCTAAAATCTATTGTGCACAAGGATCACATATCTATTACTGAAAATTTCTTGTAACTTGCTTACCAATCGAAAAATTTAAACCCAGCGAACATAATTTTTCCAACAATCAAAACATACACGAAACAATTTCACTGACCTAAATGTTATTCTGAATCAATTTCAAAATGAAAATATTTATGAAACAATTTCATAATGCAAACTAAACCCATAAAACATATACAATATAGCTCTGATATCACTGTTGGACTTCGATCATGTGAAAATAATTTATACACAGTAGAAATTAAAATGAAATTTAAGCAAAGGAATCACTCGTATGTAATTAAACAGGTTAAGAGAAGGAAAGAAAAATTCATTACATCGAAAACGTGGCTTTTAAAATTTTTCCTCCTACGAAATTCCTTTAAAAATTTGTTCAAGCACGAACCATTAAATTCCAAGTTTAGGAATTTCTCTAATACTGATCCGTACGAGGATGTATGGACTATTGAGTGAGATATTCCTCCATCTCTTACTTAAACCTAATCCAGTTGTCCCACATCTTGCCATTAGTTCCTCTTGATCACCGTTACTAGCTAAGGACTAGCTCAACTCTCCTACACTAGTGCCATAGTCTAAAGGAGTCAGCCTCCTGGCTTTGGCCACCTACTAAAAGACCTTCTCAATCTAGCCAAGACTAGTATTGAGGTTTGACCATCATTGACTACTCAACGTTACTAGTTTTACATTCACATGCTTCCACAATAGATCGTATCAAGTCAGCTCAATACAAGAACTAAACAAGGTTTTCCTCCCAATCAAATATAATTTCATGTATAACATTTGGTACAAGAATAAAAAATAAGAGCTATTTACTAAATATATTCATATTATAATTTTTGAATATTTGTATGCATGAATATGAAAACATAAGTGACAAGAATCGCCCCAGGCAAGAAGGCCACAGCTCATGGCACCTTGGGTGAGATCTATTTTCAAGAGGTTTCAAAAGGGGTTTAAGGCCAACCAAGCCAACAAACCAAGGGCCAAGAGAATGATGAAGAAGTGGATAATGAAAGGAATGCCAAAAGAAGTACAAAGAAGGTAACAATCCTTGTAGAATGTCAAGCAAACAAATGAACAAGGATTAAAGGGCAAACGGGCAAATAAAGGAATGCGACCCAAGGGAGCTTCAAATGTAAACAATCTTGGCTTCTAAACTTTTTGGAATATCAAGGGAATACATGGAAACGTAGTGGAGGTCAAATGAGCAGGAAATGGAATGCCCAAAGCTGACCTAGCACTGGCCTAAATTGACCGACCAAGCGCCATCTGTGATCTGCAAAATTCCTCAACTTTTAATGCACGTACTATTCCAATAGATTGGACCTGGAATCGGTTGTAGATTGGTTGATTCTCAATTTTTATTCTGACTTTTTGTTAATAGGTATTGTTCTTTCAAATTGGATTTGGCGCCATCCCAAGAAGACCTACCCAGTGCCAACCCTATTCTGGAACCCGAACCTCGAATATTTTTTAGCTATTTTGGGGTCATTTTATAATATTTAAAAGTATTTAGTTCAGGAACAGAATACCCTTCTATAATACTTTGTACTAGGTTATGTTAGGGGACTATAAATACCTTATTATGACTATGTAAACATAAATTTGGTATTTTGAAAAGGAGAATTCAGATTTAGGGGTGATCCTCATGGGTGATTCCATTAAACATCATGACTAAATCAAAGGATTTAGTCCCATATTTGATCATATTTCTAAATCTTAAGGGATAATCTAAACTTCATCTCTATTCTATGTGCTAGGTTTCCTAGGGTGTTTGATAGGATTAAGTTAGGTGCATTCAAATTCCAATCCTTGGTGTTCTAATCTTTGATAGATTAGGGTGCTAGAGTGTCTTTGAAGTATGATAGATTCACATTATCACAAGAGTGTTAATTTCTTAGCATTTTAGTGTTCTTGTGTGTGGGTTTAGTAGGTTTCTTGTTCTTAAGTTCAATCCACAAAAATTGGTGCTTCCCAAGTTCATATCAAGTGGTATCAGAGCTTGCAGTGTATTGATTCTATTCAACCAACTTCTTTAGGCTAAGGTAGAATCTTCTTTAAGATCTATTGATTTTCAAATTTTCATCACTTTTTCTCTTGCAATTTTTGGATGTCAAAAACTTGAAAATGTGCCATGAAAATGTTGTTAATTTGACCATATATGGTATATTGATGTTAGAGGTGTCATTTGGTGTAAAAAATTGTTGATTTGGGGCTAAAACAAAGCTAACATTTGCTATACAACATTGAGCTACGAGATTTCACTCAATATGTTTGATGTATTGTCCTAATGAATTGTAATTACTTATACTTAACTACCAAAGCTTCCATTCATAAAGTGTGATGAATAATTTGATTAGTAGAGTGAATTTGTGAAGTTAACTGGGGTTCTTATTGATGCTAGAAGTTTTGTTCACATTGCATTTGTCTAAAGTTTGGAAAACATTTGCACATTTTGAACTCTAACTACTGTTTCTTGAATTTGCTTGTGTCATCATTTCCTTAAGTGATTGTTAATTGCTAAATTATGTTCTTAAGGGTTTGATAGCATCACCTAGTTTAACAACTCTTGAAATCCATGCATTTTTCTTATTTCATACCAAGAGTTTGATAAATTGCCTTTAATACACTTTTCTTTCTTATCCCTTAGAATTTAGTTGACTTGACTAGTAGAGCTAAATCTTTTGAAGTGGAAAAGTGTTGGAAAGAACTTGAGTATGGAATTAAGATTTTGAAAAAGGCAAGAGGTAGAGAACATTATGATAAAAGCTAAGAAAAGTGCAAACACGAGTGAAGAGTGACCACTAAAAAATGAGTGGAAACACGTAAGGGAATGAAGTGATGAATTTTCCTTGTGTTATCTACTTAAATTTTTGTGGGTACTTCACTAGAAAGAAAATTCACAGTGACTAGTTGGAGTGAAAATGAAGGGTATGACTACGATGAGTAGTTTTGCTATAGTAACAATAGTTACGAGGAATATAATGAACATGAGAAAGAATATGAGAAGGATGATTACGAGAATATGGAATATTTGGATGAACATGATGAGGGGCCAAGTACAAGTGGAAAGGAGTATGAAAGCTATGAAGGAGACCTAGGGGAAATTGATCAAGAATGTAAGAACTTGAGTTCTATAGAAAATTGAAGTAAAGGGAGTGAAAACAATAGAGAATGTTATTCGAGTGGGGAAGGATATGGTAGTTTTGAAGAACAAAATTAGGAATATAAAGAAGAACATATGTGCGAGAAATATTGGAATGAGCAAGTTTATGTAGAAGGAGCACAAAAAACAACAAAGAATAGGGTGTAAAATAACTTGAGAGTGTGAGTGCAAAATGTGTGGGAGTTTTGAGTACAATTATATGATTGTTCAAAAAGTGTTAAACAAAGAGGAATGAATGTAGTGCATAAGATACTAAAAGAAGGGTGCATGAGAGGAAAAGCTATAATTGTTACAATAGTAGGAGTGATGACCATTATTACTATAGGTGCCTAAGTTTGCCAAAACAACTAAAGGAAAAGGAAGAGTTGCAAGGAAAAATAGGAGAATCACAAGCCTCTACAATCATGATATAACAAAGGAGTAGAAGAGGGTTGACTTGTGAGATTTGTTATAGGAGGAGGCACACAAAGGTTGATTGCCAAAATAAATTGGAATATGAAAGATTTTATGAGGTGTAAGAAAATGAAGAAAAAGTTGAGAAGGTTGAACAAAAGGTGATGATGAGAGTAGAAGAAGATGAATTACATGGCTTTGAGAGGGCGGGGAAGCTAGAAAATAAGGCCAAGTGCTAAGGAATGCTCCATTAAAGTGATGAAGTAGTGCATGAAGAAGTTGAATAAAATATTGATGAGGCGCTTAGTGATGATGAAGAAGAAGAGTGGAACTATTGAATTCAAAAAATTAGGTGACTAAAGAATTTTACAACATTCTATTCTTTCTAGAGGATGAGTCAAACCCATTAGGAGTGTTGGAGGAGAATGAGCAAGAAGGGGTTGAGAAAAATGGAGTAGAAATTATTGAAAAGCAATTACATTCAATGAATGAGGTAAATGAGGAGCAAATGCGTGCTATGGATGAAGGTTCCCAAAGTGCTTCAAGTATTCATGAAATGGGAGAAAGCTCACGTCTACGAAAGGAAAAAAATGAGGAGTTGGCTAGAGGTGGTTCAGAAGCAAATGAAAACGAGTGAAACTAGTGAAGCATCTAGTTCAACTTCACAAAATGGCACCAAATATAGTAGAGGAGATAGCAAGGATGGACGAAATGAGGATATACTTAAGAAAACATGTGCATTGATTGGAGTAGCAATGAAACTTGAAAATGCTTGTGATGGAATAGAATAAGGAGAAAATTTGCAATGAGAGAATATATTTTTTCAAGGTGTCTAGTGCAGCAAAAACCATGTAGTATCCTCATTGATGGAGAGAGTTATAAAAATGTGATTAGTACTACATTGGGGGAGGAGTTATGAATAGAAACCTTGAAACACCCTAGACTTTAGAAGTTATAATGGTGGAACAATTATGGAGAGGTGAAGATGAACAAACAAGCCAAGGTTGCCATTGATATGGGGAAGTATAAGGTTGAAGTGGTTTGTGATATATTTCCTATGCATGTAGGGCATATTTTGTTAGGAAGACCTTGGATGTTTGAAAGAGATGTGGTCCATGAAAGGAAAGGAACAGTTATTATTTGAGGAAAGATGGAAAGAAAATCACTCTACTTCCCTTATCCCATAGTGAGGTTTTGAGAGATCAAAATATCTTAAGGGAAAAAGAAAAGGAAAGGAGAGGAAAAATAAAATGAGTGAGAAAAGAAATGAGTAGAAAAAATGAGAGAAGAGGGAAGAACAAAAGAAGGGGGAACAAGAGGTTGAGGTGAGAGAAGAAAGAGAGATAAGAAGTAAGGAAATGAAGGCAAACAGTGATGAGAGGACAGTGACCACCTCAAGTTAGAGAGAAAAAGAAAAGAGAGACAAAAAGGAAGACAAGAAAAGAAAAGAGAGAGGAGATAAAATGAGAGGAAAAATGTGGGTAGTGAAAAGAGAAAATATGGAGAATAATGAGGTACAATGCCATGCCATTTTACTTTCATAAAAACTCCATTGTTTGAATTCTTGTATAAGTTTTGATTCAAGGACAAATCTTTTTCAAGAAGGAGGAAATGATAGAAATCGCTCTAGGCATGAAGGCCACTCAAAAGAAGACTAAGAAAAGTCCAAGCCACAGCTCATGGCACCTTGGTTGAGATCCATTTTCAAGAGGTTTCAACAGGAGTTTAAGGCCAACCAAGCAAAGAAACTAAGGATCAAGAGAATGATGAAGGAATGGATAATGAAAGGAAAGGCAAAATGAGTGCAAAGAAGGTAAAAATCATTATGGAAGGTCAAGAAAACAAATGAATAAGGATTACAGGGCAAACACGTAAATGAAGGAATGCGACCCAAGGGAGCTTCAAATGGAAACAATCTTGGCTTCGAAGCTATTTAGAATATTAAGGGAACGCATGAAAAAAGGAATGGTGATCAAGTGAGTTGGGATTGGAGTACCCAGAGATGACCCGGTGCTAGCCTAAATCGACCGACTAGGTACTGTTTGTGATCTGCAAAATTTCTTAATTTTTGGCAAACATATTATTCCAATAGATTAGACCCAGCGTCGACCTTAACAGCCTAACTCAGTGCAAGCTGTGGACTGGCTGATTCCTGATTTTTGTTCTGACTTTTTGTGAACAGGTACTGTTCCTCTAGATTGTACCCGGTGCCAACCCTATTCTAGAACCTGAACTCTGGACATTTTTCAGCTATTTTGGAGTCATTTTGTAATATTTAAAAATATTTAATTTAGAAACTGAAAACCCTTCTATAATGCTTTATATTACGTTATGTTGGGGGACTGTAAATACCCTATTATGACTATATAAACATAACTTTGGTATTTTGGAAAGGAGAATTCAAATTTTCTCTATAGAAAGAGAGTTCTTGAGGGTGATCCTCATGAGTGAGTCCATTAAACATCAAGATTAAATCAAACGATTTAGTCCCACCTTTAATCTTGTCTCTAAATCTTCTAAACTTCAATTTTATTCTATGTGCTAGGTTGCATAGTGTGTTTGATAGCATTGAGTTTGGTTCCTTCAAATTCCAATCCTTAGTGTTCTTATCCTTGATAGATTAGACTGTTAGGGTGTCTTTAAAGTAGGATAAATTCACATTATCTTAAGAGTGTTTATTTTTGGGCATTTTAGTATTCTTGTGTGTGGGTTTGGTAGGTTTCTCGTTCTTAAGTTCAATCCACCATAATTGGTGCTTCCCAAGATCATATCAATAAGTTTGTTCACAAAAAAAAAAAAAAAGTTTAGAATTAATTCCTTGGCTTCCAAGTAAAGTGGACAAATTTAGAAAGTTTCTGATTATAGAAGGGTTGCAAAGGGGGTAAGTTTTCATTTATAGAAAGTTTCTAAAATTAGAAGGTGTCGAGTTAAGGAAAGTTTCCAAAAATAGACATATGTAATATTTTATAGATGATGGGTATTTACCCTGGTCTAGCAACAAATAAGTTTCTCAATCACAAAAAGTAGGTCTTTGCTCTTAGAAATCTCTCAATTCTATGAAAAATTCATAAAATGGAAAGTCACAAACTAATCCTAATCACCTTAGGAAAACACATTCCACACAATTTAACTAGTTTCTAGAACCTTTTGCCTTGTCAAGTATGACCCACGTATAGTAAGAATTTACCTCAAATAAATTAGTATTTAAGTCCTTAATATATCCTAAGTATGAATGCACACAATTCCTCATCATAAAAGAAGTATATAAATTAATCTTAGTAAGTTTCTATAAAATAGCAATGTTGTCCACAAATTCCCGCAAGTTGAATCTAAAATCCTAGGGTTAAAACACCCTCAAAACACACATTAGTTTAGGCTCAAATTTTTCATTGACATATTAAAATAGAATACAAGCAGCCAATCGTGAAAATCAGTACCAAATCATGCCCAAAAAAATTGCTACCTATACTGTACTAATCTGCCCAATACAGACAAGCAACAAAGAAAAATTTGCAACTTTAAATCTTTACATCACAAAATTCTGGAACTTTTTGGCTTATGACTACACATATAGAGATTCATTTTCTCTCTGTTTATCCTCTCCAATTTCATTCAAAAATTGATAGAAATTATAGCCTTAAGTAGAGTATACAACAAAATTGAAAAACTCTGTTTTCTTTCCCTTATTTTTCAAAAATTCGCTGGGAAAACTCCTAATGTTGTATTATTATTATTATTATTATTATTATTATTATTATTATTATTATTATTATTATTATTATTATTATTATTATTATTATTATTATTATTATTATTATTATTATTATTATTATTATTATTATTATTATTATTATTATTATTATTATTGCATATGTCTTGCTTAAATAACACCCTTTACATGTCCAAAATACAATATCAAATGGCCTTTCAAAGATAAATTCTTTTACTATATTATCTTGAATTAAAACAAACAACTACCACAAAACTACAGAAATTCTAGAATGCAAGTAATTTAATCTCTTACTACTAGAAATTTACTTCATGAACTTATGTTCACTAGAAAACAAACCTTTAGGGAGTATAGAGAAAAGAAACAACAACCCTAAAAGAATATACACCAAGATCTCACAAGAATCCACCAAGAAGTCATCTTTAAAATTGATAAAATTCCAACTTTTCAAGAATATGTCTAAGAAGAAAGGTGTTTTATTTTGTAAAAATCCTTTCAAAAAAGTTTTTTTTTTTTTTTTTGCAAGATCTAAGAAAGTATGATTCAATAGCATAAGTTTTTTTTTTTTAAAATAATCTTTTGTTAAGAATTTGCACTAGAAAGGTTTAGAACCTAAACTCTAATTTTCTTCAGGGTGGCAGCAGCATGGAATTAAGGGAAAAAGAAGAGCTTTGAGGTTATCCCTCGTAAGGATTGAATTGAATAGCTTTAGGGAAGGAAGAACATGTCTTTGAACCTTTTTTTTCCACCATAATCTTCAAGATTTCAATCCAAGGATGGTGCTGAAAGTGCATTATTTGTGTAGAATTTTCTTTAAGCAAGGAAGAAGGGAAGCGATTTTTAGTGCTTTGAGAAAGGGAGAAGAAGAGATGGCTTGGGAGAGTTTTTAGCTTATGACAACCAGCTCTAGGTTAGGTTTGATAGGGAGAAATCGTGGGGTTTGTGTAGGAGAAGGGAGAGGTGGCGAAATGGGAGAAAAACTAGAAGTTTTCCAAGTTTTCTATGTTTTTGCCTATGCTAGGTTTCCCAAGATAATTTAATCAAATTCTATTAGGATTTGGAGCTCTAGCAGTAGACCAAGGGAGGGGTTTGTGGTTGCAAGAGGGAGGAAAAAATAGGGAGAAAATATTGCTAAAGTAAGATTTGAAAATTCTCCAAAATCTTTTCCAAAGAAAATAAAATTAAAATTAACTTTCTTTATTTCTCCAAAGAGTGGCTTCTACCCTATGTAATAAAAATAACTTCTTTATGTTTACTTAGTATATAAAATCCATTAGATGAAAGAATTAGTTCGCAAGAAAAATTATCATGCCCAGATAAATCACAAGAGATGGTTGGAAAGGTCTAGGGTTCAAACCCTAGAAGAACTATTATAAGTATTTCTTTGGCTCTTTTTTTTAAAAAAAAAATTAATTAACAATTGGTTGAAAAATACTCTTATGTTTATTCCATATATCTCAAGGTATTTGTACAAAATACCTAGACCTATTTAAGGTAAGTCAACTGTACATTAAAATTATACAAACAATTACAAGAAATAACTATAGGAATATTACAGCTATAATTCCTAAATATGTGCAGCTATATATGCTAAGTCTCCCCCTCAAGTTGGTGCATAGATATCACACATGCCCAACTTGGACATTGATGCATAAAATGAGCCAGTAGTAACAGCATGAGTCATTATGTCAGCCAGCTGATCTGCACTCTTAATGTACGGAACCTCTATCATACCAGAATCCAGACTATCCTTGATATAATTCTTGTAAAGTTCAATGTGCTTAGTTCGATCATGTTCAACCGGATTGTTAGCGATCTCACTAGCTACAGTGTTATCACAATACAGTACCACAGGTTTCTTTGGACTAAACCTAAGTTCTGTTAAGAGAATTTTAAACCAAGCAAGCTATGTAGTTGCATGATGAAGAGCCCAGTATTCAACTTCTGCACTAGACAATGACACCACATTCTGTTTCTTACTCCTCCAAGTCACCAAATTACCTCCAACAAATGACACATAGCCTGAAGTAGACTTTTTATCTAACTTAGAGCCAGCAAAGTCAGAGTTTGTGTAACCAACAATATCAAAGTGCCTATGTTTGGAGAACATAACACCTTTACCTGGAGTGGACTTCAGATAAGCCAAAATATGATTCACTGCATTCATGTGTCTATCAATTGGATTGTGCATAAACTGACTGACAACACTAATTGCATATGATAAATTAGGCCTAGTGTGAGTTAAATAAATCAACTTCCACACTAGTCTCTAATATCTCTTATTGTTAGTTGGAACCTGATCAAGATAGATAGCTAGACCATGATTCATCTCAATAGGAGTATTTACAGGTTCACAGGCAGAATTACCAGTTTCAGCTAAGAGATCTAAAAAATACTACCGTTGAGAGAGAAAAAGTCCTTGCTTGGACCGAGATACTTCAACACCTAAGAAGTATTTCAAAACCCCCAAGTCCTTCATCTTAAATTCCTTGGCCAAATAGCGTCGAAGCTTCTCTATCTCACTGGCATTACTGTTGGGTATCATAGGCTCGTATCCTATACGGCACATCGGAAAATAAAACGAGATACCCCCCCAGGACTCTTCTATGTGTGGAAAACAAGATATAACGACAATAAAGGCGACATCTTTTACATTTGGGTGATCGTGCGAAGAACAAAATTTTCTTCTTCAAGTTGAGGCGCGATCCAGCAATTCTAGCGATCAAACTCCACATGAGTTGAACGTGTACCCACTATAATCACAGCGTGTGATTATCTCTAATAGTAATCCACACAGAGGAATACTCAAGCACATAGCTTTCTGTGCTAGAAAAAATTCTAAGTGGCGGCGAGGGTTCCTCTTCAAGATCAAATCGAGAGAGAAGAAGAGAAAAAGTTCGTGGCTGTTGTTTCTTTTTCTTTTCTTTTCTTTTCTTTTTTTTTTTGGAGTGTTGTTCAGCTATTGGCTAGGGTTTTTCGTGTGTTAGTAGCTACTATATATCACACAAAATTCCTTTCCCAAAACTGAGAATTCTAATCCTATTAGAATTCCCTAATTGTAATTGGAAACATCAAGTTCTCACAATTACAACTTGTAGCACAAATTATAACTAATTATAATTTGTCCACATCAACTTTTCTTTTTCTCAATCAACCCCAGAATGTTATCAAATAACATCTTGAGTATATAATCCTCTATTATGTGTGACCTATTAGGTTTCCCAGGCAATTGGTAGAGAATATGAATTAATTCAAACGTCTTTGAGATTAATAATCCATAATAAATTAGAATTAATCTAATTAATTCTAACCAGGATTGATTTATTAATTCATCAATTAACAAACACATATTCTCAGATAATGAGCGGTATCTAGCAACACATCATGACCACCTAAGAGTCCAGGAAGTTAAGTGGCTTGACATGAACCCCTTAATAACAAACTTCAATGCAATTAACACCTTTTACCATACAATATCTCATTCGGTTTGGAGTACAGAATTAGTGCCAACACCCTGCAGAAATAATTCTGGCCCGAATACAATAGTACTTGTACCAAGAACTCACTACTCTAGATGTGTATCAATTGGAACTGTTTCCAATACATAATCGCCTTGGCCAAGGACTTTCTCAGTAGTAATTCCTACAAGTGGCCATGATATATTCGCCCCTACTATTAAGAGTGGCGAATCTTTTCTTGACCCTCTCAACTACTTTCATTTACCTCACAATGTACCCAATATGCATGCCATAGGCGGCCCTCGATCGAGCTCTAGAGATTGGAATAAAAGTTCAAAGCTCAGCAAACAAAGTACCTTGGAGATCTCTAGTCTAAGGATACTTGCACGTTTGCTATATTGAGATTATATCACTAGCACTAAATAGTTATCCATATGATTATCTCAAAACTAGTTCATCCAATGTGTTAACTTTGAGTATGTCAATACTCACGGTTATGAGAACCACCGCCTGATCCAATCAGGAAGTCTAAGACATGCTAGTCTTAACGCATTAATGATGTCTTGTCTCTTTAATACTATGACTAGGGACTATTTAAGTACTAACACCATCCAGTGTAGTAGGAATCTCATATCATGATCTCTATCATGATTCCCTTAACATAGTGTTGTACTAAGGACTTTATCGAACAGTTATATTACTTAAAGTAAACAAAAAGAAACTGTAAGATAAATAATGCCTTTTATTAAAATAAAATGTGTCATATACAATGTACAAGTGATTGCCTCTAGGGCACAACACTATCAAACTCCTAATTTCACTAGAGCCAATCATTCATGTATCTAATACCGAATGACTCAACATGACAATTATGTTTCTTTTGGGATAGTGCTTTTGTAAGTGGGTTAGCTCTGTTCTCATCCATGGAAACTCTCTCTATCTTTACATCATTCCTATCTATGATTTCTCAGATCAGATGATAGCGTCGCAGTACTTGTTTAGATCGTTTGTGAGACCGCGGCTCCTTTGCTTGTGCAATGGCTTCGTTGTTGTCACAATATAAGGTTATTAGACCAATAACACTTGGAACCATTCCCAGTTCCGTCACGAACTTCTTGATCCAAACAGCCTCCTTTGCTGCTTCAGAAACAGCGATGTACTCAGCTTCTATCGTAGAGTCGGCAATAGTCTCTTGTTTGAAACTTTTCCAACTTATTACCCCTCCACACAACGTAAACACGTAGCCGGATTGTGACTTGAAATCAACTTTGTCAGATTGAAAACAGGCATCAGTATACTCGTTTATTTTCAAATCACCTTCTCCATATACTAAGAACATTTCCTTAGTCCTTCGTAAGTACTTAAGAATATTCTTTACAGCTGCCCAATGACCCTCACCAAGGTCGGATTGGTATCTGCTCGTCAAACTGAGAGTATAAGATACATCGAGCCTAGTATATATCATAGCATACATGATAGATCAAACTGCCGAGGTATATAGAATCTTACTCATGTGATCCCTCTCAACTTGTGTCTTAGGAGACATCGACTTTGAAAGACTTACACCATGTGACATGGGTAAGAATCCCTTTTTGGATTGATCCATGCTAAACTTCTTTAGCACTTTATCTATGTATGTAGACTATGAAAGACCAAGCAACCTTTTGGATTTATCTCTATATATCCTTATTCCAAGAATATAGATTGCTTCTCCAAGATCTTTCATGAAGAATTGTTTAGACAACCATATTTTAACCGTTTGTAAGATAGGTATATCGTTTCCTATTAGCAATATGTTATCTACATAAAGCAGTAAGAAAACGATTGCACTCCCACTAACCATTTTGTATACACAAGGCTCATCCATATTTTGAATGAAACCAAACTCTTTGATTGTTTCATCAAAACGGATATTCCAACTCCTAGAAGCTTGATTAAGTCCATAAATAGACTTTTACAGCTTACACACCTTTGTGACATCACTGGATGTGAAACCCTCAAGTTGTGTCATATACACTTCCTCAGTCAGATTTCCATTTAGGAAAGCTGTTTTCACATCCATTTGCCAAATCTTATAATCATAATAAGCAGCAATGGCTAGGAGTATCCTGATGGATTTCAACATGGTTACTGCACGAGAAGGTTTCATCATAGTCAGTACCATGTTGTTGATGATAACCCTTCGCCACTAGTCGTGCTTTACAAGTAACTAAGTTACCATCCATGTCCGTTTTCTTCTTGAAAACCCACTTGCACCCAATAGGTTTAATTTCTTTGGGTGGATCAACCAAAGTCCATACTTGGTTGTCGTACATGGAATCCATCTCTGATTTCATGGCCTCAAACCATTTGCCAAATTCTGAACTATTCAGAACATCCTTGTAGGTAGTAGGCTCATCTTCATCTGTGAGTAATACGTCATTGTGGTCACTAATGAGAAATCCATATCTCTCAGGTGTCACACGTATCCTACTAGATCTACGAGGTTCTTGTGTATTAGAAGGTTCATTTATTCTCTCAATAGATATGGGGCTAGACGGTTGATCCTCGTTTGTTTAATCTTCGTGAACTTCACTAAGTTCAATCTTACTCCCACTATCCCCTTTGAGCATGTACTCCTTCTCTAAGAAGACAGCATGCTTCGAAATAAACAGTTTGTTTTCAGAGGATAGGTAGAAGAAATATCCAAAAGATTCTTTCGGATATCCCACAAACAAACACTTGTCAGACTTACTTTCAAGTTTTTCTGACTGTGGCCTTTTGACAAAGGCAGGACAACCCCATACTCGCAAGTGAGATAACTTTGGTCTTTTACCAAAGAACATCTCAAATGGGATAGTATCAACTGATTTTGTTTGAACTCTGTTTAGTATGTAAACAGAAATCTCTAGTGCATATCCCCAAAACGATTTTGGTAGGTCTGCAGAAGCCATCATGGTCCGTACCATGTCTAGAAGGGTTCGATTCCTTCTCTTAGATACACCGTTATGTTGAGGTGTATGTAGCGGATTCCATTGAGATAATATCCCATTATCTCTAAGATAACTCAGAAACTCTTGACTCAGGTATTCTCCTCCTCGATCAGATCTTAGAGTCTTAATACTTTTGCCAAGTTGTTTCTCTTTTTCATTCTTGAAGTCTTTGAACCTTTTAAAGGCCTCAGATTTGTATTTCATTAAATACAAATACCCGTATCGTGAGAAATCATCGATAAATATTATGAAATAGTTATAACCTCCTCTTGCTTGTATTGATATTAGGCCATATGCATCAGAATATATGAGTTCTAATAACTCCTTGGCCCATTCTTCTTTTCCTAGAAAAGGAGTTCTAGTCATTTTACCTAGTGAAAAAGGCTCGCATATGCCATATAATTCATAAGCAAATGACCCTAAGTCACCAAGCTTGTGTAACTTAGAAATACTATTTTCGTTTACATGACCCAAACGACAATGCCATAAGTAAGAGGTGTTAGAGTTGTCTATTTTAGGTTTCTTATTGTTTATATTAAGAATTAGATTGTCCAAGTCTAGAATATATAAACCATTAACTAAAGTTGTTAAACCATAATGAATATCATTCAATGAAAAAGAACAACATTTATTCTTAAATATTAAATGAAATCCACATAAGTCTAAACACGCAATTGAGATAATGTTTTTCATTAAAATTGGTACATAATAACAGTTTTCCAGTTCTATAATTAAACCCAAAGGCAGGTTCAGCTCGTATGTCCCTACAGCAAGTGCAGCAACCTTTGCCCCATTTACAATACGTAGGTCCACGTCACCTTTCTCTAGCCTTCTACTGCTCTTTAGTCCCTGCAAGTTATTACACAAATGAGATCCATATCCGGTATCTAATACCCATATCTCATTTCTAAAGGTAGTATTTATCTTAATCATAAACATACTTAGAGAAGAAGTAGAAGTGCCCGTAAGCTTCTCATTCTGCTTCTTGTCCTTGATGGTCTCCAAGTAGGCTTTGCAATTGCGCCTCTAGTGGCCTATCTTCCCACAATAATGGCATGGGCCTTCGGTAGCTGCGTCATTCTTGTTCACACCACCTTTGGGCTTCATGGCAGCCTTCTTCTTCTTCTTGTGAACTTTCTTCTTAGAAGAGGAAGATTCTACCATTAAAACCACATTAGAATCCTTCTTTATGGAGGACTCTGCAGTTTTGAGAAGATTGATCAATTCAGGAATGGTGGACTCAATCTTGTTCATCTGATAGTTAATCACAAATTGTGAGAAACTATTAGGCAAAGTTTGTAGAATTAAGTCAACACTTAAGTCATGATTGATTGCAAACCCGAGAGATCCAAGCTTCTCTATCAAGCCCAGTATCTTCAGCCCACGAGTGGCCACAAAAGAACCCTCTACCATATTACAATGAAATAGTTGCTTCGAGATCTCATATCTCTCAGTTTTGGATTGGGCATCAAACAACTCTCGAAGATGTAAAATGATCGATTGAGCATCCATATGCTCATGCTGTTTTTGCAACTCAAGAGTCAATGATGCCAGCATAATATATGATGCTGTATCACTATCCTCCTTATGCCTCTTGTGGATAGCATGCTCATCAGCATGAGCATGCTGAGCATGCTATCCACAAGAGGCACAAGGAGGATAGTGATACAGCATCATAGCATGAGCATCTTGGGCTGATGGTGGTGGAATAGGAGCATCTAGCACGTAGAGCAACTTTTTGATTTGAGAATGATTCTCAAATTTCTATACCAGTCGAGATAGTTTGATTCGGTTAACTTATTGGTTTCCAAAACACTACGTAAGTTCAAGTTCATTGAGATGATGCAAGTGGCCTAGATGTAAAGATAGAGAGCATTAGCTACTTGTATATGGACATGATATGCAAATAATTAGGACTTTAATTAAATGTATTTTTACTCCACTATTTTACTCAAAACAATAGCCCCCACTACTAATTCTGGAAAGCCCGTTGGAAGCTTTCCTAGTGGACCGGTATCCAAGTTCCTCAAGAATAACCTTAGGTTTGCCCAACAAGCCACCCTGAGTTCATTGGTAGGTATCCAATACCAATTACATCGTACTTTCCTCTAAATTTCTTTATACTTGAGTTTTCCCAACCAGGATAAAGAATTTAGTTAAACCCGACCCATTAATCAAGAATTTAATTCCAAAAGAATTTAATTCCATAACTTGAACATGCCCAATGTCAAGTATGCTTAGGTTTGCCCAACAACCTGGTCTCGAAAAAGGACTCTTGTTCTTACTATATTAATGGAAGGAATTGGGTTTAATATTAATTGAGGGATTTGTTCCTTTTAGTGATTTCGTTGAATGACATATATAATAATCAATAAATCACATAATTGATAATCATGGTAATAAAGCGATTACGTGGTATGGTTATGGACTTTTCCTAAATTAATTTCTTTGAGCCATAAAAGAAATTAATATATTTAACCCTATGTGTTCATGCATGATTTAAGTAGAAGGTCTTACCTCCTCACCTTGTTTTGGTTGCCATCTCCAGAATAAAATAATTATACTCCTATCTAACCTATGTAAACTAATTACATAATTTCCTAAAGAGAGAAAATCTTGAGTTACATTCGAGGGGAGTTAGATGAGAAGAGAATTACACAAGAATTCTAGAGAAGGTAGGACACACAGGCTCTATTTCATAAAAGCCAAAACAGTAAAATGCATGAACAGATATAATTGGTTTTAGTCCATAACCATCCACCATGCCATTGACTATGCTTAAACAAAATAAACATGTACTTTTATTATTCCAAAATAACTATTTTTTCAAAAATAAAACAAATTCTAAAATCACCATTTTAGAGAATACATCAATTTTAGATTTTCAGAATCATTATTTTGAAGAATAAAATTGATTGTCTCAAAACTAATTTTGAGAAAATGCTTTGGGGTCCCATCTCTCATCAAATGAGGTTTTTCCCTTTCAAAATTCTGTTCCAGATTTTTTTTTTAAATAGCTGGAAGTCGCAAATAGAGCAGAACCGGCACCGGTTTAGAAGCCGGAGCCGGCGCCGGCTCTGTTCTGGTTTCCAAAAATTTTGCTCTTCGAAAAACGATTTTCGGACATCGTGAATAGAATGGAACCGGTGCCAGATTGAAGGCCAGAGCCAGTACCGCCTAGTTCTGCAACAATGGCGGCGATTTTCAAAAAATTCCAGAAATAATTTCTGGTGCTTTCTTCTTCTACAAATTTTCAGTGAAAACAATTCTCAACAGTATTTTCTATTTTGAAGCTCTAAACAACAACCAATTTGTAAGTTTAAACAAAATCAAAATGGAAAATTAAGATGAAACGGAGTGCAACATCAATGCTACAAGAAAACTTTTTTCCTGCAGAAATTTTCAGCACCAAAGAAAGTATCTTTTCAAAATATGCTGTGACTTTTACACAATCATATTGCGCTACGGACCCAACACATAAAGATCGAAACAATTTCGACTCCAGTGAAAATGATTTTCACAGAAAACAAAGATAAACATGAAAACAGTTTTTCATGCCAAAACAATGTCCATAGACTAGACATAGCATGGCTCTGATACCACTGTTGGGTATCTCAAGCTCGTATCCTATACGGTGCAGGGAAAACAAAACGAGATACCCTCCCAGGACTCTTCTATGTGTGGAAAACAAGACATAACGACAATAAAGGCAACAACTTTTACCTTTGCGTGATCGTGTGAAGAACAAAATTTTCTTCTTCAAGTTGAGGCGCGATCTAGCAATTCTCGCGATCAAACTCCACATGAGTTGAACGTGTACCCACTATAATCACAGCGTATGATTATCTCTAATAATAATCCACACAGAGGAATACACAAGCACATAGCTTTCTGTGCTAGCAGAAATTCTAAGTGGTGGCTAGGGTTCCTCTTCAAGATCAAATCGAGAGAGAAGAAGAGAAAAAGTTCGTGGCTATTGTTTCCTTTTTTTTTTTTTGTGTTGTTTAGCTATTGGCTAAGGTTTTTCGTGTGTTAGTAGCTACTATATATAACACGAAATTCCTTTCCCAAAACTGAGAATTCTAATCCTATTAGAATTCCCAAATTGTAATTGGAAACATCAAGTTCTCACAATTACAACTTGTACCACAAATTATAACTAATTATAATTTGTCCACAACGACTTTTCTTTCTCTCAATCAACACCACAATGTTATCAAATAGCATCTTGAGTATATAATCCTCTATTATGTGTGACATATTAGGTTTCCCATTCAATTGGTAGAGAATATGAATTAATCCAAACGTCTTTGAGATTAATAATCCATAATTAATTAGAATAAATCCTATTAATTCTAACCAGGATTGGTTTATTAATTCATCAATTAATAAACCTATATTCCTAGATCTTGAGCGGTATCTAGCAACACATTATGACCACCCAAGAGTCCAGGAAGCCAAGTGGCTTGACATGAACCCTTTAATAACAAACTTCAGTGAAATTAACTCATTTTACCATACAATATCTCATTTAGTTTGGAGTACATAATTAGTGACAACTCACTCCAGAAATAATTCTGGCCCGAATACAATAGTACTTATACCAGGAACCCACTACTCTAGATATGTATCAATTGGAACTGTTTCCAATACACAATCGCCTTGGCCAAGGACTTTCTGAATAGTAATTCCTATATGTGGCCATGATATATTCGCCCTTACTATTAGGAGTGGTGAATCCTTTATTGACCCTCTCAGCTACTTTCTTTTACCTCATAATGTACCCAATATCCATTCCATAGGTGGCCCTCAATCGACCTCCGGAGATTGGAATCAAAGTACAAAGC
Organism: Voacanga thouarsii; assembly: GCA_026120185.1. Lineage (NCBI taxonomy): Eukaryota > Viridiplantae > Streptophyta > Magnoliopsida > Gentianales > Apocynaceae > Voacanga > Voacanga thouarsii. The sequence continues at coordinate 1,324,155 of JANUWF010001174.1, forward strand.
TCAGCAAACAAAGTACCATAGAGATCTCAAGTCTAAGGATACTTGCACATTTGCTTTATTGAGATTATATCACTGGCACTAAATAGTTATCCATATGATTATCTTAAAGCTAGGTCATCCAATGAACTTATTCCATTAACAAGCATCCATGTGTTAACTTTGAGTATCTCAATACTCACGATTATGAGAACCGCCACCTGATCAAATCAGGAAGTCTAATACATGCTAGTCTTAATGCATTAATGATGTCCTATCTCATTAATACTATGACTATGGACTATTTAAGTACTAACACCATCTAGTGTAGTAGGAATCTCATATCATAATCTCTATCATGATTCGCTTAACACAGTGTTGTACTAGGGACTTTATCGAACAGTTATATTACTTAAAAGTAAACAAAAAGAAACTGTAAGATAAATAATACATTTTATTAAAATAAAATGTGTCATATACAATGTACAAGTGATTGCCTCTAGGGCACAACACTATCAATTACTGCCTGTAACAATCATGTCATCAACATAAACAGTAAACAAGGTAATATCATCATGCTCATTCTTATAAAACAAAGTATGATCCGCCAAAGCTTACTTATAACCATACTCCTTTATCGAGTAACTTAACTTGCCAAACCATGCCCTTGGTAATTATTTCAACCCATACAATGCCTTTTTTAGCTTACACACCTTACCTTCCCCTAGTGTAAATCTTGGAGGAGGATCTATATACACCATGGAGAAAAGCATTTTTTACATCAAATTGGCGTAATGGCTAGTCTAGATTGGCTGCAAGAGATAGAATGACTTGAACGGTGTTCATCTTAGCCACAGGAGAAAAAGTCTAATGATAGTCAATCCCATGGGTTTGAGTGTAACCCTTGGCCACCAGTCTCACCTTATACCTTTCAACTGTCCCATCTTACTTGTATTTCACTGTAGACACCCACTTGCATCCTACTGTATTCTTCTCTTGTGGCAACTCAACCATCTCCCAAGTAGAATTCTTTTGAAGGGCCTTCATCTCCTCTTTCATAGCAACCTTCCACTTAGGATCTCCAAGGGCTTCCTGAAAATAACTAGGAATAGACACAGAAGACAACTGAAGAGCAAAAACTAGATGAGCCTTAGACAAGCGATGATAAGAGATAAAATCAGAAATAGGATAAGTGACATTAAAAGACGACTTGGAGAAACCCAACCTATCAGGTTCTCTACGTTCACGAAGGGGATATCTCCTACCATGATCGTGATCCATAACCGGTGGATTCAGAATAGTAGAATCTATCTCTAAAGTTGTAGTTGGAGGAGAAGGAATACATACCTTAGGGTTAACAGTAGAAGAGTCATCCGATGGCATGGTAGTATCATCAAGAGGGGCACTAGAATCAAGAGGATGAGGCATAACAGGGGTATTCTATTTTCTTCTCGTATAGTCTTTTTGAAATAACCTAGCTAGTCTTTCATCCTTTGCCTTCTTAAATTCAAACTCAATCTCAGCTGAATAAGTATCATCTAAAAAGTCTGTAGTCTCCACAATAGCTGAGTTCTCCCCCATACTCGACATCCACATCTTCTTCTCTTAAAACCATAACCATTCCTCCTTCTTACTACTAATCTCCCCCTGAAGAGGAATCACAGAGACATCCCCAGAAAAATAAGACTCGTGTTCACAAAACTAAACATCCATGGAAACATAATATTTACCTATACGAGGATGAAAATATTTATGGCCTTTTTGAGAATTAGAGTAAGCAAGAAAAACACATTTAAGAGCACGTGGATCAAGCTTATCCCTATATATAGAGTGGACAGGAACATAGTATATACAACCAAAAACCCTAGGACAAAGATTTAGAGCGGAAGGGATAAAGTGAAATTGTGACAACATCCTTAAAGGGGTTTGAAAATTAAGGATATGAGCAGGCATATGATTAATAAGAAAGACAGTAGTCATGATAGCCTCAGCCCTAAAACGTTTAGGAACATGCATAGTAAAGGTTAAAGCCTGAGCAACTTCAAGGATATGACGATTCTTACGCTCGGCTACACTATTTTGTTGTGGTGTGTAGGCACAAGTTGTTTGGTGGAGAATGCCATGTTCTAGGAAGAACTGGGTAAGAGATTAATTTACAAACTCACAACCATTGTCAGAATGAAAAACTTGGACCTCAGTATGAAACTGTGTCTCAATCATTTTGTAAAATTGAGGAATCACCTGTATAACATCACTTTTAGATTTCATCAAATATACCCAGCTCACTCTAGTGCAGTCATCAATAAAAGACATAAAGTATTTATGGCCTAAAGTAGATGGAGTAGAAAAAATACCCCATACATCAGTGTAAACACACGAAAAAGGAATAGAACTTTATTGAAACTGGTTTTGAAAGGAACACGATGGTTTTTAACATAAATGCGTTGTTCACATCTTAAACTAGAGATAGCAACATTGTGAAACAATTTTGGAAATAAACGCTCTAAATAAGGAAAAGATGGATGCCCTAGATGACAATGCTATAAAAGAATCTTCTCTCTATCAACCGACTCGCTCTCTACTTGAAAGCCATAGCTAGGTTCAGAGTGAAACTGTGTAGCCCCCTCTAAGTAATAAAGACCTCATCTTTCCTTACCAATGCCAATCGTCCTCTTCGTACGTTTGTCCTAAATGATACAATAAGTGGAATCAAATGTTACAGAACAATTAAGACTTTTGGTAATCTTACTAATAGAAAGAAGACTATTAGAAAGAGAAGGTCCAAGTAAGATAGATGACATGGAGAATGTAGGAGAATTGAGACACTCCCGACTCCTGTAATTGGCATAGAAGTCCCCATTAGCAACCTGTACAGACTTGATAGGTGAAGACATTAGAAAGCCAAGTATGGAAGAATTAATAGTCATATGGTTAGTGGCCCCTGAATTAATAACCCAAGTGTTAGAATTACCTTGGTGAGTAGACACTTGAGAGATAAGAGAAGCAGAAGGTGGAGAAGTATCAATAACAGCAATCTGAGCAGATTTCTTATTTTTCTTCTTAGCTTTTTTGAGTTTATACCACTCCAGATATCCATGCTTCTTCTAACAAACATCTATTGTATACCTGGGACTATTGCAATGAGTGTAAAAGCGAGAATTTGAAGTGGCAAAATTCACAGGAACAGAAGGAGTCAACTGAGAGGTGCTCTTTTGGATTGTTAGATCTGAAGCTTCAGAATGATTTTCTATTCCCTTGGTGACCTGTCTCTGCACTTCACGACGAACTAAAGAGTAAGCTTCTTCCAAGCTTGGTAGAGGGGAAGTAGCCAAAACACGACTACTAACTTGATCCAAACTGTGATCAAGACCTGCAAGAAATATATAGATATGATCTTTTGCAATACACTTCCTTTGTTTCTCAATATCAATGGCACATGTCATGTTATTGGGCTTACGATAATCAAGTTCCGTGAAAATTAAATTCAACTCGTAATATTCCGGGAGAGGACGACCACCCTGGCATAATTGGAATGACCTTTTCATCAGTTCATAGACTTGGGAAGAGTCAGAAACATCAAGATAGCTCCTCTTAACTGTATCCCAAACTTCTTTAGATGTCCCACATTGAACAAAGTGTGATATCAGATTGTCAGTCATGGAATTAATAAACCAAGACTTGACAAGAGCATATTCAGCCTCCCATTCATCATAGCCCAGATTATCTTCTGTAGGTGCAGCCTTTCTTGCAGTAATATAACCCTTCTTCTTCCTGCCAGCAATATGCATCTCTAAAATCTTCTACCAAACACGATAATTAGTACCATCCAATTTACTATGGATTGGAGAAGAGGTTTCATGAATGGTCACCGTCGAGAGTTTCTTGCTATCAGGAATCTCTTCGTTGTCAGTTTTAGTAGCCATGATTGATGATAACCAGTGTAAAGGCTGCTAGAGTTGGAGATGGCGGCTGTTAAAAAAGGTGACGGCTACCAAAGAAGGTGGCAGCGGCTAAGAAAGAAGGTGGAGGTTGAAATTAGGGTTAGGCTGGCGGCTGAAATTAGGGTTAGGCTGGAAGAAGGTGACAGCTGGAAGGAAGTGATGGCTAGGGTTTGAAAAAGAGGTAGCGGAAGTCTTTCGTAGTCTCTGATACCAAATTAACAATTGGCTGAAAAACACTCATATGTTTATTCCATATATCTCAGGGTATTTATACAAGATACCTAGACCTATTTAAGGTAAGTCAACTATACATTAAAATTATAGAAACAATTACAGGAATATTACAGCTATAATTCCTAAATATGTGCAGCTATATATGCTAAGTAAAATTAAATAGAGAGAATATATCAATAAATTAATTCTTACATAAATAACCAAATAAGTATATAGCTCTTCCAAATAACTTCCATGCAAAATGTTTTATACCCCTTTTATTCAAATTAATGATTTCTCTATTATAACTTAAGTATAAAATTTCCTTCACATATCATAAGAAAATAAATTTAAGTAATCTATGTAAGTTATTATTTATATTCAAGAATTATATTGTATACACATAGACACATATACTCATGCCTCATGTATGACACACGCCCTATTTATAGGTGGGTTTAGGTTAGGGTGTCATATGTAGGGCTTAAGATGTTTCAAGATTTCTATTCCAAACTCATCCACTAATGTAGCACTAATCAAATTTTTACAACTTTCCCCATTAACAAGTACACTAGATGGTTTTTGCATGATGATACACCTTGAAAAGAATATATTCCCTTTGTAATTTGTCTCCTCCTTCTTCATCCTTACAAGCATCCTCAATCTTCCTAGTTACTCAAATTAATGAGCAATTTTGTTTAATCACTATCCCTCATTTACTATCTACTTCTCCTACAAACTTACCATTCAAATCTCCACCACAATTTTGCTCACCAGATGAGATGTTATTTGGTTTATTGATGAACACCATCTTTTTGTTTGGACATTCTTGGAAGGTACATCCACATCACAAACTCTTGTTGCACTTAATTGTTCTACTCCTTTGTGGCTCCAACAAGACTTTTCCTTTATCTTTGTACCATTCCTTTCTAGATCTGGTATCTTCCTGAGATGTTACAATATATGGCTTGTGCCCTCTATCCCTACTCATTCTCATTTGTTCTTGCACCACTTCTAGCCAATTCTTCTTTCTTTTTGGACTGTTTTGCTTCTCAACAAATTCAACAGCACTATGCACCATTTCTTCTTGCTCATTCTCAGTCAAAACTTTTGGTTGTAGTAGATCTTCCTCTAGGAAATAGTGAAAGTAGGAACTGGACAAACACAAAAGATCGAAATTAAAAACGGAGCCGAATATTATGATTTTATGCCTTTGTGTTTGTGAAAAAAATTAGTTTGCTTAGGCTGTATTGAAATGATCAGCACAATGACTGGTGTTTACTCAGTAGTTTCTAGTTCAAAACCCGCAAGACGACGACCCCCCCTTTGCATGAATGTCAAACTCTTAGTTCTCAGAATATGGCCTCTGCCTAATAAGCTAGTGAAAACTACTTGGATAAAATAAAGTCTTTTATCTTTTCCTTTTCCTTGATAATCTACTAAAGAGTAGTCTCAAGAAGAAGCATTTACTTTGAATTCTACAGGAGAAGACAAGGAAAAATAGAGAGAAATGTTTTTACCAAGAGAGAGGGAGAGAAGAATCTGTATATGAAATCTCGTCTATTAGGATATCACATGCTACACTGATCGCGTATCTATTATCCTGGGTTTTCAAACCCTAACAGAATAAATATCAGCGGAGTCTATCTACTTACACGACCAATCTGGCTTGCCTATGGCAAATTGGTCTTGGGTCAAATTCTTGGATCCCTTAGTCCAATCGATTGAGCTAGGCTTAAATTATTTATTTATTCGTGGACTAATAAAAACCCATAAATAAATCATTTAACTATCCTAAATGGACTACAATAATTTCTCAGGCCTTTCTCTAGTTCAAACCCAGACTAACCCTGAATAATTAATTAACATGCTAAACCAGATTATTAATTTATTCTCTATTTAAGCCTTTTTTTTTTATCAATAATAAATCAGACTACCTGAATAAAATGCCCCTAAAAATGGGGAAATATATAGAACATATCGTATGAGTATTTTTGCATATAAACATATTTGGCATGGCATGAATGAATTTGTTTGAGTATGGTTATGGAAGGATTGTTATGATTTGGTGATGATTGAGAAATCTCTACTTATAATGATGATGGATATAATATTTTTGAATAACACAACTAATTGGGGAAATAAATAGATACATGAATATCTATCTATCTATCTTTCTCTCTCTCTCTCTCTCTCTCTCTATATATATATATATATATATAGTTAACTCTAAATTTATTTAATTATTGAGTAGCTATTATTTAATAATAAAAATAAATAATATAAGTAAATATTTATTATTTGCTCATAGATATATACACATATTTTTGCATATTTATATTTTTTATATTAGCAATATATTTATTAAATATTAGTTATAGGTTTATTTTATTTATTTGTGCATGTATTATTTAGGAAGTAATTAAATTTTCATCTAGCAAGACTTCTCTCTTATTTTTTTTAGGAGGAAAATTTGTATTTCCATATTTTATATATTTATTATAGCTAAGTAATTATTTTAAAGAAGAAACCTAGCATTCTAGGAGCCTTTTATTAAATAAAACCTACAGTAAATAGGATTTACCCTTAATTTTGCTGCCTTTTCTTCTAATGTCCTAAACCTAACATAATTTATCTATAAAATTAAGCCTACTAAATAAGATTTTTGAAGCTCTAAACTCTCCAATAGCCGTCACACACTCTCTCCCTCCATAGCACACAAGATTCTTCCTTCCCTTGCTCTCAAGAATTAATTGTTTCATTGCGTACGAAAAGTTTTGCACGTTGCCACACCATTGGAGAATCATCCTTGGATTGAAAGCTTGAAGATTCGTGTGGATTCAGAGGGTAGAAAGCATTTTCTTTCTTCCCTAAGAGTGATCAAGCTTGTCGTAGCATGAGGTAATACCAAAAGCCTTTCTTTTCCTTATAAACCCTAGTGCCAATGCTTCTGGGAAAAATTAGGGTTTTATGCTTTAAAAAAATTATAGCATGTGTTCCCTAATTGAAATTTATAATTATCATCTAAACATGCTTGGATATTGAAAATAAACAACCTTTAAAGGATTTTATGAAAAGAAAACACTTTTGCCATTTATTCATGAAATCTGGAAATTCTGTGATAAAGTCATGCAAGAAAACCCTACGATAAAACCTAGTATTTTTTTTTTAAAATACTGAAGGGACGAATTACCTTTTTTTTTTGCTATGTAGTTAGGTTGATGTTGTTATTTCGTGGTGATTTAGTGCGAAATTGGGAAATGTCAAAACAGTGAAAACAAACTTTATATGTGTCAATGCTAGCTGTAAAATTTAAAAATTTTTTGAAGAGAGAATTAAAAGTTATGAATTTTTCTTTCAAGCTAGTTTGTGTTAGATAGATTACTACTGTAGCAAAAAATAAATTAATGAGCGTAAATAAGGCATAATTTTGCATGGCCACTTGTATTCTATTCTATATGTGTTTGGGTATGTCTCTATAAAAATTGAGGTCAATTTGAAGTGTTTTCACAGTTATGCTAATAGGAAAAAGCGTTGCCCAAGTTGGGAATTGTATTCAGCTTAGGAAATTTTAAGGAAACTTCGTATTATTAATATATATGTGTTCCTTATATGGAATAATTGTGTATGTCAATGTTAGGATGTAATAGTGGATTTAATATTTGTCAATACTAATAGTACAATTATTTTATTATTACTCTTATCAAATTTATTAATGCTATTGTTATTATTATTATTATTATTATTATTATTATTATTATTATTATTATTATTAAAAGCTACCAATACTATCATCACTAATGTTATTTATATTGTCATAATAATTATTATTACTACTATTTAATACTCATCAAATTACCTACTCATTAATTAATATATCTTCTTAATTATTTATTTTTGTATTGTTACGAACAAACCTTGTAACACCCTACGACTACGTACCATAAAAGGGCGGGGATGTCACCCCGTCCCGTAGGACAAGGGGTCTATAGAACGAGGTATAAAATATAAAGGCAATCTCCAAAAGGATCAACTTAGATAAATAAAGAAATATTCTTATTACATGAGGCTCAACTTGGAGCAAAACGGAATAAAACAAAATATTGTTTAGAAGCATAAGCAATAAATGTCTCCCAGAACGGATAGAGAAAATAGCAAAAGCTTCAACTACTACATGCCCCGCTGACTTAGCACAGTCTATCCCCTGAAAACATGATGTAAAACAGTGTGAGAATAAATCTCAGTAAGTTTTGTGTGTGCACATGGTGTTTTTAAATAGTTCGTGTAAGCAAAGTGTAAAACATTTGTAAAAATAATTTGGCAAGTCATAAACAATCTCTTTTCGCAAGGAGTGGGTTTTTCTCATTGTCATACTCTGTACAAAATAAATCCTCCACTCGGATAAAAGTCATGTCACCACACGTTGGGCTCCATGAGAAAAAGTTGGCCAAGGCACCACACTTTGTGCACCTTGTCCGGACCAGATTACCACACGTTGGGCGTTCTGATCAAGGTGAGTGTACATCCCACCGGGTGAGATACTCCTCCATCTCTACACCCAACAAAACCATCCGGGTGTCCATGCCGGGAAAATAAATAATACCTTTCAGGCATAATGCTAGCTCGAACTGGCCTTACCAACCAACACTGTCACCTTTTCAAGCAGAGTTCATCTTCTGGAGGTAGCCTCCTGCCAGAAGACTTACGCTAGCCCTCTAAGACTAGTATTGTTAGCCTACCCTTATTGAGTACTCAACGAACATATCCGTCAATTCCTTATTCAAAATATTTTCAAACCTTGGCTTTGCAAAACGTGGTTTTCTTTAAAAGAGATTTCTAAAAATTTAAGGAAAAGAATAGTTTTCTTGCTAAAAACCGTAAGTTTGACAAAACCGTTTAAAGAATAAATATCCACGTTTACAACCCAAGCAAACATAGTTTAACAATAGCTTTACAAAGCTGCACAACATTGACTCGCCATCACAACCTTTAACAAAACAGTTTATAGAAGGACTTACCATCACAACGTTTAATAAAAGAGTTTATGCAAGGACTTACTTGATATGCCTCAGATAAATGCGATAAAAATCACCGCTAGCTTTCCTCAATTATCCACCTAATCTAAACCATATAATATCACGATCAGGGTCTCAATTAATTCAAACATGCTCTAATCCCATTTATTTTCATAACAATTCGCAATCTCCTATTTAATTCCAAGTAAACTATTCAATCCCCAAAGATCAAATACTACGATCACATATTTATCTCGCTAATAAACACCATTAAACTTTACTTTCGACATCAAGGGAGGGTATTCCCTTACCTTGCAACTACCGGGTAATGAGGTTTCGATGCTCATATGGTGATCGTCCCGAGTTCACTTGAGAAGAAGAGAGAAGCTACCTCCTTTGCTTCACTTGTTCGAAAATTAAGGAAGAAGAGGAAATCAGCCTCTATAGGGCATGATTTAAGGGTAGAAGAAAGAGAAAATATTCATTAGAGAAAACGGCATCAAGAGGTTGAAAGGATTTGTGCTTACCTTAAGGTGTGTTCGATTTTTGCTTGGAATAACTCTTGTGTTTTCGAAAATTTGCAGAGAGAAGTTGCTGAAATTTTCGTGTAGAATGGAGAGGGTAAACGGTGGTTATGATTTAAAGTTGGAGAAGATTGGTTTAGGGTTAGATGGTGATGTTTAGATAGACTCCTAATGGCTTTAGGTTTCTTGGACAGCAAAGGCGGAATTTCCAGCTTGCGCGCACCTCCTTGCTGCCGATTTTAGGGGAGTTTTATGGAAGGAAAAATTCTGCAATTTACTCCCCAATGCTGGCCGAATCATTGCTCAAAGGAAGGGCTGAATGTGTTCAGAATTTTAGGCCAAACAAGGAAGAGTTTGAGTGAGTTTTGATGACTGAAAAATCCTGTGCATGTGCTGTGAAAATTCTGTGCAAGTGTAGCAAGTTTTGGACTGGTTTGGCTGCTATAATTCTACCGAAATTTCCAGAGGAAAATTGAGGTTTTGGGCACTGAAAATAGCTTGTTCAGCTTGGGTTTTTCAGTGAATGATGAGTGTAGAATTTCGGTTGAACTAGGAACATAAAGCTGGCCGAAAATCCTGCACAAAGCTGTCCGAATTTTCTGTGTATATGCTGGACGAATTTCAGTGTTTTTGGGTGAATAAAATTCCGATTTTCTGCAGCTAAGGTAGTTGAATTGTTAAGGAGTATTCTAGGTGGTTTGAGCTAGGATTTTCAGAGTTGGATTGTAGCTAAAGATGGCTGGAATTTCGGACGGCTTCTGTAGATTCAAAGCTTCTGAAATTCATCTAGGAAAAGGAAGAAATCCAAGTTGAATTTGGATTGAAATAAAATCTGGTTTTATCAAGGATTTGGATAAGATTTCCTCTAGTCCTAGAAGAGTTTGGATTGAGCTAAAGGTGCTCCAAGGTGGCGAACAAAATTTGGAAAAATTTCCAGAATATTTCCAACTTATGGTTTCCGTAAATTCAAGGGAACAAAAGCTGAAAATAAAACAAATTTCATCCTTAGCTAAAATCCTTGAACTTAGGAGTTAAATATAGAGTCTTACTCCTATGGAAGTGGCGTTTAAACCCAAAGAAAATATCTAAGACTTTAGTTAAAATATTTCTCTAAAACAATTAAATAAATACAAGGATTATGGCTAGAATTCTTGAAGAGGTAAAATAAGATTTTTCCCTAATATATTCCCTAACTCTAATATTCATCAAGAAGAGTTTTATACCACTTGAAATTCTTCAAAGTGGCTCCTAGCTAGGTTTTTTCAAAAATCCTAAGGAACACAAGCTGAAAATTAAAGGTGAACTTTATTCACATCAAAGTCCTTGAATTTAGGAAATAAATATAGAGACTTATTTCCTTGGAGTAAAAATACTAAAATTTCTCTAGGATAGCTAGGCTCTTTTTCGGCCAAGACAAGAAATGGTCTAAAGAAAAGAATTTCAAGAAGAGAAACTTACTTCACAAAAGGTAGGATTCGAACTCGGGTCACCAAAGGAAATCACCAACCTCCCCGCTATTCCAAAACAACTCCAATGCTAATTTTTATACAAGAAGTTCTTACCACCCCAATACTCCTCCTTCCAAATCTTCGACCAAACCTCCCTTAAACAAATCTTTGACGACACAACTATTTCACATCAATTAATTCAAATGCAAGAGTAACAGAAAAATTCACATGCATCCATGCAAATAAAATTATTCTAGCTACCACATAAAATGCAAGATGCCATGCAATGCATGACTTTTTCCCATAGTCAAATGTGGTTTTGTGCGGGGTATTACAAACCTATTTAATTATTTATTCCTTTAGCTACTTAATGTTTTTGCACATTAACTAACCTATTTATTTACCTTTACGAGCAACCTTTATTTTAATGAACAAATTATTTATTTATATAACTATATAGTTACTCAGTCATTTGTTCACTTATATATTTGTGAGCTTATCATTTATTTAGTAAGTGTCATACTATACATTAAATTGTTAGTATGTAATATTTCATGTTTAGTCTGTTATGTTTCAAATGGAGTTGATAGTTGGTTTGTATTATGTGATGACTGGATGTTAGAAGTTGAGCTAGTTTTGGATACTGTGGCAATATAAGGGTTATAAGGAAGTTTGTGACATGATCTTCGTATTTTCTCTAGACAGGACTAGGACCCACTGATTAGTCCATCGAAAGAATCTAATATTTGTGAGACAAACAGATCAGATAAGTTCTTGCATTAAAACTATTTGTGAAACAATACAATTGCAAGTTGTCAAATGTCATGTGTTCGAAAAAGAAACATGGTTTGTTCTGATAAAATGTTCAGTATGACTAGATTTCTTACTTTATTTACACTCACGCACTCATTTCTTAAGTAAAAGTAAGTTCAAAATGACTCACTTGGTTTTTCACACTAATTTTTTGAACAAGGTTTACCAAGTCATACTGGATATTTTCTTCTTGGCAACCATTTGATGCTAATAAGATTGTTTGTTGCAAAATCATTGAGTATTCAATAAGGGTAGGCTACTAACACTAGTCTAACACTACAAAAAAAGCCTTTATATACAATAGTTTGAATACGACAAGCCATCGCATTTCACAACTAAATACGACGGTAAACATGACCGTCATAATTAGTGTAGTATTTGCAATAGCTCGTCGTTTATAATCGGTTAAATTCGGCGGTTCATCTTAAAAAAAATACTAAACACGATAGATCCCAGAAAATCACCATTTAAAATATTATACACGACAATTTAAAAACCGTCATATAAAGTGTGACATATGCGATGGTCATTTTGATATTTATGGCAGTTTTGGACCATCCTAAATATTGAATATATAGAACGATACAGTTACCGTGATTTTTTAGCTACAGTAAAAGAAAGGCTTATATACGATGGTCCAAGAACTATCGATATGATCTTGGGTTTGTTTTCTCAATGAATTTCGTGGCTAAATTTAGGGCAAAATGCAAGAGACATCAAAGAGCTCAAAACAGTGGTTTTTGTGAAGAAACAAAATGCCCAATTCAAATACTATGATCTTAAGCCAAAATAGAGAACTTAAAACTCTAAAAATGAGAATTAAGTCTACTAACTCATGCCCAAGAACCCTTAACCCAACTAGGGGTCAATAACAACTAAAGTAGATAAACTAGGCAACCGAAAATAACCTCTAGTTTAGACCCTTAGCATAGCAAGAAACTACGATTCTATTTTCATAGGTTAGTTTGATCTATCCTTAAGAGTTTATAGACTCAAATCAAAGGCAAGGAATGGAATCATAAGATTGGTCTTGGCCTTCATGGAAGAACCCTCAAAGAACTCTCTCAAGAGTGTCTTTTGATCTTAATAATAATATCCAAGATACATTTGAAATATTATCATACCATATATATAGGCATTTAAACCTGACTACGGTGAGATAAAATCTCAGCCATTCAAGCCTTTAAAAGGTCCAAAATATCCTTATTACATATTAAAAGTCATGGGAATTAAAGTGGGTAGGACATAGAACAACAATGGAAAAACTGAGCAAAAATCGGACATGGCCCAAAATGGGCCAATGCTGGTCATAAGGCCTCATCTAGCGCTGGCCGGAGTCTAGAAAAATTCGGTCAACTGGTTGAGCCGAGTCGATACCGGTTCAGCTTGCAGGGCTGATGCTGGTTTGGTTCTGTTTTCCATTAGGTGGTCTATTTTCTTGTCCGCAACCGTCTCTTGTGCTCCTTTGGTCTTCCATACATTTTGTTGGGCAAATGCCATTTTCTTTTCCCCTCTCTTTGGCACCATCTCTTCATACTTTTCAGGTTCCTTGGCTTGTGGGTTGGTTTCGCTTGAATTCTCCCTTGTAAGCCTCTATGTCTTGGACTCTTCGAAGGTTCCATGAAGTATGGGTTGTAGTTTCTTCCCCCTTCTTTAGCTTTAGCATATTGCTTAGATGGATTCCGATCATTTTCCCCTCCTTTGTGCGAATTTGTCTTCGAATGAGCACCTACATAAGATGTTAAATAAGAAGTTTTGCTATGAAAACAAAATGTTAGCCTATGTTCCCCCACATAAAGTGCATTCTTCCCCTCTTCTTCACTCTTCTTTTTTGTAGCTTCTCATTCTTTGTTGTCATTTTTCAAGCACAAAAGAGCCACTCTCATTTTATCTCCATCTTCCTTTCCTTTTTTCACTCTTTTCCTTTGCACCCTCTTGTTTTGAGAACTCCTTTTGCTGCACTCTTTCTTTTCTTCATCATTTTCCCTATCATTCTCTTTCTTTGGAAGGTCTTCTACTATACTTTTCTTTTTCTCATTGTCCTTCATTTTTCTTTGCACTTCTCTTACCTCACATAGGGGTAGGGGTAGAAGAGTATATAGCTTGATTCCCTTGATAACTGAGTAGGAATTTCTCATTTCATCATGCAACACACTCCTATCAAATTACTATGGCCTTCCCAAAATTAAGTGGCTAGCTTGTATAGGGACTACATCACAAACAATTTCATCTTGATACTTCCCTATTTCAATTGTCAACAATACTTATTTGTTCACCCCCAACTTCCCATTGTCATGGAACTATTGCAATCTATATGAATTAGGGTGTTTTGTTACATATAAACCTAATTCATCCACAAGACTAGCATTGACAACATTGGTAAAGCTCAATCCATCAATAACAGCAACACATGGCTTTTGGTTGATAAGGCAATGGGAGTTGAAAATATTGTTTCTTTGTAGGCTTTTTTCACTTCATCATCACAAACATTTCCTGCAACACAAGTTCCTATTTTCTTAATTGCAACACCGGCTAAGGAGTAAAGGGACGGCAGAACAATTCCTTCGTAACTAGAATTATCATCACCATTGTGCCCCTCATTTCATTTCTCATATCTACAATCCTCCTCTCCAGTAGTTATCTTTCCTTGAGTATTGGTAAACAACAATTTTTTTGTTGGACACTCATATAAGGTGTGACCATAGACTAAGCATTTGAAGTATTTGATATCCCTAATTCTTAGAGGTCTCTCAATACCTTTCCCCTTGTCCTTGGCCCATTCTTCTCTAGGCTTGTAGGTCTCTCTTGGTGGTCTTTGAGGTTTTGGTTACTCTTTCCTCTCTTTAGGTTGGTGGTTGAAAATATGATTGGTGTAGTTGTTTTCTTTGGAATTTAACTTTCTTTTGACTTGTCCCTCAATTTTAAAGGCCATATGCACCTTCTCCTCCAAAGTCTCATAAGAATGTACTTTAGCCACATTTTCTATGTCTATATTCAACCCACTCAAAAACATTAATTTTGTAGCCCTCACATCCTCAACAGTGTTAGCCCTCACCAAGGTTACCTCCAACTCCTTATGAAAATCCGCTACACTTTTATTTCCTTATCTAAGCACATGCAACTTTTGGTAAAATTCATTGTAGCAGTGTAGGGGTACAAGTCTCCCTCCCATCAGGTTGCTCAACAATTCCCAAGTGGCAACCAGTTGATCTCCCATTCTTCTTCTTTAGGATACTACTTAGTCCTACCACACTAAAGCATACTCAAGAAAACTTTATATGGCCAATTTAACCATGGTCTGCTCACTGTACTTATGGCACTCAAAAAAAATCTCCATTCTCTTTTCCCATTCAAAATAAGCTTCTAGGTCACTTTTCCATTAGAAAGAGGGTACTTTCATTTTGATGTGTCTCAACTCTCCATATCCCCCATCTTCATCTCACTTTCTCACACTAATCTTGTTTCCCTGATTTTGTCCTCCATAATCTTCTTCATGGACTCCCTCATCCCAATCTTCTATTCTTTTAAACATCTTTTCAAGCCCTCTAATAGGGGTTAAAATTACCATTCTTTTCCTAGTTATTTGAGAGTGTTTTAAGATACATTTGCTATAATAACTAGGCATATTCATTCATATTTGACATTTTGCTTGTAAAAGGTGTTTTGGCAAATCTATGCAGATTTAAGTTAAAATCAAGTTGAAAGTCCACAAAACCATAATGTACCTGGCGCCAGGCCCATCCAATGGACCAAGTGTCGGGTCCA
The DNA here is from genome assembly GCA_026120185.1 of Voacanga thouarsii. NCBI lineage: Eukaryota > Viridiplantae > Streptophyta > Magnoliopsida > Gentianales > Apocynaceae > Voacanga > Voacanga thouarsii. The sequence goes on from JANUWF010001174.1 coordinate 1,339,850, forward strand.
TTCAGCTCCAGCAGCAGAAATTGAGCAAGCTTTAAGGGATTTCTAGAATAGACCAAGCGCTAAGTCTAGCAAGTGCACCTAGTGCTGGGTCCAGTCTGTTTGTCAAGGAGAAGATGCCAAAAATAGAGCAAAAATAGGGGAAGAACAAAGTTCACCCGATGCTGGTGGGTCGAAGGTACCCGACTCTAGGTATGCTCTGCAGGCAGAAATTCTATACGCGGAATTAGGGCTTATATAATGATTTTGGTATTTTCCTACTTCTACTCGATTAAGAATTCCTCAGCCACAAAATTGGCATCCAAGAGTCCTATAAAAGTACAAGAGAACATAGGGGTTTGACATATACAAGATAGAAAGATGAATTAAAGGGCAGAAATTCTGATTCTCTCATTGAAGGAAGAGTTCACCTACATCAAGGAGGATTGTTAAATACAATCTTCATGGAAGAAGAAAGAGGCTTGTCTACGAGTGTTTTTTTTCCCTCCTTGTCTTCTTTTTCTTTAGCAATAATGTATTCAATACTTTTCTTGTAATTTAACATTATCTTGGGAATCATAATTTTGTATTAATTTTGTTATTTAATTAATTCTTTGTCATATTTGGTAATTGATTAGTTGATTTCATTGGTTATTGATGTATTTTCTTCTAATTGACTTCAACATAACGATGTTAGGAGTTTCGTTACACTGATTTTGTATTTGCTAAATATTGATGAATTTGAACGATGAAGTTCAGATTTTAGAAAGAAATGATCAAATGTTAAGTTAATTTTACCTTTGCATAGGGTTATTAGCTAATTTCATGTTTTTACAGAATTGAGATTCATACATGTTTTGGTTAGGATTCACTTAAGCAAAATATCAAATACTTTGTAAGCAATTTTCAAAAACTTAAGATATAGCAAATATTTTAAGTAATTTTAGCCCCCAAAATCAACAAAGAACAAGAAATTTACAATCTCCAATGATTATACTACCAACAAGGCTCAAGTTTAACATATAAAACACAAGAAAATTCAAAGAAAACTTGACCTTTTTGTAGCATAATTTTGAGTTACGGGATTGATCAATTTTGAAGCCTTGTTTAATGTCTTCAAGCTTTAATGAGAATAAAAGCTTCCCCTCTCTGATACCAAACTATTTGAATTGATCTTTAGGTTGTTTTCTGAATGAATTTCGTAGCTAAATTTAGGGCAAAATGCAAGACCCATCAAAAAGCTCAAAATAGTAGTTTTTGTGAAGAAACAAGATATCCAATTCAAATACTAGGACCCTAAGCCAAAATAGAGAACTTAGAACTGTATAAATGAGAATCAAATCTACTAATTTATACTCCAGAACCCTTAACCTAATTAGGGGTCAAGAACAATTTAAGTAGATGAACTAGGCAACTAAAAGTAAAATCTACTCTAGACCCTTAGTTTAGCAAGAAACTAAGATTCCATTTTGATAGGTTAGTTTAATCTATCCTTATGAGTTTATAGACATAAATCAATGGCAAGGAATGGAATCCTAAGATTTGTCTTTTCCTTCATGGAAGAACCCTCAAATTACTCTCCCAATAGTGTCTTTTGACCTCAATAATAATATCCAAGTTACATTTGAAATGTTATAATGCAGTATATATATATATATATATATATAAACCTAACTAAGGTGAGATGAAATCTTAGCTATTCAAGCCTTTAAAAGGTAAAAAATATCCCTATTACATAATAATAGTCGTGAAAATTAAAGTGGGAAGGAAATTGTACAACAATAGAAAAAACTGAGTAAAAATCAGACATGGGCAAAAATTGGTCGGCACCAGCCATAAGGCCTCATCTGGCACTAGCTAAACTCTTGAGGAATTCGGCTAACCAGCCAAGCCAAGCCAAGCCGGTTCGGCTTCCAGGGCCGGTGCTGGTTCGGTTCTGTTTTCCATGAGGCGATCCATTTTCTTGTCCGTAACCTTCTCTTGTGCTCCTTTGGCCTTTCGTACATTTTGTTGGGCAAATGCCACTTTCTTTGGCCTTCTATTTGGCACCCATCCCTTCATACTTTTTATGTTCCTTGGGTTGTTGGTTTGTTTCTCTTGATTTCTCCCTTGTAAGCCTATCTGTCTTCGACTCTTCGAAGGTGCCATGAAGTGTGGCTTGTAGTTCCATCCCCCTTCTTTAGCTTTAGCATATTGCTTGGATGGATTTCTATCAACTGTTGTATTTTGTTGTACATGGATGTATATAAGCATTAGGTTTGGTAGTTAATTTGATGTTATAATTAATGTTTGTAGTAAATTTATTCCGCCTCAACATTCTAATTTATTTCTATTCTTAGCACAAATTGGTATACATAGCTTATTCAGCTTATTTGTTAAATCTAGGTGTTAGATTTTGAATTTGTGAGCCAGAAGTATAAATATTGATTCAGTTTTTAGTTCTTATTATTTTAAGAATAAGATAGTGTACAAGTTATTTGATAAGCAGTCAAACTATATTTGGTTACCTTCATATTTAGTTTTCATGAATTTTTGTTTGCCTTTAATAGATCGAACGGTTAGATCATTAATATGTTATCTAGAATATATGATTCATATATGACGTATAATGTGGCTTGCTATGGATACATGCTTACTTTATATATATGAATGTATATATTTATAATAATATGTAAAGAATATGAAGACTATCATATTAGCTTTCATTGCCATCTACTTGCCACATAAAGTATATATTTATTTAAATATGTAAATATTTGATTTTTTTGTGTTCAATTATTAGCGATAAATAAATATAATATACTATAATTATATAAATATATACCTACAAAGAATTAATAATATTTTGTCAGAATAAATCTAATAGATTTAGAGAGAGCTTTATATATTTTATAAGTATATATACCTAAAAATAATTAATTAATATTGACCTAGAAGAAAATATAATACATCAAGAAAGTTAAAAAAAAAAAAAAGCTTTACACTTATGCAAACGATTTGGGGAGGGAAATTTGAGCCCCCCCCCCCTCCAAAAAAAGAATTTGGAGGGAAAAATCAACTTAGGAGGGCAAAAAAAAGGAACCTGTACATTTATGCATTTCATTCTCGCCCGACTAATAGTCTTCCTTCAATACCCATTCCAGCTGTCTCTTCAGTAACCTGAATCTTGACCACATTCATCGGCACCCTTCTCAGTTTACAACCCGTCCTTCCACCACCTACATTGGAACCCTATTACCACAAATCCTCGTTTTTGTCTCTCTTTAGTTTGCTACAAAGAAATATCCATCCTTTCCCAACGCAACACGCAAAATCTGGCTATAATCAAGTGAAGGGAACTAGGTAGCGACAATGAACAGGAGTCGGGTGGTCATAAGCTTCAAACCTGAGGTAGTTTATCTAAGCTAAAAACTCTTGGCTTCGGTGGTTTAGTTTTATGTTTATTCTCTTGCCTACGAGGTTAACGCAACTACTTTACACAGTAATTAAATGAGGTTTTTTCCTAAAATGAAAAATCTCATTAGGGATAGAAATCCCCATCTATAGAGGAGAGGCATTCTCTGTGACACAAATAAATATATTCGAACCTCGTAGTGTAGCAAATAATAAAATTTTAGGTATACACTACCCTTGGAACACTTTTTAACCTCGTAGTTCCAATTTTTCCCTCTATTCTTTATTAAATCTAGACAGAAACATAAATTGAGAATTTGGAGTGAAATAAAATATTATTTGTACTTAATAAATTATACTTTGTGTTAGTAGCTTTCTTAATTTCAAGGTGCATCTAATCTATTGCTGGAATTTGGATAATATTTTTCAACACTGTGATGTACAAAGAGCTGAATGTTGATCACCTGAGTATATAAATTTTGGGAAATAAAGATATCAATATTGTGTGGAATTGATGTATTTCCATCAGATTCATTTTATTAAATATTTGTTCTATTGATTTATAGAGAGTGATTTTTTAACCAATTTCTAGCTATAAATTTTATCATTGCGTATTCATAAAATATGACACTACTATATATATGAATTGTTCCTTTTCATAATCCTCAAATGATGTAATGGTGTAGGATGGTCAGTATTATTTTATCGACCATGTGCAAACTGTGAAACCCCACCTAAACCTACCCTAGAGTAAGAGGGATGGGATGCATAGCATGTCATCATGCATCAAATATATCACTTGAATCATTTTTGTGTATGTTAGAATTGTGGTTTATAAGAGATATGATTTATTTGTGCTTGTTGAGTAGAAAGGATAATATGATAATTCTGCTTCCGGTCAGAATAGGAAGATGGCTTAAGGTTTAGATAAGAAGAATATTTGGTTGAGAAAATAAAAACAGGAGTTGTTGTGGTTAAGTGGTTAGAGCTTTGTGAATTAATCTCTAAGATCTTGAGTTCAAATCCCATCACTTAAGTTTTATTCATATTTATCTTAAACCATGTTTGAATTTTCCATTTCTTATATTCCTTAAAGAAAGGAATTTTGTTTTAAGAAAGACACAATTGTAATGTTTTGAGCATGTGGACTTATCCTAAAAAGAATTCTAGAAGAATTCTTGCCCCCATTAATTTTGCTAGACTTGCCCTAACGTGTTTGAAATTTAAACTACTATCGATTCTTTAATCCATTTTTAATCATAAAAATTCGAAATAATTCCCTAGCTTAGAATTTTGAAAATCCCAGCTCTTGTGGGATAGGAATGGCCGAAAGTATAGAGGAAAAATAGGTAGAGGTTCCAAGAAAAACACCATAGATATTCCTTGAAAACTCCATGTTCATCTTGTTCATGTTTTAGTTAAAAATCTCGAAAATTTTCTAGATTTCCTTCAAGTTTGTTTTTGAAAATTGCAGTAAGATTTCCTACCCAATTCTCACAAGAAAAACAACCACCTTGTGTGAGGAAGAAGGCTGGAATACCTTGAATTTTCGTAGCTTTACAAACAATGCCAAACCCGAATTTTTTTTCCAGCAAATTAGCAACATTGAACATGAACTTGAAGCCACTTGTTAGAAAATATGAACAGCCGGAAGTTCCTCTATTCTTCTTCAAGATGAAGGCTGGAAAACCACCATTAAATGACCTTCAAATACTTTTAAAATCCAGCTGAAAAATCATGCCAAAGTGGACAAAAAAATCTTCACCAAAACCATTTCAATTCCAAGTGTTCTTGAGCTTTAATTCTAGAAATTTTTTCCAGCTTTGTCTCTTCAATGCTAAAGCCGAAATTCTTCATCAAACCTCACTAAATTTTGGCCCTTCTACAACCATGAACTAAACATCTTGGCTTCTCTACCAATCTTGAGTAATAGGACTCCATTATCATACCTCAACAAACTCCTATTTTCACTCTATCCAAACTTATTCAAACTTCAAATTAAAATTCCAGATTTTGCTCCATTAAAACACTCCTTTAGCTAATTGATAAAACCAAAAAATCCTCTACCATTTCATATTTATTTTCGGCCAAGCTTAATCTAAAACAACCCTCCAACCTTTGGTTGAAACATAGCTAGTTTAGCCATACACTATTGAAGGACAAGAAACCTTCCAAGAGCAAACACTATTACCCAATCTTATACCTCAAACAACTCTACTTTTCTCTCTATTTGAATTTTAAAAAAAAAAAATTATCTAAAACTCTAACTCTCATTCTTGGATAACCAAAAGCTCTCCCTAGGCTAAGCCATTCGGCCATCACACTCACAAGCACACACAAAATTCATCTCTTCTCAAACTCTCTCAAGAACACCAAGAACACACACTTCACATCTTTAAGCCTAAACCGCTCCTAAAAACCTCCAGTCACTCCCAAACACTCTAAACCATTAATATTCAACCTATATTCTTTATTGCTACACTTTATAACACCAAAACACACAATGTTGAGCTTTCAAAAGGATCAAATCACCCTCTCTCTTTTTTCTTTTTTTTTAAGATTCGAAGAACACCAACAAAGTAAAATAAGAACAATCTTTTTGTTCTTCTACTTTATTCAACTTTTACTCTTCTCATCGACTCTTATTCATTCCCCTCTCACTCTTTCCTTCTTTCTTGGCCGAAATGTCGATGACCAACAATGGACTATTTTTGGAACACTAAAATGCAATCAGGCACCCAAGGATCTTCACTAAGCAAGGTGAACCCTTCCCAAAAGCGAGTTTCAATCAAGTATTTCTTTCTTAATCTCATATTTACTTCTCGAAATCAAGACTCTTAGATGTTCATAGTTTGATTGAATAAAGTAGGGGTTGAGGATATGTATGTGGGTGAAGGGAATAGAGTTAAGACATGAGAATTGGAATGAATGTTGTGCCTTATGGATTTTGCTTTAGAATCACTATATGTTCATTATGATTCAAGAGATTTATGGATGTTTTTATGCATGTTAGACATTTTGTCACCATTGTGGATTAGGCTTTCATGATATTATTTTTCAACGAAGACTTAGATAATATTATGCCTAGTAGATGATCATCATTGTTGTTGTATATGTTAATTCAAGTCTATGTTTGTGGCTAGATTAACATGTTATTTATTGTATCCTTGTATGTGAGAGTATGTTCATGGATCTTCTCTAGCAATAGAAAATTATTGTAAGAACTATTTTTATTAATTCTAGAATTATTCTTACTATCATTATTACTATTAATATAATTAGTACTATTATTCAATTTAATCTACAAAATTCAAAAAAACATTATTTAGGATTGAAATAGAAGATTATTTAAAATATTATTATTTTATTAGTTAAATAAATAAAATCTTTTTATTAAATATAAATAATAAAATATTGGAATTCATTAATATCAAATGACTTTGTAAACCATATAAATAGTATTAGTTAGCCGTACTAAAACTTTTATCTATACTCATCAATATTATTTATATTAAAATTTATTTATTATATTTAATTAAAAATGAAGTATAATTCATTTAATATTAATTTTATTGGTTATTTATTATCTATTAATTATAAATTAAAATTAAGTATAATTTATTATCTATAATAATACTATTTGAATATTACTTATTATCAATATCATTTAGGATTTATTATTATCCATTATTTAATACTGATTTTATTTATTAGCAATATTACTCATTATTTATTATTTGAAACTATAATTTACTATTAATTATTTTATAACACCCATTTATTTTAACTTATGTAGCTAATTTTATTTTATAAAATACTTTATCAACTTGTATTAAAGCTTAAGACATTGCAGTCATGGTTAGTTATTGTTATGGCTAGTTGAACAAGGAATTATTTATTTAAGGCAAATATGGTTTGGATGTTATCTTATATCTTGTGTTTGCCCCAAGTAGGGTTAGGTTGACCTGAACTAGCTTGGAAGACTTTTGAACTCAAGAAGAGCAAAAGATCAGGTAAGTTCTTGTATGAAACTGTTTAAAGACCAAAGTTATCGTGGCAAGTCAAACTCAATGTATACGAGTATTTGTACTGTAAATGCAATTATGGACAATTTTTCTTTTCATTTCAGTCAAGCAAACCATTTAAAGTTAAAAAATTATTTTACACAAAACACTAAACTTTTCCTAAAAACCCAACATTAGCAAGAATTTTGGAAACCATAATTGCTATTTCCAAGTGAAGCATTGTATGATCTCTATTCTCCCAAATGGGACGAACAACATTGAGTACTCAATATGGGTAGACTGCTAGGACTAGTCTTTGAATGGTTAGGGTAAGTCTCTTAGTAGGTGGCCACCTTTGAGGTGTGAGTCCTTCCCGGATTGGATGCCAGACTTGTAGGTCTTACTGGTCCGAGCTAACAAGTTAAGTCAAGTGGATTGTGGATTTTTAGAGTGGACAACAGGTAGGTTTGGGTGTAGAGATAGAGGAGTATCTCACCCGGTAGGCCGTACATCTACCTTGTGTCAGTATGCATAAAGTGTGGCATCCTGATCATTATATTGTCATAGTGCAGAAAGTGTCGTGCCATGGCTATCTCTTTTGAGTGGTTGTATTTATTGTGCACATGTATGTTTTGGTAAGGAAAACACCACTCTTCTTTTGTGAAATTTATTGGAGGCTTGCCAACACTTTCTTTTATGAAAAATTCACAACTTGCATACATGAACTATTTTACCTGAAACAATCAAAGCACACATTGGCTTACTGAGATTTATGTCTCACCACCTTTTATACCATGTTTTCAGGTTGATCCTGCTATAAAGGTTATTAAATAGAGAATTGCATTTGTTTTGAAGACTCGTTATTTTTTCTATGTATTTCATTTGAGAGACTATAGTAGATATTTATTTTTTTGGACTTGCTCATGTATTGCTTAGGTTGTAATAAGCTTAAGTTGGAATTTTTCCTTTCATTTATTTTGTGTATCCTAGTTATAAAGACCCCCTGTCCTATGGATGGGGCGACATCCCCAGCATTAATAGGGGTATAGGTAGTGGTATCAGAGCCTAGGTTTAGGCAATTATTAATAGTATATGCTTTATTTCATTAGGGTTAAACTCTTTTAACTAATTTGGCTTGTTTATGCTGTAGAATGATTAGAATGATTAGAACTATGAGGAAAGGGCAGCAATGGCAACCACCAATCCTTATCAACCCGGAAGATGTACCAATGCCACAACCTGTACCTCAAACTGTCAAACCCTTGAAAGAGAGCAGTGATGATGAGGTTTAGATTATTGAGCTATCTCCTATACCTGTAATAGACTTAGTTACCGATAGTGAGGATGAGGATATTGACATGGAGTATGTCCCACACCCATCTAGCCTCGTGATTGATTTGACTGTTGATAGTGATGACCCAGGAGAGATAGACTATAAATCTCCACCTAGACCTTCTTTTGTACCCCCACCCAACTATGTTGAAACTGGAGAGAGTTCTAGGACACCGAGAAGGAGCCAATGCACTATGCGTTCGTGAATGGTGCAGGGATGGATTTTTCTAGGAATACAGGGGGATGGTTGTATGTTGCTGACAACGAAGATTCTGATGAGGATTAGGGGGCTAAGTTTTGCTATGCTTAGGAAGTTTTTATTTACAGCTTTTATTAAACTCCTGTGCTAGGAGTCCATTTATGTTTAATGTTTTATTTCAAAATTTATGCAAATAAGAGTACCATAGTATACTCTAATCATCAAAAATATAATTCCTTATGCATAGCTTACAACTAATTTGTTTTTGCTTAAGTTTGAATAAGAATGCATGCACGATTTAAATGTCTTAAACTTTGATGCATAAACTTATTATCTGGGGGCATGGTTTAGAATAGCACCAAAGCGTTGTGTAGCAACATCCAGTGGAAGGGTTCTTGAGCCAGAACCTGTGACTTTGATGTTTGATGCAACTCAACTATCATCGCCAAATCAGGGAAATAAGAATGAACCAGAGCAGGAAGTGGGATATGAAGAACCTATCAGTGTGACTATGGGGCAAGCATTCTATAAATTGACGGAGATTCTACAAACCTTGTTTAAGCAAAGGAACCCGAAGGGGAAAGATGAAGCGTTGGAGAGGTTTCTGGAGTTTTAACCTCCCACTTTCTTGGGGGAGGCCGAGCAAGACTAGAAAGCAAAGCAGTGGGTAGAGTAGACAGAGGACATCTTTGCCACACTACAGTACATTGAGAAGTAAATAGTGAAATTTGCTATATTTAGGCTGAGAGTCCCAGCTCGGGCATGGTGGTAGTGAGTCTCAGATGATTGGGAAATGATAGATCAAGACTGGAAGTGGGCCAACTTTGTGGAGGCATTCAGAGTGGAATATATCCTTTAGTGGATAGTGGAGAAAATGGAGGATGAGTTCCAAAATTTGAAGCAATGGAGCATGACCGTGGCTTAGTATGCTGCTCATTTTACCCATTTGTCAAAATACTGCAAAAGGCCGGTAGATACAGAGTAGAACTGAATGAGGCAGTTTGTCAAAGGATTGAGGCAGGAGTTAAGAAAGGATTTGGCACCTTTTCCACCGACGACTTATTCGGGGGCAGTGGATGTGGCGACCTGGACTGAGAATGAGGATCGAAGCAGGATGGTACCAAGACTGTTCTTGTTGCCAAGACAACCACCGAGACCCTTTCAAAGGCAGCAACCCAATAAGCGACCTGCTATCTAGCAATGTCAGAACTGAGGGAAGCAAGCATGAACGACATCAGCTGGTCCTGCATAAAATCTCCCATCGTGCTGATACTACGGGAAGAAGGGTCATGTAGAGAAGAATTGCTGATCCAAGAGAGCTGAGCGAAAACGCTGCAATTGCAGAGATCCGACTCATCTGCAGAATGCTTGCCCAAAACATCTCCAAATCGGGCAAGGTAACCCGACCCTGATTGTAGGAGCCTTCAGAAGTGGAACTAAGATGTCACAAGTGAAAGTGAAGGTTTTCACTCTTAATTGGGTGGAAGTTGGAATAGATGCAGCGGTGGTGGAAGGTACGTTTACTATCCAAGGTCGTTCCATTAATGATTGATAGACCCTGGATCTACCTATTCCTATTTAAAAAAGAATTGTGCATATCATTTAGGTTGGGATGGAGCAGAATTACCTTTTACCTTATTGGTCAGTATGCCCTTGGGAAAAATGGTGCAAGCGGATCAATATATACAGAATTATAAGATTGAAGTGGGGAAAGAGAACTTGGAGGGAGATTTGGTAGACTTAGCTATTGACGACTACAATTTAATTTTGGGTATAGATTGGCTAGCTAAGTATGGGGCTAAAGTAGACTATAAGAATAAGTTTGTCTAGTTCATTAGACGGGGATATAATGTGCTGGAGTTCAACAACGGGCGGTTAAAAGAGTTAAAGTTTTTTATAGTTGGAGCAAAAGCCTAGAAATTATTAAAGTAATATTGTCAAGGATATCTGGCCTATGTAATAAACAAATTGAATGATTAGTGCATTCTCAAAGATATCGAGGTGGTAAGAGATTTTCCCGATGTGTTTCCTGCAGAACTCACTTTTCTACCTCCCAACCGAGAAGTTGAGTTCACCATTAATCTAATTCTAGGAGCAGAACCTCTATCCCGAACGCCATATCGGATGGCACCAGTGGAGTTGAAGGAACTAAAAGAGCTGCTAGAGGAATTGGTAAAGCAAGGTTACATAAAACTTAGCACATCAGCTTCGGGAGCTCCAGTACTATGCGTGATGAAGAATGATAGGACCTTGAAGTTGTGTTTCAACTATTGGGGGTTGAACAATCTAACTATCAAGAATAAGTATCCTCTACCATTAATTGACGAGCTATTTGACCAGTTGTAAGGCTCCACTTGTTATTCCAAACTAGATTTTAGGCAGGGATATTATCAAGTAAGGATAAATGAGGAGGATATTCCCAAGACGGCCTTCAACATAAAATATGGTCACTACAAGTTTGTAGTGATGTTTTTTGGGGTGACAAATGCACCAGAAGTGTTTATAGATTTGATGTATCGAGTTTTCTAACCCTACCTGGACAAGCTCGTGGTGGTGTTCATCGACGATATACTTATATACTCTAAGAGTCCTGAGGATCATGCAAAGCATTTGAAGTTAGTATTGGAGAAATTAAGAGAGCACAAGCTTCATGCCAAATTTAGCGAGTGCAAATTTTGGCTAGATGGTATGTCCTTCCTTGGCAATGTGGTAACCAAGGATGGAATCAAGGTGGACGCAGCAAAAGTCGAAGCAGTTTTAGACTGGAAGTAAGTAGATAACATCATGAAGATTCGAAGCTTCTTGGGACTGGCTGGATTTTATAGGCAGTTTATTAAAGGGTTCTCAATGCTAGTATCACCTATGACTCGGTTGCTAAGAAAGGATGTACCCTTTGCTTAGAATGAGAAATGTGAAAAGAGTTTCCAAGAGCTAAAGCGGAGGTTAATGACAACACCTGTGCTGAGTTTGGTAAAGGGAGATAAACCTTACACTCTATATACTAATGCTTCAAAGGAAGGTTTAGGAGCAGTATTAATGCAGGATAGGAAGGTAATAGCCTATGTCTCTTGAAAATTGAAGCCTCATGAAGTCAATTATCCAACGCATGATTTGGAATTGGCTGCTATTGTATTTGCTTTATAGAAATGGCGGCATTACTTGTATGGAGCCGAGTATGAAGTGTTTACTAACCACAAGAGCCTGAAATACACATTCACCCAGAAGAACTTGAATTTTAGGCAGTAAAGATGGATGGAATTTTTGGAATAGTATCGTTGTCCTATCTACTACCACCTTGGAAAAGCTAACATTATTCTAATGCCCAAATGGTCAGACTGAGAGTGTAGGAGATTCAAGTAGTCCAAGAGGTGTTGGATAGAAGGACAGAAGTGCAAGAAGAGATGATTATTGTTAGCAATATGATATTGATACTATACCTAAGGTAGGAAATCATCGAAGCTCAGTAAAGTAATGTGGAATTTCAACTCTTCAAGAACAAAGACATTAAATGGCAAGGCAGTAATTTTTTACAGCATAAAATGGGAGTGATGTATTTTCGAGATCGTTTGTGTGTACCTGATGAGCACTAGCTAAAGGGTAAGATTTTGGAAGAGGCTAATAAAAGAAAGTACGCTATTCATCCGGGAGAAATAAAAATGTATTAGGATCTGAAGAGGGCATAATGGTGGCCCAAAATGAAGAAGAACGTGGTAAAGTATGTCTCCATGTGTTTAACCTATCAGAAAGTTAAGGCGGAGCAAAAAAAAGTCAGCCAAATTGCTACAACCGTTACCGATACCTGAGTGGAAATTAGAAGAGGTGACCATGGACTTCATTACCAGACTCCTTATGGCAAGGACCCAAAAGAACCCTATATGGGTAGTGGTAGATAGATTGACCACGTCAGCATACTTCATACCGGTAAATGTAAAGGATTCAATAGAGAAGTTAGCTCATTCCTTTGTGCGGGAAATAGTCAGATTGCATGGAGTGCCTTCAAGTATTATGTCCGATCGAGACCCGAGATTTACATCCTGATTTTGGGGTAAGTTTCAAGAATCAATGGATTCTAGTCTAAAGTTCAATACAACGGCACATCCGCAAACTGATGGTTAGTCAGAAAGGGTTATTCAGATATTGGATGACATGTTAAGAGCTTGTGTATTGGATTTCGAGGATAAATGGATCAAATGTGTACTGTATACAGAATTGGCTTACAATAATAGCTACCAATCTTCGATTGGAATGGCCCCGTATGAAACATTTTATGGCCGTAAGTGTCAAGTACCTCTATACTGGAGTTGGTCAAAAGAAGGCTACATAAGCAAGTCTAGAGAAGTCTGCATTCAGAAAATGTCAGATAAGGTAAAGCTGATCAGAGAAAGGTTGAAAGCGGCCTAGAGCAGAGAAAAGAGTTATGCGAACAATAGGCAAATTGAGTTGGAATTTCAAGTAGGAGACAATGTGTCCTTAAGGTTGACACCAAATAGAAGACTTTTAAAGTTTCCGAAAGGTTGGAAGCTGAATCCAAGACATTTGGGACAGTTTCTAATAAAAGAAAGAATTGGACCGGCGGCATATTGATTGGATTTGAGGGATGGGTTGACGGGAATACACGATGTACTCCATGTGTCTCAGTTGAAGAAGTACAATGCCAACCCTAGACATGTTTTGAATGATGAACCATTGGTATTGCAACCTGATTTGAGTTACGTGGAGAAACCCATGAAAATTTTGGACAAAAGTATCAAGAATCTCTGGAATAAGCAGATTCCTATAGTGAAGGTACATTGGGAACATCATGGCACTCAAGATGCCGCATGGTAAATGGAAGAGTGGGTAAAGCGGAAATATCTTGTCCAGAGATAAAGGTACGCCTAAATTTCGGGACCAAATTCTTCTAACGAGAGAAGGATGGGAAACCCCACCAAAACCAACCCTAGAGTAAGAGGGATAGGATACATATCATGTCATCATGCATAAAATATATCACTTGAATGATTTTTGTATGCCTTAGAATTGTGGTTTATATGAGATATGATTTTTTTATGCTTGTTGAGTAGAAAGGGTAATATGACAATTTTTCTTGGGGTTGGAATAGGAAGATGGCTTGTGGTTTAGATAAGAAGAATATTTGGTTGAGAAAACATTTGTTGTGGTTAAGTGGTTAGAGCTTTGTGAATTAATCTCTAAGGTCTTGAGTTCAAATCCTATCACTTAAGTTTTATTCATATTTATCTTAAACCATGTTTGAATTTTCCTTTTCTTATATTCCTTAAAGATAGAAATGTTGTCTTAAGAAAGACACAATGGTAATATATTGACCATGTGGTCTTGTCCTAAAGAGAATTCTAGATGAATTCTTGTCCTCATTAATTTTGCTAGCCTTGTCCTAACACTTTGAAATTTAAACTACTCTTGATTCTTTAATCCATTTTAATCACAAAAATTCTGAGATAATTCCCTAAATTAGAATTTCAAAATTCCAGCTCTTGTGGGATAGGGATGGCCGAAAGTAAGGAGAAAAATAGGTAGAGGTTCCAAGAAAAACACCATAGATATTCCTTCAAAATTCTATCTTCATTTTGTTCATGTTTTAGTTAAAAATCTCAAAAATTTTGCAAATGTCCTTCTAGGTTGTTTTTGAAAATTGCAGCAAGCTTTCCTACCCAAATCTTGCAAGAAAAGCAACCATCTTGTGTGAGGAAGAAGGCTAGAATACCTTAAATTTTCGTAGCTTTACAAACATTGCCAAACCCGAATTTTTTTCCTGCAAATTAGCAACATTGAACATGAACTTGAAGCCACCCGTTAGAACATATTAACAGCTGGAACTTAATCAATTCTTCTTTAAGATGAAGGTCGGAAAACCACCATTAAAAGACCTTCAAACACCTTTAAAATCCAGCTGCAAAATCATGCCAAATTGGACAAAAAAATTTTGCACCAAAACCATTTCAATTGCAAGTGTTTTTGAGCTTTAATTCCAGAAAATTTTTCTACCTTTGTCGCCTGAATTCTTAGGCCAAAATTCTTTGGCAAACCTCAGTAAATTTCAGCTCTTGTATAGCCATGAACTGAACATCTTGGCTTCTCCACCAACCTTGAGTAATAGGACTCCGTTATCATACCTCAAGCTCATATCTTCACTCTATTTAAACTTGTTCAAACTTCAAATTAAAATTCCAGATTTTGCTCCATTAAAACACTCCTTTAGCAAATTGATAAAGCCAGAAAATCCTCTGCCATTTCATAGCTATTTTCGGCCAGCCTTAATCTGAAATAACCCTCCATCCTTTGGGTGAAACATAGCTACTTCAGCCATACACCATTGAAGGACAAGAAACCTTCCAAGAGCAAAAACAATTACCCAATCATACACCTCAAACAACACCACTTTTCTCTCAATTTGAATTAAAAAAAAAAATTCTAAAACTCTCTCTCTCATTCTTGAATAACCAAAAGCTCTCCCTAGGCTATGCCATTCAGCCATCACACTCACAAGCACACATGATTTAATATTAATTTTATTGGTTATTTATTATCTATTAATTATTAATTAAAATTAAGTATAATTTATTATCTATAATAATACTATTAAAATATTACTTATTACCAATATCATTTAGGATTTATTTTTATCCATTATTTAATACTAATTTTATTTATTAGCAATATTACTCATTATTTATTATTTGAAACTATAATTTACTCTTAGTTGTATACCAACACCCATTTATTTTAACTTATCTAGCTAATTTTATTTTATAAAATACTCTATCAACTTGTATTAAAGCTTAACACATTGTGGTCATGGTTAGTTATTGTTGTGGCAAGTTGAAATTGGAATTATTTATTTAAGGCAAATATGGTCTGGATGTTATCTTATACCTTGTGTACCCCAGATAGGATTAGGTTAGCCTAAACTACCTTGGAAGACTTTTGAACTCAAGAAGAGAAAAAGATCAGGTAAGTTCCTACATGATACCGTTTGAAGACCAAAGTTATCATGGCAAATCAAACTCAATGTATACGAGTATTTGTACTGTAAAGGTAATTCTGGAAAATTTTCCTTTTCGTTTCAGTCAAGCAAACCATTTAAAATTAAATAAACAATTTTACACAACACGCTAAACTTTTCCTAAAAACCAAACTTTGGCAAGAATTTTGGAAACCATAATTACTTTTTCCAAGTGCATCATTGTATGATCTTTCTTCTCCTAAGTGGGACAAATAATATTGACTACTCAATAAGGGTAGTCCACTACGACTTGTCTTTGAAGGGTTAGGGTAAGTCTCTCAATAGGTGGCCACTTCTGAGGGGTGAGTCCTTCCTGAATAGGATGCCAATCCTGTAGGTCATACTAGTCCGAACTAGAAGTTCGGTCAAGTGGACTGTGTATTTCCTGAGTGGACAACTGGTAAGTTTGGGTAGACAGATAGAGGATTATCTCACCTGGTAGGTCGTACACCTACCTTTTGTCAGTATGCACAAAGTGTGGCATCATGATTGTTATATTGTTATGGTGCACAAAGTGTGTTACCATGGCTATCTCTATTGAGTGGTTGTATTTATTGCGCACATGTATGTTTTGGAAAGGAAAACGCTACTCTTCATTTGTGAAATTTTTTGGAGGCTTGCCAGCATATTCTTTTATGAAAATTTCACTACTTACATACATAAACTGTTTTACCTGAAACACTCAAAACAAACACGGGCTTACTGAGACTTATGTCTCACCACTTTTTATACCATGTTTTCAGGTCAATCCTACTGTGATGGTTATTAACTAGAGAATTGCCTATGTTTTGAAGACTCGTTGTTATTTTTCCTTTGTATTTCATTTGAGAGACTATAGCAGATATTTATTTATTTATTTATTTTTGAACTTGTTCATGTATTGCTTGGGTTGTAATAAGTTTAATTTTGAATTATTCCTTTCATTTATTTTATGTGTCCTAGTTATACAGACCCATTGTCCTGTGGACGGGGCGACTTCCCCAGCCCTAATAGGGGCATAGGTTGTGGGGTGTTATGCAAACTGTTCATATGATTTTCTGGATAGCCATATCTATTGAATTAGATATGGCTGAAACTATTTGATACCCCATCTTGTTTTTTTTTATCCCGTATTTTATGGAGGTGTTTATTTCTAGTTTAGCATTCTTCTTTAGTGTAGATAACACACATTTTAGATGAAGTAAATGAGTTTGTAATGTAATTGATTATGTGTGACTGGTATACTTCTTTAATGTGTTTGTTTTACAGTAATA
This sequence comes from Voacanga thouarsii, assembly GCA_026120185.1. NCBI lineage: Eukaryota > Viridiplantae > Streptophyta > Magnoliopsida > Gentianales > Apocynaceae > Voacanga > Voacanga thouarsii. The sequence goes on from JANUWF010001174.1 coordinate 1,357,028, forward strand.
ATTGGCATTTTTTTTCTTGATGCATTACATCAATCAGGGATCATGGATAGGTCATAGATCGATTTATCCGATTATCTATCTAAGGAATATGATGATGGATTGAATATCTTTCTTGAGTTTTCTTGTAAAGATAAACCTAGTGGAACAAAGCCACCTTCTCCGTGTAATCGGTGCCAAAATCGTTATTATGTGAACTCGGTAGAAATAAAGTAGCATTGTAGGATGTGGGTCTTCCTCAAGAGGTATAATAATTGGGATTGTTAGGGGGAAGAATATGTTTCAATACATAAAGATACGCTGATTCGTTCTTCGATAGAGGTTTTGAATGTAGATGAAATGGTTGGCATAGTTAATGATGTAACTGGATTTATTAAGATAAATAATTCTAGTGAGCCATCAGGAGATGTAAAATAGATTCTTAGGATATCAGAAGAATCCAATGTTGATTTTATCCAAATTGTAAAAGGTTTTCGTACCTTTCATTCCTCATGCATTTGTTAAACATAGAAGTTCTAAACGGGTGGCTTAATAAATCTTGTGATATGTTTCTTGAGCTATTGAATAAGGCTTTTCATGATGTAGATGTGAAAGTACCTAAAAATTATTACAAGGAAACCAAGATTACTAATATGTTGGGAATGGAATGCATAACTTGGGATTCTTATCGGAACAATTGTATGTTGTATAAGGTGGATAATGTAGCACTAAGTGAGTGTGATGTGTGTAAGGCTCCTAGGTACTCAAAACCTAGTGGGAAAATACCATGCAAAAGGGTTTGGTACTTTCCATTGAAGTCTCGATTAAAGCGATTGTTCATGTCATCCAAAATAGCCTCACTAATTACGTGGCATAAGGAAGGATAGGTGAAAGATGGTGTATATAGACACCTAGCTGATTCATGTGATTGGAAAAATTTTGGCGAGGCGAATCCTCAAATTTCTGGTGATTGTAGAAATATCATACTTGGTTTACCAGTAGATGGTTCTAGTACTTTCTCAAATATGCATATTCCTCACAGCACTTGCCCGTTGTTCTTGTGAATTACAACTTATCACCATGGCTTTGCATGAAATAACCATTTTTTATGCTGTCAACACTCATTGATGGTCCTAAATCACCAGGTAAAAAAATTGATGTCTATTTGCAACCACTAATTGAGGATTTGATCAAATTATGGCACGAGGGCATCATCATGTTTAATTCAATGGCAAAAGAAATGTTTCATTTGCCTATGGCCCTCATGCGGACTATAAATGGTTTTCCTGCATATGGTAATTTATCTAGGTATAGTGTCCATAATGATAAAGCTTGCCCAGTTTGTGGTGTGAATTGTTTGAGCTACCATTTACCTAACAGTGGAAAATTTTACTTTTTGTACAATCGAAGCTCTTTGTTGCCTACCCACCGATTGTGTAAAGATAAGGTGTCATTCTATAGGGGTGCAGAAATTCGTCAACATGATTTGACAGGGCACAAATTTGATAACATCTTGATGGTTATCTCACTGAATATAGGAGGGAAGATATTAAAAAAAAAAAGGACCAGTGCTGATTTTGGGAAAAAAAATCTGGGATAAATAGATTCAATTGGAAGAAGAGAAGTATTTTTTGAGAGTTGCCATATTGGGATTCATATTAGGGTAGGCACTATCTTGGTGTAATGCATATAGAAAAAAAATTCTGCGACAATTTTCTATATACAATCCTAGAAGACAGCAATGGGACAAAAGATACCCTGAAAGCACGCCAAGAATTAGAGATTATAAATATTACAAGTCCTTACATCCTAAGTTGAAGCCTTCCTGATCTAGTTACACTTTCCCCCAGCTCCTTATACAATGACCAAAATTAAAATTGATAGGTTTTTTTGAAAGTGTTAAAGGAATTAAAAGTGTCGGATAGTTATAGTTCAAATATTACACGTCAAGAAAACTTGAAATGGAGGACTATTGGGGGTTTGAAATCCCATGATTGCCATATTTTGCTTCAGCAATTTATGCTTTTAGCAGCACGGATGACACTGCCAAGAAATATTGTCTAAGTTTTGATTGAAATCGCTACATATTTTAAACTTCAATGTTCAAAGTTGAACATGGAATATGATATTGATATGCTCCAAAACTGTTTTTCGATAACTTTGCCTCTTCTAGAAAAGACATTTGTATCGGGCTTTTTCGGTATCATGCAGCATCTTCTAACACAATTGGCTGAAGATGCTCTCCTTATTGGGCTAGTACAGTGTAGATGGATGTTTCCTATTGAAAGGTAGTATTACAATCTACCTTGATACACTATTAGACATTGGTTATTGTATTACTTAAAGAAGCTAATTTTTTAATTTGTTTTAAATACCTCTTGACCTTGAAAAGGTATGTACATAATCGTGCTCGTTCGGAAGGTTCTATTACACGTGGGTATTTGACGGAAGAGTGCATGTCATTCGTCTCTAGGTATTTGAATTAGGTTGAGAGTAAAAAAAAATTAGGCCTCGAAGGTATATTGATGATGGTTTGGATATGGGCAAGCTAATTGGGAATGGAGGGGGTGTAGTATTTGACCACATAACCATAACTCAAGCACATCGGTGGGTGCTTGCAAACTATGAAGAGCTAAAACCATATCGAGAGTGAGTTTATCTATTGGTTATGCTATGTGCTTGCATTCCTTTTTAAGTAACCAAATTTGTTAAAAAATTTGTTAAATTTAAGTTGTTTTAACAAATGTCGTTGTCCTATGTAACTAGGCTTCATATCAGTGAAATCAAGACAAAACCAAATGGCAAGATTGCATAAGACACAACATATTCATTCAGCAATGTTTCACACTTGGTTGAAACGATATGTAGGTTAACAAATTCAGCACATGTGTAAATCTAATTACTGCAATCTGTATTTTCATTTGGGCACGAACTTACACCTCAATAAGTCATTCATAGATTTCAAGTTTTGGGAAACATGGAAACTCTTGAAATATCTCGCGAGGTGATGTGCCTTGCAAGTTGTCCTTACTCTCACAGATTGCGTTTTAATGCTAGTAATGTAAATGACTTCCGATTTCGCACTAAACCTCATAAGGGAAATAGGTTAACACAAAATAGTAGAGTGTTTTGTAGGGCTGATACAACTAGCTATTCTAGTGTTAAAGATAAGAATCCTATAGGTTTTCCAATATTGTACTTTGGAGTGCTTACGGATATTATTGAAATATGCTATAGTAATGCTTAACAATTCTTATTATTTAAGTGTGATTAGGTGGATTTAGAGCATGGAAAGAAGCCGGATGAGTTTAACTTCATATTAGTTAATTTCAACCGTCTGATGTGTCATGATAATAAAGAGTACGATAACCCCTTCATCTCAACTAACCAAGCTAAGCAAGTGTGGTATTCCCGTTGTCCTATTAAAGGTGATTGGCATATGGTTATGCCTATGACTAGGAGCGATAATGATATGATCTTAATAAGTGGGCTTTTCTCTTAGTGTTATGGGTGGTTTAGTTGGTTATGAGTTCTACTCAACCCAAGAGGCCAAAATAGAGAATTTCTTAAGACAAAAAGGAGAAAATGAAACTAACAATCTACCCTTTATCAAACCCTTGAAGAACTAACCTTCAAAGACCCTAAAAAATAGAAGATAGTTCTACTATAATCTCACCCCAATATCCTTGATGCAACAAAGCCAAACAAGAACAAAAAGAATAGAGAAAATAGGCACCCAAGTAATGGAATTCAAACAAACCTTGTAAGAGCAAAGAAACTAAGACCTATTCAGGAAACCATATTAGATTATCCAAAAGATTTTATAGACTCATTCATAAGGAGAGCTATCCCTTAAGCATGGTCTTGAGCAAGATGAACAAGGAGTCTAGGGCCTCTTAAGACTCTCTCTTCAAATTTGAATAAAATGTGTGAATTATGTTTGTCAAATCAGTAAAGGTTGTATTTATAGTACCTTAACCCTAGCTAAGTAATCCCTGAGATTCTAATGCAATTTAGAGCCTTAGTAGTTCTTTACAAAACATTTAAAATGGAGAAAATCCGAGAAAACATAAAAAACACAGGGTAGCCGATGGCTACCTAGGCTGCATCCGGCGCCGGTTAGGACTCTAAAGACGACACCGATTGCGCACTGTCTTCGGGCCAGTCGAATGCCAGAATGATGCTAGCACCAGTTCTAATGCTTGGACTGGCGTCAGATATCCGTTGGAAGGCCAACTTTGGTCAAATTTCGTCTGTCTTTATTTCGGCTTGAGTTCTTATCGGGGTCCTTCTTAGATAGTCATCAAAATGAACTCTTGGCTAGCTTCCTCAACCTTCCAACCCTTTTCCATTCTCAAACCTGATTTTATGAGCAATTGGAACTCATCTTGAAGCTTCTTGGTCCTCGATCTTGTTATCGGTTCTTGTCCTTGCACAGTCACATCTCCCCCTCCTTGATCTTGACCTCAATAATGAAGCAGAGACTCATCATCTCCCTTTCCTTGAAAAGGATTCGTCTCCAAATCTTTGCCATAATCTACATCAATAGGGGAGAGGTCACTAACATTAAAAGTGGCGCTAACATGATACTCATCGGGTAAATCTATTTTATAAGCGTTATCTCCAACTTTGGTGAGAACTTGAAATGGACCATCCCCCCTTGCATCTAGTTTGCTCCATCATTGCGTGGGAAATCTCTTCTTGTGAAGATGCACCCATACCCAATCGCCCAGCTCAAATGACATATTTTTCTTTCCTTGATTACACTTATAGGCGATCTCTTCATTTCATTTTGCACTAGTTGCTTTCACCTTTTCATGGAGTTCCTTCACCATTTCCGCCTTCTTAGCTCCATCGAGGTTCATTTGTTCACCTATAGGTAATGGAACCAATTTAAATGAGTTAGATGATTAAAACCATACACAATTTCAGAAGGAGAGTAAGAAGTGGTAGAGTGAATACCCCTTTTGTAAGTGAACTCAATGTGTGGCAAGTATTCCTCCCAAAATTTCAAGTTCTTCTTGATTATGGTCCGCAAGAATTAGGTAAGTATTCGGTTGACCACCTCCTTTGGCATAACGTCTTCAAATCCTTGACGAATAACTACAATTTCATTTGGCAAAGACAATGTAAAATCGTTAGTAGAAACATAAGAACCTTTGCATAAAAGAAGAATAGCCGGTTCCTTAGCTTCCATAGCCTCTATGACCTCACTTTCTTTTGCAAAGAAATTTACTCTTCTTTTACCTCCCCTCTCTTGTCCTTGCTCACTCCTATCTGTGATTGTCAAAGGTACTTGTTTGTCCATCCTCTCTCAACTCTTTTTCTTTCCTCTCTTGTTCTTTCCTTTCAATTTCTTATTTTTGTTTGATATCTTGCGCTCCCTTATTCTTTTCATTCTCCTTTATGATTCTTTGATCTTTGTTCACCTCACTAGGGGCTATGGCGGTGAGGGTAAACTTAGTTCCCTTATTGAGTAGGGAATATGTATTCTTCCTCCCATCATGCTTTACATGCCTATCATATTACCAAGGCCTCCCTAGGAGTAAGTAACTCACTTGCATGGGTAACACATCACATAGTACATCATCTTTGTACTTACCCATCTCAAAAGACACCAAAACTTGTTTGTTTACTTTCAATTCCCCACTATCGTTCAACCATTGCAATTTGTAGGGCTTGGGGTGTTTAATCCATTTCATATCCAATTCTTCAACTAAGTTTGCACTAATCACATTAGTGCAATTCCCACTATCCACAATGACACTACAAGGGGTCTTGTTGATTAGACACCCAGTGTAGAAGATGTTTCTCTTTGATTGTGATCTTGGTCTTCAATGGCTTCTGAATTTAATGGCCTTCTTGTGACTCCCACCAAAGAGTATTCTTGACTAACAACTTCCCCTTCATCACTTTGCTCACCCCCATTTCCCTCTTGATCTCCTTGGTACCTTTCTCCCTCTTCTTCTTCGTCGGTAGAAACCTTACTATAGGGATTAGTATACATCATTCTCTTGCTTTGACACTTATGGAATGTTTGTCCATATCCAAGGCACTTAAAATACTTGATATCCCTATTCCTTTGTGGCCTCTCCATGGCTTTTTCCATGTCCTTATGCCAACCTTCTCTAGGTTTCCAATCCTCCATAGGCTTCCAATCCTCTCTAGGTTTGTTGAAGTCCCTTTAGAATGATATAGGGGCTTCATCCTTCTTAATTAGCATATTTCTAGCAATATTGGGATTTGGAAGTGGTGGTCTAGTAAATGCCTTCCTCTTTAATTACCTCTGAATCTTTATAGCGGCATGTACCATATCCTCCAATCGTTCGTAGGGGTGCAATTCTACCAAATTGACAACTTCCCTATTTAATCCTCCTAAGAACCTTGCCCTCGTTACTCTAGGATCCCCATTGATTTGAGCTCTCATCAACATTACTTCCATCTCTTTATGGTAATCTTCCACACTCTTCTTCCCCTGCTTAAGTGATTCGAGCCTTTGGTAAAGATCATTGTAGTAATGGTATGGTATAAACCTTGCCCTCATCATTTCTTTCAATAAATTCCAACTAGCCATGGTTTTCACTCCTATTTGTCTCTTTTGTGCACTAACCTGCTCCCACCAAACCAAAGCATACTCCGAAAATCCCAAAATAGCCAACCTCACCTTTGACTTCTCACTATAGGTATGATTTTTTAGGAAGATCTCCATCTTGCTCTCCCACATGAAATATGCTTCGAGGTCACTCTTGCCATAGAATGTGGGCACTTTCAATTTGATGGGGTTTAACTCCTTCTCCTCATCATTTCTTTCTCTCCTACCTCCTCTATTGCTCCATCCTCTATTGTGTTCCCCAAAGGCTTCAACTTGTTCCCCCTCATACCATTCATCAACTCTCTTAAACTCTTTTTTAACCCCCTTAGGTTGTTCTGACCATTCCTTCCTTGACCTTTACCATGTCCTGCTCGCATACCATGTCTTCCCCATCTCATAGGAGTTTGTTCGAATCCCCTGATAGAGTGCTCATCCCACTCTTCCCCTTGTTGGCTATTTAACGGAGGAGTATGGGTATCACCATCCCTCATCCTAGGGCTAGGTACTTCAAATCTCTGTTGGCCTCTCCTTTGTGCGACGGTAGAAGATTGCATAAGATGATTTATCAAATCCTTTGTCATGTTTTGAAACTCACTTTCTGTGGTCATCATCATAACTTGCAAGTTATCACATAAAACCCTAGCATCAATTTATTCTTCTTGAGGTCTACTAGGTCCACTTGGGTTAGGCCTAGAGATTTCTTGATCATGGGCCATGGTGGTGGAATATTTAGCTATTTATACCTGCAAAACAAAAAAGATTAGAGAGAAAAATAGATCCTCACTTTGCTTTCTTGCGTGTTAGCTCTAAAAGTTTAGTTACTCCACCCTCGTGTTTGCTCTCTTAGGTTCTTTTAGTAATAGTCTCACCCACTTGTCTTTTTCTCAATACTCAAGCCTTCTTATTCAATCTCAATTCTTCCCAATAGCTAAAGATTTAGTCCAACTTAGTGAATCACACAAAGCAATGGATTTTTTCAATTAGGGGTTCTTAGGGGAATTTCAACAAACACTTATTGGGCACCTCAAGCAATCAAGTTTCAAGAATTTCAAGAAATGTAGACTCAAACAACAAAAGAACAAGCACTTTATGCACAAAGAAACACTTCTAAAAAAGAAACAAATAAGAGTTATCAAGAACAAAGTAACAAGAACAACTAGAACTAGGATTATAAAGAACAAGATGATCAAAAGTGTGCACTAGTAAAGTTGAGTTCAATAAGTATGGAATTCAACAATAGAGTGATATACTAAGTCCTAAAATCCCAAGGAATAAAAATGAAGAATCAAAGTTCCCAACTATAGCCAAAAACATTCTCATGGAACATTTATGAAACACCTTGGCGGCAATCCTGTCACTTAAGAACAACTAACATTTTCACTTATCAAGCCCATTTTCACCACAAACACAAGAAAAATTTGTTCCCAAGGATTATATTAACACCAATGAGCAATTTCACCAAAGAAAAATCAAGGTAAAACAAAGATTTCATGACCTTTTTGGAGCATGTTTTTGAGTTACGGGATTTCTCATATTTTTCTTCAACTTTGTAGGGCACCTTTTCCTGTTTCCAAGCTTTGATTGCAATCAATGTTTTCCTTGCTCTGATACCAAACTCTTTGATATGATCTTAAGTGGGCTTTTTCTTGGTGTTGTGGGTGGTTTAGTAGGTTATGAGTTCTACTCAACCCAATGGGCCAAAACAGAGAATTTCTTGAGACAAAAAGGAGAAAATGAAACTAACAATCTACCCTCTATCAAACCCTTGAAGAACTAAGCTTCAAAGACTCTCAAGAATAGTAGATAGTTCTACCATAATCTCATCCCAATATCTTTGATGTAACAAAGGCAAACAAGAACAAATAGAGTAGAGAAAATATACACCCAATAAATAGAATTCAAATAAACCATAGAAGAGCAAAGCAACTAAGACCTATTCAAGAAACCAGATTGGATTATCCAAAAGATTTTATAGACTCATTCATAAGGAGGACTAACTCTTAAGCATGGTCTTGTAGAAGATAAACAAAGAGGTTAGGGCCTCTCAAGACTCTCTCTTCAAAGTTGAATAAAAAGTGTGAATTGTGTTGTCAAATCACTAAAGGTTGTATTTAAACTACCATAACCCTGGCTAAGTAATCCCTAAGCTTCTAATACAATTTAGAGCCGTAATAGGTCTTTACAAAACATTTAAAATGAAGAAAACTGAAGAAAACATAAAAAACCGTAGCAAGCTACAATCGGCGCTGGTTAGGACTCTAAAGCCAGCACCGGCTGCGCACTATCTTTAGGCCGGTCAAATGCCAGAATGAAGCCGATGCCAGTTCTGATGATTGGGCTGGCACTGGATGTCCGCTGGAAGGCTAACTTTGGTCAAATTTCGTCCGTCTTTGTTGCCGGCTTCAATTCTTGTTCGGGTCCTTCTTCGATGGTCATCAAAATGAAGTCCTGGCTAGCTTCCTCAACCTTCCAATCCTCTTCCATCCTCAAACATGGTATTCTTAGCAATTGAAACTTATCTTGAAGCTTCTTGATCCTCGATCTTGTCATCGGTTCCCTCCCCCTCCTTGATCTTAACCTCCGTGATGAAGCGGTGTCTTATCATATAACTTTGACGTTTATTCCAGGGATAATGAAATAGAGATATTTTCGCCTCAAGAGCTAGATGTTAGGCCTATTTTGTGGGAAATAGCTAGCTGATGGGTCAAAAATAGGGCTCAAGGAGAGGAGGTTGAGGTAAATGGAAATCGAATGCAACCAAACAGCTATAAGCAACTATCTTGCAAGTTAAAGATTGTAATGCGTTCTTGGTTTATGTAAACTAAGGTGCTGTTGTATGTTATATGTAATCTAGCTATCATATGTTCTAATATTTTGTGTGTTATTTCTAGCTTTATATAGTTTTTCAATGTCATGTGGATTGATAACATGTATGTTGCAGTTTAACATATGGCGTTCATTCATTCTCTTCTTCTAGGATTCTCGTTGGTTCAAATAAGTGGTTTTCATTGTAAGTGTTATACAACCAAGAAGGCAGCAAAAAATTTCAGAGTATTGAGATGCCAATAACAAGGAACAATGGGAAAGCAGTATCCGAAAGGGAAGAAAATAGGAGTCCTGATTGGAAGATCACAAGATATGGGAGGATGACCCACAGCTCCAACAATGATACAGGGTGGTTAAATTTTTGCCTGTATGAGAACCATTTTGAATAAGTACTTTTGCTGTTTGGAATCACTATGGTGTGATATAACCTTTCTGAGAGTTATGCTTGAAACATGAAAAGAAAATGATATTGTGTGATATAACTTCTAGGCAACTATGGTGGTTCTTAGTGAAATTTCTTTCTCTTGTATCTAAGTTACCTTAAACTTCCACAGTTTGGTCTTTTTTTTTAATTATTATTTTTTACTTCAACCACTGATTGTAGGAAAATTTGGAAATCTATTCCAAAGGAGAATCAAAATTCATTTATAGCTTTGGATGCCATTTGGTTTGGTTTAGAAGCTACGAAAGGGGACCTAAAATGGTTGTGCTTCACTGGATTACAAGGAAGGATATCTTTAACAAAAGATACGTCTTAGTACCAGTTATATTATGGTAAAAACTAAGATTTAAGGCCTGACAGCAAAATGCTATGATGTGAGACTATAAAAATGCATCCTGCTATTTGTGAAAAAGCACAGTAGAATGTTATGTATGATGTTTACCTCTTCCATGTAGGTCACACTAGTACCTCTTGATTCTATGTGGATTCAATGAGAATGCATAATACCTGGACAAGTGTATGATTCTGCTAGACTCTTTGCAATCATCAAATCAATCTGAACTTGAAGGAGTTGTCAGAAAGTAAGTGGTTTACTCTGCTGCAATTTGTTCATCTAAAGTCCTTCTTCACTTACATTGTATCCTGTGTGTGATTGAAATTTTAAACTAGACAGGTTTGTGGATAACATACATGAAACAAATAGGAGGTCAAGCTACCTTGATTATATTAGAGCCATGCCCTTCTTGATTCCCAAAATAAGCTACATTTTTTGTTTGGTGAAAACTTCTTTGGCTACCAATTACTTGAGCAACTGATTAGTATTTCTAATATGATCTAATGTCCAACCAACATATCCAAAGGTACCGTAGCAAGAGGGATGTGACCAATGTGGATATTATGCCTTCTATATTGCCGAACTGTTTATGCTAACTCCTTCTAAAAGGTTTAGCATTTCCTCTGTTTACCCATTCTTTGTAAGTGTAGCTTATGCTCCAAGAACCTTTTAACTCTACCATATTTTGTTGTCTTGTAGATGGGTCTGGATTGGTTCTCAGTGAATGATCTCCATACATTCTGTCGCTTATTACTCAATCCAAATAACAACAATAATATGAATCAAGGATAGCTTGATGATGCAGAACTGAGGCCTAGAGACATGAAGTTGAAATCCATGACCAGACACTAGCAGAGCACCCAACAAAACCAAGGGACATTGAGTGCATTCGGAAAAAGTTTCATAACATAGATTTAGACACTCAAGAGGTAAACAACATATTTATTTGATAAACAACCTAAATGTTCTCAGAAATTAGATCCAACATGTCAAGGAAAATAAACTATTTACAAACCAGTAACATTCATTGACTTCTGCTTACTCTACAATGGGTATTTCCATTGCAGCTCACTATAAGTTCCTAACAAAAGTTGAAGGCGAGGTCTGATACCAAGCTACCCAGAGCAAGTAACCACTCATTCACAGTCAGCCCATAGAGGATCTTAGACATTTGATAGCAATAAGATAAGGACAAGAACAATGATAGATGTCATTAAAGATAAGACAGCAACAAAAAAGGAGAACTATATAGCTACTGTGAAGAATGCAAATACAATTATGAAGAAGTCAATAGCTACTAGACTTTTGTAGTCCCAACAAGTCAGCTAGAAAATTCTGGACCAGTGCCAAGCTCAAGTATGAACTGGACATTTCAGGGCAATTCTATTTACTCTAACCAACATTTTTTTCATTTGTAACTGATCAATGTGTTCTATCACTTTCATTTCCATAGCCCAAGTAAGTTCCTCCACTACACGAAGTGGTTGGGGACATGCTAAGCTCCCTGCAAAATAAGGAACTAGATAGAAATTACAACTCACAATGACAATAGAGGGGGAAATCGTTGGGGTAGAATATAATGACTTTGCGATAGCTTGTAGCGTGCTGGAAAAAATGGGCACCAAGCTACCCATTAGGCACGCAACTTGGCATAAAGTCCTACAAGAATTTAAGGACAATTTGTGGCAGGAGGTTCTAGTATTGAACTTTCAAATTAAGAGAATGATTAATTTCATGTTGTCTCTTCTAACCTTAAATGCCTTTACAAATGTGCAGGTTAATAGAACTCTACCTGACTCTGTTGCAGTAAGGAAGGTGGTTATGGGCATGATAAAGTCAATTTGGAAGGACTATAAATCTATATTGAAAAGCGATTGGTTCACTTCTGCGAAATGTAGAGAATGAGAAGTATCTTTTTGTGAGGATAATTGAGTTGAACCAGATTAGTAGAAGAAACTTTGTGTATATTGGAGATTGGAAACTGACCAGGTAATGTACTTGCAGCAAATTTTACCTCTAGATTTAGTTATAAATTTTACCTCTATCTTCAGCAACATGTAAGATAAAATTCTTAACATAATTTTATTTTGGAATTATATAGAATGAAGCTCAGCAAAATTCAGTAAATATGGCGTGCCAACAATTCCTTCCTATCATATGAATGACACCATTTTCAAGAATATGAGAGTAGGTCAAGTTACATTGATATGACAGAAACTTTCCAATCTATTTCTTCATAATTGTTAAGCTTTTAGATAACTTAGTTTTGTACTTTTGCAGATATCACCTTAAGGCAAGTCCACATCTCAGTATAATGTTTTCATGAAGGCAAAGAAGAGGAAAGGTAAATGTGTAGATGATGTTACATCTAAAATAATTGTAAGTTATAAATGTGTACAGGAAGAGGACGACTATTTTACTTTTACTTTCTCTTGATATTACACATTGTGTCCCAGGATAATCTGAATTTTGATTTTCAAATGCAAATGATCTCTAATGAACTTTGGCATTATGTTTGCGTGTTGGATTAATTTTTACATAATGTTTTGGCATAAACTCTTGCGTGTTAGATTACATCCAAATCTCTAAGAAGTTGTTGGTCTGTGGCATAATAATTGGTTGCATCTTGGGTAGTTCTTTCTTGAACAGTTGCAAACTTGTGGAATTTTTTTCTTGTTATGAGACAATTTCTTCATCATAGAAGGTGATAATGAGCTTCCGCCTAGACTTCAATTGAACAGCATGCTTACCCTCTAGATAGTTTTTTGCTTGTCTTAAAGCAGTGGCACATAATTATTGATGATAGTTTGCATATTTATTTTAGGATCAAATGGAGAACGAGTTGGCATCATTGCCAGAGGAAGAGAGAAATTTGGAAGAAAAACAAAAGATATTGACCAAGACAATGGGGTATGATAAAAGATGGTGCATGAGATGCACGAGAAGAGGTCCGACAAGGACATCCATGAGGGAGTATGCAGCATTGAATATTACTGCTCAGGTACAACAAGTTTGGGATGAGATGGAAGAGTGGATAGAAGAGCGCATACAATGAGAACGAGTGGAGTTGTATGCGAAGTTTCAGTAGGAAAAAGGTCAAAATGCAGGCTATTTTCCAGCAACAACTAGATTCATTTTTTGTTGAAACTAGATTGAAATGATGCTAAATGCTCGCATTGTTCAAACACATCCCCTGGCATTGGGTAATCAAGAATTATTCTCATTGGAGATCTTGGGAATTTAGAAGCTCCTGATCATGCTACTCCATTCCCATCCAAGGTAAATGCCTGTGGTAGCAGCTTAGTCTTTAATGTGTTTCAATTGGGATATAGGTTTAGTAATGCTAGAAAGTTTGAAGCTGGAAATGGTGTTGCCCTATGTAGTAGAGTGATTGAAATTTCTGGTTTTTGTATGGTTGAAAAATAGAAATGGGATTACTTGTATATCCATTATAGTCGATGCCTAAGAATTTGAGAGTTAGTCCCAACTATTCTTGTTGAAAATTGTTAGTGCATTAAGGTGATTTGGATATTGTCTAAGTATATTGGAAAATTTTAGGCGAGGTGAATATGTGTTGTCCTATGCTTGCTATAAGAGGTTTGGAATATGTGTTGTCTTATGCATGCTACCAGTTCGAAATATGTAGCAAATATTTAATATGCTACAGGTTGGAATATGGAGGTTGGAATGTGGAATATGCTATACGTCTTAAATTTGATAAGTATTTGATAGTTCTATTTTTTGTATGGTTTAAAATATAACTACGATTGTGTAGTCATCCATTACACATTGTTGCCTTTGAATTTGAAAGTGAGTACAAGCTATTCTTGTGGAAAGTTATTAGTGCAATAATGTAAAATTTTTATCTTGTACTTGTTAATACATTGAATTCAAGATGCTACAGAGGAATTATGAAAGGAATGAAGGACATGGTTTCTTGTGAATCATTAGGTCTATCTTGCACTAATTTGAATTTGGAAATATAGAAAAAATTACTAGTGCATTTCTACTTTTATCTCAACAATTGAGTGTCAATCCTTAATTGGTTTTAGTGCAAAATATTTACTTAGTTTTTTTCCTTCTTGTTTGGGAAGGCATGCAAAAATTAAAGCTATTTCTAGGGGGTTGCTAGGCATTAAGGAAGTTTGTGATTTAGTTTTACAAAAGCACACTTTGGTTATAAAATTGTCTGTATGGACTATTATATTATATGATAAAGGATACTTATGTTTTATACAAAATTTGTACATATTAATGACTATGCAATGGGATATGGTGCATTTAGCGGAATATTATTTACAAATATCAATATTTGTAGCTTTTTGTATAAAAATTTTACATCACTAATATATTAATTTTTAATTTAAAAAATATATTTATATATAACTCTTACCTTGTGTGTGAAACCCCAGTTGAAACCAACCTTATAGAAAGCGAGATGGGATGCATATCATATTTTCTTGCATACATAATTATATTTTTATATGGTTTTATGTGCTTTAGATATGCGATTTATAGCTTAGAAGGTTTAATTGTGTTTATTGAGTAAGAATGGCAAAATGGTAATTTTTTCCTGAGGTGAAAATAGGGAGATAGCTTGAGGATCAAATAGGAAAAATATTTGGAAAAAGAAGTAAGAACAAGAGCTGTTGTGGTATAGTGGTAAGAGCTTTGAAATTAATTCTTGAGGTCTTAGGTTCAAATTCCAACATTGGAGTTTATCATGATCAAATTTTTATTTTTATTTGGGAAGGCTACATTTCGGCCTTGTATGCTTTAGGGAAGAGTAGGGGTGTTGTCTTAGGAGAGACATGATAGGAATGTCCTAATCCTACTCTTGTGTCCTACAAAAATTTCTATGGGATTCATACCCTTCTTGATCTCTAGCTTTCCTTAATTCTTAATCAATTAGGTTGAGTAATTTATCTAAGCCTTTTTGTTTCCAAAAAATTCCAACAAGGTTATGTGAGGTTTAGGTTTTGAAAATGGCTATGAATGAGCTATCTTGTGGCCGAAAATGGGAAGGAGTTTTGGGGAGGTTTCCAAGAGAATTAATCTCCATGGTTGAACCTTCAAAACTCCAACCTAGCTGTGTTCATTTCCTTCATCTTGTAAACTGAAATTTTTCTAACTTCTTGTTTAGTTCAAGTGTCAAAAATTTCAGCCATATTTTCCTCCCAAATGCTGCCAGAAAAAAGGGCCATTTCACTCGTCTTGAAGACTGAAAATATTAGCCAAAACCGGGCTGCACAAAATCTGTGCAAACTAAAAAATGTTATGGGCAACTTTCGCAGCTTTGTTGAACCTAAACCAAGATGTTTCTTCCAGTTTTTCACCCAGCATCTTAGCCATGTTTTTCCTCCATAAAGAAGGCTAGAAACCATCCTTGAAAGACCTCTAAATACCCCTTCAAATCTTCTGCAAGCTGACTGGAAAATCGTAGCAAAATCTACCTACAAAATTTCCAGCAAACTTGCGAAAATCCTGAACAGCAATTCCAGCTTGTTTCTTCTTTAGCCATATTCGAAACCTTCACCATTTTTTTGAACAAACTTCCCTTGAACAGCATGAATTGAGCTTCATCATCTTCCCCAGCATTCTACTCGAGAAACCAGTCCATGGCTGATCCTAAAATAGCTCCATCAATCACTCCAATCAAGCCTTGATTGAAGACCAAAATTCCAGCAAACATATTCAGCAAGCTACCGTAGAATCACCCCCCCTAACAACCAGAAAATCTCTTCACCATTGCACATCACTTTTTGGCCACCATTAAGCTCTTTCAAACAGCTTTCATCCCAACAAAAACCCTGAACAACCAGTCGGCCATTAGAGCTTCCAAAAGCTCTCCATTGACCAAGATCTTCTTACCATATTTTGTTTCCAAAATTGATTCCCTAAAATATTCTTTTAGAATTTCAAACAACCAGCTTTTCTTTTCCTCTCAAATCAGAAAATTCAACTTCCTAAACCCTCCAAATCAGTTGGCCCTCCTTCCTACACAGAATTTCGGCCAACCCTCTCCCTACACAGAATTTCGGCCAACCCTCTCCCTAATCTCTACATTATCTCCAAACCAAGAACACCTACTAACCCTCTCATGCCTAAGACCACTCCAAACCACTCCAATCTTCTCCAAAAACTCCAGATTACACCTACTCAACCCCTTGAATCCACTTTTGCAATTGTTAACATCAAATATCAAAATCAAAGTCCCTTTTTTGGATCGAAAAACCAATATTTTTCTGAAGGTTCAAGAACACCTTCAAGGTGAGCATGATCAATCATCTCCATCTTCACTCATCTTCAACTTCTAATGAATATATACATATGTATATATACTAATGGACTCTCTGTTCCTCTTTCTCTCTCTCTCTCTCTCTTGGCCAAATGCTCTCTCTCTCTCTTGGCTGAATGGTTACTTCAACTATGGCCATATTTTCTTCTTCTCTCTTGTCGGATCAAGTCTCCTAGCGAGAGGGTTCTCTAGAAATGTCCCCAAGGTAGTCATCATTCAAGTAAGTTTCTTCCATCTTCTCTTTAAATTCTATATTCATGTCTCTAGGATGTTATTGGAAGGAGATGGATTGTGATTAGGTTTCGAACATGTATTGTTGTGATGGAGTTGAGATTGAAGCATGAATAAATGTGTGTATATGATGGAGATGGGATTAATGCATGAGTTGATTTCCTTGGTTGAATTTTATGATTTTTAGGGTTTTGTTGCATGCTCTCTATGTCGTGGGTGGTATATGTGATCAAGCATGTTAGAGATTATGTCACCTTTGGTGAATAGGGTTTATGTTCATGTATGATTGTTAAGGCCATGAATATGTTTATGTTAGTAGAGTTTGGATCATGCCTTGGTAAATTTAGATATATGCCTTTATTCATGATTTAGATGATTCGATGAATTGGTGTGAAGTGTATGTTCATGATTATGGTTAGCAATAGAAATATGATCATGACCTTGTTGTCCCTAAACTAATTTTATTTCATCAATGAAATGATTAATACTATAACTTCTTCTAGTAAATTTTGAAAACCCTAGGAAAGGTGGATTTGGACTATTATATATAAAATAAGGATATTTTAGTCAAATATATGATAGCTTTTATTAAAGAAATAAAATATATAGATTTTATATAAAATAAAATATATAGAAAATAATAATAAAGCCTTTTTATAAATAATCATAATATGTAAAATATTAATTTTGTAAGTCTTATACTCATAAATACTATTAAAATTTATTTATTTCCTTTTAGTCAAAACCCACTAAAATTTACTTACAACTAGTTTTAGTTACCAATTATTTTCTAACAATTAATTATTAATAGATGATTATTTTACATAATACCACCTAGGACCCTTCATCAAATAAACTCTAATTTATTTATATCAAGATTTAAACCTTCAACTTATTAGTACCTATTTTCCAAAACCCTAATTATTTTAATATCAAACTAGACTTATCTTATGAACTATTTATTTACTATCTAGCCTTAAAGCTTGGGACACTAGGATCATGGTTGTAGTAAGTTGAGCTAGAATTATTTGTGGAAGTGAATTTTGGCTTGAGTTTAATTATGGCTCATGTTTAACCCAGGCAGGGTTAGGTCAGCTGTTGGAGACCTTTATTTTGAGCAAGGATCAGGTAAGCTCCTACATAAAACTTGTTTAATGTAAAATGGTTATTATGGCAAGCCAAATATGGAGTGTGTGGACACTCACTTCTGTAAAGGCAATTGAGGATTACCTCCTTACTCATTTCAGTCAAACAAATTATTTTGAAATCAATAAACAGTTTTACACAAACCCTAAACTCTTTCTAAAACCAACATTGTCCCAAACTTTGGAAATCCTTAATTGCCATTTTCAAGTGGAGCTATGTTTTATTTAGTTTCTCCCAAGTGTGGAGCTATGTTTTATTCAGTTTTCTCCCAAGTGGGATAAATTACGTTGAGTACTCCATGAGGGTGGACTACTAGGACTAGTCTTTGACGGGCTAGGGTAAGTCTCTCAGTAGGTGGCCACCTCTGAGGGGTAAGTCCTTCCCTGATAAGATGTCAGTTCAGTAGGTCGCGCCGGTCCAAGGTAGCAGTTTTCAGTCAAATGGACTGTGTGTTACTAGAATGGACAACCGGTTTTGTTTGCGTGTAGAGATGGAGGAGTATCTCACCCGGTAGGCCGATCACCTACTTTTTGTCAGTCTGCACAAAGTGTGGCATTCTGACGGTTATATGGTTATAGGGCCCAACGTGTGGTAACCCATGACCACCCTTTTGAGTGGTTGATTTATTTGTACATGTATGGTTGGAAAAGCCAAAACACCACTTTTGATTTTAACTATTGTTTATTGCTTGCCAGTGTTTCTCTTATAAAGACTTTACACTTTGCATTCACGAACTGTTTTCACTGAACTCCTAAATCACACACGGACTTACTAAGATTTTTATCTCATCACCCTTTTTACCATGATTTCAGGTCAATCCTGCTGTGGGGATGAGTATCTAGTGTTATCTGCCTTGGAAGAGATTTTGTTATCTATTTTTATGTAATACTTTGGGGAGTTGAGAGTGAATAATTTTTATTCTGGATTTGTTTTGAATTCTTAAATTGTAATAAGTTTTAAGTTTTAAGTATTGTTTTTATTCTATTATTTCGATTGTGTGACCTAGTTATAAAGACCCCTTGTCCTTTGGATGGGGCGACATCCCTGGCCCTGTTGGGCCTAGGTAGCAGGGTGTTACATTATGTCATTGAAAAACAAAAAATACGATGCTCATTTAAGCATTACGAAAAATATTAAATACGACATTCATTTTTATGACACTCGAATATAAGATGGTAAAGAAACAACACACCGAGAACAAGAAATCATTTATGACACACAGGAAATCATTTTACAAAATTAAATTTATATACGATATATCAAGACTGCCATATATATTGGCCAAACTAAAGCATCTTGTATAAATTATAAATGACACTTGAATGACTGTTGTTTTTATTAGGCCCACAACCCGTAGTATAAGAATCTCGATATATAAATGATGGTCATCAAACCGTCATCCTTAGTCAAATTTTAAACGATAGCTTCAAAACCGTCATTTATTCTGTCCTATTTGAACAGACTTTATACAACAGCTTTTTGTTGTTTTATGGTGGCACAAAGAAATCCGTCGTTTAAACCATCGTCAATACCATATACGATGGTCAACCATCGTATAATATAAACGATGCTGATATTTGCGACGGATAAAAAACTGTCATAAGATTGTCGTTTATGATATATACGATAGCTCGTTCACTAGTGGTGATAGTTTTTTGGCCGCCGCAAATAGCCTAATTTTTTGTAGTGTAAGAAGGAGTGAGCTAGTCTTCTGGTGGGTGGCCATCTCCGGGAGACAAACTCATTTCTGATTAGGCAACAGTGTTAGGGAGTCATGCCAATTCGAACTAGCGATCATTTCCCGGTAGGACTGTATTTCTTCAGAATG
Organism: Voacanga thouarsii; assembly: GCA_026120185.1. NCBI lineage: Eukaryota > Viridiplantae > Streptophyta > Magnoliopsida > Gentianales > Apocynaceae > Voacanga > Voacanga thouarsii. Next base: position 1,376,701 of record JANUWF010001174.1, read on the forward strand.
GACAACCAGCAAGTTAGAGGGATCTGGAAGAAGGGGGAGTATCACCTATTGGAATGCATGTCCTCTTAGACTAGGACTCTGATGTACTTTTAACTTGTATTAATAAAAGTATTTTTTTTCTCAGAATTTGTTTGTGAAATCTTCTTTATATTTGTGCACGATTTTATTGGAAAAGACCTATTATGTTCAAGTAAATAGTTCATGTAAATGGAGGTATTTCACAGTAAGGTATGGACCATAGAATACTTAACACATAAACTATTGTTCTTAACTGGATAATGAGAATGAGAATCTCAATATGGCAAGGTTATTGTGTTATGAATTCTAAATAGGGAATGTCTTGCCTTTAGCCAATGGGTAGTCTTCTCATTTCATAAAGACAAGCGTATTTAAAAAACATAAAACAAGACCAGTAGTAGTGGTTTCCAAAAGTACTATGTGATACAAACCTAAACTACTACAACTACAACGTAGACTTGTACTTTTCAGCTTGAGTATAAGTTGGCAGTCTGACGAAGCTGGAAGCGTATACTTTGGTATACTATGGTTGAGGTTATTAAGAACGACCAATATACTTGTATGGTGGGTATATATGACTAGTTAGTAAAGATAGACTTGTACATAATAGTGTCTAAACGATATCGCCCTTTGTGGTTGTTCGAATGATCTAATTATCTTGGGCCTTAGGGAACATGACTTGGATATTGGCTTTAAGGTAGTTCCCTTGAAAAGCGAAAATATTCCAAGAAGTCGTGGATCATTAGACTAGAAGCCTAAGGGTGGTAGATGTCTTTTAGATAGGTGTTAGTACACTCTTTCCCCTCTAAATGCGCGACGATATATAGAGGGGTATTTTGGTCATTTCACTTGTAGGTCGAAGACATAGCTAACTCAGTATTGTCCTTGGGGTCAATATTTTCTTATGGTGATGCTACAAAATTTTTAAAATAAAAAATACAGCTATTTATATAGCAAGGGTATTTTGGTCATTTTAGTAGCTAAGGCGATGTGTCTTTTTGGTCCACGGAATAGTCGTAAGTCCTAATTGTTTTTTGTTGAGGAAAGGGTCACAAGAAAAAGGATTTTATTTTATTTAGGAAGTCGAATTTATTTTTGGATTAGAATAAAATAAAAGAATGAGAGAAATTACATTTATTATGTAGTTTAATTGGTTAATTAATTATTCACGAATTAAGCCCAGATTGAATAATTAAAAAAATCAACCTGGGCTTAAACTAGTTAATAAAAGGCTTAAGAAATTATTTTAGTTCATTTGGGCTCATTAATTAACTATTCGGTTATTTTCGTAGGCACAGGTAATAAATAATTAATGGTTATTATTTTTGAGCTCATTGGGTCCAAAAAATAATAAATTATTTTGGCCCAATAGCCGGACTAAATGGTGTTTTATTATTCACAGAATAGAAAAGTCAAGGCTAAGCCAAACCTCTTCTGTTAATTGCCTCCGGATGTTTGAAATTTCAAAACCACCGGGATTAGGTTATTTGGTGATGAATAGTCATGACCTTCTGTTGAAAAGTATAGACACACAACATAAAAAAAAAAAAAGAAACAAAGCCTTTTCTTTATTCTTTCTCATTTCTTTTATTCATCTTTCATCTTCTTGATTTTGCTAATTAATAGCAAAGGATCAAGAAGGACCATTCGTCACCTAGATTGTTTCACAAACTTAGATTAGGCAGAGGAATATTCTGAGAAGCGAAAAGCTTCGCGTTCATGCCAATGAGAAGTCGAAGGATCACTGGTTTTTCACCAAAATCGAAGCCGAGACAAGTAGCCACACTAGTGGTTAGTACCTCTTCTTCTCAGCCAAACTGACCAAGGACACACAAAGGTATTATTATTATTATTATTATTATTATTATTATTATTATTATTATTATTATTATTATTATTATTATTATTATTATTATTATTATTATTATTATTATTATTTGCTTTTCACTGTGCTGTGTCTACTGACTTTTCTAGTTTTACAGTGTTACATGCATGGCTTCCTCTATTTCATTAGCTTCAAGTGGTATCAAAGCATTGTGCTTTAAATGACTTAGGATTGATGCATGCTAGTTAATAAAATTAGCAAGACTAATTTGATGAATATATTAAGATCTTTTGCTATTTTGGTATGGGTAGTTGCATTGTAAACTTCATGATTGAGGTATAGAACTTTGTACATATTTATTTATTACCTTGTTTCGCTTTCGTTTAAACCCAATTTGAAAGGGTATAGGTGGATGCCATGGTTTTTGTTCAAAAATGTAACAAGAAGCAACCTTAGATGATCACAAAGTGTTGCAAAGAAGCCTAGAAAAAAATTGCAGAAGAAATTAGTGAAAGAAAAAAAGGAATTGCAGAGAAGATGAGCCGAGCCACCAAGCCTAGCCGGAGGTAGTGCCTAGAGCCGAGGCTGCGCCCAAGCCAGCGACAGCTTGAAGCCACAGCTGAGCCCAGTGCGCCTCAGCTCAGCCGTGCACGAGGAAGGATGCTCATCTTTGCAGATGTTGAGGCATCCTAGCCAGAAGGAGATGGATGCTTCTGGGGTAAGTACGGGCGCAGGCCGGTCGCCGGTGGACCAAGACCTCTTCCCATGGGCTATGATCCTGTGTGGCGAGTGCACTGGACCAAATATATATATATATTTTTTGTCCCATACTAGGCGAAGTTATTTTTATTGCAATAGTTAATATTCTTTGAATATTTTGCATGAAAAATAATAGTAAAGGATTTTAGGATTAAATAAGATCATTAATTAATTTAATTAATGTATTTAATTATTTTATTTGGGCACTTAGGATTAAAAGTACAAAAGCATAAAAAATTTTACAGTTTTCTAGTATATTAATTATTTTAAGTCCTGTGTATACGTTTTTTCAAACACCAAAGTCTTTGGGAAATTTTATTTGTCAAAGAAAATATTTTTCTTTAACTAAATAGTTATTTTAACTTAAATAAAAATTAATCCTTGGTTATTTTCTTAAAGGTTGTTTATCCTTGACATAGAAAATATTTTGGATTTAGAAATTTTTGTAAGTTAAAATGGAAAGCTATTTTAATTTAATATAGGAAAGGAAATTTTATTTTTGTCAAATAAAACCTTGAGATCAAAATCTCTAGGGATTTTTAAATGGAAAAATTATTAAGTTTTTAACTTAAATAAAATTAATCCATGAGGAAAAATGTTCTCAAATGGTACAAACATGGACATAGAAATTTTATGGATTTAGACATTTTATTTTAAGTAAAATGAGAACTTAATTGAAATTTTTAAAATGATATTTTTTCAAGAAAACCCTTAATTAAAAAACTAAGTGGGAGAGGGGTTCCAATGGCTCCACAGCTCCCATCACGATCATCAATAGAGATTGTGGGTCTCCTAGGTCACCTTAGGAGTGAATCCGTATAGGATGGAGATATCACAAGGATCTAGAACTAATGGAAGATTGTAATTAATAACCTGGGATACGTACTATGGAGGTTATAGTGCGAGGAATGTCCATAGGAAATGAGAATAAACATCCATCCCCTCAATGGAGTAATCTTCTAGATTATTACCTAGAAAGAAAATTAATTTGTGATAGTTAACACATTTAGCTTAGGAAACTGTTAATCTTCCCAAGAAGCTATGTCATTTTTCCTAGGAGCCAAATTAATCATGTTAAAGATAATAGTAATGGGGTTAGCTATTATCAAGTTTAATATGAGGATAAAGTGCCCAAAATCTTTTTTGTTTTACAATACTAAGAATTTCTTTTATTTTTTAAAATCTCAAAAATGATTGTGGAGGTTCTTTCAGTCCTTTACCATTATTCTCCGAGAGAATAAACTAACAAGTCCAAACTATGGGGACTAGAAAAGGAACCTGGACAAAATACTCACAGCTGAGGAGTATAAGTATGTCCTAAATGAGACCTGCCTAGTAATTAGTGAAGGTTCCACTGCTGAGGAGCATGAGGCTAAAAAGGCATGGAAGAAAGATGACGAAATGGCCTGATGCTATATGTTAGCCTCCATATCAAATGTGCTTCAATCCAAACACGAGCACCTAGCCACTACATATGACATAAGTACATCAATAGCCAAAATGTTCCTAGATAAGAGCCGACTCGCAAGGCAGGAGGCTCTTCGAATGATTGTAAACACCAAGATAGCTGAGAGAGTATCAGTCAGAGAGCATATGCTCAAGATGATTGCTGCTTTTGAGGAAGCAGAAGTCTAGGGGGCTGTCATTGACCCCGAAAGCTAAGTGGACATGGTGTCTGAATCTTTTCTAGGCTCCTTCACTCAGGTAAAGTTAAATTATAACATGAACAAGTTAAATATTAGTTTAATAGAGTTAATGAAGAGGCTCCAAGTGGCAGAAAAAGGTCATGAAGCCACATGCTAGGACTATGATGGATTCGTCTTTGAGAACTGGGCCCAAGCATAGAAAGTTCAAGAAGAAGAAGGAAAATGCAGTGCACCAGCCTATGTCCCAGCCTAAAGATAAACCCAATGGCAAATGCTTCAAATATGGGAAGAAATGACAGTGGACAAAGGAGTGTCTAGATCTTTAGACCATGAAAAACCCCACAGGCACTATTTTTTATCTAGTGTATATATCAGTAGTTGGATCAACTTGTATTTAGATTGTTGATTCAGAAGCCACTAATCATATCTATAACTCCTTGTAAGAGTTTATGACGATTAGAAGTCTCCAAAAAGGCGAACATGGACTACACATGGGAAATGGAGCACAAGTTTGGGCCCTTTGATGAGACTCCACTTCATCATGGAGGTCAAGATCAAGGAGGGGGAGGCATGATCGTGCAAGGACAAGGACCGATGACAAGATCGAGGACCAAGAAGCTTCAAGATGAGTTCCAATTGCTCATAAAACCATGCTTGAGGATGGAAGAGGGTTGGAAGGTTGAGAAAGCTAACCAAGAGTTCATTTTGATGACTATACAAGAAGGACTCTAACAAGAACTCAAGCTGGCAACAAAGACGAATGAAATTTGACCAAAGTTGGGCTTCCAGTGGACATCCGGCACCGGTCGAAGCTACAGAACCGGTGCTGGCTTCATTCTGGCATCAACGGCTTCATTTTGGCATTAACTGGCTAGAAGACAGTGCACATCTGGCTCCAGCTTTAGAGTCCTAACCGGTGCCAGTTGCAGCCTGGGCAGCCATATTTTTATGTTTTCTTCGATTTTCTCCAATTTTAAGTGTTTGTAAAGATTTATTAAGACCCTTAACTATAAGAGCACCTCAAGGATTACTTAGCTAGGATTAGGGTAGTATAAATATAACCTTTAGTGATTTGATAACACAATTCACACACTTTATTAAAAATTTTGAGAGGGAATCTTGAGAGGCCCTGGCCTCCTTGTTCATCTTTTTTAAAACCATACTTAAGGGTTTGTCCTTCTGAGGAATGAGTCTATAAATATTTTGGATAATCCAATGTGGTTTCTTTGAATGAGTCTTAGTTACTTTGCTCTTCTAAGGTTTGTTTGAATTCTATTACTTAAGTATCTATTTTCTCTATTCTATTTATTCTTGTTTGCCTTTGTTGCTTCAAAGACATTGGGGTGAGATTATAGTAGAACTTTCTACTATTCTTGAGGGTCTTTGAAGCATAGTTCTTCAGGGTTTGATGGAGGGTAGGTTGTTATTTCATTTTCTCTTTTTCTCTCAAGAAGAATCTTTGTTTTCGGTCCCATTGGTTGAGCTGAACTCCTTATGTGAAACCCCACCTAAAGCCAACCTTAGAGTAAGGGGGTCGGAATGCATATCATATTTTCTTCCATGAATATATATATATATATATATATATATATATATATTTGAATGATTTTTGTGCTTTAGAATTATAATTTATAGTCTAGAAGGCTTAGTTGTGCTTATTGAGTAGGAATGGTAAAATGGTAATTTGCTTGAGGTCAAAATAGGAAGAAAGCTTGAGAATTAAATAAGAAGAATATTTGGGAGAGAAAATAAGGATAAGATTTGTTGTGGTTTAGTAGTTAGAGCTTTGGAATTAACCTTTAAGGTCTTGAGTTTAAATCCCATCACTTGAGTTTTATCATGATTATTTTTATTTTATTTAAGGTTGCATTTTTCGTCCCTTGCATTCCATAAGTAGAAATAGGAATGTGATCCTACGGGAGACATGAGGGGAATGTCCTAATCCTATTCTTATGCCCTAAAAGAAATCTTAAGGGATTCATGTCTTTTTATTCTCTAGCTTACCTTAAATTCTTTACCAATTAAGTTTGTTCAATTTATCCAAATCCATATTTTAATTCCATAAAATTTAGCAAGGTTTATTGACCTTGGAATTTGGGAAATGGCTCTTAGAGGATAGAGTTTTGACTGAAAATAGGGAAGGAGTTAAGGAAGGTTCCCAAGAGAATTAATCTTCATGGTTGAACCTTGAAACTGCACTCCATAGTATTCATCTTCTTCATGGAAGCAATCTGAAAATTTTCCAGGTTCTTGGACAGTCTAGCCTTCAAAAACTTCAACTATTTTTCTTACTCAAATGCTGCAAGAAAAATGGCCAACTTGTTTAGCTTGAAGACTGAAATTCTTTGCCAAAAGCCAGACTGCACAAAGCTGTGCAAACAAAAAAAAATTCTGGATAGTTTCACAGCATATTAGGCCAAAAACCAAAGCTATTTCTTCTGCCTTTAAACAAGTAATTTACCTCTGCTTTTCCTCCATAAAAAAGGCTGGAAACCAGCCGTAAAGGACCCTCAAATACCTCTCCAAACTCTCTGCAAATCGTCTAAAACATTGCAGAAAAACTGCAAAGTAAATTTCAGCAAACAATTCGAATCTCAAACCAGAAAATTCCAGCCTTGCTCTCTCTTCAAGCGTTGTCCGAAAACCACCTCAAACTTCTGTGAAAATAACCATAGTTAGTCATGAACTGAACTCCATTACCCTCCTCCACTGACCTTACATGATTAGGCTCCATAGCCATTCCTCAAATCCCTCAATCAATTACTCCAATCAAGCTTTCAATTGAAGTTAAAAAATTCCAGCAATTGCTCCATGAAAACTCCCTTGGATTAAGCTTCAAACAACCAGAAATTCTCCCACCATTGCACTCAGAATTTTGGCCAACCTTATAGCTCCTTCAATCCTCATTCATTTCAGCAAAACCACAGTAAAACCAGTCGGCCATTGTAGCTTCCAAGAACCTCCATCAATCAAACAACATTACCATATCTTCTACCTTAAAACACTCCAAAAATTATTCCATTTGAATTTCAAATAACCAGATTTCCCTCTTCTCCCTAATCTTAAATCAAATCATAGAAATCCCTTAATCATTCTGCTAACATCTCAACATTTCATCCAGCTTCCTCTCCAATTAACTCCATTTCTCCAAGAACACACACTACCTTTCTTCAAGCCTAAAACCACTCTAAACACCTCCAATCCCTTCCAAAAATTCCAGATCACGCCTACTCACTCCCTAGAGTCCATTTCTAGATTTTATAACATCAAATCTTAAAAACAAAAATATGCAATCGGATCAAAAACCAGAATTTTTCTTGAAGTCTTAAGAACACTATTAAGGTAACCAAGAACAATTTTGTTCATCTTCTTTCCTTCAATCTTTAACATGAAATACTAATACTCTCTCTCTCTCTCTCTCTCAGCCGAAATGGTTGCTACAACCATGGCTGTTTTTCTTCTTCTATCTCGGTCGGTTAAAGCCTCCCAAATGTGTGGATCTTCTTAAACCTTCATCGAAATAGTCATCAACAAAGTATTTCTCTTTAATCTTCTTTTTAATTCTAAAGTCATGTCTCCTAGATGTTGATGGAAAGTGATAGAATATGATTACGGATTGAGTATATGCTTTTGTATGAAGGAGTTGAGATTGGAGCATGCGAATATTTGGCCTTAGTTAAGCTTTATGAAATTTCTTGTAGATCGATGCTTGTTCTTCTTGTCTTGAGTGAGTATGGATGTTTAAGCATGCTAGATATTATGTCACCTTTGGTGAATAGGGTATTATGTTCTTGTTTTCATTGAAGCCATGAATATGATTATGCTTAGTAGAGATTTAGCCATGTGATAGTAAGTATGGATTTAAGCCTTTATTCATGAATCGAATGGTTTGTTGATTGATGTTGGAGTTTATGTTCATGATTCTTGTTAGCAATAGAAAAATTATGATCATGACATTGTTGATCCTAAGCTATTTTAGTTGGCCAATTTTATTACGTTAATTAAAATAAATATTATGATTTCCTCCAAAGATTTCGAAAACCCTAGAAAGTTGGAATTGGAATATTAAATAGAATAGTAATATTTTAGCCAAATAAATTATATCTTTTATTAAAGATAGTATATATAAATATTTATATAATAATAATAATAATAATAATAATAATAATAATAATAATAATAAATGAAGCCTTTTATATAAATAATAATAATAGGTAAAATATTAATCTTGTAGGCCATATATTCATAAATACTGTTGAAATTTATTTATTAACAATTGATCTAAAATATAATAAAATTTATTTATTATTAACTTTATTTATTATTTTCTATCTATTAACTATTAAATAAGAGACTAGTAATAATTTTTTATTGATTCTAATAATATCATCTAGGACTTAGGATTCTTTATCAATTAAACCCTATTTTATTTATTAGTAACAACACTTAAGATTTGTATTTGAACCTATAACTTATTAGTAATTATTTTACAACCCCTAGTTATTTTCACTTATCAAGCTATACTTATTTTATAAAACCTTTTATCATCTAGCCTTAAAGCTTAGGACATTAGGGTCATGATTGTAATAAGTTGAACTAGGATTATTTATGGAAGCGAATATAGCTTGAATATAACTGTATGACTTGTGTTTACCCCAGGCGGGGTTAGGTCAACTTTGGAAGATTTGTGAATTTGTAAGCAAAGGATCAGGTAACCTCCTGCATAAACTTATTTGATGACAAAAGGTTGCTATGGCAAGCCAAACGCGAAGTGTATGGATACATATTTTGTAAAGGCAATTAAGGACTGTTTCCTTCCTTGTTCAGTCAAACAAATCATTTGAAAATCAAACAAGTAGTTTTGCTCAAACACTAAACTCTTTCTAAAAACCAACTTTGGCACGAATTTTAGAAACCCTTAATTGCTATTTCCAAATAAAGCAATGTTTTAACCGTTTTCTCCCAAGTGGGACAATCAACATTGAGTACTCAATAAGGGTAGGCTAGTAGTACTAGTTTTGAAGAGCAAAAGCGAGTCTTCTGGCAAGAGGCCACCTTCAGAAGATGAAATCAACTTAGAGAAGTGACAGTACTCCTTAGTCATGCCGGTCCAAGCTAGCAATTTTCAGTCAAGTGGACTGTATGTTTCCGGAGTGGACTACCGGTGTGTTTAGGTGTAGAGAATGATGAGTATCTTACCCAGTAGGGCGATCACCTACTTTTTTGTTAGTCTACACAAAGTGTGGCATTCTGACCGTTATATGGTCATGGGGCCCAACGTGTGGTAACCCATGGCTACTCATTTGAGTGGTTGTATTTATTGTGCACATGTATGGTTTGAAAAGCAAAACACCACTCTTTTTTTTAATCCTTATTTATTGCTTGCGAGCACTTTCTTTTATACAAATTTTACAACTTGCATACATGAACTGTTTTACCTAAAACACTCAAAGCACACACGGGCTTACTGAGATTTTTATTTAATCACCTTTTATGCCATGTTTTCAAGTCGATCCTGCTATGGAGATAAGTTGCTACATTTGTTGCTTGCTTCGAAGACTTTATGTTAATTATTTTATGTGTTGCTTTGAGAGATGTTAGTAAACAATTTATTTTGGATTTGTTCCTGAATTTTTGGGTTGTAATAAGTTCAATTTTTAAAGTATTATTTTTAATTTCATTGATGTAACCTAGTTATAATTACCTCTTGTCCTTTGGATGGGGCGACATCCCCGGCCCTGTTGGGACTAGGTAGTGGGGTGTTATACCTCACCAATTAAACCACCCACAACACCGAGAAAAAGTCCACTCAAGATTATATCAAAGAGTTTGGTATCAGAGCAAGGAAAGCTTTGATTCCAATAAAAGCTTGAAAGCAAGAAAATGAGCCTTACAAAGTTGAAGAAAAAGAAAACAGAGAAAATCCCGTAACTCAAAAACATTCTCCAAAAAAGTTATGAAATCTTTGTTTTGTCTTGAATTTTCTTTTGGGTGATTTCTCCTTGATGTTAATATAATCATTGGGAATAAAATTTTCTTGTGTTTGTGGTAAAAATTAGCTTAAATATGGATAAAAATGTTGGTTGTTCTTAAGTAACGGGATTGCAGCTAAGGTGTTTGATAAATGTTCCATGAGAATGCTTTTGGATAAAGTTGGGAACTTTGATTCTTAATTTTCATTCCTTGGGATTTTAGGACTTAGTGTATTACTCTATTGTTGAATTCCATGCTCATTGAACTCAACTTTACTAGTGCACACTTCTGATCGTCTTGTTCTTCATAATTCTAGTTCTAGTTGTTCTTGTTTATTTATTCTTGCCAAATCTTGTTTGTTTCTTCCTTAGAAGTTTTTCTTTGTGCATCTAGTGTTTGTTCTTGTGTTGATTTAATCCACTTTTCTTGAAATTCTTGATTAAAAACTTATTTTCTTGAGGTGCCCAACAAGTGTTTGTTGAAATTCCCCTAAGACCCCCGAATTGGAAAAAATCCATTGATTTGTGTGATTCACTAAGTTGGACTAAATCTTTAGCTATTGGGGAGAATTAGGATTGAACAAGAAGGCTTGAGTATTGAGAAAAAGGCGAGAGGGTGAGACTACTATTAAAAGAGCCTAAGAGAGCAAACACGAGCGTGGAGTAACCAACATTTGAGAGACAACACGCAAGGAAGTGAAGTGAGGATCTATTTTTCTTTCTAATCTTTTTGTTTTGCAGGTTTAAATAAGTAAATATTCCACCACCATGGCCCATGATAAAGAAATCTCTAGGCCTAGCCTAAGTGGACCTAGTAGACCTCAAGAAGAACAAATTGATGCTAGGGGTTTTCGTGAAGACTTGCAAGCTATGATGTTGACTATGCAAAGTGAGTTCTAAAACATGACAAGGGAGTTGATAAATTACCTGGGACAATTTTCTACCATTGCACAAAGAAGAAGCCAAGAGCAATTTGAAGCACATAGCCCTAGGATGAGGGATGGTGACACCCATACTCCTCCGTTAAATGCCCAACAAGGGGAAGAGTGGGATGAACATTCTATCGGGGGATTCCAACAAGCTCCTATGAGAGGGGGAAGACATGGTATGAGAGGAGGATGAGGTAGGGGACATGGAAGGAATGGTGGGAACAACTTAATGAGGTTAGAAAGAGTTTGAGGGAGTTGATGAATGGTATGAGGGGGAACAAGTTGAAGCCCTTAGGGAACACCACAGAGGATGGGTAATAGAGGAGGTACGAAATGTGAAACCCCGGTCAAAACCAACCTTAGAGTAAGGGGATGGGATGCATATCATATTTTATTTTATGGTTAAATATATTTTCATATGATTTTTATGTGTTTTGGATTCGGGTTTTATTGTCTTGAAGTCTTGTTGGTGAGTATTGTGTGAGAGGGGCAAGATGGTAATTTTTGCCCGAGGTGAAAATAGGGAGATAGCCTATGGATTGAATAGAAAATAATTTTCTAGTGAAAATATCAACAAGAGTTATTGTGGTGTAGTGGTTAGAGCTTTGGAATTAATTCTTGAGGTCTTGGGTTCAAATTCCATCATAGAAGCTTTAGCTAGATTAAATTTTATTTTTGCTTAGTGGAGGAAATTTTGGTCTTAGGAGCTTAGAGTAAGGTAGAGATGATGTCCTAAGAGAGACATGCTAGGAGTATTCTCATTCCACTCTTTTGCCCTACTCGAATTGCCTAAAGGGAATTCTTGTTCCCTTGATCTTTGGTTTTCCTTAGGTTTCAACTTCTTAGTTTGATCAAGATGTTCTATCCATTTTCTTTCCAAAAATTTCAGTAAAATACTGTGATCTTGTGGGATCAAAATGCCCTAGTAAAAGGCTTCTAATGGTATGAAAAATGTGGAAGAATGGTGGGAAATTCCAAGGGGAAAAATCCCTCTAGTAAGCTTGCTGAAATTTCACTCTAGACTAGTTCATCTTCCTTCATGGCATGAGCTGCAATTTTCCAGCTTGTTGTACCTTCAAAATGTTGAAATTTTTAGCTAACATTCCCTACCAAATGATGCCAGAAAAATGATCTTTAGGATCAGTTTGAAACCTAAAAATTCTTGACCAATTTCGGACTGCTCAAAGCTGGAGCAAAACAGGAAAAAATTCCTGTACGAAAAACAGTTTTGAGAGTCCAAAACTAAGCTGTTTTCTTCCAGATCTTGCTCAGTACCTTAGCCATGTTTTTCCTTCCTGAAGAAGGCTATAAACTAGCCTTGAATACCCCTAAAATTCCCTTGAAAACTCGCTACAAAATGGCTGGAAGTGGCAGCCGAAAATCTGCCAAAAAAAAATTCCTGTTCAGCGAAATGCTGGGCAGTCCAAATTTCCAGCTTTATTTCCTATTTTTCTTCTGGCCGAAACACCAACCTTAATCTGTCAAAACCTTCCTTAAACCTCAATTAACAGAGCTCCATTGTTTCTCTCAAGCTTCTGCACGAAATTCAGCAATGGCTGTCTAAAAATTTTTCCAACAAATCCCTGCAATTTAGCTTGATTGGTTTCCAAAATTCTAGCCATCCTTGTTTAACAACCTTCCATAATATCTTACTCAAATGACCAGAAATCTTCTTCATCATTGTGCACCTTAGTTTCGGCCACCATAAGCTACCTTGAATTAGTTTTAATTCCTCAGAAAATCTGCTCAACCAGTCGGCCATAGGAGACCTTCAAAGCTCTCCAAATTATCAAGATATCCTAGAATATTTAGTTTCCAAATTCACTTCCTAAAAATATTCTCCAAGGATTGTGACAACTAACCCTTCCTTTTCTCTTCCAAATCAGATAAACAACTCCCTAAACCCTACAGAAATTCGGCCAGCCCTATCCCTCACAAAAATTCAGCAGCTGCACAAGAACCACCTCTTAAAATCTCTCAATCTCCAAGAACACACACACTACACAAAGAACACCTACCTCTTCCCTACACTTAATACCCCTCCAAACCATCTCAAATCCTCTCAAAAACTTCCAGATTTGACCTACTCACTACTGTGAGTCCATGAACACCATTATTAACATCAAACTCCTCAAATCATCTTGCTATTTCGGATCAAAAGCAGAAATTTCTGTAAAGGACAAGAACATCTTCAAGGTAAATTTACTCTATCAACTCCATCTTCTCCAAACATGATCTCTAGTGAGAACCTATGTGAATAAACATACTAATGATCTCTTCTTCTTCTTCTCTCTCTCTCTCTCTCTCTCTCTCTCTCTCTCTCTCTCTCTCACGGCCGAAACTCTTCTCCCTTGGCCGGATGACTTCTTCTCCACAATCATGCTCTCGCCATCTCCTTTGGACAAAGTTAGACACCTAGGAGTTGAGATCTACTCTAAACTCCTTCAAGGTGTTCATCAACCAAGTAAGTACCATAAATCATTCTTTTAAACTCTAGAAGCATGTCTCTAGGGTGATAAAGATAATAGGTGGATGGTGATAGGATTTGAGTATATATATATATATATATATATATATATATATATATTGTTGAGATTGAAGTATGAATATATGTATGATTATGAAGGAGATGGGATTTATTCATGGAAGGATTGTCTTGGATGATTATATGATGATTTATTAGGACTTACGGGTTATTCCGAGGACCAAAAAGACGCATCGCCTTGGCTGCTAAAATGACCAAAATACCCCTGCTATATAAATAGCCGTATTTTGCATTTTAAATATTTCCTAATATCACCATAAGAAAATATTGACTCTAAGGACAATGCTACATTAGCAAAGTCTCCGACCTACAGGTAAAATGACTAAAATACCCCTTTACACATCGCCGAACATTTAGAGAGGAAGAAGTGTACTAACATCTATCTAAATGACATCTACCATCCTTAGGCTTCTAGTCCAATGATCCACAACTTCCTGGAGTGTTTCCGCTTTCTTAGGGAGATACTCTAAAGCATACATCTGAGTCATGTTTCCTAGGGCCCTGGACATTTTAGACCATTCGGACAACCACAAGGGGCGATATAGTGTAGAAACTATCTTGTATAAGTCTGTCTTAACTAACTAGTTACATATACCCAATACACAAGTATATTGGTTCTACTATAGAACCTCAACTATAGCATATCAAAGCATATGCTTCCAGCTTCATCAGACCACCAACTCAGACTCAAGTCGTAGAGTACTAGTCTATGCTGTAGCGGTAGTAGTCTAGGTTTCTATTATATAGTACTTTTAGAAACCACTACTATAGGTCCTGTCCTACGTATTCGAAATACGCTTATGTCATGAAGTGGGTGGACTATTCACTGGCTAAAGGTAAGCCATTTCCCATTTAGAATTCATAACATAATAACCTAAACATGATGAGATTCCCAGTCTCATCAATAGGTTAAGAACAAATTTTTATGTGTTAAATAACCCGTGATTCATACCTTACTGTGAAAAACCACCATTCACATAGATCACTTATTTAAACACAATGGGTCTGTTCCAGACGAAAATTGTGCACAAACAAAAAGTAAATTCACAAAAAATTTCTGAAAATAAATTCTTTTATTAAAATATTCGATTTTACATGAGAAACCTAGTCTAAGAGGGCATACAATCCAACAGTCATAATGCATGGTTTTATGACATAGGGCTATAATGCAAGGTGTCGTAGTCCACTTTACTGTTGAGTGGTTGGTTTCCATTAAATAAGGTTATTAACTAAGAACACAAATTGAAAATGCCACTCTTATGTTTAAAACTATTGATTTTACCTACAATTGCACTTTTGGTATTTTAAAATTGCATATTGCAAAATTGTTTCAAATGTACACTCCCCCCCCTCCCCCTCCTCCCCCACACACACAGAGGACTTACAGGGAAATTTATTTCTCACAATTTTTGTGGATGTTTTCAGGTTGTGAGTACAACTAAAAAGGTTAGGGCTAGAGTTCAAGATCTTGTACTCGACATTTTAGTTGTTTTTGCTTAGAGATAATGCTTTAATATTCTTTGTTTTTGAGATTCTGATTGATCTTTACTTGAGTTGTATTATGGTTATGTTTTATTTGAGGTATTATTTTGGATGACTTGTTTATTTACCTCATTGTAAAGACCATTTGTCCTTTGGATATGGTAATATCCCTACCTCTTTTGGAGTACATAGGTAGTAGGGTGTTACGTATGAGGTTTTGTATCTAAGGAAAAACCAAATACCATTGTTTTGGGGATGGACGGAAGATTGTCACATTAGCAAATCTGGTGAAGTAAATATACTAGAAATTATGGATAAGGTCAGAACAATTAAAAAGAAGATTGAAAGCAACTCAAAGTTGACAAAAGAGCTATATGAATAATAAAAAAAAAAAGGGAATTGAAGTTCCAAGTTGGAGATCAAGCATTCTTAAAGTTGACTCCAAGTAGATGAATTTTGAAGCATCTAAAAGGGGGCAATTTGAGTCTGAAGTATTTGGAACCATTTCCAATTATTGAGAGAATTAGACCAATGGCTTATCGCTTGGACTTACCAGAGAGATTGATTGGTATACATGACATGTTTCACGTGTCGCAACTGAAGAAGTATTTTCCAAACCTACACCATGTACTTAACGAAAAATAGTTGATTTTACAACCAGGTCTAAGTTATGTCGAGAAACCAGTAAAGATCTTGGGTAGAAGTATTAAGGTACTTTGGAATAGGTAGATTTCTACGGTAAAAGTTTTGGGGAAACATCAAGGTGGATAAGATGCCACTTGGGAAACTGATGAATGGATAAGGCGGAAGTATCCAAAGTTAGTTTACAGCTATGACATCCTAAATTTCGAGGTGAAATTATTTTAAGAAAGGGACGTAATACCCCGTCTAACCCTACCCTTGGAATTTGGGTAATATGGGCTAGGTTTGACATCTTACATGTTCATATGAATTTATAAAACATTTATCTATGTATTAGGTGATCTTGTTTATATGTATGAGCATTTTTATTCTTATGCTTATTTTTGTTGGAGTTCACTTAGTGAACCTATGATGACACCTTTCCTTGAATAAGATGAGTTTATTCTGAATTAAGAATTTTTATGGGCATAAGAGATGCTTGGGATATAGATGAAGAGAATTTGATTGTAGAAAATAGACATAAGGACTATTATGGTCTAGTGGTAAAAGCTTGGGAATTATCTCTAGGTGAATCAAGTTCGAATCCTAACTCTACCAAAATTATTTTCCTTTTTCTTTCCTTTCTCCATTCATCCAAAATTATCAGCCTTGTAGCCGCCACCTTGAGGGATTTAATTCCAAGAATA
Source organism: Voacanga thouarsii (assembly GCA_026120185.1). Classification (NCBI taxonomy): domain Eukaryota; kingdom Viridiplantae; phylum Streptophyta; class Magnoliopsida; order Gentianales; family Apocynaceae; genus Voacanga; species Voacanga thouarsii. The sequence continues at coordinate 1,393,205 of JANUWF010001174.1, forward strand.
TAGGTATTTGGTTTTGTAGGTATTTAATTAGTTAAACCAAAAATTCATTTATGTTAATATCTTTTAAAATTTTAAATTGTTTCGTAATAATTATTAAGATTAGGGATTATCTTCTACCCATTATTTTAACAATCAAATTTTTGTATCTACTAGTATCCTATATGCTTAAGGATTTTTGGCTAGTTGAATAAGTGGAAATTTCAGGTGCCATGTACGAGAAAACTCTTCTAAAATCTAACCTAGAGATAATATTAAATTTAAATATCTTTTACTATTACTATTTTATTTATTCTAAACTCTTTAAATAGTTATTTAACTTAGCTTCAGCCATTTCTTCCAGAAATTCCAGCACATTACCTCCACCCCAGTTTTGTATTGCAAAAAAAAAAAAAACAAAAAAACAAAAACAAAAAATAGGAGTTCAAGTTACCCTTAAATTATAGAGATAAAAACAAAAATTCCTTCTTCAAAATATTATCCATTAATTATCAAGTATCAATTATCTTTTGCAAATTAACAAGACAACTAGATTTTTGTTTTTGTAATACATCCAGAGCATCCTAATTATTCTAAGAATATCCGTAGCCTGACGAAGAGGAAATCGAGTTGCTATTTTTGGAGATAAACTCTCCTAATATCTTTTATTTTAAAAACTATAGATATTTAGCTAAGAAAATTATGATTTCTTTTACTTGACTTTTACCAATTGTAGATTATCCTTTATGAAAATCTCTAAACTATTTATTTGAAGACTATTCAAGGATTTCAGCCGCCCTTGTTTGAAGTATAAGACTTCTTCAATGTAGCAAGTTTAGATTTTAGATCAATGAAAGAAAAATGCATATTTCTTTTATCCTCCAATTTTTTAGCATTATCTTAGTTTTAAATAAGAATTTCCAACTTCCTCTTTCTTTCTTTGTTTCGAAAAACCTTTTCTCCTCTTTATTTCCAATTTAGATACCACCCAAGGGGTTTAAGCTCAACTTAAACACTTCAAGATAACTAGAAAACCATATCCAGATGTTCAACATTTTTTTTATCTCATATGAAAACCAGAATTTTCATTTTTTTTCAGTAAAATCTTCTTTTCCTTTTTCATCTTTTGCAATTTGGTTTTCCTACTCTATTTTCTTCCATAATCAGCCAATAACAAGCCATATTCACAAGATAAAAATGTTTTTCCTTTTCCACCATAGCTGACCAAAACACAAAGCTTGGAAGATACACTTTCTATCCTAGCAAAACTCTAAATTCATATATTCCTTTCTTGGATAAAATTTTATTCATCTAGATTATTTCAACTAAGGCTAAATATCAGTAGCTTCAGCTATACTACTTCATCAAACATAAGTAGATGAAGCACACACAAACTAATGCTCACTCTCGGTCTACATACAAACCAACAAAATCAAGTCATCAAACAAGGCCTTAACTCTTTTCTTTGGCAAACCTTTGGCTTCACTAGAACTTACATAACTGAGACATCAAGCAAAAAGCTACACTTGCATAACAAAGTAGAAAATGTACAGCCCTTATTTGTAGCCAAAACCAAAATAACTTTCTCTCAAATCTTTCTAGTTCACAAGATCTCTCTTCTCTCTCTTTCTCTTGATATTTCCAAGTTCTTCAGGAGGTAAATTATTCTCTCCATTCTAGTGTCTTTTCTCTTTTCTTTTCCTCAACTGAAACAAAGGACTAATTTTTCCTTTCCTTGCAAAAAAAAAAAAAAAAAAAAAACAGGATTTTTAGGCAAGTTTGGCTTCCTCTCTTTAACCGGTTCACTTTGGGATTCCACAGGAGTCACATTTTGATTTCAATAGACCTACACCACTAAGAGGTAGCTTTACAGCTTATTTAAGGTATTTTTAATGATGATTCGATTGGTTTAATATCTAATATATTTTGAGAAATAATTTATGAGATAGATAAGTTGTGATCTTTTAAGTTAGATTAATATGTTTTGATAAACATATGATGATGGAGAAGTTAAGTTATGCAATTGTTTGATCTTTTGAAGGTTTTATGGTTTTATATTTAAGAGCATACTATGTGATGGTATGGTCTTAAAAGATATCGATTATGTTGTTGAATGATTTCGATGGCCTTTTAATATGATTATGAGATAAAGAACACTATTAATTGTCAACATGATAGGTCATGGATTCTAAGCATACTTGGGGTAGTTGATGAACTATGGATATTGTTTGATGAATTAATCACACAGTAAAGACATAGAATATGTGAATGCATATCATTGTCCTAGTGGCTGATTGGAATAAGTTTTATTGTACCATGTATTGGGATAGATTATGACTGTGCTATATTATATGTTTTTAGATAAAGGATATATCTAAATTAGGAGATTAGGGTAGTTAATTATGTATTTCTATCTAAGTTGCTACAAGTAAGTCCTGGCATAAAACCTTATTTGTTAAATGCTCATGTTTGCAAGTCATTTATAATGCAATGTTGAATCAAAATATGATTTCTTGGAACACAACATGGTCTAGATGTTTTTCGAATAAAATGGTTTTGCTGAAATAATGATTTTCCAATAAAATAACATTTTTGTTCATCAAATGATTTCAAACAAATTATTTGAGAACCATGATTGCTAGACCAAGACTTAAAAAGGGATTTTTTGTGATTGATAATTGAGCAGGATTCTAATCTATTGATTGAGAATAATCTTTGAGTAGGATAATGTTCTGTTGAGTTCTCAATAAGAGTAGGCCGTTAGGGCTAGTCTTTGAATGTTAGGGTGAGTCTTCCAACTGGTGGCCATCTCTAGGAGATGAGCTCTATCTAGATAAGGCGACGGTCGTAGTAAGTCAGGCCAGTCCGACCTAGCACCTTAGTCTAGGTGGACTGTTATCTGGAGTAGACAATTGGTAAGTTTAGGTATAGAAATGGAGTAGTATCTCACCCAGTGGACTGATCACACACTACACATTGATGCAGGGTTTCATTGTGTTTATCATGATGCAGGGTTTTATAGCAAGGGCTATAATGTAGGGTTTCATAGTCTAGTTATTTTGTTGATGAGTGGTGAAACTTTTTTGAGATTTATTTTGAAATGCTAGAGGTAATACCCCATATTTTACATTTGACTAGCTACTATTTGTAATAAGATGAGAATTTGAATCAATAGCTAGAACAAAAGTTGATCAGTGTAAGAAGACGAATATTTTGGTATGATAATATTTGGTTGGGACCTAGATGTAATTATTGGATTTGTTTTACCCATACCATAAATCTTTAGAAGGCTACTATTATTAATAAAATAAGAATTTAAGGGTATGCTAAGAAGAGAACTTGATCAGTGCAACGAAACACACGTTTTGTTATGAATTATACTATTCGGGGGTCACCGCGGGCATTTTTGTCATTTTGACCACGGTCGAAGCTTTGACGACAAATTTGACCAAATATAGAAGGAATTGCAAATTTTATGAATTACCAATAGATTTAGTGGAGTTTTTGGAGTTGAATGGTGAAATAAAATATTTTTCCGTCTCGAACCTGAATTTTGGTTATTTCTAAGAAAAATTCTAAAATACAGTTGAAATTGAAATAAGCGGCATGATATCATTAGTGGATGAAAATAAGTGTCGTTTAGTGATTGGTTAATGAAGCAAAATGTTTCTAGTTGATTGGTTGAGATAAAAGTTTATAAATATTTTTACTAAGCTTATTTAGCAAGATTTTCATAAGCTTCCTTAATAGGATTTTGACCTCACTAATTCCAATTAACCTTGTAATATATTTGTCATAAGAATGGAGGTGGAGAAGCTGAAATATAGCCTGAATTTCGTCCATAAAGAATGGAGAAAGGAAAGGAAGAGAAAAAGAAAGGAAAAGGAAAGAAAAGATAGAGAAAATTGAGAGAAAAAGAAGGAGAGAGAAAGAAAGAAGTATGTGTGTTTGTGAAACCCCAGTCGAAACCAACCTTAGAGTAAGGGGGTTGGGATGCATATCATATTTTATTTCATGTTTAAATATATTTTTATATGGTTTTATGTGCATTGAATTTGTGTTTTATAGTCTAGAGGGCTTGATTGTGATTATTGAGTGGGAAGGGCAAAATAGTAATTTTTACCTAAGGTGGAAAAAGGGAGATAGCTTGAGGATTGAATAGGAAAATATTTTTAGAGAGGAAATAAGAACAAGAGTTGTTATGGTGTAGTGGTTAGAGCCTTAGAATTGATTCTTGAGGTATTGGGTTCAAATTTCATTATTAGAGCTATAGCATGATTAAATTTTATTTTTTCTTGGGAAGTATCATTGTCGGCCTTAGTGGTGTTTGGAGTAGGGTAGAGATGTTGTCCTATGAGAGACATGATAGGAGTCTTCAAATCCTACTCTTTTGCTCTACACAAAATTCCTAAGGGGAATTCATTTCCTCTTGATCATTAATTTTTCCTATTTCTCAATTCATTAGTTTGTTGATTTCGTTCAAGCCAATTTTATTATAGAAAAATTCCAGCAATGTACTATGGCTTTGAAGGTTCAAAATTTCTTAGTAAAAGACATCTTATGGACTGAAACAATGGAAGGATTTCAAGTGAATTAAATTCCTTAGTGAACTTTCTAAAAATTCACTCTAGCTGGGTTCATTTCCCTTCATGTATTGAACTGAAATTTTCCAGTTTCTTGTGCCTTCAAGGTGTCGAAATTCTTAGCCATTATTCCCTCCCAATTGCTTCCATAAAATGGCCCTTTTGAACAGCTTGAAATCTGAATTTTTCTGGCCATTTTTGGACTGCACAAATACTGTGCAAATCCAGAAAATTTTCTGGGCAGATTCGCAGCTTTGGAGGTCCGAAACTAAGCTGTTTTCTTCCAATTTTTGTTCAGCATCTTAGCCATGTTTTTCCTCCATGAAGTAGGCTGAAAACCAGCCTTGAAAGCCCCAGAAATTACCCTTCAAAGCCTCTGCAAATCGCCTAGACAAGGGCAACCGAAAACTGCCCAGGAAATTCCAGCCTTGCGAAAATGCTGTGCAGAATTTTGTCCAGCTTTGTTTCCTAATTCAACCCTAGCCGAAACTCCATCCTTTTTCTGCAAAAACCACACTTAAACCTCCATTAACTAAACTCCATTGTCCTCCCTAAGTTCTACACGAAAATCCAGCCATGGCTACCAAAAAGATTTCCAAAAAAAAAAAAAAAAAATCTGCAATCATGCCTTGATTTGCATACCAAAATTCCAACCACCATGATTTAACAACTTTCCATAAAATATACCTCAAACAACCAGACATTCACTTCACCATTAGACTCCTTAATTTCGGCCACCATTAGCCCCCTTAACCAGCTTTCACCCAGCCAAAATTCTGCACAAGCAATCGGCCATGACAGATTTCCAAAAGCTCTTCCATAATCAAAGATATACTTGAATATTTAGTTTCCAAATTTGCTTCATAAAAATATTCTTCAAGGATTCCAACAACTAGCCTTTCCTTTTCCCTTCCAAACCAGAAAAACCATCTACCTAAACCCTTTAGAAAATCGACAACCCTAATCCTCATAGAATTTCGGCAGCCTCCATCCAAAAGCTCTCTACTCTCTTCAACCTTCAAGAACACATAGTACACCAATAACACCTACTCCTTCCTTTCACCTAATACCTCTCCAAATCACTTCAAACTACCTCTAAAAATTCCAGATTTCATCTATTCATTGCTGTGAGTCCATCCGTACCATTTTTAACATCAAACTCCAAAATCCAACTTGCACTTTTGGATAAAAAACCAGAAATTTTGTGAAGGCTCAAGAACACCTTCAAGGTAGGTTTGTTCAATCAACTTCATCTTCGCTAATCTTTGATCTCTAATGAATATATATGTGTTTAAACATGCTAATGGACTCCTCTAATGAATATATATGTGTTTAAACATGCTAATGGACTCTCTTCATCTCTTTTCTCTCTCTCTCTCTCTCTCTCTTGGCCGAATGATTTCATCAACCATGGCCATGCTTCCTTCATCTCCTTTGGACGGATTTAGGCATCTAGGGGTTTAGCTTCATTCGAAACTCCTTCAAGGTATTCATCAATCAAGTAAGCCTTTTTAACCCTTTTTTTTTTTTATTTCTAGACTCATGTCTCTAGGATGATGTTGATAGAAGATGAATCATGAATAGGGTTGAGTATATATTGTTGTGATGAGTTGAGATTGAAGCATAAATATATGTATGAATATGTTGGAGATGGGATTTTTGCATGAGTTACTTATCTTGGTTGAATATATGGTGTTCTAGGGTTTGATGTATGTCTCCATGATCAAGTATGCTAGAGATTATGTCATCTATGATGAATATGAATTATATTCTTATGTGATTATTGAAGCTATGATTATATTTATGCTAGTAATAGTTAGATCGTGCCTTAGTAAGTCTAGATCTATGCTCATATACATGATTTGGATGATTTGATGAATTGAAGGATTGTATATGCTCATGATTGTGTGGTTAGCCATAGAAATATGATCATGACCTAATTGTCCCTAAGCTAATTTTTATTTCATGAATAAAATATTTCATAATGGGATTTTGCTAGTAATTTCCAAAAAACCCTAAGAGGGGTAAATTTCGATTATTATATATAATAAGAATATTTTAGTCAAATAAATAATAGCTTTTGCTAGAAAATAAAATATATAGATATTATATATAGAATGATAATATCAAATAAATCCTTTTATGGAAATAATCATAATTAGTAAAATATTTATTACTAAAAAATTAATTATTATCTTTTAATCAAAACCCATTAAAATTTTATTTATTATCTTTCAAGCAAGACTCATTAAATTTATTTTCAACTAATTTTAGTTATCAATTATTTTCTAACAACTAAATTATTAATAAATCAATTATTTTACCTAATTCCACTTAGGACTCTTCTTCAAATAAACTCTAAATCTTTCTTAGCAAGATTTAAACCTTCAACTTATTAGTACGTATTTTCCAAAACACTAATTATTTTAAATATCAAATTAGACTTAGCTTATAAACCCTTTTTATTTATTATTTGGCCTTAAAGCTTGGGACACTAGGATCATGGTAGTAGTGAGTTGAGTTTGTTTTATTTGTGAAAGTCGATTTTGGACTTCATTTTCTTTTGGGATGATCTAAAAAGTGTTGTAATTAATTTATATGAACTCTTTGATAGATTTAGAAGATTGGCAAGGGTAGGGACCAACTTACTAAAGTTCATACCCTAAGCTTAAGGATAAGGTAAGTTCCCTTGCATTCATTAAATTGATTTTATTTTATTATCTTGGTTTGAAAGTAAGGTTGGTGAGTATCTCTTGCAAATACGAAATTTTAGCATGGTAGCTAATTTTGAAAACCTCTACATTTGGAACCTTCTTATTTTGGAAACTTTCTACATTCGGAAAACTTTTAATTTTAGAAACTTCTAGATTTATAAATTTTTAAAATGTGTCAGGCATGACTCAGGAGCAAAGCATCAAACATTTTGATTTGTTTTCAATATGCAAGAGATAAATTTTTGGGCATGCATCTAATTTTTGAAAATCACAGCATGACTTATTTAAGCATGTGGCTCCTCCACTATGAATTTGTGGAATAAATTATTGACTTAAAACCATGCTTTCTAAAATTTTTGTACAAGTTGAAAAATGTTGTTTGGAACTGTATTGAGCTAATTTTGTAGGTTCCACCTTGGAGCCTTATGAATTGTGAAGATTGAATAACGTTGAGTACTCAATGGGGGCTAGGCCTTTATATTAGCCTTTAGTTGGTCTGGGGATATCTCTCAGCAAGTGGCCACCTTCGAGAGGTTGACTCTTTTCGATCAGGGCGTCAGTATAGAAGGTTTAGCCGTCCTCAGCTAGCGACGGGGTTCTGGTAGAATCGACGGCCGGAAGTGGGACAACCGGTTTGGATTGAGTGAGAGAGGGAGGAGTATCTCACTCAGTAGGATGTACACCTACTAGGTGTTGGGGGTCATGTGCTTCACAGAAGTGAGAGCCACCTCTATGCCCTTTCACCAGGTGTTGGGGGTCAAGTGCTTCACAGGAGTGAGAGCCACCTCTGTGCCCTTTCACCACCTGTCGGGGGTCAAGTGCTTCACTTGGTGTGAGAGCCACCACTGTGCCCTATCAGATTAACTTGGTTGGTTTAATTGATGAGTTACTTTCGTGGAACTGTTCTAAAGTGTCATTGGAATTTTATTCGAAGCTCAAAATCATTTAATTATTCATATCTTTCCAAACAGAATATTTTAAGAGCATTTTGCTCCATGACTTCTCACTACTATCTTCCTAGAAGTGAGAGTTAAATTTGTAAAGAAGGCATGACAAGCTTTTGATGTACTGCTAGTGCATGCATCATGAAAAGTGTTTTGTCTTTTTAGCCCACCTCACACACGGGGCTTACTGAGATTTCTGTCTCATCACTCTTTTTACCATGATTTCAGGTCGATCCTGCTGTAGGGATGAGTAGCTAGTGTTATCTTCCTTAGAAGAGAATGTTGTCATTTATTCTTATGTATTGCTTTGGGGAGTTGATAGTAGATAATTTTTATTTATGGATTTGTGTTTGGGAATTCATGGATTTATTCTTGGCATATAATAAATTTTTTGAGTTAAAGTATTATTTTAACCCGCTATTTTATTTGGGTGACCTAGTTATAAAGACCCATTGTCCTTTGGACGGGGTGACATCCCCAGCCCTGACGGGCCTAGGTAGCGGGGTGTTACATTATTCTTGGTGTCCTTGGAGCAAAATCACTTCAAATAGCCTCAAAGACAAGGTAAAACCCTACCTTGCTTGAATTAAAGTTGTTGTTAGGTGAATGATGATTATATTGATAGGAATTTTAACATAAAAATAAGATTTTCATGTCTTGATTTTGGATGAAAGCTAGGGTTTGTAAACTTTGTGTATGAACCTTATGTATACCCATGTGTTCTATGTGTTGGCTTCCTAGAAGCTTTATGCATATTGTTTTGTGTAAGGGAGAACTAAATATTTATAGTTTTTCGAAAGATTGCTTTTGGTTGATGAGATGGTGACCGAAGTGGAATAAAAATAGAAGTTACTTGGTTGGAACAATGAATTATACTAGCTTTTGTTTTGCAAAAGTGAATTTGAGTTGCATAAGTGTGACTCTTTTGAACTATTGGAATCTAGAAATCATAGAATTAAAGATGATTTGAAGGAAAATTGAATGAATTAATTGTTCCAAGGTGTTAAAGGCTAAAGGAAAATAAAGGAAAGCATGAATAGTGATATTAAGACAAAACTACTGGGGCTTTTTTTGCCCAGTATCGTGTGACAAAAGCTAGAGCTCTAGAAAGGTCGAATTCAAAATTAAATTTAAGAGTCTTACATTTGTTTTGGTATATCATATAGTGAAATCAAGGTTGTAGATTGAATGTTATGTCCAAAACAAAATCATGTGTCAAAGCAGCAAAATTTCCAATTTTTGCTTAGAAAATGGACGAACCGTTAGATTATTAACTGAGTGATTTTGGGTGAAATTAAGGGGAAAAATGAAGCGAAACCCTTGTATATGAAGGGATAAAGGATGTGGAAAGAGGAAAATGAAAGAAACAAGTAAATGACGTAAACGAAAATTAAACATTTTCATTAACCGTCGCCCCGGATGGCGAATCGTCGGTTGGACGACGGCTAGGGGTCAGCTACTTTTCGACCAAGCGCTATTTGACTCGAAAACGATATTTGGTATAGGTTTATCAATGAATGGCCAACGGTTTGTTGAAAACGGTAGAATCGGCTGTCAAACAACCATGAACAGAAAAGTTTAGTCAGGACATAAGTTGAGTACTTTTGATTTCTAAAACTTTTTTAAAAGCTAGTGTACTTTACTTTTCTATGAAATGCAATATTTTATACTATTTTGGAAATCTTTGAATATGTTTAAGGTTTATCCGAGCAAGAAATATTCTTATACAGCTTTAGGCTTAATTGAACTTCATGTTTTGCTTGGAAACCTTAATGGATGATTAAAGCTTGAATTTGTGAATTTTTGGATTAAACACTTGGGATTTTCGGAAAATGGTTATTTTTGGAATCAGGTTTGCACAAATTGACTGGAATGCCATTATTGGAACACTTTATTGAAACTTTGAATTTAATCTTTTCTTGGGATTAGAATTATGGATTTCTTAAAATGAGTTCCTTTTGGAATCGAATATTTGGAAAATGATCCAAATGTCCTTATTGGAATGTTTTTATCGAAACCTTTGGAATCAGTATTCAGAAAAGCATTGAAATATCCTTATTGGAAACTTTATGAACACTTTTTAAATTGGGTAAGGGTAAAATGACCCAAATACCCTCGAAAAAGCCTTTCGAAATCGGGTATGGGTAAAATGACCCGAATACCCTTGGAAATGACTTTTTTGATCAAGTACGAGAAAATAACTCAAATACTCATGGAAACTTATTTTGATGTGAGAAAATAACTCTTTACCTTATTTTGACACGGTTTTGGAAAATGATCTCTCGATGTGAGATTGACTTTGGAAAATAATATTTTGATCCTAAAAATTATTTTGTTGGCCTGATGTGCCTATGGAATGAATTGATTGGCTCTGCAGAGACTATGGAAATGATTAACTAACTTGCAAGTCAGTGGGATCAAATCCTAGAAAATAATATTTTGCCCCACCAATGTTTTTCTTAATATGGAAAATGGTTTCCTGATGTGCTCAAGTTCGAGCCTTTTTTTGGATTTGGAAACATGATGAACAATATGAATCTTGAATTCTTAATTTCTTGAACTTGACAATCCTTGAATACTTGGCATATGTACTAACCTGAATACTTAGTGTAAGCACTAACTTATTTGGTGTATGCACTAACTTGAATACTTGGCGTATGCACTAACTTACTTTGCGTAAGTACTAACTTGAATACTTGGCATATGCAATAACTTGAATACTTGGCGTATACACTAACTTGAATACTTGGCTTAAGTACTAACTTGATTCTCGATAGTACGTTACGGTATACTTACCTTCCTGGCGAGACTTACGGTTCAGTGCTATAGGCTGTGGTCTAAGCATAATGATATGTGACACTGAATGCAAAGCTTTGTGAGGTTTGTATATATGCTGACCTTCTGTTAGAGGAATGCCTGTGATTTGGGGATTTGGGCAATGATTTGAAATTGAAACACAATTTTGCAAACAAGATTGAGTTCTGAATAAACCTTTCTTTAAAGAGTTTTGGAATTTTTTCCAGTGGATAAATAAAATGCTTTCCCCATAAAAGTTTTATGTACTCTGTCACTTTACTAAAACATTAGCACAAATGAGACTCACCAAGTGATTTTCACTCGCACGTGTATTATGTCCCTTGAAAAATTCAGGATTAGAGGCATTGTGAAAGTGCGATGGACTCTCAGAGGCTCATGCTGCATCTTGGAGCTGTTGTACTCATCAGTGTATGTATCATAAGCTAAATTCTTGTGCTTTCTATGTTGGAAAAAAAAAAAAAAAACTCCGCTGCCTATTGAGTGAAGTTTGTTATAAAGACCATTTGTATGATCAATCAGACGGGGTGACATCCCACAAAGTTACAGCCCATTACGTTATGGAAATATGGGTTGTTACAACTGTGCATTGCTATAGAAACATTACCACTTAATATTTTGGAAATGATGAGTTTTAACTTGCAACACAATTTATAATGTTTCCAAGCTTTCATACACAAAATATTTTGAATATTATGAGCACATATAGGACTTACTAAGATGTATTCTCACAATTTTTTTTATTTCATATTTTTAGGGTATCAGCTTTGAAGGTGGCGACTCTCTTCTAGAGATTGGGATTTGTTTTTATGTTCTATGAACTTTTCGATTTATTTCTTTTAGGATGAATAAGACTTGTATATGTTTTTCAATACAATGGATTTAGACTGTTTTATTTTTTTATTTATTTTTATCTTTTCTTAGTTTCTATTTTGCCTCGTTATAAAGACTCTTGATCCTACAAACGGGGTGACATCCCCACCCTTTTGGGTACGAAGGTAGTGGGTGTTATATATAGCATCTAAATATCTTTTAAAGATTCTTTCTGCTAAAGCCTTAATGAATAATTTGCTAAATTATTTTCCAAGGCTACCTGTTCTACCATTATTTTCTATCTCTAAATAAATTCCCGATCAGGTGATACTCCTCTTGATATGCTTTCCCTTCTTATGGTTTCTATATTCTTTTCACTGTGAGACAGCTCCTAAATTGTCGCAATATAGTACAGCTAATTTGTCCATCTGTGGTGCAATTCTAAGTTCAAAATCAAACTTCTAGAACTAAATAGCCTATTTGGATGCCTTCGAAGCTACTACATACTCAACTTCTTGGGTTAAATTAGTAATACAAGATTACTTGACACTTCTCCATGAAATAGCTACTCCAAACAAGGTAGAAATATATCTACCAGTGGATTTTCTTTCTTTCTTATCTATCTAGAAGTCTGAGTCTGTGTATCTTATTGGAACCAAGTCATCGGCTCTTTAAACTAGCATATAATCTCCCATTTTCTTAACGTACTTAAGTATATGCTTTACAATTTGCCAATGAGCTTCCTTTGGATTTGATTGATATTTTCTATGTAAGTCCAAAGTAAAGCAGATATTTAGCCTAATATACTGCAACGCATACATAAGACATCCCACAGCTGAACTATAGGGAATCCTACTCATCCTATCTTTTTTTTCTTGTGTCTCAGAACACACTTTCAAAGAAAAAGACAACCTATATCTATAAGAGATTTGAGCTCCCTTACAAGAGTCCGTGCTAAATTTTGCTAACATCTTGTCAATGTATGTAGCTTGGGATAACCCTAACATTCTATGTTTCCTTTATCTATGATGCTTAATCACAAAAATGTAGCTGGTTTCTCCTAGGTCATTTATACTGAATTGACTAGAAAGACAGACACTTGTTACTAATGAGTAGAATGTCATCCACATATAATACAAGAAAAACCACATATGAAACTTCAAGTTTCCTATAGATATATAGTTCATCCTCATTTTGAATAAATAAATAAGATTTTAAGGTCTCATCAAAATGAATGTTCCATATTCTTGATGGCTGCTTTGGTTCATAAATGGACTTCTTAAGCTTGTAAAGCATGTGTTCTTGGCCTTTAGCAATAAAATCTTCTATCTAGGATATAGAGTTATCTTATACTAAGATAACCATTTAGAAAGGTCATTTTGATATTCATTTGCTATATCTCATACTCAAAACGACATGTGATGGCAAGAAGAATACGAATGGACTTTAGCATAGCTACTACTGAAAAAGTTTCCTCATAATCAATATCCTCTTTATCAGCATAACCCTTTGGTACCAGCCTAGCTTTAAAGTTTTCTACCTTCTTATCTGCTCATCCCTTTCTCTTGAATACCCACTTCCACCTAATGGTTTTGTCCTTTTAGATGAAGCAACAAGATCCTAAACTTGATTGAAGTATATTGACTCAATCTCAGCTTTTATTGCCTCATGCTATATGTGTGTATCAGTATCAACATTGGCCTCCTCATACCTAGTGGGATCTTATTATTAGTGGTTGGAGACTAGGTAAAAAACCTCTTATGTACACTTTTTCGGTACCCTACATACACTCCCATATGATAAGGCTTCTTTTGAATAGGATCCTAATGTTGTGCCTTTTCTTGTTCCACAATTGGGTCACAAGAAGTTGACTTAGAGGATAACTTCTCTATAAGTTCCATATTGGTTAAACCTTTTATGGGCGTATGTTCGTGCGTTAGTGGTTTATGCTATGCATAGAAGATACATCTAATGCTTAACCAAGTTCTAAAATACACTACCAATTTAACTCATATATTCCAACATTTTGGGTAAGTATACCCATCATATAGTATAGAGTGCAATTGGTAAGTATCGAAGACCTTCAAGAACGGAATTAATTACTCCTACTTCCCCTTGAATTCTATTATTCAGTTAATCCAAAACAAAAAGTGAAATGACAAATTACTTATTGTTAAGGACAAGAGAGTACCACACGAATACATCAACCGAATTCTCAAGGCAAAGAATAGAATATCACAAGGATGATTTATGTGAGGAAAAGAGATAAGCTATGTAATTAAACAATAATCCTGCAAAGAATACTCTAATAATAAACATCAGTGAATCAATTAGTATTCTCATTCTAACATTGGAAAAAATTCCAAAATAAAGTAAATTTAACTCTTTCTCAAGTATTAAATCTTTTACCCTAATGACAAGCTAAAAAGCCATAAAATCACTATCTCTAGGTGACCCAAAACCTCATTTATCACCATATCTAAATCCCCAAAATCCTTTATGAAGTTCATCAAAGGAAAGTAAATCTATTGAATTAACAAAAAAGGGATCTCAACTTATGAATCCTTTCTCAAGCTCAACATAAGAGAATTACCCAATCAATTAATGTAATCAATCAAACCCAAGTGATAAATTGCTCAAAATAGACATTAGTTAATCAAATAAACATCAAATGTAAGAGTAAATTAGGGTACAACCCTTTAATTACAATTCAAATTAATGAAAAGAAACAACCACAACTCAAATCAAAGAAGGAAAAAGAGGAAACTCATAGAGAAGATATCTCTTCTAGTTTGCAAGCTTGATTTGGGGTTGTTCCTTCTTTCTCAATTCTGCCTTGATCTTTTCTTCTCTTCTCTTCCTTGTGTTCTAAGGGATCTCTTTGCGTATTTCATGGATGGATCTCTTTCTTAAATAACCTAGAAAAGCAGTATTTATAGGTTCCTTCATGAATCCCTAGAAATCTACAGAATAATAGGTAATCGACAATGTTGCACAGTTCCGTGGAAGATGGCCTGCAAGGCCCCGTAAATAATTTGATCCTCCAATTTTAGCACAAAATGAAGTTGTGGGATTAACTATTGCTATGTGCTGAATTGGTACATGATGATTTGGATGACAACCAACATGCTATTGTGAAGCTCCAGATGTTCTGTATTTTCTTCACTTGATGACACACGACGATGTGCAAGCTGAAGGTACGATGCTATTGATGACTGAAATATTAACTTTTAAAGTTCTGTTGTCGCACGGTGGTTTGTTAAATGATGGGTACGGCTGTGTGACACTTCATTTTGATTCTTTTCAGTCTTTTATCCTTAAATCCTTATCTATTCATCAACATTCTCATCCTACATAAAAGAAGAAGAAAGTGAGGGATTAAATTCCAATCTACAATGGATTTTTTTCACAATTTAAGAACAAATAATGTATAAAATATATATGCAATGAACCCTCATCACTCTCCCATATATCATCAAGTAAAGTATCAAAATTAAAAGTCCTCCAAGCATAAAGCATAAGAATCAAGAGTTGATTTTTGGAATAATGACTGCTATTGGAAAATATACTCATTTTTCCATTGAGATAAGAATTTAGCTCAAGATCATTCAATTAGGCTAAACTCGTGTAAATATATGTATTTGAAGAGACAAAACTAAAGCTATCAAAGTTAGGTTAAACAAGTTTACATGTATTCAACTAGTGTCATCCCATTTCCCAAGTCAAGAATATGACTCAAGTGATCCATATAAGAAGGGAATGATGAGTTACTTAAGTTCTTTTACTTCCAAAAGCTACTGCAGTCCAAGTATTAAATAGAGAATTGGTCTATATGCTCACTTTTGCAAGGTAATATAATTTCCTAATTAAGATAAAATGAGAAATTTTCATCTTTTATACTACCCTCTAATCTCATTTTCTTTCTATGGAAAGGTAATGTAATTTCCTAACAAAGATAAAATGAGAGATTTTCCTTATTACTTACTTTACTCATTTCTTTCGTGATTTTGCTTCAGTCAATATTTACTAAAATAGGGAACAAGGACAAGCTAGAAGATCATAAAATATACATATGTTGAAATTCCTTACATAAATTTTATCACTAGTTTCTCATCCAATTCTAAGAAATAAATATCACCATGTTTGTCAAATCATAGACAAGGTTAAGCTAAATTCTCAAGATCTAATCTATATCACATCAAATATACATAATTACCTTAGAATATTCAATCAAAATAAACTCATTCCAAATTCTCATGTTAAGAGAAAAAGAATAGCAGTTCCAAAAGCATGTTAAAATAAGCCAAAAATCGAAAAACATTTAGCTCAAGATTTTAAAAACTAATTCCAACCCATAAATAAAACCTATAAATGATTTTGCAAAAAATATATTCTAATCTCTTCTCCCCCACGCTTAAAATGGATAATGTCCTCATTGGCCAACAAAAATTGCATTGTAAATGTATGCAGTAGGACTGAAAATAATATTAAAAAGGAAAGAATGAAGGTAATACTCCCCGGGTGAATAAAATCTCAAATTTTGTATTGAAGAGAAGTTGGATTAAGATTTTTAGCATCCAATAAAGATTATATCTATAGTCCTCCAAAAGAAATAAGTATTAGTAAGTATGCAATTAAATAAAACTAAATAAAGGTAAACTACAGAAGAAATATCCATAAAGAACAGAACAAGATAACTCTTATCCCTAATATGGCCTACGGCCTCCATGGCTGCCTTGCTCAGCTTATCAAGTCCCAATAGCTATATCTCTTTAGTCTATCCAACATAGTGCATAAGAAAGTATTTGAAGTGGATTGCTAAGTACGAATTGTATCTAGCTTTGCTCCCACATTTCAAATCTCAGTCTGGACCATCTCCAACTACTCCCTATGCCCATCAAATGTTTGGCCCTTCTTCTTTAGGAGACCCATCATATGCTCCATCATCTACTGCTGCACTCTACTATGCTATGTGTCCCAAAGTGCGTGGATGGTTTTTGGTGAGTGTGGCAAAGTGCATGCGCATCTTTGCCTAGAAATCAACAATGGTAGTAGGTAATCTAATATTAGTCCTCTTTGCTCTGGAAGACTCAGCTTTAGTAGGGTCTGTAGCTAGGGGTTGCTATTGTGTTAGAGGTAGTCGTCTCTTGCCTGCTTGCTCTATAAATTGACTAGAAGTTAGCCACCTTTTGTCATTTTCGTCGTAGCTATAACCACAACCGACTAACGTCGTATTTGTAACAATCTTAGTGGTAGTAGTTGTTGATGTCACCTCACCCATTGTAGGCAGATGAAAATTCTTAAGGATCTTGATGATAACAAGAGGGAAGGCAAAGGCTTTAGCAGAGTGGGTAGAAAATACCACATCTCATATGTAAGAGATAATGAGGGAATCTAATGGAATGTTATGGGCCTAAATTAGCTTGCTAAACTGATAAATATCTATTAATCTGCCCTCATTGAATCCACTAGATCTAGGCGTAACATAAAAGGCCAGTAAATTTACAACCATTCTGCACTATGGGGGAGATTTGTAACAGTCAAAATCTTATATATGCCAGTAGTCTAGTATACCAAATGTAGCTCTACTCTGGCCTTAACAAACTACCAATCCGCATCATACACCACCTTTTTGTTATAAGTATCTATATCTAACATGCTTTCTCATCTCTCATTCCTAGAATGGTAGCCAAAAGCTCTCTAGTAAGGCTAACGTGAACACCATTGACTATGGTATCTATATTCCTCAGATTATTCTACTTTATAGCCTCCATTTTTGCATAAAATTGTTTGACCAAATTTGGATAATAAGTACCGTTTAAGCCTAGAATGGGCCCCATTTCTAACCTACCTGAACGTATGAGAAATCTTAAGCTCATAGTCCAGGACTAGTTCAATGGTCCCTTCTTCCTCCCCTCCATCTTCTCAAAGCATTCTTTGTTCTCATCATTGGCAAATCTAATAGAAAAAGTTGAATGATATTGGGTGAAGGATGATGCCTTACTTCCTCTGGAAGAAAGTTTGGTAGCTATATACTTTGGAGCTATAGATTGGATAGGAGAATAAAAGAGAGAAAAGAAAAGGGAAGGGAAGTAAAGAAGATGAAAAAAAAGGTAAGATAGATGGTCAAAGGAAAAATGGCTGACTTAGTACACATGTCTCAACTCAACAACTCCTACTCAACCAATATATTCCATCATCAATCAATTAATAGAACAACACAATCCTCTCCACAATATCCACCATAAATTAACAATCCAAACCAATATACTCAGTAAATTACCCTTGCTCCTAAACTCTTTTAAATTCTAATCCTCTTTTTCGCAAACCACAATGCAAAATCAACAATACAACCACTCGACAAATCCAAAATATCTTAGCTTAGCTCAATTATATAAACCAATCAAAATACATATACTAACCCACCAATCAATACAAATTCAATGTAAGTCCATAACCATTACTTAATTAAAACAGCTAGCTATTCCAAAAACAGGAATTCAGAGCACAATCCCAACAAAATAAATCAAAGATAGTTTAGCACAAGCTCAATCACCTCAAGAAACCACACTTTTATCAACTCATTCAATATATATTTTCCCAAGAGAAGCTTAAAAAACCCAAAATAGCTCAACTCAAATCACTTCAATAGTTATCAACAAAACTCCTCTTTTTAGATTAGTAGTACCAATCCCATTTTCTAACCAAACAAAATAGTCAATACGTATAAGCATAATGAAGAATTCATTCACAATATCATTGACTAAGCAATATAGAAGATAGTTAACAAGCAATTCCTCAAGCTACACATAGAACTGAGTACACTTAATTTGCTCAAGGTTTATAAGTCACCTCGTGAAGCACGAAAATTCTCATGTTGCACAATTTGAAATACTAGCTCGAAGTGCAATCGGATTATGAAATTTCTATCACCAATCTTAAAATCTTACCTAAAGTTGTTTCCCCATAGCTTCTGATGCGGTAAATTAAAAAAAGTGGCGAAAGATAGTAGCTAAGTAGTAGGGTTTGATTGATTGAGTGATATAAAAGGGAAAGAGTCAATTGATTTTGAACAAAAGTAAATATTCAAAATTTGTGGGAAATATGACTATAAGGAGGGATTTAAACTGTGGGTACAATAAATGGATGCACGATGATGGTGGATTTGAAGAACAGAGTAACCAACGTCAAAGGGTTTTGAAGAAATGGGAAAATTACAAAAGAATAAGTGTTTTATTTCTTTTGAAATCTAAAATTGAATGCACCGTAAAAGCTAGTATGCATGTCATCATTGAGCATAGAAGTTTGACACCTGAAATCAAAACGACGTTGTTAATATTATGAACAGGTACACGATGTCGTGTAGCATAACTGCCATAGTGCCATGCATAACTTTATGCACTTTGAAATTTTTAGTGAAACGATAGCATTTTCGTTCTAATAGACTGCATGGCAACGTTATGAATGATGTACATGCTGATGTGTATTCCCAAAACCTTCAATTTTTCTATAGTATTTAAGGGCACGTCACCATGAGGTATGAGCTCTACCTCTCCGTGCACTTCCAAACAATGAAAAAATACATCATTTTTTATTTTATATATATATATATATATATATATATATATATATAATTAGAAGACTCAACAGAAGATGACAAAGCAAAGTAATGCCTCAAAACCTAACAAATTAAACAAGGCAAAAATGTCTAACAAATACTTATTAACCGTAATCACTAAAAACAGAATAAAACTAAAACAACTAAAACTAAACATTTTTTCAAGTGCAAAGCATAGTTGAGGAAGGGATCAAGGTTTTTCACATTCATCACATGAATTGCCTTTAGTGTTTCTAGGCATAGTTCCCATCGATCTCTCAGTAAGCATCTTTGCAAGTTGTCCAATTTGGTTTTCAAGGTTGTGAATTGAAGCTTCTTGGCTTCTCATGGATCCTCAACACCTTAAAAGTGAGAATCAATGGAAGTCACCAACTTAGCAACTAAATCTTCCAAAATATTGCTTTGATTGTTCTTGTGGAAGTGGTGGAGATTGTGGTGCACAGAATGGTAGAGAGGCTTTGGTTATTGGAGCATAATTAGCTTAACCACCTTGAAGTTTTCCATGGGTTTATCTTTGATTATTTCAAGAAATGTTTGGATGATTTCTCCAATTAGGATTGTAAGTATTACCGAAAGAAATGTTCTTGTCTTCCATTCCCCATATAACCTACATGTTCAACGAGTTGTTCACTTCCAACTCCTATTCCTTGATATTCATGATTAGGGTGTCCTCCCCCCACAAAAGTCACACATTATAACCCGTTTGGTAGATTAGACATTCATCTTATTCACTTTCTTTGTAAGTGCCTCCAACTTGGCTTTTAAAGATGCCATTTTATCCACATTATGCATTCTTTGACTTTTTACCTTTTATCTTTACATTCCCCAAGAATGGTTGTTTAATGAGATATGTTCCATTAAATCAAAAAGCTCGTCTAGTGTGAAACCCCAGTCGGAACCAACCATAGAGTAAGGGGGTTGGGATACATATTATATTTTATTACATGTTTAAATGTATTTTTATATGATTTTATGTGCTTTGAATTTCTGTTTTATAGTATAGAGGGCTGAATTATGATTATTGAGAAAGAAGGGTAAAATGGTAATTTTTGGTTGAGGTGAAAATAGGGAGATATCTTGAGGATTAAATAGGAAAAATATTTTAGATAGAAAATAAAAACAAGAGTTGTTGTGGTTAGAGCATTGGAATTAATTCTTGAGGTCTTGGATTCAATTCCATCGTGGTGCTTTAGTATGATTAAATTTTATTTTTTCTTGGGAAGGGGTATTTTCGGCCTTAAGTGCCTTAGCATAGGGTAGAGGTGTTGTCCTAGGGGAGACATGATAGGAGTACTCTAATCCTATTCTTGTGCCTACTCAAAAATTTCCCAAGAGAATTCATTTCTTCTTGATCTTTAATTTCTCCTAATTCTCAATTCATTAGATTGGTCACATTTGTTCTAGCCAATTTCATTCCAGAAATTACAGTAAAGTTCTGTGGCTTTGAAGGTTCAAAAAGTCTTAGTAAAAGACATCTTATGGTCTGAAAAAGTGGAAGATTCCAAGAGAATAAATTCCTCTAGTGAACCTTCTAAAATTTCACTCTAGCTAGGTTCATTTTCCTTCATGTCATCAACTGAAATTTTTCCAGCTTCTTGTGCCTTCAAGGTGTCAAAATTCTCAGCCATTATTGCCTCCCAAATGCTGCCAAAAAATGGCTCTTTATATCAGCTTGCAATCTGGAATTTCGTGGTTAATTTCGAGCTGCACAAATGCTATGCAAAACTAGAAAAATTTTAGGCAAATTCGCAACTTTGGTGGTCCTAAACCAAGCTGTTTTCCTCCAGTTTTCTTCCAGCTCCTTAGCCACATTTTTCCTCCATGAAGAAAGAAGGCTGGAAACCAGCCATGAAAGGCCTCTAAAATTCCCTTCAAACTCTCTGCAACCTAGATGGAAAATGGCAGCCGAAACTGCCCAAAAAAATTCCAGCAATGGCAAAAATTTTGTATAGGAAAATTTCTAGCTTTGTTTCCTAATTCATCCTTGGCCAAAACTTCAGCTTTCTTCTGCACAAACCACTCTTAAACAACCATGATCAGAACTCCATTGTCTTCCGCAAGCTCCTACATGAAAATCAGACATGGCTGCCCGAAAATCTCTCCAACAAATCTTTGCAATCATGCTTTGATTAGATACCAAAATTCCAGCAACATTAATTTAGCAACCTTCCATAAAATGTTCCTCAACCAACCAGACTTATTCTACAGCATTTCACTCCATCTTTTCAGCCACCATTACCCCTCTTCA
This sequence comes from Voacanga thouarsii, assembly GCA_026120185.1. NCBI lineage: Eukaryota > Viridiplantae > Streptophyta > Magnoliopsida > Gentianales > Apocynaceae > Voacanga > Voacanga thouarsii. Next base: position 1,414,915 of record JANUWF010001174.1, read on the forward strand.
ATCAACTTTCACCCAGCAGAAACACTGCACAGCAATTCGGCCATAGCAGCTTCCCAAAAGCTCTCCAATGATCAAAGATATTCTTGCTATATTTAGTTTCCAAATTTTGTTCCTTATGATATTCTTTTAGGATTTCAACAACTAGCCTTTCCTTTTTCCTTCCAAACTAGAAATTATCTACCAAAACCCTACAAACAATTCAGCCATCCCTAATCCTTCAGAATTTTGGTAGCTTCAAATCAAAACCTCTCTGCTTTCTTCAACTTTCAAGAACACATAGCACACCAAGAACACCTACTCCTTCCTTTTGCCTAATACCCCTCCAAATCACTTCAAAATTCTTCTAAAAACTCCAGAATTCATCTACTCATTGCCTTGAGTCCATCCATGCCATTTTTAACATCAAACTTTAAAATCCAACTTGCTTTTTTGGATAAAAAACCAAAATTTTTGTAAAGGATCAAGAACACCTTCAAGGTAGGTTTGTTCTAACAACTTCATCTTCTCTAATCTTTGATCTCTAATGAATATTTATATGAATAAACATGCTAATGGACTCTCTCTCTCTCTCTCTCTCTCTCTCTCTCTCTCTCTCTCTCAGTTAAACCTCTCTCCTTCTTGGCCGAATGGCTTCTTCACCGATAGCCATGCTTTCTTCATCTTCCTTGGACGCATCTAGTCATCTAGGAGTTGAGATCCATTTGAAACTCCTTCAAGGTACTCATCAATCAAGTAAGTCCCTTCAACCCTCTTTTTAGGCTCTAGATTCATGTCTCTAGGATGATATTGGAAGGAGATGGACTATGAGTGTGGTTGAAGCATGTGTTGTTGTGATGAGTTGAAATTGAAGCATGTATATATGTATGAATATGATGGAGATGGGATTTATGCATGAGTTGTTTATCTTGGATGATATTATGATGTTTTAGGGTTTAATGCATGTCTCCATGTTGAGAGTGATATATGTGATCAAGCATGTTAGAGATTATGTCACTGTTGGTGAATAGGATTTATATTCAAGTATGATTATTGAAGCCATGATTATGTTTATGCTAGTAAAGGTTGGATCATGCCTTGATAAATTTAGATATATGCTTTTATTCATGATTTGGACGATTTGATGAATTGGAGGGAGTGTATGTTCATGATTGTGGTTAGCAATAGAATTATGAGCATGACCTAGTTGTCCCTAAGCTGATTTTATTTCTTCAATAAAAATATTTAATATTATGATTTTTGGCTAGTAATTTTGAAAAACCCTAGGAATGGTAGATTTGGATTATTATATATATAATAAGGATATTTTAGTCAAATAAATAATAGCTTTTGCTAGAAAAATAAAATATATAGATATTATATAAAATGATAAAGCCTTTTATGAAAATAATCATATCAAGTAAAATATTTATTATTAAAATTTAATTATTATCTTTTAACAAAAAAACTATTAAAAATTATTTGCAATCTTTCAATCAAGACTCATTAAACTTTATTTTTAACTAATTTTAATTATCAATTACTTTCCAGCAATTAATTATTAATAAATTATTATTTTACCTAATACCACCTAGGACCCTTCATCAAATAAACTCTAAATTATTTTAGCAAGATTTAACCCTTCAACTTATTAGTACCTATTTTCCAAAACACTAATTATTTTAAAATATCAAATTAGCCTTGGCTTGTAAACCTTTTAATTCATTATTTGGCCTTAAAGCTTGGGACACTAGAATCATGGTAGTAGTGAGTTGAGTTAGTTTTATTTGTGAAAGTGGATTTTGGCATGAGTTTGATTGTGGTTTATATTTACCCCATGTGGGATTAGGTAAGCTGTTGAAGACATTTATTGTGAGCAAGGATCATGTAAGCTCCTGTATAAAACCTGTTTGATGCAAAAATGATTTTTTTTAATGGAAAGCCAAATTTAGAGTGCAAGAACACTCATTTCTGTAAAGGCAATTGAGGATTGACTCCTTTCTTATTTTAGTCAAATGAATTATTTGAAAATCAATAAGCAAATTTACTCAAACTTAAAACTCGTTCTAAAACTGATTTTGACAAGGACTTTGGAGACCCTTAATTGCCATTTTCATGTGAAACTATGTTTTGTTCATTTTTTTCCCAAGTAGGATAAGTTACGTTGACTACTTAATAAGGGTAAGCTAGTAGTACTAGTTTTGAAGAGCAAGAGTAAGTCTTCTGGCAGGTGGCCACCTTCAGAAGATGAACTCAACTTAGAGAAACGTCAGTACTACTTAGTCATGCCGGTCCGAGCTAGAAGTTTTTATTTCAGTCAAGTGACTGTGTTTTTCCGGAATGGACACCCGGTTATTGTTTGGTTATAGAAAAGGAGAAGTATCTTGCCCAGTAGGCCAATCACCTACCTTTTGTCAGTCTGCACAAAGTGTCGGCATTCTGACCAGTTATGGGGCCCAACATGTGGTAACCCATGACCCTTTCTTTTGAGTAGTTAATTTTAATTATTATGTATGGCGGGAAAAACCAAAACGCCACTCTTGGTTTTAACTAATATTTATTGCTTGCCAGTATTTATCTTATAAAGATTTTATACTTTGCATTCACGAAGTGTTTTCATTCGACACTCAAAGCACACATGGACTTACTGAGATTTTTATCTCATCACCTTTTTTACCATGATTTCAAGTCGATCCTACTGTGGGGATGAGTAGCTAGAGATTGCCTGCTTTGGAAGATTTTCTAATAATTTATTTTGTGTAATGCTTTGGGGAGATGATAGTGGATAAATTTTATTATGGATTTGTTTTTTGTATTCTTGGGTTTATTCTTGGATTTATTCTTGGGTTGTAATAAATTTTAAGTTAAGATATCATTTTTATTCCGCTATTTTGATTGTGTGACCTAGTTATAAAGACCCCTTGTCCTTTGGAAGAGGTGACATCCCCGGCCATAGCGGGCCTAGGTAGCGGGGTGTTACATCTAGGCTCTTCGAAGAAGTAGTTCCCCCTGATGAAGCATCAACCATTTATTTGGCAGAAAAACTTAACCTATTATAGAAAGTTAATATTTGCAAACAAAGATCAAAACCATGATGACGACATTTTCTAATCAGCTCCTTAAACCTTTCCCAAGCATCATTAATTATTTCAACATCTAATTGGAAAAATGAGAAAATATAATTCCATAGCTTGGTTAGTCTAGCAGGGGGCAAATATTTAGGAAGAAAATATTTAGCCAACTAATCCTAAATGGTAATAGAACCAAAAGATAAGGACTTCAACTAGGATTTTGCTCGATTTCTCAAAGAAAAAGGAAACAGCCTTAATTGTATGGCATCACCAAATACCCCATTAAGCTAAGTGTGTCAAAAATCTCCAAGAAAGTTGCTAAATCAATAATAGGGTCCTTATCTAATACTCCATCAAATTAAACCATCTGTTGTATCATTTGGATAAAATTAGGATTAATTTCAAAGTTATATGCATCCACATAAGGTCTCACAATACTCCAATTTGTTCATGAAAATATAGGTTTAGCGTAATCACTAATTGTTCTTCCCCCATTACCATTACTATTCCAATTACCACCTTGATTGACTTCTATTTTCTTATCCAATTCATTCGAAAGGTCTAGTGTTTTGAACGCTCTTCAAGACTCTTTGTTTTTCTCCTTATGCAACCTTTGAAAAGTCCTCTGAATCACACTATCAAACTCAGCTAACTTTTTATCACAATCTCTTTTATGCATATACAAGAAAATTATCCTACAAAATAAAGCGATGCTAACTTCAACTACAAATAATCCAACAATAAAACAAATCATGTTTAAATGAGATAGTTATAATAAGAATTGAAGTAAAAGAATCACAAGAAAAATATGTACAAAAGATTAATAAAACAATACTAAAACCAACTATCCTAAAATTGAAATTCAATTTGTTACCTAATAAAAATCAAAATTGAAAATATATACAGATAAAAATGATTGAATCAATAAAACTCAAGTGTTTTTGAAATAGTGACAATCAATCCCGAGCAATAGTGCCAAAAACTTGTTTGTTCATGAGTAGTTTGTGCCCTGTGTAGAAAATAGATTAAATGCTCAACTATGTTTTAAAATAAAATACGTCATATACACACATTTTGAGGCAAGTATATCCATCATGTAGTATAAAATGCAGTTGTTAAGTATTGAAGACCTTCAAGAATAGGATCAATTAGTCCTACTTCAACTTGAATTCTATTCTTTAATCAATCAAAGTAAAAAAGTGAAATGACTAACTATTTTATATTAAGGACAAGAGAGTACCACATGAATACATCAACCTAATTCTCAATGCAAAGAATAGAAGATCCCTAGAAAGATTTAACTGATAAAAGGAGATTATCCATGTAATTAAACAATAATTCCCCTAAGAATACTCTAATAATAAGCATCACTCAATCAATTGATATTAATTCCAAGCATTGGCAAGATTACCAAAATAAAGTAAAATTCATTATTTCTCAAGTAATGAATCTTTCACCTTAGGATCCAACTCATAAATATCACTATCATACAAATAAAACCCAAAAGTGCATAAAATTAAGGAAATCTAGTGACAGCTAAAAAGCCCTCGAATCCCTATCATTAGGCGACCCCAAAATCTCATTTATCACCAAGTTCTAAAACCCCCAAATCCTTTCTCAAGTTCATCAAGAGTAGAAAAAACTATTGAATTAACAAAAAAGGAAACCCAACTTATGAATCCTTTCTTAAGTTTAAAAAAAGAGAATTACCCCATCAATCAATTCAATTAATTAAACCTAAGTGATAAATTGCTCAAAATAGACATCAATTAATCAAATAAAAATCAATTACAAGAGTAAATTAGGGTACAACCCTTTAATTATAATTCAAATCAATGAAATTTAACTACCACAACTCAAATTATAAAGGGAAAAAGAGGAAACTCATAGACAAGATCTCTTTTCTACTTTGCAAACTTGATTTTGGGCTACTTCTTCTTCCTCAATTCCTCTTTAATTTTCTCTTCTCTTCAAAACCTCTTCCTTGTTTTCCAAGGTGTTTTTCTTTGTATTTCTTGGGCAGTTCTCTCTCTTCAATGACCTAGAAATGCATCAATAAAAGGTTCCCTAATGAATCCTTAGAAATTTGCAGAACAAGGGGTAATATACGATATTGCACGGTGTCATGGAAGATAGCCTGCACAGTGTCATGCATGCTTTAATCCTCTAATTTTGCCTCAAAAGGAGATTATGGATTAACTATTGCTATGTGTTTGATAGGTGCATTTCCATATGGAGAACGACTAGTACGGTGCTGTGAAGCTCTAGATGTTCTACATTTTCTGTATCCTGATAACGCACGGCGATGTGCAAGCTAAGGGGCACAATGCCATTAACACCTAGAATATTAGCTTCTAAAGTTCTATAGCTAAATGGTGACGTATAGAATGATGGGCATGGTGCCATGTCACTTGTATTCGGCTACTTTTTAGCATTTTCCCCTTAAATCCTTATCTAATCTTCAACTTTCTTATCCTACATAAAATAAGAATAAAATAGGGGATTAAGTAGTAATCTAAAATGCCTTTTTCCACAATTTAAGCATAAATGATGTATACAATGAACACTCATTAACATACTTTGATCTTCCTCTAAGTATCTTGTATTGGTGCTTACTAGCACTTTTTGCTCCTTCGGATGATAAAAGTACCCACCTTTTGTTCCCTTTAGATACCTAACTAAGTAGAATAATTCTAATCTTGACTCTAACTTATCTTCCTTAATTAGTACATAGGTCGAACATCCCAATATTCTGAGATAATTTAGACTTAGCTTTCACCTAATCCACATCACATAGGTTATCTTAAGTACTAACTTGGAAGGTACCATGTTCTGAATGTAAGCCGTTTTTTCTACGACATATCCCAAACAAAAAAAAAAAAAAAAGGAAGAATCATATAAGATATCATGCTTTAGAAAATTCCGTCATTGTCCTACTCTTTCTCTTAGCTACTCCGTTCTACGGGGGTGTCCCAAGAGCACTAAGTTGGGATACTATCCTATAATGTACTATGCAATCCTTAAACTCACCTAGGATGAACTCTCCACTACAATCCAAACGAATTGTTTTAAATAGTTTGCTTGTTAGATACTCCACCTTAGCCTTATATTCTTTGAACCTGTCAAAAGAGTCAGACTTGCATCTCATTAGGTAAACATAATCATCTATTGTACAATTATCTGTGAATGTCATAAAGTACTCAAAATCTCCCCTTATTGGTGTGGATAAAGAACCCCATACATCAATGTGAACTATACTTAGTATCTTTTTGGCTCTCTCTAGCTTTTGGATAAAAGACCTCTTGGTTATCTTCCCCATGAGGCTAACCTTTCAAACTCAATGTGCCCAATAGCTATCACGGATTAACCTCTGAATCCTGGTTTAGTTAATATGACCCAATCTTAGATGCCATAATATGAGTCATTAACATTAGTCTTTCTCTTCATACTTATAGGTTCATTTTGAACGCTACTTACTTGATTGTTAATATCATTTATGAAGAATAAATTACTATACATCTGCCTAGTGTATAACACTTTTCCATTTCTACTAATAGTAATACCAAAATGGAAAGAAATAGAATAACTATGATTTATAAGCTTTGCAATTGAAATCAAATTCTATCTAAAGTCAGTTACATACAAAATATCCTTTAATAAAATTATTCTATTACAATAAAAAATAAGCTCAAGTTCTCCCATTGCTTGGGCCCATACTTGCGCTCCATTCCCTATGTTGAAACTATGCTTGCCCTTCTAAAGTCTTCCTATCTTCCAAAACTTTTGCGAGAAGTGACATATATGATCAGCAGCCCCAGAATCAACAATCCAAGTGGAAGCTGATCCAACAACAGATATATACTGTAGATAATAAGCATTACTTTTAGGGTTTTTCTTTGCCATATGATCTGGACATCCATTTTTCCAATGTCCCTTTTTGCCGCATTTGAAGTACATACCTTTGGGCTTGTATTTAGACAGGGATTTAGGTTGGGCCATTGGCGCTCTCTTCTTTTTGAATTTTCTGGGCTTGGGCCCAGTCCTTGAAGAAGATGATTGCTACATAGAATTTAGGTGTATAGAAATCATACACATTTAAATCCATCCCTATCCATGTTTAATTATAACATTAATCCCCAAATACAAATATGAGTAAGTATATTCATCGCAAGCATAGTATGGGAATTAAAGAGTATCAATCCTTAAGGAACAACAACCACTAGATACTATTCATTCATTATTTAACTAACCTAAAAAAGTGATGAAAGAAAAAAAAAGGAAAATAAAAAATATATATATACAACTCAAGGATGAAAATATATGCAATTTAGACAAATATTTTTGAAGACATGGCAATGAATTACTTAGCAAATATTACAATCATTTATTATCTTGGTATCGTAAAGGAATTAAAATAGATCTATTTCGTTTGCAATCCATGGAATCACTATCTTTTAGTAAAATTAGTGAACATATTCTGTCTCAACCAACTTACCGAAAAGATACATTAAAATCAATCCTTACATAAATCCCTATATTCTAGGTAATTTAAAGCCTTTTTTCAAGCAAGTTAACAAGAAAAATCAATCAATCAATTCCTTAATTAAAAAAAGTAATCAAATGCCAAAAATAATAATCAATTGATCAAAAAATTAAATTAACTCAAAATCATAAATCTAAGAATAATGTCAAACTACAATGAAAACATCAATCACATAGTGCTCAAGAAAAAGAAAACAAATGAAAGAAATAGGTACTCATAGATAAGCCCTCCAACTTCCAATGAAAAGTCCTCCTAAATCAATACTCCTTGAATGATAAATTTCTCTAGAGAAAATATTATATGGGTGCACTCTAAATATTTGTTTAACTCTCCATGTGTGCACCCATATTACATACGTGAATGAGATATATTTATAGCTACAAGAACTTCCTAAAAATCCTACACAAAGAAGAAGTAATTTCCTAATCTATATTCTAATTTCTAAAATCTGCATAGAATTCTCAAAGTCCTTCAACTTTAATTTACTAAGCCTGAGCTAAAGACTACCTGAGTTGAATCTTCCTGTTTTTGTTGAAGCTATTAAAAAACTGAGCCATAAATTCCCTTTTCCTTTTTAGATCCGAGCTAAGTTCCTGAGCCCGCAAGCCTTTGTGCCAAATTGCTTCTGAAACTGACTGAAGCCGCTTTTCTTCTACTGAGCTGTCAAACCACTTCTTTTTTCTTCTTCTCACAAAAGTCACCGAACTCAAGCCGCGGCTTCTTCTTTCCTTTTCCCGTTGCTGAACCGCAGCTCCCTCTTGTTGAAGATGGCTGTAGCTATTATACATCATGCCACAGTTGCTTTCTCTTTTTTTTTTTTTTTCCCTTTTTGTTTCTTTTGTTTATGAAGTTGGCTTATTTCTTCTTGATGTTGGCTCTCCCGGGCCAAGTTTCCTTCTCTACTTCTTTTGCCGAACCGCAACTCTTTTCTTGTGTTGGAGCCTCTTGTGTCATGTATTAATCCTCCCAAGGGTTGCATTAGTTTTTGGTAACAATTAAGTCACAGCACACATGACTCCTCCCACGGTTTGAACACCCTATTTCTAGGAAAATTTTCCTCTGTGTGTTATTTTTCCAGATGTGGAACAACACTGGTTCAGTGATTTTGAGCTGGTGCCAAGTCTCCCCTGCAATTTTTTAAATTAACTCTTATGCGTAAAATTTTGGGTGTATAAAAATCAATCAAATTTAAATCCATCACTAGCCAAGTTTTAATTAAAATATTCATCCCTAAATTACACATGAGTAAGTATACTCATTGAAAGCACAACATAGGGAATTAACGAGTATCGATCCTCAAGAAACGACTACCATTAGTTACCGTTCATTCATTGCTTATCCGACCCAATAAAGTTATAAGAGAATAATGAAGAAAAATATATACAACTACTGGATGAAAGAATATGAAATTTAGACAAATATTCTTGAAGACATGATCATGAATTACTTAGCAAATATCACAATCAATTATTATCTTGGAATCATGAAAGAATTAAAATAGACGCACTTCATTTGCAATCCATAGAATCACTATCCTCTAGTTAAATTAGTGAACAGATTTTGTCTCTACCAATTTATCCAAAAGATGCATAAAAATTAATCCTCGCATAAATCCTTGTATTCTAGAAGATTTAGAGCTTGAAATTAGACAATGAATCTATATTCTTGCAATCATCAACTAATCTTGATTACCCAAGTTCTTGACAATTAACCAAATTTTCAAGCAAGTTTAGAGAAAACAAATATGAAATTAATTAAATTGAAACAATTATCAACCCTCTTTTCATGCAAATTAACAATAAGAATCAATCAATCAATTCCTTAAATGAAACAAGTAATCAATGTTAGGATTTGTGGACTCCTAAACGCGAAAAATATCCACGAATCCCTTCCGAGGATCCAAGTAAACATTAAAAAGAATGTAGGTTTGTAGAATTACCTCTGTTTGGTGTAATTGATATCCTTCGATTTTGATTCTGTCACTGTACGTGCAACCCGAACGATCACCAAACCTTGCAGTGTGCGAACATTCTCTATCGGATACACACCGCAAACTCACTCGTTACCCGGGGAGTGCTAGCGCCTAGGGTATAAGAGGTTTTTTTCTGATCAATGGAGGCACGAATATTCTCAACAGAAATTGGCACACTCAAGAAGATGACTAGGGTTTTCTTAAAACCCCACTCCGAACCTCTTAGAGTCCAACCCTAATAATATCTTATCATATTTTAATTTAAATTCAAATTAAATTAAAACTGATATGATAAGATTCTACCATTATCTCGATAATTTAACTAATTAATTTACCGATACAGATTCTTATAATCTGGACATCATCTAGATACATCGAATGTTGACATATTTCCAAATTCATTGTATCTGGTAAATTTTCTAAGTTCAATTAACTTAGACATATTTCCAGATTCATCAAATCTGGTCACCAGAAAAATAACCTAACAAGTTCGCTTATTGTGTGACCCTATAGGTTCATTTAACACTGGCAGTATGCCTAAATCATATTTAAATGGCCCACAAGTTATAAGTGGTTTCTAGCAAAATATTATAACTATCCAGGTTAAATGAATATCGGTGATCTCTTTGAACCAAACTATAATTTTACATGCAGTCCTTTTATCACACGATATCCAGATTAAGCATAAGGTACGGAGCATATCATCCTTATTAAGCTTAATCAATTATTTCTTGATTTCATAGTAGATTGTTCAAACAAATGATATCAATATCTTAGATTGATATATTTGAGCATGACCATACATTTTAACAGTCTAACTTATCAAGGGGCCCATGGATATCTTTCCCATAATTGAGAGGGACAAATTCCTTCACTATCAATCATATTCTTCTCATTGATTTATTCTATATCCAACAGTAGTCTAATTTATTATCTGATTAAAGACAATTTTAGACAATGTCAAAATACAGAATTTATCAAGTAGGAAACTATGATGAATTTAGGTCGAAGGACTTTTAATATTATTATGGCTAGAAAGTACTTATGACATGTTCCATGAAGTACTCTCACAGTGGGTCATGTCCAACATAATGTTCTCTAACATTTATTTATGTTTTGACTTGATATCACAAATATCCATGACCAGTAAAACATAGCCATCTAGTCACAAACATACTAATCTTAATTTATTATTGTTCCATTAATAATAAACGATTAGGGACAGGTTTAGAATAGTCATTGTATTCATTGTTGGGTTTTACTATCAAGTCACGTACTTGATGACCACAAAACAAAATGCACTATTCATGGAAAGGAAAGCCTCATATTATTATATAAAACATAGCGACAATAGTATAAGTACAAATTGACTCTAGGGCATATCCCCAACAATCAAATCCCAAGAAAAATAATTAATTGATCAAACGACTAAATTAACTCAAGAAATCATGAATCCCAAAATAATGTCAAATTATAATGAAAACATTAATCACATCATTATTCTAGAAAAAGAAAATAAAGGAAAAATACATAACTATAAACAAGCCCTCTTTCTTCTCCTTAAAGACCTTATTGAACAATGCCCTTGTATTAATAAATCTCCTCTTTTTATGATTGATTTGTTGCTTTGACCCTTGGATTCATGTGTTTCTCTTATGTTTTCCTTATTTAAATAGGCTCACAAAATGCCAAAATTTGTTTCCTAAGAGTTCTAGGCCAAGTACAAGTTGGAAAATCACAAAACTCTTAGGAAATTCCCAAATCCGCGTGTGAATAGGAAAATCACCATCTTGGAACAACCTTAAGCTAGCACCAGCCGTGCACTGTCGGCTCTAACGTACTCTATTTTTTAATGTTTTCCCCTACTTCCACCTTGGGCTGGCACTAGCTTTGTGGGACAAGGCAGGCACCGGCCATGCACTACAACAGTGACGATTTTCCATCATTTTCCCTTCGTTTTGCAATAATACACCTAAATACCTTTCCAAGGGTAAAATATCAAATATGAAGGAATATGACTAGTTATTTCAAGGAATGTATAACAAAATACCCTCAAATAACTAGGAAATTATTGATGAATCTAGCTCTTATCACATTCCCTCAAACATGAATCTTTGCTTGTCCTCAAGCAAAGTACATGAGATAAGGAAAAACAACACAAACTTTAAAAAACTTTAACTATAACAAAACCACAAGTCTCCTTCAAACTTTAGATATGACCTTGTCATTCTTTTAATCCATTGAAAATATTTACTAATTGAAGCACTAGAAAAGGCATACCAAAGCCCTCGACGTCAAGTTAAGCAAGTTTATACTTTAGTCTAAGAAAATTATTTCACTCCTCAAGCAAAAACGTAGATAATATAAATCATACAGGTTAAGCTATCTCCCAACTTAAGCATTAAAAACTCAAAAATTGCACAACTCAAGTAATGATTTAAGGAAAATACTCCACTTTTTTTTTCCCCCAAAGACTTAGGGAATTTGTTAGTGTTGTGCCCTAGAGGCAATCACTTGTACATTGTATATGACACATTTTATTTTAATAAAAGACATTTTTTATCTTATAGTTTCTTTTGTTTACTTTAAGTAATATAATTGTTTGATAAAGTCCCTAGTACAACATAGTGTTAAGGAAATCATGGTAGAGATCATGATATGAGATTCCTACTACACTGGATGGTGTTAGTACTTAAGTAGTCCCTAGTCATAGTATTAATAAGATAGGACATCATTAATATGTTAAGACTAGCATGTGTTAGACTTTCTGATTTGATCAGGTGGTGGTTCTCATAACTATAAGTATTGAGATACTTAAAGTTAACACATGGATGATTGTTAATGGAACAGGTTCATTGGATGACCTAGCTTTGAGATAATCACATGGATAACTATTTAGTGCCAGTGATATAATCTCAATATAGCAAACGTGCAAGTTTCCTTAGACTTGAGATCTCCAAGGTACTTTATTTGCTAAGCTTTGTACTTTGATTCCAATCTCCAGAGCTCGATCGAGGGCCATCTATGGGATGGATATTAGGTACATTGTGAGATAAATGAAAGTAGTTGAGAGGGTCAACAAAGGATTTACCACTCCTAATAGTAGGGGCGAATATCTCACGGCCACTTGTAGGAATTACTACTTGGAAAGTCCTTGGCCAAGACGATTGTGTATTGGAAATAGTTTTAATTGATACACATCTAGAGTAGTAGGTTACTGGTACAAGTACTAGTGTATTCGGGCCAAAATTAATTCTAGAGGGAGTTGGCATTAATTCCGTACTCCAAACTGAATGAAATATTGTATGGTGAAAGGAGTTAATTGTACTGAAGTTTGTTATTGAAGGTTAATGTCAAGCCACTTGACTTCTTGGACTCTTGGGTGGTCATGATATGTTGCTAGATACCGCTCAAGATTTGGGGATATGGGTTTATTAATTGATGAATTTAAAAACCAATCTTGATTTGAATTAGTATGATTAATTCTAATTAATTATAGATTATTAATCTCAAAGACGTTTGGATTAATTCATGTTGTCTACCAATTCTGGGACACCTAATAAGTTACACACAATAGAGGATTATATACTGAAGATGTTATTTGATAATATAGAGGGGTTAATTGCGAGAAAGAGAAGTTGTTGTAGACAAATTATAATTAGTTATAATTTGTGGTCCAAGTTGTAATTGCGAAAACTTGATGTTTCCAATTACAATTAGGAAATTCTAATTGTTTTAGAATTTCAGATTTTTAGTGGATTTTGGATCATATATTGGATATGCTTGAAACCCTAATATAGGGGTGATTCACACGAAAATAGGAGCCATAAAAACAAACGTCATCTCTCTCTCTCTCTCTCTCTCTCTCTCTCTCTCTCTCTCATTTTGTTGAAAATGAAAAAAGCCCTAGCCGACATCTTTTTCTGCTAGTACAGGAAATTTTGGTGCTTGAGTATTCCTCTATGTGGATTACTGTTTGAGATAATCACACACTGTCATTATAGTGGTTAGACGTTCAACCCACGTGGAGTTTGCACAAGAGGATTGCTGGATCGTGCCTCAACTTGAAGAAGAAATTTTGTTCTTCGAACGATCAAACAAAGGTAAAAAGTTGTTACCTTTATTATCTTTATGTTTTGTTTTCCACACATAGGCGGGTCCTGGGATGGTATCTCATTTCTTTTCCGCTGCGTCGTATAAGATCCGAGCCTGAGATACCCATTAGAATTAATATCTTCAAGTGAATGGATTTCTTTTCACATACTATATTAGCCCCCTTATAGTCATTATACATTTTTTTCTCATGACATTTCTCAACATTTGCTTTCTTTGCTCTTACTTACCTTTTTGCCTTCGGGATTCCCTTAAGCTAGTGCACCAAATAATACTTACTACTTCTCTCCATATTAGCCCACTTTTCAGCAAAAAGTCTTCAATAATAAAAAATAAGAGTGCCTTTGTCAACTAAAAAAAAAAAATTCCTCACAAAATAACGAAATTTTCCCCTCAATATATTTTAGTTTCCTCACATTCCTTGCTCATTACTCAAAGTCAGACAAATTTCAAATCCATAATACAAGAGTTAGTCAACAACTTTTCCTATATTCATCACATTATCCACTTTCAAACTAGATGAATATAATAACATTCAAATGTTAATGAATAAACAAGATTAATCAAATTCTCAAGACTTAATGCATCCAATCCAATGAACCAATTCATTGTTAATAAAAATACAATCAATTGAATGACAAAAATCATATCCCAAGTAAGAAAGATAACTACAACTCCATTGTAAGTCAAAGCAGTGAAAATTAAAATAATTCCAAAAATATTTAGCCAATGTAGCCCAAAAACTAGAGTAATGAAATAGATTTTCAATACTAAATTCTCGCCCCACACTTAAACTGGACATTGTCAACAATGGCAAAAAATATAACAATGAAAGCAAAGCCAATGGACCAAAATAAATAAGGCACTAAAGTATCGTGTAGCAGCATCTAGCACAAAGGTTCCTAAAACAAAACCCGTGACTTCGAAATTAAATGCAACCTAATTTTCATCGCCAAATTAAGGGAATGAGAATAGACTAGACTAGGAAGTGGGGTCTGAAGAGCCTGCCAATTTGACCATGGGGCAAGCATTCCACAAGATGATGGAGTTACTGCAAACTTTGTCAGAATGAATGAACTCGTAGTGGGAAGATGAAGCTTTGTAGAGATTTCTGAAGTTCCAACCTCCCACCTTCTTGGGAGAAGCCGAACAAGACTAAAAAGGAGAGTAGTGGGTAGAGCAGATGGGGGACATCTTTCCTACACTCCAAAACACTAAGAAGCGGATGGTAAAATTTACTGCATTTGGGCTGAGAGGGCCAGCTCGACCATGGTGGCAATGAGTCCAAGAAGACTGGGAATTAAAGTATCAAGACTAGACATGGGCCAACTTTGTGCAGGCATTCAGAGTAGAATATATCCCTCAGTAGATAGTGGAGAAAATGGAGGATGACTTCCAGAATCTGAAGTAAGGGAGTATGACCGTAGCTCAGTATGCTGCTCATTTTACCCAATTGTCAAAGTATTGCAAGAGGCGGGTAGATACTGAGTATAACTGAACTAGGCAATTTGTTAAGGGATTGAGGCAGGAGCTGAGAAGGGCTTTGGCACCTTCTCCATCGACAACTTATTCTGGGGCAATAAACGTAGCGACCTAGATAGAGAATGAGGATCGAAGCAGGATGGTACCGAAACTATTCCAGCCACCAAGGTAACCACCAGGACCCTTTCAGAGGCAGCAAGCTAATAAGAAACCTGCCTACCAGTAATAGCAGAATTGAGAAAAACAAGCATGAACAGCACCAACTGGTCCAACTCAGAATGTCCTGTCGTGCCGACACTATGGGAAAAAGGGTCATGTAGAGAAGAACTATTGGTCTAAGGGAGCTGAACAGAAATGCTACCATTCCTGAGATCCGATGCATCTATGAAATTCCTGCCCAAAACCACTTCGAATCTGGCAAGAAAACCCGGCTATTATAGGCAGTTTTTTAAAAGGTTCTCAATGCTTACATCTCTTATGACCGAATTGTTGAGAAAAGATGTACCCTTTGTTTGGAGTGAGAAATGAGAGAAGAGTTTCCAAAAGCTAAAGCGGAGGTTAATGACGGCTCCAGTGTTGAGTTTGCCAAAGGGAGATAAACCCTACACTTTGTATACTGATGTTTCTAAGAAAGGTTTAGGAGCAGTATTGATGTAGGATAGGAAGGTAATAGCCTATGCCTCTACAAAGTTGAAGCCTCACGAAGTTAATTATCTGACGCATGATTTTGAGCTGGCTTCTATTGTATTTACTTTGAAGAAATGGCGGCATTACTTATATGGAGCTGAGTATGAGGTGTTTATAGATAACAAGAGTCTGAAATATATCTTTACCCAGAAGGACAGGAATTTGAGATAGCGAAGATGGATGGAATTTCTAGAAGAATATCGTTGTCAAAATGGCCAACCCAGAAATATTGTTATCAAAACTACCACCCCAGAAAGGTTAACGTTGTTGTTGATGCCCTGAGTTGTAAAGTCAAAATGGCTAGACTGAGAGTGCAAGAGAATTAAGCAGTCCATGAGGTGTTGGATGGAAGGACAGAAGTGCAAGAAGAAAAAATTATCATTAGTAATCTAAGGTTAATACCGGAACTCAAGAAGGAAATTAATAAAGCACAACAAAGCAATGCGGAGTTTTAACTTTTCAAGAACAAATAACGTAAACAAGAAGGCAGTGAATTCTAGCAGGACAAGATGGGAGTGATGTATTTCTGAGATCATTTGTGTGTGCCTGATGAGCAACAACTGAAGGATGAGATTTTAGAGGAGGCGCATAGAAGTAAATTTGCTATTTATCCGAGAGAAGTAAAAATGTATCAGGATCTGAAGAAAACTTAGTGGTAGCCTGGAATAAAGAAGACATGGTGAAGTATGCCTTTATGTGCCTTACTTGTTAGAAAGTTAAAGCGAGCACAAAAAGTTGGTAAGATTCTTGCAAACTTTACCAATACCGAAGTGGAAATGAGAAGAGGTGACCATGGACATCATTACCGGACTACCTATGGCAAGGACCCAAAAGGATGCCATATGGGTAATGGTAGACAGATTGACTAAGTCAGTGAATTTTATACTGATGAACGTAAGGGATTCAATGGAGAAGTTAGCATAAACAAATGTGCGGGAGATAGTCATATTGCATGAAGTACATTCGAGTATTGTGTGCAATCAAGACTCAAGGATTACATCCCGATTTTGTAGCAAGTACCAAGAATCAATGGGTTCTCATCTAAAATTCAGTACGACAGCACACCCGCAAATCGATGGTCAGTCATAAAGGGTTATTCAGATATTGGAAGATTTGTTAAGAGCTTGCGTATTGGATTTTAAGGATAAGTGGAATGATTGTGTATCGTATGTGGAATTATCTTACAAATAACAGCTACTAATCTTCGATTGGAATGACCCTATATGAAGCGTTGTATAGATATAAGTGTCAAGTACATCTGTACTGGAGTTGGTCAGAAGACGGCCACATAAGAAAAACTGGAGAAGTCTACATTCAGGAAATCTTAGATATGGTGAAGCTGATCATAGAAAGGTTGATAGTGGCTCAAAGATGACAAAAAAGTTGTGCGGATAACAAGCGAAAGGAGCTAGAATTTTAGGTAGGAGACAGTGTGTTTTATGGTTGACTCCGAGTAGAGGAATTTTGAAGAATCCAAATGGTGGAAAGCTGAATATGAGATATTTAGGACCGTTTCCAATAACGGAAAGAATTGGAACCGGGGTGTATCAACTGGATTTACTGGATGGTTTGACGGGAATACACATTGTATTCCACGTGTCTTGGTTAAAGAAGTACAATGCCAACCTCATATATGTTTTGAATGACGGACCGCTGGTATTGCTACCCGACTTGAGCTACGTGGAAAAACTCGTCAAAATTTTAGACAAAAGTATCAAGACTCTTCGGAATAAGCTGATTCCTATGGTAAAGATATAGTGGAGGCATCATGGCACTCATGATGCCATGTGAGAAATAGAATAATCAGTGGAGAGGAAATATCTCGACTTGAGATAAAGGTACACGCTGACTTTTGGGGAAAAATTCTTCTACGGAGAGGAGGATGTAAAACCCCCCCTAAACCTACCCCAGAGTAAGAGAGATGGGGTGCATATAATATCATCTTTCATAAAATATATTCCTTGAATGATTTTGAATTTTGTTTGCCTTAATATGGTGGATTATGGGTTTTATGATTTATTTCTGCTTGTTGAGTAAAAAGGGTAAAACGATAATTTTACTTGAGATCGAAATAGGAAGATGGCTTGAGGATTAGATAAGAAGAGGATTTGGTTGAGAAAATAAGAACAAGGGTTAGTGTGGTTCAATGGTTAGAGCTTTGTGATTTAATCTCTAAGGTTTTGAGTTCAAATCCCATCACCTAAGTTTTATTCATATTTATCTTAACCAATGTTTGAATTTTCTTCTTTCTTACATTTCTTAAAGTAAGGAATACTATCTTAGGGAAGACATAATGGTAATGTCTTAACCATGTGATCTTTTCCTAAAAATAATTCTATAAGAATTTTTGTCTCCATTATTTTTGCAAGAATTGTCCTTACCACTTTGAATTTAAACTACTCCAAATTCTCCAATTCATTCTTATATCAATAAAAGTCTTGGTTAATTCCTTGCCTAGAATTTTGAAAAATTCCAACTCATGTGAAATAGGAGGTTGGCAGAAATTGTGGACGACAAATAGGAAGAGGTTCTAAATTAAATCACCATAGTTACTCCTTCCAAATCCTCGTTGTCTTCTTGTTCTTATTTTGGTTAAAATTTGGAAAAATTTCAAGATTTTTGTCATGGCTTGTTCTCAAAATTTACAGCCATGTTTCTCTACCTAATTCTTCAAAAGATCCCACCATCTTGTGTGAAGATAAAAGTAGAAACACTTTGGAATTTCGCAGCCTTACGAACTACACCAAACTTGAATGTTTTTTTTTCCCAGTAAACAAGCAATCTTTGGACATGAACAGGGAGCCATTCGTTAGTGCTCAAGAACACCTGAAGCTTTCTCCATTCATTTTCAAGATGGTGGCCGGAAAACCACCATTAATGGACCTTCAAATACTCCTAAATTCCAACTGCAAAATTGTTCCAAAGAGGACCCAAAATTCTGTACAAAACCACTTCAAATCCTAAGAGTTCTTACGCTAGAATTCTAGAAAAATTTCCAACTTTGGCTATCCTCTATTATGTCTAATTTTTGTCATGAAACTTCTTTATGTTTCAGCCATAATACAGCCATGGACAGAACCCCTTGGCTTCTCCATCTGCCTTTATCATTAGGACTCCAATTACATACCTTAAAACCCTCATATCTTCACTCCATTCAAAATTATTCAAACTTCAAAATTAATTCCAGATTTTTGTTCCAATACACATTCACCTAAATAGATAATAAAACCAGAAATTTGTCTGCTATATATCATAGCCATTTTTGGCCAGTCTAAAGCTGAAACAACTCTCCATTCCATGATCAAATCATAGCTAGTTCAGCCATACACCATTGAATGATAAGAAACCTTCAAAGAGCAAACACCATTACTCAAACCCTTACCTCAAACAACTCCACTTTTCTCTCAATTTGAAATTCGAAAAAGCTGAAACTCTATCTCTCTTTCTTGGATAACCGAAAGCCTCCACCTAAGCTATGCCATTCGGCTATCATTCACACACACACACACACAAGAAATCACTCTTTATCTCAAATTCTCTCAAAAACACCAAGAACACACACTAAGCTTCTTTAACCTTCAATCACCTCTATTCATCCCAAATCACTCCAGGAACATTCAAACCAACTAGGATTCGGTCCACACTCCCTCACACACCACTCCATAACTGATCTTCCATTTGAATTAAACACAAATTTTCGGTCAAGGACAACAAGAACATCAAGAATGTAACTTTAAACACCTAGGACCATCTTCATCTCATCATCATCATTTCAATATCATCCTAACCTCCTTCTCTCTCTCTCTCTCTCTCTCTCTTTCTCGGCCAAAACTTTGATGGCCATTCTTGGACTAACTATATGCTTTAGGATCACATTATGTTCGTTATGATGAAGAGCTTTATAGATGTTTTGATGTTTGATAGTTATTATGTCATCATTGTTGATTATGTCTTCATGATGTTACTTTTCAATAAATCCCTAGGTAATATTATGCCTAGTAGGATATCATCCTTATTGTGATGTATGTTAATTCATGTCTATTTTTGGATAACTCGACATGTTATTTGTTGAATCCATGAGTGGATGAATATGTATATGGATTTTCTCTAACAATAAAATTATGGCAAGAACTACTTTTATTATTTTAGAATTATTCTTGCTATTATTAATATACTTAATATTGTTATTCAATTTAATTTACTAAATTCAAAAAACACTAAGTAGTTTTGAAATTAAAGATTATTGAAAATATTATTATTTATTAGATAAATAAATAGTAATATTTTTATTAAATATAAATAATAAATATATTAGAATTAATTGATATGAAATGTCTTTTATATTCATATTATTATTAGTTAACCTTGCTAAAACCTTAATGTATACTCACAAATATTATTTATATTATAATAATTTATTTTTTATTAATTTTATTTATAATTTATTATTAAAATTATTTATACTTTATTATGAATTTTACTTATTATTTAAAATAATATTATTTATTGTTTATTTCCAATATTATTTAAGATTTATTATTAATAGTACCCGTTATTTATTACTAATTTATTTATTATTAATATTACTCATTATTTATTATTTGTTAATAAATAGGCAATAGAATGATTTATTATTTATTTATAACACCGATTTATTTTAACTTATAAAATTAATTTTATTTTATAAACTACTTTATCAACTAGTGTTAAAGCTTAAGGCATTGTTGTCATAGCTAGATGTTGTTGTAGCTAGTTGAACCTAGAAGTTATTTATTTAACGGAAGTGTTGTCTGGATATTGGACTTATACCATGTATTTACCCCAGGCAGGGTTAGGTTGCCTTGAATAACCTTGGAGGGCTATTGTACCCGGGATTAACAAAAGACCAAGGAAGTTTTTGTATAAAGCTGTTTGAGGATCGAAGTTACCTTGGCAAGTCAAGCATAAAGTATTCGAGAATTTGTACTGTAAATGCAATTCGGACAATTTTCCCTTTTATTTTCAATCAAGCAAACCATTTAAAGTTGAACAAGCAATTTTATACAAAATGCTAAACTTTTCCAAAAAACCAACTTTGACAAGAATTTTGGAAACCATAATTGCTATTTCAAAGAAAACCATTGTATGATATTTCTTTTCCAAAGTGGGACAACCACAATGTTGAGTACTCAAAAAGGGTAGACTATTAGGACTAGTTTTTGAAGGGTTAAGGTAAGTCTGTTAGTAGGTGGCCACTTCTGAGGGGTGAGTCCTTCTATGATAGGATGCTAGTCCTGTAGGTAGTACCGGTCTGAGCTAGCAAGTTCAGTCAAGTGGACTATGTTTCTCTTGAATGGGCAAGCAGTAAGTTTGGATGTAGAAATGGAGGAGTATCTCACCCGGTAGGTCGTACACCTACCATATGTCAGTGTGCACAATATGTGGCATCCTGAATGTTCTTTTGTCGTGGTAGACAAAGTGTGGTGCCTTGGCTACCTCTTTTAAGTGGTTGTATTTATTTTATGCAACAATGATTAGAAGTGGAAACACCACTCTTCAATTGTGAAATTTGTTTGAGACTTGCTAGCACTTTCATCATGAAAATTTCTCAACCTGCATACATCATCTGTTATTCTTGATACACTCAAAGCACACATGGGCTTATTGAGATTTATGTCTTACCACCTTTATACTATGCTTTAAGGTCGGTCCAACTGTGAAGGTTATTGATTAGAGATTACCTTTGCTTGAAAGATGCATTTCATTTCCTATGTATTTCATTTGAGAGACTTTAGCAGACATTTATTTATTTTTGGGAACTGTTCCTATATTATTTGAGTTGTAATAAGTTTTGATTTGGATTATTTCTTTCCTTTCTTTTGTGAGTCCTAGTTATAAAGACCCATATCCTATGGATGGGGCAACATCCCCGCCCTAATAGGGTACGTAGGTAGTACGGTGTTACACGTGTTATCAGAGACAAGGTTTAGGTAATTATTGATAGTATTTACTTTATTTCATTAATATTGAAATCTTTTGACTATTCTGAGTTGTTTACGTTGTAGGATGGCTGGAATGTATAGAACTTTGAGAAAGGGGCAGCAAAGGCATCCACCATTCCCTATATACCTGGAAGACATACCTGTGCCACAACCTGCACCGCAACATGTCATACATTTGGGAGAAAGCAGTGATGATGAGGTTCGGATTATTGAGCCACTCCCTATACCTGTAATCGACTTGATTACTGATAGTGAGAATGAGGATATTGATATGGAGTATGTCCGAAACCCACCTAGCCCCATGATTAATTTAACTGCTGATAGTGATGATCCGGGGAAGATAGACTATGAATCTCCACCTAGACCTTCTTTTGTACCCCTACCCAACCACGTTGAAACTGGGGAGAGTTCTAGTAGACCCGGGAATGAACTAATGGACTATAGGTTTGTGGATGGTGCAAGGATAGACTTTTCTAAGAATACTGGATGTTGGTTATATGATGCTAACACCGATGATTCTGATGAGGATTAGGGGCGAAGTTTTCCTATGAATAGGGAGTTATTATTTACTGTTTTCAATATACTCTTATGGTAGGGGTTCATTTATGTTTAATGTTTTATTTCAAAATTTATGCAAATAAGAATACCTTGGTATATTCCAATCTTGGAAAAAAAATACAAATATTTATACAAAGCTTGCATCCGATTTACTTTTACTTAAGTCTAAATATGAATGCATACCCATCTGTAATATTTTGAACTTCAATGCCTAACACATCAATTTGGGGCGATGGTTTAGAATAGCACCAAAGCGTCATGCACCAACAGCTAGTAGAAGTGATCCTGAAATAGAACCCGTGACTCCAGAATTCGATACAACCCAACTTCCATCGCCAAAATAAGGGGAATGAATTAACGGGAGCAATAAGTTGGGTCTGAAGAGCCTGCTAATGTGACCATGGAACAAGAATTCTATAAGATGTTAGAGATACTGCAAACTTTGTCAGAACAAAGGAACCCCAAGAGGGAAGACGAAGCTTTGGAGAAGTTTCTAAAGTTCCAACTTCCCACATTCTTTGGATATGCTGAACAAGACCAGAAAGTAGAGCAGTGGGTGGACAAGATAGAGGACATATTTGCCACACACCAATAAACTAAGAAGCGGATGGTAAGATTTACTATATTTAAGCTAAGAAGGCCAACTCAAGCATGGTGGAAGTGAGTCCAAGAAAACTCAGAATTAATGGATCAAGAATAGATGTGGGCTAATTTTATGGAGGCATTTAGAGCAGAATATATCCCTCCATGGATAGTGGAGAAAAGGAAGGACGAGTATCAGGGTCTAAAGCAATGGAGCATGATCATGGCTAAGTATACTACTCATTTTACCCAGTTGTCAAAATATTGCAAGAGGCTGGTAGATACCTAGCAAAATTGAACTAGGAAATTTGTCAAGGGATTAAGGCTGGAACTGAGAAGGGCTTTGGCACTTTCTCCACTAACGACTTATTCTGGGGCAGTAGACGCAGTGACTCGGATAGAGAACAAGGATTGAAGTAGGATAGTACCAAAAAACCGTTCTTACAATGGCAGAACATAGGAAAGTAAGCACGAATGGTATCGACTAGTCCTACACAGAATCTTCTGTTGTGCCAACACTGAAGGAAAAAGGGTCATTTAGATAAGAACTGTTGGTCTAAGGGAGCTGAATGGAAATGCAACAATTATGGACATCCGACGCATCTACGAAACGCCTACCTAAAACTGCTTTAAATTGGGCAAGGAAGCCCGACCCAGACCACGGAAGCTAATTAAGCCATTACTACCAGAGCCTCTAGAAGTGGAACTCAGAAGCAGCTAGTGAAAGCAAATGTTTTTACTCTTAACCGTTAGGAAGTTGGAGCAGATGCAGCGGTGGCGAAAGGTATGTTTGCTATCCAAGGTCGTTCAGTTAATGCATTGATAGATCTAGATCTACCCATTCCTATTTAAACAAGAATTGTGCATATCATTTGGGTTGGGATGGAGTAGAACTACCTTTTTACCTTGTTGGTAAGTAAGCCTTTAGGAAGAATGGAGCAAGCAGATCGGTATGTGCAGAGTTGTAAGATTAGAGTGCGAAAGAGAGCTTAGAGGGAGACTTGATAGTCTTAGCTATTGATGACTATGACCTAATTTTGGGTATGGATTAGCTAGCTAAGCATGAAGTTAAAGTAGACTATAAGAATAAGCCTGAGTAGTTCATTAGAACTGGATGTGATGTGCTGGAATTAAACGACAAGCGAGTAAAAGAGTTGAAGTTTCTAATAGTTAGAGCAAAAGCTCGGAAGTTGTTAAAGAAAGGATGCCAAGGATATTTGGCTTACGTGATAAATAAGCTAAAGGATTAGTGCACCCTAGAAAATACTGAAGTGGTAAAAGACTTTCCCAATGTATTTCCCGCAGAACTCACTTCTTTTCCTCCCACCCGAGAAGTTGAGTTCACCATATATCTAATTCTAGGTGTAGAAGTTGTATCTCGAACCCCATATCGGATAGCAGCAGCAGAGTTGAAGGAACTAAATGCACTTCTAGAAGAAATGTTGAAGCAAGGTAACATATGACCTAGCACGACACCTTGGGGGGCTCTAGTGCTATTTGTAATAAGAAAGACAGGACCTTGAGGTTGTGCATCAATTATCGGGGGTTAAATATTTTGTCCATCAAGAATAAATATCCCCTACCGTTAATTGATGAGCTAGTTAACCAGTTACAAGGCTCCAGTTGTTATTCCAAACTGTATTTGAGGTAGGGATATTATCAAGTACAGATGAAGGAGGAAGATATTCCCAAGACGTCCTTTAACACGAGATATAATCACTATAAGTTCGTAGTGATGTCTTTTAGAGTGACTAATGCACCGGTGATATTTATGAATTTGATGTATCGTATTTTCCAACCATACTTGGATAAGTTTATAGTGGTATTCATCGATAATAAACGTATATACTCCAAGAGTTCATAGGATTATGTAGTGCATGTAAAGCTGGTATTAGAAAAGCTAAGAGAGCACAAGCTTTAGGCCAAAATTTGCAAGTACGAGTTTTGGCTGGACAATATGTCATTGCTTGGCTATGTGGTGACCAAGGATGGAATTAAGATGGACCCAGTAAAAGTTGAAGCAGTTTCGATTTGGAGCAACCAGAGAACATCACTAAGATTTGAAGCTTCCTGAGATTGTCCGGCTATTATAGGTAGTTTATTAAAGGGTTCTCAATGCTACCATCACCTATGACTGGATTGTTGAGAAAGGATGTACCTTTTGTCTGAAGTAAGAAATGCGAAAAGAGTTTCCAAGAGCTAAAGTAGAGGTTAATAACGGCTCTAGTATTGAGTTTGCTAGAGAGAGATAAACCCTATGCTTTGTATACTGATGTTTCTAACAAAGGTTTGTGAGAGGTATTGATGTAGGATAGGAAGGTAATAAGCTATGGCTCTGGGAAGTTGAAGCCTCACGAAGTTAATTATTTGATGCATGATTTGGAGCTCGCTGCTACTGAATTTGCTTCAAATAAATGGCAACATTACTTGTATGGAGCCGAGTATAAGGTGTTCACAGATTACAAGAGTCTGAAATATATCGTTACCCAGAAGGACATGAATTTGAGGCACCGAAGATCGATAGAATTTCTGGAGGGATATCTTTGTCTTATCAACTCCCACCTCAAAAAGGCCAACATCATTGCTGATGCCCTGAGTCATGAAGTCAAAATAGCCAGACTGAGAGTGTAAGAGATTCAAGCAGTCCAAGTGGTGTTGGATAGAAGGACAAAACTGCAAGTAGAAAGGATTATCGTCAGTAATCTAAGGTTGATACCGGATCTCAGGTAGGATATCATCAAAGCATAGCAAATCAATGCAGAGTTTCAACTTATCAAAGACAAAGAACTTAAACGAGAAGGCAGTGAATTCTGGTAGGACGAGACGGGATTGATGTATTTCTAAGATCATTTGTGTGTTCCTGATGAGCAACAACTGAAGGATAAGATTTTAGAAGAGGCGCATAGAAGTTAATACGCTATTCATCCGGGAGAAGTAAAAATGTATTAGGATCTGAAGAAAGCTTATTGGTGGCCCGTAATGAAGAAGGACGTGGTGAAGTTTGTCTCCATGTGCCTTACCTGTCAGAAAGTTAAAGCGAGCACAAAAAGTCGGTAGGATTCTTGCAACCTTTACCGATATCGGAATGGAAATGGGAAGATGTGACCATGGACTTCATCACTAGACTACCTATGGCAAAGACCTAAAGGGATTCCATATAGGTAGTAGTAGACAGATTGATTAATTCAATACATTTTATGTTGACGAACGTATTAAATGGAGAAGTTAGCTAAAACATATATGCGGGAGATAGTAATATTGCATAAAGTACCTTCGAGTATAGTGGCTGACTGAGACGCGAGGATTACATCCCGATTTTGGGGAAAGTTCCAAGAATCAATAGGTTCTAATCTAAAATTCAGTACAATAGCACACATGCAAATCAATGGTCTATCAGAAAGGGTTATTCAGATATTGGAAGATATGTAAAGAGCTTGCGTATTGGATTTCTGGAATAAGTGGATTGATTGTGTACCGTATGCGGAATTTTCTTAAAATAATAGCTACCAATCTTCGATTGGAATGGCCCCATATGAAGCGTTGTTTGGACATAAGTGTCCAGTACCTCTATACTGGAGTTAGTCGGAAGATGGCCACAAAAGCAAATCTGGAGAAGTCTGCATTTACAAAATGTTAGATATGGTGAAGCTTATTAGAGAAATGTTGAAAGCAGCTCGAAGCTGACAAAAACGTCATGTAGATAATAGGCGAATAGAATTGGAATTCCAGGAAGGAGATAGTGTGTTTTTAAGGTTGACTTTGAGTAGAGGAATTTTGAAGCATCAAAATAGTGGAAAGCTGAATCGGAGATATTTGGGATCTTTTCCAATAACAAAAAGTATTGGAGTGGGGGCGTATCGACTGGATTTGCTCAATGATTTGATGGGAATACACACTGTATTCCATGAGTCTCGGTTGAAGAAGTACATTGCCGACCCCAAACTTGTTTTGAATGATGAACCGCTAGTATTGCAACCCGACTTGAGCTATATGGAGAAACTCGTCAAAATTTTGATCGAAGTGTTAAGTCTCTCGGGAATAAGCAGATTCGTATGGTAAAGGTACAGTGGGAGCATCATGATACTCACGATGCCACGTGACAAATAGAAGAATGGGTGGTGCGGAAATTTCCCGACTTGAGATAAAGGTGCATGCTGAATTTGTTGGGATTCGTGGACTCCTAAACGCGGAAACATCTATGAATCCCTCCCAAGGACCCAAGTAAACGATTAAGAAGATCTAAGCTTTAAGAGTTACCTCTAGTTGCTGTAATCGAAATCCTTCGATTCTGGTTGCGCTGTTGTACGTTCGACCCGAACAATCACCAGACGCTGCAGTATGCGAACGTCCTCTACGGATACACACCGCGAACTCACTCGATACCCGGGGAGTGCTAGCGCCTAGGGTTTGAGAGGTTTTTTTTTTCTCTGGTAGAGAATGGCACGAATGTTCTCAACCGAAAAATTGGACTATCGAAGGACGGCTAGGGTTTTCTTAAAAAACCCTCGAACCTCTTAGAGTCCAACCCTAATCATATCTTATCATATTCTAATTTAAATTCAAATTAAATTAAAACTGATATGATAAGATTCTGCCATTATCTCGGTAATTTAACTAATTATTTTACCGAGTCGATTCTTATAATCCGGATATCATCCGATTCATCGAACCTCGGTCACCGTAAAAATAACCTAACAAGTTCGCTTATTGTGTGACCCTATAGGTTCATTTAACACCGGCAACGTGCCTAAATCGTATTTAAATGGCCCATAAGTTATAAGCGGTTTCTAGCAAAACATTATAACTATCCAGGTTAAATGAAGATCGGTGATCTCTTTGAACCAAACCATAATTTTATATTTAGTCCCTTTGTCACACGATATCCGGATTAAGCATAAGGCACTGAGCATGTCATCCTTATTAAGCTTAATCAATTATTTCTTGATTTCATAGTAGATCTGTTCAAACAAATGATATCAATATCTTAGATTGATATATTTGAGCACGGCCATGCATTTTTTAACAGTCTAACTTATCAAGGGGCCCATGGATATCTCTCCCATAATTGAGAGGGACAAATTCCTTCACAATCAATCATATTCCTCTCCTTGATTTATTTTATATCCAACAAGTAGTCTAATTTATTATCTCGGTTAAAGACAACTTTAGACAATGTCAAAATATAGAATTTATCAAGTAAGAAACTATGATGAATTTAGGTCGAAGGAATTTCAATATTATTATGGCTAGAAAGTACTTATGACATATTCCATGAAGTACTCTCACAAGTGGGTCATGTCCAATACAATGTTCTCTAACATTTATTTATGTCTTGACTCGATATCACAAATATCCATGGCCAGTAAAACATAGCCATCAAGTCACAAACATACTAATCTTAATTTATTATTATTCCAATAATAATAATCGATCGAGGACAGACTTTAGAATAGTCATTGTATTCATTGTAGGGTTTTACTATCAAGTCACGTACTTGATGACCAACAAAACAAAACTCACTATTCATGGAAAGGAAAGCCTCATATTATTATATAAAACATAATGACAATTGTATAAGTACAAATTGACTCTAGGGCATATCCCCAACAGAATTTCGGGTCAAAAATCTTCTATGGAGGGGAGGGTGTAAAACCCCACCTAAACTTACCATAGAAGAAGAGGGATGGGGTGCATATCGTATCATCTTGCATAAAATATATTCTTTGAATGATTTTGTGTACCTTAGATTAGTGGATTATAGGTTATAAGATTTATTTGTGCTTGTTCAGTAAAAAGGGTAAAACAATAATTTTACTTGAGATCGAAATAGGAAGATGGCTTGAGGATTAGATAAGAAGAGGATTTGGTTGAGAAAATAAGAACAATAGTTATTGCAATTCAGTGGTTAGAGCTTTGTGATTCAATCTCTAAGGTCTTGAGTTCAAATTCCATCACCTAACTTTTATTCATATTTATCTTTGCAACGTTTGAATTTTCTTCTTTCATATATTTCATAAAGTTAGGAATATTATCTTAGGGAAGAGATAATGGCAATGTCTTAACCTTGTGATCTTGTCCTAAAATGAATTCTATAAGAATTTTTGTCTCCATTATTTTTGCAAGACTTGTGCTAACCTCTTTGAATTTAAACTACTTCTAATTCTTGAATTCATTTTTATATCCATAAAGTCTTGGTTAATTCCCTTATTGAAATTTCAATAAATTCTAGCTCTTGAGAAATAGGAGGTTGGCCAAAATTGTGGAGGAGAAATAGAAAGAGGTTCTAAATTAAATCACCATAGTTATTCCTTCAAGAACATTATTTTCTTCTTGTTCTTTATTTGGTTAGTATCTGTAAAATTTTCCAGATTTTCTTCATGGCTGGTTTTCAAAATTTACAGCCAAAGAA
This sequence comes from Voacanga thouarsii, assembly GCA_026120185.1. Classification (NCBI taxonomy): domain Eukaryota; kingdom Viridiplantae; phylum Streptophyta; class Magnoliopsida; order Gentianales; family Apocynaceae; genus Voacanga; species Voacanga thouarsii. Next base: position 1,444,289 of record JANUWF010001174.1, read on the forward strand.
CCCACCATCTTGTGTGAAGATAAAGCAAAAACACTTTGGAATTTCGCAACCTTACAAACTACACCAAATCAGAATTTTTTTTTCTAGCAAACAAGCAATCTTTGAACATGAACAAGGAGCCAATCGTTAGTAGTCAAGAACACTTGAAACTTTCTCCTTTCTTCTTCAAGATAGTGGCTGGAAAACCACCAGCAATGGACCTTCAAACACCCCTAAATTCTGACAGCAAATCTGTTCCAAAGAGGACCAAAAATTCTATACGAAACCACTTCAAATCATAAGAGTTCTTTACCTAGAATTCTAGAAAATTTTCCAGCTTTGCCTATCCTATGTTGAGTCCAATTTTCGTCATCAAACTTCTTCATGTTTCGGCCATAATGCAGCTGTGGACCGAACCCCTTGGCTTCTCCATCTACCTGTTAGTGTTATGCCCTAGAGGTAATCACTTGTACGTTGTATATGACACATTTTATTTTAATAAAAGGCATTATTTATCTTACAATTTCTTTTGTTAACTTTTATGTAATATAACTGTTAGATAAAGTCCCTAGCACAACATTGTGTTAAGAAAATCATAATAGAGATCATGATATGAGATTCCTATTACACTGTATAGTGTTTGTACTTAAAGAGTCCCTAGTCATAGTATTAATGGGATATGATATCATTAGTGCGTTAAGACTAGTATCTGTTAGACTTCTTGATTTGATCAAGTGGTGGTTCTCATATCCGTGAGTATTGAGATACTTAAAGTTAACACGTTGATGCTTGTTAATGGAATAAGTTCATTAGATGACCTAGGTATGAGATAATCACATGGATAACTATTTAGTGCCAGTGATATAGTCTCATTATCGCGAACGTGCAAGTATCCATAGACTTGAGATCTCCAAGATTCTTTGTTTGCTCAGTATTGTGCTTTGATTGTAATCTCTGGAGCCAGATCGAGGGCTGCCTATGGGATGGATATTGAGTACATTGTGAGGTAAACGAAAGTAGTTAAGAGGGTCAATAAAGGATTCACCACTCCTAATAGTAGGGACGAATATCTCACGGGCACTTGTAGGAATTACTACTCGAGAAGTCGTTGGCTTAGGCGACTATGTATTGGAAATAGTTTTAATTGATGCACATCTAGAGTAGTGGGTTCCTGGTACAAGTACTATTATATTCAGACCAAAATTAATATATTCTGGTGGGAGTTGGCACTAATTCCGTACTCCAAACTGAATTAGATATTATACGGTGAAAGGAGTTAATTGCGCTATAGTTTGTTATTGAAAGGTTTATGTTAAGACACTTAACTTCCTGGACTCTTGGGTGGTCATGATGTGTTGCTAGATACCGCTCATGATTTGAAAATATTGGTTTATTCATTCATCAATTAATAAACCAATCCTAATTAGAATTAATAAGATTAATTCTAATTAATTATAGATTATTAATCTCAAAGACGTTTGGATTAATTCATGTTCGCTACCAATTGACTGAGAAACATAATAGGTCACACACAATAGAGGAATATATACTCAAGATGTTATTTGATAATATAGTGAGGTTAATTGCGATAAAGAGAAGTTGTTGTGGATAAATTATAATTAGTTGTAATTTATGGTCCAAATTGTAATTGTGAGAACTTGATAGTTCCAATTACAATTAGGGAATTCTAACTGTTTTAGAATTGTCAATTGGAGGATTTTTCAACAGATTTTTCGTGTAATATATGGCAGATATATGCACACAATTCCTTGGCTGGAAGACACACAAAACCGCTTCCAAAACCATCTTCTCTCTCCCTCTCTCGTAGTTCTTGAGCAACCAAGAAAAACCTTAGCCACCATTGTTGTTTTCTGCTAGCACATAAACAACTTGGTGCTTGAGTGTGATCCTCTGTGTGGATTTCTATTAGAGATAATCACACATTGTGATTATTGTAGTTAGACGCTCAACTCTCATGGTGTTCGATCAAGAGGATTGTTAGATAGCACCTCGACTTGAAGAAGGACAAATTTTATTTTTCAGACGCTCAAAGAAAGGTAAATATGTTACCTTTGATCTCTTTATGTCTTGTTCTACACACATATGCAGATCCTGGGTTGGTATCTCTTCTATTTTTCCGCTACGCCATATATGATATGCGTGAGATACCCAACACTACCTTGATTATTAGGACTCTAATAATATATCTCAACACACTCATATCTTCGGTCTATTCGAAATTATTCAAACGTTAAGTTAAATTCCATATTTTTGTTCCATTACACACTCACCTAGCTAGATAATAAAACCTAAACATTTTCGGTTCTATCATAGCCATTTTTTGCCAGCCCAAAGCTGAAACAACTCTCCATTCCATGATCAAATCATAGCTAGTTTAGCCATACACCATTGAAGGACAAGAAACCTTCAAAGAGCAAACACTAATATTCAATCCTTTACCTCAAACACCACCACTTTTCACTCAATTTGAAATTTGAAAAAGCTGAAAATCTCTCTCTCCTTCTTGGATAACTGAAAGCCTCCACCTAAGCTAGGCTATTCAGCTATTATTCATACACACACACACACACACACACACACGAAATCACTCTCACTCTCAATTTCTCTAAAAAACACCAAGAACACACACTAAGCTTCTTCAACCTTCAATCACCTCTATTCATCCCAAATCACTCCATGAACCTTCAAACCAACTAGGATTCAGTCCATACTCCTTCATTGGCCACTCTATAACATCAACAACACCAAAGTTGATCTTCCATTCCAATTAAACACACCATTTCGGTAAAAAAAAAACATCATGAAGGTAACAATAAACACGTTGGACGTTCTTCAATATCATCCTAACCTCCTTCTCTATCTCTCTCTCTCTCTCTCTTTACCGAAACTTGAATGGCTATTCTTGGACTAACTATATACTTTAGGATCATTATATGTTCTATGAAACCCCAGTCAAAACTAACCCTAGAGTAAAGGGGGTTGTGATGCATATCATATTTTATTTCATAATTAAATATATTTTTATATGATTTTTATGTGCTTTGGATTTGAGTTTTATTGTCTTGAAGTATTGTTGATGAGTACTGTGTGAGAGGGGCAAAAAGGTAATTTTTGCCCGAGGTGAAAATAGGAAAATAGCTTGTGGATTGACTAGAAAATAATTTTTCTAGTGAAAATATCAATAAGAGTTGATGTGGTTTAGTGGTTAGAGCCTTAGAATTAATTATGGAAGTCTAGGGTTCAAATTCCATCATGGAAGCTTTAGCTTGATTAAATTTTATTTTTGCTTGGGAAGGAATAGTTTTGGCCTTATGAGCTTAGGGTAAGGTAGGGATGATGTCCTAAGAGAGAGACATGTTATGAGAAACCTCATTCCACTACCTTGCTCTACTCGAATTTCTTAAAGGGAATTCATTTTCCCTTGATCTTTGATTTTTCCTTAATTCTTAACTCCTTAGTTTAATCAAGATTTCTAGCCATCTTCTTTCCAAAAATTTTAGTAAAGTGCTAAGGTCTTGTAGGATCAAAATGTCTTAGTAAAAGACTTTTTATGGTCTAAAAAAGGTGGAAGAGTTGTGGGAAGTTCCAAGAGGAAAAATCCCTCTAGTGAGTTTGCTGAAAATTCTTTCTAGCTAGTTCGTCTTCTTTATTGGAATGAGCTGAAAATTTTCCAGCTTGTTGTGCCTTCAAAATGTCGAGTTTCTTAGCTAGCATTCCCTCTCAAATGCTGCCAGAAAAATGGTCTTTAGGATCAGTTTGTAATCTGAAATTCTTAGCCATTTTCGGACTACTTAAAGCTGGAGTAAAAGCAGGAAAAAAAATTCCTGTACAAATCACAGCTTTGAGAGTCCAAAACTAAACTGTTTTCTTCCAGATTTTGTTCAGTACCGTAGCCATGTTTTTCCTCTATGAAGAAGGCTGGAAATAAGTTTTGAATACCCCTAAAATTTTCCTTCAAACTCTCTGCACATTGGCTGGGAATGGCAGCCGAAAATCTTCCCAGGAAATACTGTTCAACGAAAAACTGTGCAGAAAATTTTCCAGCCTTGTTTCCAATTTCTCTCCCAGCCGAAACACCAACCTTATTCTGCAAAAACATTCCTTAAACCTCCAATAACAGAGCTCCACTGTTCCCCTTAAGCTTCTGCGTGAAATCCAGCAATGGCTACCCGAAAATCGCTCCACCAAATCCTTACAATTTTGCTTGATTGGTTTCCAAAATTCCAGCCATCTTTGTTTTGCAACCTTCCATAATATACCACTCCATTGACCAGACTTCTTCTTCATCATTGTGCACCTTAGTTTCGGCCACCCTAAGCTACCTTGAACCAGCTTTAATTCCTCAGAAAAATTGCTCAACCAGTTGGCCATAGGAGACCTTCAAAGCTCATCAATTATCAAGATATTCTAGAAATATTTAGTTTCCAAATTCACTACCTAAAAGTATTCTTCAAGGATTGTAACAACTAACCTTTCCTTTTCCCTTCCAAATTAGAGAAACAACTCCCTAAACCCTACAGAAATTCGGCCAGCCTAATTCCCTCAGAATTTTCAGCAGCTACACTACAATCTCTCAATTCCCTTCAATCTCCAAGAATACACACACTACACCAAGAACACCTACTACTTTCTTTCACCTAATACCCCTCCAAATCACTTCAAACCTTCACTAAAATCTCCAGATTTGACCTACTTACTGCTGTGAGTCCATCGACACCATTTATAATATCAAACTCCTCAAATCATCTTGCTACTTCGGATCAAAACCAGAAATTTCTGTGAAGGACAAGAACATCTTCAAGGTAAATTTACTCTATCAACTTCATCTTCTCCAAACTTGATCTCTAGTGAAAACCTATGTGAATAAACATACTAATGATCTCTTCTTCTTCCTCTTCTCTCTCTCTCTCTCTCTCTCTCTCATGGCCGAAATCCCTCTCCCTTGGCTGGATGACTTCTTCTTCCATAATCATGCTCTCGCCATCTCCCTTGGACAAAGTTAGACATTTAGGAGTTGAGATCTAATCTAAACTCTTTCAAGGCCGTCATCAATCAAGTAAGTACCTTCCATCTTCCTTTTAAACTCTAGACTCATGTCTCTAGGATGATGTTGTTAGAAGGTAGATGGCGATGGGATTTGAGTATGTATTGTTGTGATTGAAGCATGAGTATATGTATGATTGTGAAGGAGATGGGGTTTATGCATGGAAGGATTATATCGGTTGGTTGTATGTTGAATTGAGGTTTGATGCATGTCATAGGTAGTATTTGTGTCAAATAATGCTAGAGATTATGTCACCATTGGTGAATAGGATTTTTATTCGTGATGGATTGTTAAAGCCATGATCATATTTATGCTAGTAGAGGTTAGATCATGTATTGATAAATTTAGATCTATTCTTATATGAAAGATTTGGTCGATTTGATGAATTGAAGGACTGTGCATGTTCTTGATTGTGGTTAGCCATAGGAATTTGAATCATGATCTAGTTGTCCCTAAACAAATTTTACTTCTTGAATAAAATATTCAATAAAATAATTTTTTTTTTTTGTATTTTCGAAAAAAACATTAGGAATGGTAGATTTGGACTATTATAAACAATAAGGATATTTTAGTCAAATAAATAATAGCTTTGCTAGAAAAATAATATATATATATATATATATATTATTTAAAATAATGAAATTAATTAAAGCCTTTTATGGAAGTAATTATGATTAGTGAAATATTTATAACTACAAATTTAATTATTATCTTTTAATCAAAACCCATTAAGAATTTATTTATTATTTTTCAAGCAAGACTCATTAAATTCATTTTCAACTAATTTTAGCTATCAATTATTTTCTAACAACTAAATTATTAATAAATCATTATTTTACCTAAAACTACTTAGGACTCTTGATCAAATTAACTCTAAATTTTCCTTAACAAGATTTAAGCTTTCAACTTATTAAATTTTATTTCCCAAACCATTAATTATTTTAAATATCACACTAGGCTCAACTCTTAAACCTATTTACTTGTTGTTTAACCTTAAAGCTTGGGACACTAGGATCATGGTAGTAGTAAGTTGTGTTGACTTAAAATTAAGGAAGTGTTTTGTGGCTTGAAATTGATTGCGATTTGTATTTGTCTTGTGGGGTTAGGTCAGCTGTTGGAGACCTTTTATTTGTGAGCAAGAATCAAATAAGCTCTTGCATAAAACCTGACAGATGTGAAACGTTTTTTTGGTGGCAAGTCAAATGTAAAGTGTATGTACGCTCTTGTATATAAAGGCAATTGAGGGTGGAATTCTTCCTTATTTCAAACAATTGAATTATTCAGTAGATTTACTCAAACTCAAAATACTTTCTAAAACTGATTTTGATAACGATTTTGGAGATCCCTAAATTGCCAGTTTCATGTGGAATCAAGTTTTGTTCATTTTATCCAAGAGGGAAACGTCGTTGAGTACTCAATAAGGGTGGGTTACCAGGACTAGTCTTGGAAGGGTTAGGGTAAGTCCCTCAGTAGGAGGCCACCTCTGAGGGGTGAGTCCTTCCCAGAAAAAATGTCAGTCCAGTGAGTCGTACCGGTCCGAGCTAGCAGTTTATTTTTAGTCAAGTGACTGTATTGTGCCGGAATGGACACCCGGTTGTTGTTTGGGGTATAGAGAAGGAGGAGTATCTTGCCCAGTAGGCCGATCACCTACTTTTGTCAGTCTACACAAAGTGTGGCATTCTGGCCGGCGGTATGCACAAAGTGTGGTATGCTGACTGTTCGGTTGTTGGGCCCAGTGTGTGGTAACCCATGACCATTTCATTGAGTGGTTGGTCTTATTGATTATTTTAGGTTGGAAATGCCAAAACACCACTCTTTCTTTTGACTAATATTTATTGCTTGCCAGTGATCTTTTATTAAGAATTTTTATACTCTGCATTCACGAACTGTTTTCTCCCGTCACGAACTGTTTTCTCCCGTCACTTAAGCACACACGGACTTACTGAGATTTCTGTCTCATCACCATTTTATCATGATTTCAGGTCGATCCTGCTGTGGGCATGAGTAGCTAAAAATTGCCTGTCTTAGGAGAATTTTTCTGAGGATTTATCTTATGTAATGTTATGGGAGGCGAGAGTGGATAATTTTACTTATGGCTTTGTTTTGCGAATTTATGGATTTATTCTTGAAGTATTTTGGGTTGTAATATATTTTAAGTTAAAGTACCATTTTTATTCCGCTATTATATTTGTGTGATCTAGTTATAAAGACCTATGTCCTTTGGACGGGGCGGCATCCCCGGCCCTGGTGGGCCTAGGTTGCGGGGTGTTACAAGCGGTATCAGAGACTATGTTATAAGCAAATATTGATGATATATGTTGTATTTATTTAAGTTGAAATCTTATCTAACCTATCTTGTTGATGTTGTAGGATGGTTAGACTGCTTAGGACAGTAAGAAAAGGGCAGCAGTGGCACCCGTCTTACTATCTCGACGAGGAGGACCTTCCAATTCCCCAGCCTGCCCCTCAGCCAGTTGTCCCTATGGTGGATAACAGTGATGTTGAGATTGACCTTATGGAGGATAGCAGTGAGGACGAGGTCCAGATCCTAGAGCCACCTCCAATCTCGGTGATAGACATAAGCTCTGACAGTGAGGATGAAGTGATGATAGTGGAGCCTGAACCCCACCCTCTTAATCCTGAGGCGGATTTAGCAGCAGATAGTGATGACCCGGGGGAGATAGACTATGAGTCTCCACCTAGTCCTTCTTTTATTCCTTCCTTCAGCCGAGTGGAGCCTGGAGAGAGTTCTAGGCGCCTTGGGAAGAAGCCAATGGAGCGATTTGCTCGTGGGGATGGAGTAGATTTTTCTAAGAACACTGGGGGTTGATTGTTTGAGGCTAATGATGAGGGTTCTGATGAGGATTAGGGAGCTAGGAGTTGTTTTGTTTTGGATGGTTATTTGTTTATTGTCTTCCGAGAACCATTATGTCAAAGATTTTAAAATTCTATGTTTTGTTCACAACTTGGATTTATGCAAGTCAATTTTTGAAATTGAAAGTTATGAGCAATCCTTTAAATAAGTTGCATCTGATTTTTTTTTCCTACTCATACTTAGCTATGTATGCATACACCACTAAAATGATTTGACACTAGAGTGCATACACTTAATATTTGGGGTATGGTATAGAATGGCACCCAAGTGACGTGCAGCTTCTTCAGCCAGAAGGATCCCGGAGGTGGACCATGTAGCACCAGAAGTTGAAACTGAATGGATGCAATCACCCAACCTGGGCAATGCATAAAGTGATCCAGAAATGGGAATGGGGTCTGATGCCCCGGTGGATGTGATAATGGGCTAGGAACTCAGTAAGGTGGCCGACATTCTTCAGACGCTGACCGAGCGAAGGAAACCAAGAGGGGAAGATGAGGCTTTAGAGAGGTTTTTGAAGTTTCAGCCGCCCGTCTTTATAGGAGAAGCCGAACAAGATCAGAAGGCCAAGCAATGGGTCGAGCAAATGGAGGACATTTTCGCAACGCTCCAGTATGGTTAAGTTTGCAGCTTTTCGATTGAAAGGACCAGCTCGGGCATGGTGGCAGCGGGTCCAAAAGGACTGGGAGACGGTTGAGCAAGAATGGACATGGTTCAACTTCGTAGAAGCCTTCAGGGCTAAGTACATCCCTCAGTGAATTGTGGAGAAGCGGGAAAATGAATTTCAGAATCTGAGGTAGGGGAGCATGTCAGTAGCTCAATATACGGCGCGATTCAAGCAATTGTCAAAGTACTGCCGAAGGTTGGTCGACACCGAGTAGAATAGGACGAGGCAGTTCGTCAAGGGGCTGAGACTGGAACTGAGAAGGGCATTGGCGCCTGCTCCACCGATAACCTATTCAGGGGCTGTGGACGCAACTACTCGCACGGAGAACGAGGACCGCAGCAGGATGGTAGCCAAGCCTTTCCAACCGCCAAAACAGCCGCAGGATCATTTCTCGAGGCCGCAACCTCACAAGCGCCCTACTAATCATCAATGGCAGAACCGGGGAAAGCAAGCCCGGACAGCACCAGGTGGACCCGCACTGAATCTCCCATCATGCAAGCAATGTGGGAGGAAAGGCCACACGAGAAGAATTGTTGGTCTAAGGGAGGAGAAAAGAAATGCTATCATTGTGGTGACCCGAACCATCTAAGGAACACTTGCCTCAAGTTACAACGGGTTGGGCAAGGAAACCCGGCTCAGAACCCGGGGCCTAACTGAGCCCACACCGCGGGAGCATCCGGGAGTGGAGCACCGAAGCCGCAAGTGAAGGCCAAGGTATTCGCTCTCAACAGAGAGGAAGTTGGGACCGATGCAGCGGTGGTAGAAGGTACGTTCACTATTCAAGGACGTTCCGTTAATGCTTTGATTGATCCTGGCTCTACTCATTCTTATATAAACAAGTTATGTACATGTCATTTGGGTTGGGATGGAGTGGAGCTACCTTTCATTTTAGAAGTAAGCACACATTTGGGGAAAATGATGTAAGCGGATCTGTATGTGAAGGATTGTAATATTAAAGTAGGGAGAGAAAACCTGGAGGGAGATTTGATTGTGTTAGATATTGAGGATTATGACCTGATATTGGAATGGACTGGTTAGCCAAACATAGGGCTAGGGTAGACTGTAAAAATAAGTCAGTTCAGTTCGTCAGACCGGGTTGTGATGTATTGGAATTCAATGGTAAGAGAGTGAAAGAACTAAAGTACTTGATTGCAGGGGCTAAGGCCTGGAAATTGTTAAGGCAAGGATGTCAGGGTTATCTGGCTTACGTGATGAACAAGCTAAAGGACCAGTGCACTCTGGAAGACACAGAAGTGGTGAAGGATTTTCTTGATGCATTTCCAACAGAGATTGATTCTCTACCTCCTAATCGAGAAATGGAATTCACCGTAGACTTAGTTGCCGGAGTAGAACCAGTATTGCGAACTCCATACTGGATGGCACCGGCAGAGTTGAAAGAATTGAAAGAGCAGTTGGAGGAGTTAGTGGGAGAAGGCTATATCAGACCGAGCATGTCGCCCTGGGGAGCGCCTATGCTATTTGTGAAGAAGAAGGACGGGACTCTGAGGCTATGCATCGACTACCGAGGGTTGAATAATTTGACGATTAAGAAAAAGTACCCCCTACCTCTGATTGACGAGCTATTCGATCAGCTGCAAGGATCTAGTTGCTATTCCAAGTTGGATCTGTGGCAAGGTTACTACCAAGTGCGGATAAGAAAGAAGGATATGCCCAAAACAGCCTTTAATACCAGATATGGACATTACGAATTCGTGGTGATGCCGTTCGGGGTAACTAACGCTCCAGCAATATTCATGGACCTGATGCACCGAGTATTACGACCTTATCTAGACAAGTTTGTGGTGGTGTTCATCGACGACATTTTGATTTACTCTAAGAGTCCGGAGAAGCATGCAGAGTATCTGAGGCTCGTGCTGGAGAAACTGCGGGAGTACAAGCTGTACGCGAAGTTCAGCAAGTGCGAATTCTGGTTAGACAATGTGGCATTCCTTGGGCATGTGGTGACCAAGGAGGGTATCAAGGTAGATCCGGCAAAGGTTGAAGCGGTATCAGATTGGAAGCAACCAGGGAATATTACCGAGATCCGGAGCTTCTTGGGATTGGCTGGATACTACCGAAGATTTATCAAGGGATTTTCGACGCTTGCATTGCCAATGACCCGTTTGTTGAGGAAGGATGTTCCGTTTGTGTGGAACGAAAAATGCGAGAAAAGTTTCCAAGAATTGAAGAAGAGACTGATGACAGCACCGGTATTGAGTCTACCGGAGGAAGGCAAATCTTACTCGATGTACACCGACGCTTTGAAGGAAGGATTGGGAGCGTTGTTGATGCAAGACAGGAAGGTGATTGCTTATGCATGTCGGAAGTTGTGACCTCATGAGGTGAACTACCCCACCCATGATCTGGAGCTGGCAACTATAGTGTTCACCCTAAAGAAATGGTGACACTACTTGTATGGAGCCGAATATGAGGTGTTCACCGACCATAAGAGTCTGAAGTATATCTTCACTCAAAAGGATCTGAACTTGAGGCAGCGAAGGTGGATGGAATTCTTGGAGGAATACCGATGCCCAATCAACTACCATCCCGGGAAGGCTAACGTGGTGGCAGACGCCCTGAGCAGAAAAGTTGAAATGGCCAGATTAAAGATACAAGAAATGCAAGCAGTTCAGGATGTGGTGGATAGAAGAGCGGAAGTGCAAGATAGAAGGATTGTCATCAGCAACTTGAAGTTGGTGCCAGATTTGAAGGGAGAAATTGTAGAGGCTCAATGAAACAACGTCGAATTTCAACTCTTCAAGGATAAGGGGCTTAAGCGGCTAGGCAGTGAATTCCATCAGGATGAAGCGGGAGTTTTTCATTTCAGAGATCGATTGTGTGTCCCCGGAGAGCCACAATTGAAGGACAGAATTTTGGAGGAGGCGCACAAGAGTACGCCATTCATCTGGGGGAAGTCAAGATGTATCAGGATTTGAAGAGAGCATATTAGTGGCCCGGACTGAAGCGAGATGTGGTCAAGTACGTTTCGACCTGTCTCACCTGCCAGAAAGTTAAAGCAGAGCATAACAAGTTAGCGGGGCTATTGCAGCCATTACCAGTGCCGGAATGGAAGTGGGAGAAGGTGACCATGGACTTCGTCACCGGACTTCCCATGTCAAAGACCCAAAAGGACGCCATATGGGTGGTGGTTGATCGACTGACCAAGTCGGCCCATTTCATACCGGTAAATGTAAGGGACTCCATGGAGAAGCTGGCCCAAAATTATGTTCGAAAAGTAGTCCGACTGCATGGAGTACCTTCGAGCATAGTATCCGACCGAGACCCGAGGTTTACATCTCGTTTTTGGGAAAAGTTCCAGGAGACAATGGGGTCGAATTTGAAATTCAATACGACGACGCATCCGCAGACCAATGGGTTGTCAGAAAGGGTAATCCAAATATTGGAAGATATGTTGAGAGTCTGTGTCTTGGATTTTAGGGACAAGTGGATAGAGTGTGTACCATATGTCGAATTGTCATATAACAACAGCTATCAGGCCTCGATTGGGATGGCACCGTACGAGGCTTTGTATAGGCGCAAGTGTCAAGTACCGTTGTATTGGAGTTGGTCGAAAGATGGTCACGTGAGTAAAACCGGAGAGGTCTGTGTCCAAGAAATGTTGGATAAAGTGAAACTGATTCGGGAAACGTTAAAGGCGGCTCAGAGCCGACAAAAGAGCTATGCGGACAATCGGCGAAGGGATCTAGAATTTCAAGTTGGGGACCCCGTATTTCTGAAGCTGACTCTGAATAGGGGAATATTGAAGCATCCGAAGGGCGTAAAGTTGAATCCGAGGTATTTGGGGTCGTTCCGATTAAGGAAAGAATTGGATCGGTAGCTTACCGATTGGACCTGCTGGACGGGTTAACGGGTATCTATGATGTGTTCCATGTGTCACAATTGAAGAAGTATAATGCGGATCCCGGTAATGTATTGAATGATGAACCATTAGTGTTGCAGCCAGATCTGAGCTACGTGGAGAAGCCTGTGCAGATATTGGATCGCAGTGTCAAAACCCTACGAAATAAGCAGATACTGATGGTTAAGATTCAGTGGGAGCACCATGGTACGCAGGATGCCACGTGGGAATCAAAAGAATGGGTTAAGCGGAAGTATCCTGAGCTGAATTAGAGGTATGCAGGAATTTCGTGACGAAATTCTTCTAAGGAGAGGAGGATGTGAAACCCCAGTCAAAACCAACCTTAGAGTAAGAGGGTTGGGATGCATATCATATTTTATTTCATGATTAAATATATTTTTATATGATTTTTACGTGCTTTGGATTTGAGTTTTATTGTCTTGAAGTCTTGTTGATGAGTATTGTGTGAGAGGGGCAAAAAGGTAATTTTTGCCAGAGGTGAAAATAGGGAAATAGCTTGTGGATTGACTAGAAAATAATTTTTCTAGTGAAAATATCAACAAGAGTTGATGTTGTTTAGTGGTTAGAGCTTTAGAATTAATTATGGAAGTCTGGGGGTTCAAATTCCATCATGGAAGCTTTAGCTTGATTAAATTTTATTTTTACTTGGGAAGGAATAGTTTCAGCCTTATGAGCTTAGGGTAAGGTAGGGATGATGTCCTAAGATAGAGACATGTTATGAGTAACCTCATTCCACTCCCTTGCTCTACTCGAATTTCTTAAAGGGAATTCATTTTCCCTTGATCTTTGATTTTTCCTTAATTCTCAACTCCTTAGATTAATCGAGATTTCTAGCCATCTTCTTTCAAGAAATTTCAGTAAAGTCCTGAGGTCTTGTAGGATCAAAATGTCTTAGTAAAAGACTTCTTATGGTCTAAAAAAGGTGGAAGAGTTGTGGGAAGTTCCAAGAGGAGAAATCCCTCTGGTGAGTTTGCTGAAAATTCTTCCTAGCTAGTTCATCTTCTTTATTGGAATGAGCTGAAAATTTTCCAGCTTGTTGTGCCTTCAAAATGTAGAGTTTCTTAGCTAGCATTCCCTCTCAAATACTGCCAGAAAAATGGTCTTTAGGATCAGTTTGTAATCTAAAATTCTTAGCCATTTTCGGACTGCTTAAAGCTGGAGTAAAAGTAGGAAAAAAAATTCCTGTACAAATCACAGCTTTGAGAGTCCAAAACTAAACTGTTTTCTTCCAGATTTTGTTCAGTACCTTAGCCATGTTTTTCCTCTATGAAGAAGGCTAGAAACCAGCTTTGAATACCCCTGAAATTTCCCTTCAAACTCTCTGCATGTTGGCTGGGAATGGCAGCCGAAAATCTACCCAGGAAATACTGTTCAGCGAAAAACAGTGCAGGAAATTTTCCAGCCTTGTTTCCAATTTCTCTCCCAGCCGAAACACCAACCTTATTCGGCAAAAACCTTCCTTAAACCTCCAGTAACAGAGCTCCATTGTTCCTCTTAAGCTTCTGCACGAAATCCAGGAATGGCTACCCAAAAATCCCTCCACCAAATCTCTACAATTTTGCTTGATTGGTTTCCAAAATTCCAGCCATCTTTGTTTAGCAACCTTCCATAATATATTACTCCATTGACTAGACTTCTTCTTCATCATTCTGCACCTTAGTTTCAGCCACCCTAAGCTACCTTAAACCAGCTTTAATTCCTCAGAAAAACTGCTCAACCAGTCGGCCATAGGAGACCTTCAAAGCTCTTCAATTATCAAGATATTCTAGAAATATTTAGTTTCCAAATTCACTACCTAAAAATATTCTTCAAGGATTGTAACAACTAACCTTTCCTTTTCCCTTCCAAATTAGAGAAACAACTCCCTAAACCCTACAGAAATTCGGCCAGCCTAATTCCCTCAGAATTTTCAGCAGCTACACTACAATCTCTCAATTCCCTTCAATCTCCAAGAATACACACACTACACCAAGAACACCTACTACTTTCTTTCACCTAATACCCCTCCAAATCACTTCAAACCTTCACTAAAATCTCCAGATTTGACCTACTTACTGCTGTGAGTCCATCGACACCATTTATAACATCAAACTCCTCAAATCATCTTGCTACTTCGGATCAAAACCAGAAATTTCTATGAATGACAAGAACATCTTCAAGGTAAATTTACTCTATCAACTTCATCTTCTCCAAACTTGATCTCTAATGAAAACCTATGTGAATAAACATACTAATGATCTCTTCTTCTACCTCTTCTCCCTCTCTCTCTCTCTCTCTCTCTCTCTCTCTCTCTCTCTCTCATGGCCGTAATCCCTCTCCTTTGGCCGTATGACTTCTTCTTCCATAATCATGCTCTCACCATCTCTCTTGGACAAAGTTAGACATCTAGGAGTTGGGATCTACTCTAAACTCTTTCAAGGCATTCATCAATCAAGTAAGTACCTTCCATCTTCCATTTAAACTCTAGACTCATGTCTCTAGGATGATGTTGTTAGAAGGTAGATGGCGATGGGATTTGAGTATTTATTGTTGTGATTGAAGCATGAGTATATGTATGATTGTGAAGGAGATGGGGTTTATGCATGGAAGGATTATATCGGTTGGTTGTATGTTGAATTGAGGTTTGATGCATGTCATAGGTAGTATTTGTGTCAAAGCATGCTAGAGATTATGTCACCATTGGTGAATAGGATTTTTATTCATGATGGATTGTTAAAGCCATGATCATATTTATGCTAGTAGAGGTTAGATCATGAATTGATAAATTTAGATCTATTCTTATATGAAAGATTTGGTCGATTTGCTGAATTGAAGGATTGTGCATGTTCTTGATTGTGGTTAGCCATAGGAATTTGAATCATGATCTAGTTGTCCCTAAACTAATTTTACTTCTTGAATAAAATATTCAATAAAATATATATATATATATTTTTTGTATTTTCGAAAAAAACCCTAGGAAGGGTTGATTTGGACTATTATAAACAATAAGGATATTTTAGTCAAATAAATAATAGCTTTGCTAGAAAAATAATATATATATATATTATATTTAAAATAATGAAATCCATTAAAGCCTTTTATGGAAGTAATTATGATTAGTGAAATATTTATTACTACAAATTTAATTATTATCTTTTAATCAAAACCCATTAAGAATTTATTTATTTTCTTTCAAGCAAGACTCATTAAATTCATTTTCAACTAATTTTAGCTATCAATTATTTTCTAACAACTAAATTATTAATAAATCATTATTTTACCTAAAACTACTTAGGACTCTTGATCAAATAAATTCTAAATTTTCCTTAACAAGATTTAAGCTTTCAACTTATTAAATTTTATTTCCCAAACCATTAATTTTTTTAAATATCACACTAGGCTCAACTCTTAAACCTATTTACTTGTTGTTTAACCTTAAAGCTTGGGACACTAGGATTATGGTAGTAGTAAGTTGTTTTGACTTAAAATTAAGGAAGTGGTTTGTGGCTTGAAATTGATTGCGATTTTTATTTGTCCTGTGGGGTTTGGTCAGCTGTTGGAGACCTTTTATTTGTGAGCAAGAATCAGGTAAGCTCCTGCATAAAACCTGACAGATGTGAAACGTTTTCTTTGTGGCAAGTCAAATGTAAAGTGTAAGTACACTCTTGTATATAAAGGCAATTGAGGGTGGAATTCTTCCTTATTTCAAACAATTGAATTATTCAGCAGATTTACTCAAACTCAAAATACTTTCTAAAACTGATTTTGATAACGATTTTGGAGATCCCTAAATTGCCAGTTTCATGTGGAATCATGTTTTGTTCATTTTTATCCCAAGAGGGAAACGTCGTTGAGTACTCAATAAGGGTGGGCTACTAGGACTAGTCTTGGAAGGGTTAGGGTAAGTCCCTTAGTAGGAGGCCACCTCTGAGGGGTGAGTCCTTCCCGGATAAGATGTCAGTCCAGTGAGTCGTACCGGTCCGAGCTAGAAGTTTATTTTCAGTCAAGTGACTGTATTGTGCCGGAATGGACACCCGGTTGTTGTTTGGGGTATAGAGAAGGAGGAGTATCTTGCCCAGTAGGCCGATCACCTACTTTTGTCAGTCTGCACAAAGTGTGGCATTCTGGCCGGCGGTATGCACAAAGTGTGGTATGCTGATTGTTCGGTTGTTGGGCCCAGTGTGTGGTAACCCATGACCATTTCATTGAGTGGTTGGTCTTATTGATTATTTTAGGTTGGAAAAGCCAAAACACCACTCTTGCTTTTGACTAATGTTTATTGCTTGCCAGTGATCTTTTATTAAGAATTTTTATACTCTGCATTCACGAATTGTTTTCTCCCGTCACTTAAGCACACACGGACTTACTGAGATTTCTGTCTCATCACCATTTTATCATGATTTCAGGTCGATCCTGCTGTGGGCATGAGTAGCTAAATATTGCCTGTCTTGGGAGAATTTTTCTGAGGATTTATCTTATGTATTGTTATGGGAGGCGAGAGTGGATAATTTTACTTATAGCTTTGTTTTGTGAATTTATGGATTTATTCTTGAAGTATTTTGGTTTGTAATATATTTTAAGTTAAAGTACCATTTTTATTCCGCTATTATATTTATGTGATCTAGTTATAAAGACCCATGTCCTTTGGACGGGGCGGCATCCCCTGCCCTGGCGGGCCTAGGTTGCGGGGTGTTACATGTTCATTATGATTAAGAGCTTCGTAGATGTTTTGATGTATGATAGTTATTATACCTTCATTGTTGATTATGTTTTCATGATGTTATTTTTCAAAAAATCCCTAGGTAATATTATGCCTAGTTGAATATCATCCTTGTTGTGATGTATGTTAATTGAACTCTATTTTTGTATAAATCGGCATGTTATTTTGTTGAATCTATGAGTGGATGAATATATATACAGATTTTCTCAAACAATAAAATTATTGGAAGAACTACTTTTATTATTTTTAGAATTATTCTTTCTTTTATTCATATAATTAATATTGTTATTTAATTTAATTTACTAAATTTAAAACACACTAAGTAGTTTCGAAATTAAAGACAATTTAAAATACCATTATTTATTAGATAAATAAATTGTAATATTTTTATTAAATATATTGGAATTAATTGATATAAAATGTCTTTTATATTCATATTATTATTAATTAGCCTTACTAAAACTTTCATTTATACTCACAAATATTATTTATAATAGAATAATTTAATTATTATTAATTTTATTTATTATTTATTTTTAAAATTATTTATAATATATTATGAATATTACTTATGATTTCTAACAATATTATTTATTTATTACCAATATTATTTAAGATTTATTACTAGGAGTACCTATTAATTATTATTGGTTTTATTTTTTTATTAATATTACTCATTATTTGTTTTTTGTTAATAAATAGGTAATATCATGATTTATTATTTATTTATAACACCTATTTTTTTCAACTTATCAAATTAATTATATTTTATAAAATACTTTATCAACTAGTGTTAAAGCTTAAGGCATTATTGTCATAGCTAGATGTTGTTGTGGCTAGTTGAACCTAGGAGTTATTTATTTAAGGCAAGTGTTGTCTGGATATTAGACTTATACCTTATATTTACCCCAGGCAAGGTTAGGTTGCCTTGAATTACCTTGGAAGTCTATTATACCCGAGAATAACAAAAGATTAGGTAAGTTGCTGAATAAAACTGTTTGAAGATCGAAGTTACCTTGGCAAGTCAAACACAATGTATACGAGAATTTGTACTATAAATGCAATTATGGACAATTAACCCTTTTCTTTTTAGTCAAGTAAACCATTTAAAGTTGAACATGTAATTTTATACAAAATGCTAAACTTTTCCTAAAAACCAACTTTGATAAGAATTTTGGAAACCATAATTGCTATTTCAAAGAAAATCATTGTATGATCTTTCTTTTCCAAAGTGGGACAAACATAACGTTCAGTATTCAACAAGGGTAGACTTTTAGGACTAGTCTTTGAAGGGTTAGGGTAAGTCTCTTAGTAGGTGGTCACTTTTGAGGGGTGATTCTTTCCATAATAGGATGTCAGTCCAATAGGTCGTACTGGTCCGAGCTAGCTAGTTCAGTCAAGTGGACTGTGTTTTTCTGAAAAGGACAACTGGTAAGTTTGGATGTAGAGATGTAGAAATATCTCATCCGGTAGGTTGTACACTTACCTTGTGTCAGTATGCACAATGTGTGGCATCCTGAAATTCTTTTGTCGTGGTGCACAAAATATGGTGTATTGGCTGCCTCTTTTGAGTAGTTGCATTTATTTTATACATGTATGATTTGAAAGGGAAACACCACTCTTCAATTGTGAAATTTGTTTGTGGCTTGCTAGCACTTTCTTTATGAAAATTTCTCAACTTGCATAAATGGCCTGTTATACCCGAAACACTCAAAGCACACACGAGCTTACTGAGATTTATGCCTCACCACCTTTTATACTATTCTTTTAGGTCGGTCATGCTATGAAGGTTATTGATTAGAAATTGCATTTATTTTGAAGGCTTATTTCTTTTCCTATGCATTTCATTTGAGAGAATTTAGTAGACATTTAATTATTTTTAGGAATTGTTCATGTTTTATTTAAGTTGTAATAAGTTTTGATTTGGATTTTTTTTTTTTTTTTTACTTTCTTTTGTAAGTCTTAGTTATAAAAGCCTCATGTCCTGTGGACGGGGCGACATCCCAAGCCCTAATAGGGTATATATGCAGTGCGGTGTTACAAGTGTTATCAAAGACAAGGTTTAGCCTATTATTGATAGTATTTAATTTATTTCATTAATATTAAAATGTTTTGACTAATCTGGGTTTTTTACGTGGTAGGATGGCTAGAATGTATAGAACTGCGAGGAAGGGGCATCAATGGCATCCACTAATCCCTATATACCCGAAAGACTTACCTGTGGCACAACCCGCACCTCAACTAGTCATACCTTTGGAAGAAAGCAGTGATGATGAGGTTCAGATTGTTAAGCCATCCTCTATACCTATAATTGACTTGATTAATGATAGTGAGGATGAGGATATTTATATGGAGTATGTCCGAAACCCACCTAGCACCGTGATTGATTTAACTCCTAATAGTGATGATCTAGGGGAGATAGACTATGAATCTCCACCTAGACCTTCTTTTGTACCCCCACCCAACCACGTTGAAACTGGGGAGACTCCTAGGAGACTTGAGAAGAAACCAATAGACTTTGGGTTTTTAGATGGTGCAAGGATAGACCTTTCTAAGTGTACTAGAGGTGAGTTATATGATACAGACACTAAGGATTCAGATGGGGATTGGGGGCAATGTTTTCCCATGATTAGGAAGTTATTATTTACTACTTTCAATAAACTCCTATGCTAGCGGTTCATGTATGTTTTATATGTAATTTCAAAATTTATGCAAATAAGAGTACCTTGGTGTACTCCAATCCCGGGAAAAAAAAAATGCAATTATTTATACAAAGCTTGCATCTGATTTACTTTTACTTAAGTCTAAATGTGAATGCATGATCGATTTAAATATTTTGAACTTCAATGCATAACTCATTATTTTGGGGCAATGGTTTAGAATGGCGCCAAAGCATTGTGTAACAGCATCTAGTAGAAGGGTTCCTGAAACAGAACCCATGACTTCAGAATTCGATGTAACCCAACTTCCATCACCAAATAAGGCGAATGAGAATGAACTAGAGCACGAAGTGAGGACTGAAGAGCCTGCCAGTGTGACCATGTGTAGCACCCCATATTTCCATAACGTAGTGGGCTATACTTTTGTGGGATGTCGCCATGTCTAATTGCTCAAACTAAGGGTCTTTATAACAAACTTTACTCAAAAGGCAACGGAATTTTTTTTTTCAATATAGCAAAGTACAATAATTTGGCTTCTGATACATACACTCACGGGTGTAATAGGTTCAAGATATAACATGAGCCTCTGGGAGTCCATCGCACTTTTGCTGCACCCATATCCTTATTTTTGAAGGAAAATAACAAGCGTGTGAGTGAAAATCAGACAATGTGTCCCGTGTGTGCTAGTTCTTAGTAAGGGGATAAAGTACATAAAACCCTTACGGGGAAAACGTCTCATTTGTTCATTGGAAATAATTCCAAAATTCTAAAAAAGAAAGAGTTTATTCATAACTTAACCATATTTGGAAAACTGTGTTTCAATTCCAAATCATTCTCCCAATTTCCACATCACAGGCATTCCTTTAATAGAGGGTCGGCCTGTATGCAAAGCTCTCAAGGCTTCGCCTTCGGCACCACGTATCATTGTGCTTAGACCACAGCCTACAGCACTCAATTGTGCATTACCAGATAAGTAAGTACACCACAGTGTAATACCAAAAATCAAGTTAGTGCTTACATCAAGTATTGAAGTTAGTGCATACGCCAGGTATTAAAGTTAGTGCTTATGCCAGGAATTCAAGTTAATGCTTACGCCAGGAATTCAAGTTAGTGCATATGCCATGAATTCAAGTTAGTGCATACGTCAGGTATTCAACTTAGTGCATATTTCAGGTATTCATGTTAGTGCTTACATTAGGAATGCAAGTTAGTGCTTATGCCAGGAATTCAAGTTAGTGCATACACCAGGAATTCAAGGATTGTCAAGTTAAAGAGATCAAGAATTTAAGATTCATATTGTTCATCATATTTCCAAATCCAAAAAGGCTCGTACTAGAGTACATCAGAAAACTATTTTCCATATCAAGAAAAACACTATTGGGGAAAAATATTATTTTCCAGAATTTGATTCCACTAACTTGAAAGTCAGATTATCATTCATATAGGCTGCACAGAACCAATCAATTTATTCCATGGCACATCAGGCCAATAAATAATTTCATGGATCAAAAGGTCATTTTCCAAAAGTTAATCTCATCACGAGAGATTATTTTTCAAAATCATGTTGAAACAAGATAAAGAGTTATTTTCACACTTTAAAACATGATTCCAAGAGTATCCGCATCATTTTTCCCGTACTTGATAAAAAAAAAGTCATTTTCAAGGGTATTCGGGTCATTTTACCCTTACCCGATTTGAAAAATATTCACAGGAGTTCCAATAAGGATATTTCGGTCATTTACCGAATACCCAAGTTCCAAAGATTTTTATAAAATGTTCCAATAAGGACATTTGGATCATTTTCCAAATACCCGATTCCAAAAGGAACACATTTCAAGAAAATCCAGAATTCTAATCTGAAAAGAGGATTAAATTCAAAGTTTCCAAACATATTTCCATAAAATGTTCTAACATGGGGATTCCAATCAATTTATAGATATCCGATTCTAAAATTTACCATATTCAGAAAATCCAAAATATTTAATCCAAAAAGGACTAAATTCATAAAATTCATGCTTTAAACATCCAGTAAGGTTTGCAGGCTAATTATGATGTTCAATTGAGCCCAAAATGGCATAAAATAATTCTTGCTCAGATAAACCTTAAACATATTCAGGGATTTCCAAAATGGTATAAAACATAGCATTTTCATGGAAAAGTGAAGCACACTAGCTTTCAAAGGGTTTTAGAAATCAAAGGGACTCATCTTATGTCCTAACCAACTCTTTCCGTTTTCGGCCGTTTAATCGCCACTCCTTCCATTTTCAATGTTTCGTTGGCTATTTATCAATAAACCTACACCAAATATTATTTTTAGGTCAAATCATGCGTGGTCAAAAAATAGCTGATGATTACCTGATGCCTAGCTGATGTACCCGACGTCTAGCCAATGTCCAGCCAACGTTTAGCTGGCGGTTAGCCTTTGGGGCCAACGTGTAGCCGACAGTTAAGGAAAACGTTTAATTTTCGTTCATGTCATTTTTTCGTCGTTTGTTTGTTTGTTTCTTTCATTTTCCTTTTTCCATATCCTTTATCCCTTCATATACAAGGGATTTGCTTCATGTTTCCCCTTAATTTCATCCAAAATCACACAATTAATCATCCTTAAATTCATCCACTTTTGGACTACTTTTCTAGAATTTCACTGGCTTGGCATATCATTTTGTTTTGCACATAACTTTGAATCCACAACACCAATTTAGCTCTATAATATACCAAATCGACCGTATGACTCTTAAGTTTAATTCTGCATTAGGTTTTTTTTTTTTTTGAGTTCTAGTTCCTGTGACATGCTACAGGGTAAAAACAGCCCCAGTAGTTTTGTCTCAAACCTACTATTCATGCTTTCCTTTAGCCTTTAACACCTTGGAACCATTAATTCACTCAATTTTTCTTCAAATCATCTTTAATTCTGTGATTTCCAGATTCCAATAGCTCACAAGAGTCACACTTAATCAAAAAAAGTTCATCTCTTCTAATCAAAAACTAGTTTGATCTATTTTTCCCAGCAAGTAAATTCCATTTTCACCCTACTCTGGAGATCATCTCATCAAATAAAAACAATCCTTGAAACTACCATAAATATTCAGTTCTTCCTTACAAAAGACAATTTGTATAAGACATCTAGGTAGCTGACATACATAGAACACATAGGTATATACAAGGTTTACACAAAAAGTTTACAAACCTTAGCTTTAATCCAAAATCAAGACATGAAAAATCATGTTTTCATGTTAAATTTGATATTATAATGATCACTGTAATGAAATCTACAACTTTAATTCTTCAAGCATAGGATTTTACCTTATGTTTAAGGCTATTTGAAGTGATTTTGCTACAAGAACACACCAAGAATACACACACTTCTTTCTTTCTCTCTCCTTTTTCTTTTTCTCCCTATTTTTCTCTAGCTTTTCTTTCCTTTTTTTCTCTTGTTTTGCCTTCTTCAAGGCTGGCCAAAATTCTGGTTGTTATAATAGCCTCCTTACCACCATTTCTAATCTAATTTTATCCACAAAATTTTTAATTCAATTAATTGCATGGTGGATTTCATGTAGGTGTGTTGCAATCACAATTTTACATACCAACCACTTTTATTTGCTCCAAAAAAATTCCTTTATTTCTTCTTGCAAGGCCAATGAAATTCTTGGCCAATTTCTAGCCATTCATTCATCTTCCCTTGGTCTAAACATTAGCCAACCACAATACCCAAGCCCTAAATTAAATGGCCCACAAAATAATGTGTTCCAATCACAAAATTACTGATCATTCTTCATTTATTTTGCAATCCTTTAATTCCATGTGTCTTGCATGAAATTTTCATGCAACCTCTCTTAAATTGACACATGTCCATGGGATACCACTCACAAAATGCCACACGCACCATTTTTAACCGCAATTTCTTATTTTCTTCAAAAATGACCAAAATCGGGTCCGTAATGGAAAATATTTTATTTCACCACGCAACTCCAAAAATTCCACTGGTAATTCTTAAATTCTTTAATTTCTTCTCTATTTGGTCAAATTTTCAGTCAAAGTCCCGGGCACAATCAAAATGTCAAAAATGCCCCTAGTGACCCGGATACCATAATTTATACCAAAACATATGTTTCATCGCGTTGATCGATTTCTCTTTTATGTATACCCTTAAATTCTTACTTTATTAATAATAGTAGCCTTCCAAAGATTTAGGGTACAGGTAGAACAAATCTAATAATTACATCTAGGTCCTAACCAAATATTATCATACCAAAATAATTGTCTTATTACACTGATCAACTTTTGTTCGGGCCATTGATATAAATTCTCATTCTATTACAAGTAGTAGCCAATCAAAGGTAAAATGTTGGGTATTACACCATGGGGCAAGCATTCCACAAGATGTTAGAGATATGGCAAACTTTGTTAGAATGAAGGAATCCCAAAGGGGAAGATGAAGCTTTGGAGAGGTTTCTGAAGTTCCAACATCCCACCTTCTTGGGAGAAGCCGAACAAGACCAGAAAATGCAGCAGTGGGTGGACCAGATAGTGGACATCTTTACCACACACCAATACACTAAGAAGTGGGTGGTAAAATATGTTGTATTTA
The DNA here is from genome assembly GCA_026120185.1 of Voacanga thouarsii. Taxonomy (NCBI): domain Eukaryota; kingdom Viridiplantae; phylum Streptophyta; class Magnoliopsida; order Gentianales; family Apocynaceae; genus Voacanga; species Voacanga thouarsii. Next base: position 1,468,699 of record JANUWF010001174.1, read on the forward strand.
GGCTGAGAGGGCCAACTCAGGCATGGAGGTAGTAAGTCCAAAAAGACGGGGAATTCATAGATCAAGACTGAACGTGGGCCAACTTTGTGGAGGCATTCAGAGAAGAATATATCCCTAAATAGATAGTGGAGAAAAAGGAGAATGAGTTCCAGAATCTGAAGCAAGGAAGCATGACCGTGGCTCAGCAAGTGCTCTTTTTACCCAGTTGTCAAAATATTACAAGAGGTTGGGAGATAACGAGCATAACCAAACTAGGCAATTTGTCAAGGGATTGAGGTAAGAGCTGAGAAGGGCTTTAGCACTTTCTACATTAATGACTTATTCTGGGGCAGTAGACGCAGCGACCTGGACAGAGAATGAGGATCGAAGCAAGATGGTACCATAACCATTCTCGCAATAACAGAACTAAGAAAAGTAAGCACGAATGGAATCGACTGGTTCTATCAGAATATCCTATCGTGTCGACATTTCGAGGAGAAAGGTCATGTAGGGAAGAACTATTCGTCTAATGGACCAGAACGAAAATGCAATAATTGCAGAGATCCGACACATCTATGAAACGCCTGCCCAAAACTTCTTCGAATTGTGCAAGAAAACCCAGCCTAGACTGCGGGAGCCTCTGGAAGTGGAACTAAGAAGCTGCAAGTGAAAGAAATGGTTTTTGCATATAACCGAGAGAAAGTTAGTGCAGATACGGCGGTGGTGGAAGATACGTTTGCTATCCAAGGTTGTTTAGTTAATGCATTCATAGAACTTGGATCTACCCATTCCTATTTAAATAAGAATTGTGCATATCATTTAGGTTGGGATGGACTAGAACTACCTTTTAGCTTGTTGGTAAGTACGCCTTTAGGAAAAATGGTGCAACCAAATCAGTATGTGTAGAGTTGTAAAATTGGAGTGGGGAAAGAGAGCTTAGAGGGATACTTGATAGTCTTAGCTAATAATGAATACAACCTAATTTTAGGTATGGATTGGCTAGATAAGCATGGAGCTAAAGTAGATTGTAAGAATAAGCCTATCCAGTACATTAGACTGGATGTGATGTGCTGGAATTCAACAACATGCATGTAAAAGAGTTGAAGTTTCTGATAGCTAAAGCAAAACCCCTGAATTTATGAAGTAAGGATGCCAAGGATATTTAGCTTATGTGATAAATAAGCCAAAGGATTAGTGCACCCTAGAAAATACTGAAGTGGTAAAAGACTTTTTCAAAGTGTTTCCCGCAAAACTCGCTTCTCTTCCTCCCACCTGAGAAGTTGAGTACACCATAAATCTAATTCCAGGGGATGAACCTATATTCCGAACCCTATATCAAAAGGCACCAGCGAAGTTGAAGGAACTAAAGGAGCATCTAAAAGAAATGGTGAAGCAGGGTAACATAAGACCTAGCGCGTCACCTTGGGGGGCTCCAGTTCTATTTGTGAAGAAGAATGACGGGACCTTAAGGTTGTGCATCGATTATTGGGGGTTAAAAAATTTGTCTATCAAGAATAAATATCCCCTACCATTAATTCATGAGTAGTTTGACCAGTTGCAAGGCTCCAGTTGTTATTCCAAACAAGATTGGAGGCAGAGATATTATCAAGTGCAAAGAAAGGAGGAAGATATTCTCAAGACGGCCTTCAACACGAGATATGGTCACTACGAGTTCGTAGTGATGCCTTTTGGAGTGACTAATGCACCAACGATATTTTGTGGATTTGATGCATCGTGTTTTCCAACCAAAAGTTTGTGGTGGTATTTATCAACAATATACTTATATACTTCAAGAGTCCATAGGATTATGCAGAGCATCTAAAGCTAGTATTGGAAAAGCTAAGAGAGCTCAAGCTTTATGCCAAAATTAGCAAGTGCAAAATTTGGCTAGATAATGTGTTGTTTCTTGGCCATGTGGTGACCAAGGGATGGAATCAAGGTGGACCCAGCAAAAGTAGAAGCAGTTTTGGACTTGAAGCAACCAGAGAACACCGCTAAGATTAGAAGTTTCTTGGGATTGGTCGGCTATTATAGGCGCTTTATTAAAGGGTTCTTAACGCTAGCATCACCTATAACTACATTGTTGAGACTAGATATACCCTTTGTCTGGAGTGAGAAATGTGTGAAGAGTTTCTGATGTGTTTGGATTTATTTGGGTATAAAAATCACATAAAAACTAAGCACATTCCCAATCAAGTTTACATTAAAATGTTAAACCCAAATTACACATATGAGCAAGCATACTCATCATTATCATAGCATAAGGTTCAACTGAGTATCGATCCTTAAGGAACAAGTATATATTAGTCGCCTTTCTTTCATACATGTCAATGATGGAGAATTATGTAACTCAAGCCATTGTTTAAACAAATATGATCTTAAAGTACCCAACCTTTATCATAACTAATTATTCTCTTGTCATCATAAAAGATTAAAGTTGACTCACTTCTTTCCCAATCCACGAAATCACTATCTTCTAGACAAATTAGCATCACATACTCTGTCTCAACTAATTCACCTAAAAGACGCATTAAACATAATCCTTGATTAAATTTCAATACTCTGGAAAACTTAAAACATAAAATTAACCAATGAATCCATACTCTGGTAGACATTAATTGACCATTAATTACCAATTCTTAGCAATTAATCCCTTTCCCAAGCAAATTAAGAGACAACAAATATGAAATTAAAAAATCAGAACCACTATTAACCCCTTTCCCAAGCAAGTCAATGGAAAGAAACAATCCATTAATCTCGTAATCAATCCAAGTAATTAAATACCAAGAGTAACAATCAATTAATCAAAAGATCAAATAACCCTAAAAATCATGAATATCTAAAACATTGTCGAATTGTAATAAAACAATTAACATATCATTGTTCAAGAAAAAGAAAACAAAGTAAAAGAAAGTACTCATAGACAAGTCTCCTTCATCTTTCTTTGAAGACCTTCTTGCACAACCCTCCTTGAATTAAAGAATTCCTCCTTTGATTGAGTGATTTTCTATGATGATTAATGAATTCTCTCATTTTCTTTTGTGTTTTCCGTCTATTTATAAGCTTGTGAAGTGTCTAAACTCATTGGTATAATGTTCTTGGCCGAGTAGAAGTTGGAAACTACTAAAACTCCACAGATTACCAAAAATTGAGTAGAAAAATCACAATTCTGCCTTTTCCTCAGAGCACAGTCGGCGCCGCCTTGACTCTCAGAGCCAATGCTGGTTGTGTTCTGGTTCTCTACTTGTTCGCCGATTTTTTTCCGAATTTTACACAATGTAATCCAACATGCAGTTGGTGCCACCTTGGCTCTTCGAGCCAGCTCCGGATCCACTATGTTTTGCTCAGTTTTGACAATTTTTCGTTGCCTCGAAGTTCATGTAAACAGTGCATGGCTGGTGCTGATTCCAGTGCCCTAGTTAGCACCGCCTCTCCTCTGTTTTGCAACGTCTTTGTTTTGTTTTACCCCAAAAATATGATATAATGAACAAAATACCTTTCCAATGGTAAAATATCAAATATGAAGCAATATTACTAGTTATTAAACAAAATATATCACAAAGGAACCACCAATAACTAGTTACAGTATGACTAATTTAGCCCCTATCAGTTTCCAAGAGCTAAGACGGAGGTTAATGATGGCTCCAGTGTTGAGTTTTCCAGAGGGAGATAAACCGTGCACTTTGTATGTTGATACTTCTATGAAAGGTTTGGGAGTGTTATTGATGCAGGATAGGAAGGTAATAACCTTTGCCTCTAGAAAGTTGAAGCTTCATGAAGTTAATTATCTGACACATGATTTGGAGCTGGTTGCTATTGTATTTGCTTTGAAGAAATGGTAGCATTACTTGTATGGAGCTGAGTATGAAGTGTTCTCAAATCACAAGAGTCTGAAGGACTTGAATTTGAGGCAACGAAGATGGATGGAATTTCTGGAGGAATATCGTTGTCCTATCAATTAACATCCCAGAAAGGCTAACGTTGTTGCTGATGCCTTGAGTCGTAAAGTTAAAATGGTCAGACTAAGAGTGTAAGAGATTCAAGCAGTCCAAAAGGTGTTGGATTGAAGGATGGAAGTGCAAGAAGAAAGGATTATCATTAGTAATCTGGGCTTAATACTGGATCTCAGGCAAGAAATCATTAATGCACAATAAAGTAATGTGGAGTTTCAACTTATCAAGGACAAAGAACTTAAAGGAGAAGGCAGTGAATTCTGGCAGGATGAGATGTGAATGTTATATTTTCGAGATCGTTTGTGTGTGCCTGATGAGCAACAACTGAAGGATAAGATATTAGAAGAGGCGCATAGAAGTAAATACACTATTCATTCGGGGGAAGAAAAAATGTCTTAGGATCAAAAGAAAGATTATTAGTGGACCAGAATAAAGAAGGACGTGGGGAGGTTTGTCTCCACGTACCTTACCAGTTAGAAAGTTAAAGCGAGCACAAAAAGTTGGCAGGATTCTTGCAACCTTTACCGATATCGGAGTGGAAATGGGAAGACGTGACCATGGACTTCGTTACCAGACTACCTGTGGCAAAGACCCAAAAGGATGCCATATGGGTAGTGGTAGACAGATTGACTATGTCAGTACCTTTTATATCGATGAACGTAAGGGATTCAATGGAGAAGTTAGCTCAAACATATGTGCGTGAGATAGTTATATTGCATGGAGTACCTCCGAGTATCGTGTCCGACCAAGACCCGAGGATTATATTCTGATTTTAGGGCAAGTTCCAAGAATCGATGGGTTCTAATCTAAAATTTAGTATAACAGCACACCTGTACATTGATGGTCAGTCAGAAAGTGTTATTCAAATTTTGGAAGATATGTTAAGAGATTGCGTATTAGATTTCGGGGATAAGTGGATTGATTGTGTACCATATGCGGAATTTTCTTACAATAATAGCTACCAATCTTTGATTGGAATGGTCCTATACGAAGCATTGTATGGACGTAAGTGTCAAGTACAACTGTACTGGAGTTGGTCAGAAGACGGCGACATAAGCAAGTCTGGAGAAGTCTGCATTTAGGAAATGTTTGGTATGGTGAAGTTGATCAGAGATAGGTTGAAAGTGACTTAAAGCCGACAAAAAAGTTATATGGATAATCGGCTAAGGGAGTTAAAATTTTAGGTAGGAGACAATGTGTTTTTTAGGTTGACAACGAGTAGAGGAATTTTGAAGCCTCTAAAGGGATAAAAGCTGAATACGAGATATTTGGGACCATTTCCAATAACGGAAAGAATTTAACCGGTGGCATATTGACTGGATTTGCCAGATGGTTTGACGAGAATACATGCTGTATTCTATGTGTCTCAGTTGAAGAAGTACAATGCCAACCCCGAACATGTTTTGAATGACAAACCATTGGTATTGCAACTCCACTTGAGCTACTTGGAGAAACTCATCAAAATTTTAGACCAAAGTATCAAGACTCTAGGGAATAAGAACATTCCTATGGTGAAGGTACAGTGGGAGTATCATGGTAGTCACGATGCCACATGAGAAACAGAAGAATGGGTGAGGTGAAAATACCTAGACTTGTAATAAAGGTACACGCTGACTTTCGGGGCGAAATTCTTCTAAGGTGGGGAGGATGTTAAACCCCAACTAAACCCACCCTAGAGTAAGTGAGATAGGATACATATCATATCATCTTGTGTAAAATATATTCCTTGAATGATTTTGTGTGCCTTAGAATGGTGGATTAGGGGTTATATGATTTATTTGTGCTTGTTAAGTAAAAAAGGGTAAAAAGGTAATTTTAGTTGAGATTGAAATAGGAAGATGGATTAAGGCTTAGATAAGAAACGAATTAGGTTGAGAAAATAAAAGAATAAGAGTTAATGTGGTTCAGTGGTTAGAACTTTGTGATTTAATCTCTAAGGTCTTGAGTTCAAATCCCATCACCTAAGTTTTATTCATATTTGTCATAACCAATATTTCAATTTTCTTCTTTCTTACATTACTTAAAGTTAGGAATATTGTCTTAGGGAAGACATAATGGTAATGTATTAATCATCTGATCATGTCGTAAAAAGAATTCAAGAAGAATTTTGTCTCTATTATTTTCGAAAGACTTCTTATAACCTCTTTAAATTTAAACTACTCGTAATTCTTTAATTCATTTTTATATCCATAAATGTCTTGGATAATTCCTTGCTTGCAATTTCGAAAAATTCTAGCTCTTGTGAAATAGAAGGTTGGCCGAAATTGTGGAGAAGAAATAGGAAGAGGTTCTCAATTAAATCACCATTGTTATTCCTTTAGAACATCATTATCTTCTTGTTCTCGTTTTGGTTAAAATCTGGAAAATGTCCTGATTTTCTTCCTGTCTGGTGTTTGAAATTGGCAGCCAACTTTCTCTATCTAATTCTTGCAAAGAACCAACCATCTTATGTGAAGCTGAAAGCAGAAACACTTTTGAATTTCGCAACCTTACAAACTACAACAAACCAGAATTTTTTTCTAGCAAACAAGTAATCTTTGAACATGAACAAGGAGCCATTCATTAGTGATCAAGAACACTTTAAACTTTCTCCATTCTTCTTCAAGATGGTGGCTGGAAAGCCACTATTAATGGACCTTAAAACACTCATAAATTCCAGATGCAAAACCGTTCCAAAGAGGACAAAAAATGCAACACAAAACCACTTCAAATCCTATGAATTCTTAAGCTAAAATTCCAGAAATTTTTCCATATTTGCCTATCCAATGTTGAGTCCGATTTTCTTCATCAAAGTTCTTCTTGTCTTGGCCATAATTCAGCCATGGACAGAGCCCCTTCATTTCTCCATCTACCTTGATCATTAGGACTCTATTAACATACCTCAAAACACTTCTATCTTCACTCCATTAAAAATTATTCAAACTTCAAATTAAATTCCAAATTTTTGTTCCATTAAACACTCACCTAGATAGATAATAAAACCTGGTATTTCTCTTCTATATCATAGCCATTTTTGACCAGCCCAAAGCTGAAATAACTCTCCATTCCATGATCAATTCATAGCTAGTTCAGCCAAACACCATTGAAGGACAAGAAATGTTCAAAAAGCAAACACTATTACTCAATCCTTTACCTCAAACATCTCCACTTTTCACTCAATTTGAAATTTGAACAAGTTGAAACTCTCTCTCCTTCTTAGATAACCGAAAGCCTCCCCCTAAGCTAGGCCATTCGGCCATCATTCACACACACACACACACACACACATACACACACACACACAAAGAAATCACTCCCTCTTTCAATTTCTCGCAAGAACACACACTAAGCTTCTCCAACCTTCAATCACCTCTATTCATCCTAGGTCACTCCTAGAACCTTCAAACCAACTAGGATTCAGTCCATAACATCAAAAACACCAAAGTTGATCTTCCATTCGAATCAAACACACATTTTCAGTCAAGAACAAGAAGAACATCAAGACGGTAACTTTAAACACCTTGGACCTTCTTCATCTCATCATCATCATTTCAATATCATCCTAACCTCTTTCTCTCTATTTCTCTCTTTCTCACTCACTCACTCACTCTCTCTCTCTCTCTCTCTCTTGACCGAAACATAGATGGCCATTCCTGGACAAACTTCATCCAAGGAAGGACTCTCAAGCACTCAAGGACCTCCATTAAGTAAGGCGATACATTCATCTAATGTTCATCAAATCAAGTATTTCTTTCTTGATCTTCTCTTTAAATTCTCAAACTCAAGACTCGTAAATGATGGATTTGATAGGTTGGAAGAATAATGTGGGGTTGAAGATATGTATGTGGGTGAAAGGAATGGATTTAACACATGGAAATTGGAATGAATGTTGTGACTTATGGATTATGCTTTAGGATCAGTATAGGTTCATTATGATGAAGAGCTTTATAGATGTTTTGATGTATGATTGTCATTATACCACCATTGTTGATTATGTCTTCATGATGTTATTTTTCAATAAAACCCTACATAATATTTGCCTAGTAGGATATCATCCTTATTGTGATGTATGTTAATTCAAGTTTATTTTTGGATAAACCAACATGTTCTTTGTTAAATCCATTGGTGGATGAATATGTATATGGATTTTCTCTAGCAATAAAATTATTGTAAGAACTACTTTTATTATTTTTTAGAATTATTCTTAGTATTTTTAATATAATTAATATTGTTATTTAATTTAATTTAATAAATTCAAAAAACATTAAGTAGTTTCGAAATTAAAGATTATTTAAACTAATATTATTTATTAGATAAATAAATAGTAATATTTTTATTAAATATAGATAATAATATATTGGAATTAATTGATATCAAATGTCTTTTATATTCATATTATTATTAGTTAGCCTTACAAAAAACTTCATTTATACTCACAAATATGATTTATATTAGAATATTTTATTTGTTATTAATTTTATTTATTATTTATTATTAAAATTATTTAAAATTTATTATTAATATTACTTATTATTTGTAATAATGTTATTTATTACTCATTACCAATATTATTTAGGATTTATTATTAATAGTACCCATCATTTATTACTAATTTTATTTATTATTAATATTACTCGTTATTTATTTTTTGTTAATAAATAGGTAATATCATGATTTATTATTTATTTATAAAGCCTATTTATTTTAACTTTTCCAATTAATTTTCTTTTATAAAATACTTTATCATCTAGTGTTAAAGTTTAAGACATTATTGTCATAACTAGATGTTGTTGTAGCATGTTGAACCTAGGAGTTATTATTTCAGGCAAGTAATGTTTGCATATTACACTTATACCCTGCATTTACCCTAAGCGGGGTTAGATTGCATTGAATTACCTTGGGAAGGCTATCGTACTCGAGAACAACAAAAATCAGGTAAGTTCCTAGATCAAGTTATTTGAAGATCGAAGTTACCTTGGTAAGTCAAACACAATGTATACGAGAATTTATATTTTAAATGCAATTATGGATAATTTTCCCTTCTCTTTTTAGTCAAACAAACCATTTAAAGTTAAACAAGAAATTTTATATAAAATGCTAAACTTTTCCTAAAAACTAACTTTAACGAGAATTTTGGAAACTATAATTGCTATTTCAAAGAGAATCATTGTATGATATTTCTTTTTCCAAGTGGGACAAATACAATGTTGAATACTCAATAAGGATAGACTACTTGGACTAGTCTTTGAAAGGTTAGGATAAGTCTCTCACTATGTGGCTACTTCTGAGGGGTGAGTCCTTCTCGGATAGGATGCCTATGGCTATGGCTAACTCTTTTGAGTTGTTGTATTTATTGTATACATATATGATTTGAAAGAAAAACATCACTCTTCAATTGTGAAATTTGTTTGAGGCTTGTCATCGCTTTATTTATGAAAATTTGTCAACCTGCGTACATGAAATGTTTCACCTGAAACACTTAAAGTACATACGGGCTTACTGAGATTTATGTCTCACCACCTTTCAGGTCAGTCCTACTGTGAAGGTTATTGATTAGAAATTGCCATTGATTTGAAGACTTATTTTTTTTCCTATGTATTTCATTTGAGAGACTTTAGCGGACATTTATTTATTTTTGGGAATTTTTCATGTATTATTTGAGTTGGAATAAGCTTTGAATTGGATTGTTTCTTTCAATTTTTTTTTTTTTTTTTGTGAGTCCTAGTTATAGAGACTCCTTATCCTGTGGACGGAGCGACATCCCTTGCCCGAATAGGGTTAAGTAGGTAGTGGGGTGTTACAAATGGTCTCAGAGATAAGGTTTAGGCAATTATTGATAGTATTTGCTTTATTTCATTATGATTAAAATCTTTTAACTAATCTAGGTTGTTTATGTTGTAGGATGGCTAGAATATATAGAAGTACGAGGTGTGGATTGAAAGCCAAAAACAGAGGAGGGCATGCGTGCGGAAACGAAAAACACAGAGGCCAAAAACAACGAAGAACAATAGCATGAAAGCAATTAATAAATACCTTTGTGTGCCTTAAGCCTCTTTGGCTATGAAGAGATCGACTAAACCACATGGACAGCCCCTACTTGCCTACTTGTAGAAGCCTCCGGTTGAAATCTCGCTAACCTCCTACTTTGCCTTGTTTGCATGAACGCCAAAGCTTTTTGAGTCTCAGAATATTCCACAACCTCAATCCTCGTTGGTGAAACAAAAGGAGAGGAGGAATGGTCTCAACGTTCTTGATCCTCTTGCTATTGATTAGCAATATCAAGAACAAAAGGAGAAAAAAAAGTCACGAGAGAAAGAAAGAGCAAGAAAAAAAACAAGAGGCTTGCTAGGTTTTTTTTTTTTTCTCATAGAGACGTTCACCACTCTTGAAAAAAACACGGTATATTATATTTGATAACAATATCCCCCCGGGATTTGATATTTCAAACACCCGGATGTTATCAACAGAGTGAGTTTGGCTTAGCCTAAAACCCTTCTGAACCGTAACTGGAAAAATCCTATGGTTCAGGCTATTGGGCCAAAAATAATAAATAATATTTATTATTTTTCTTGGACCTAAAAAGCCCAAAATAAGAAACATTAATTATTTATTTTCTGGGCTTATAGAAATAACCCAATAAATAATTAAACAAACCTTTTTCCATCTAGTTTAAGCCCAGGTGAATTTTTTAATTATTCAAATTGGACATAGGCCCTGAATAATTAATTAACCAATTAAACCAGATAATAAATTTCTCTCAACTTCTTTTTATTTATTTTTATTCCTGTCTAAAAATAAATTAGACTTCCTGAATAAAATAAAATTCTCTTTAACTAAGACCAATTCCTCAACCCAAAATTAATTAAGACTTACGGGCTATTCCAAGGACCAAAAAGACATATCGCTTTGGCTACTAAAATGATCAAAATACCCCTACTATATAAATAGTTGTGTTTTGCATTTTAAATATTTTCTAATATTAGTATAAGGAAATATTGACTCCAAGGACAATGCTGCGTTAGCAAAGTTTCCGACTTACAGGTGAAATGACTAAAATACCCTTCTACACGTCGCTATGCATTTAGAGAGCAAGAAGTGTACTAACACCTGTATAAATGACATCTACCATCCTTAGGCTTCTAGTCCAACGATCCATGACTTCTTGGAGTATTTTCTCTTTCCAAGGGAGTTATCCTAAAGCAAACATCCAAGTCATGTTTCCCAGAGCCCTGGACATTTAGATCATTCAAAAAACCACAATGGGCGGTATTGTATAGAAACTATTTTGTACAAGTCTGTCTTAACTAACTAGTTACATATACCCATTATACAAATGTATTAGTTCTACAATAGAACCTCAACTAAAGCATATCAATCTATATACTTCCTGCTTCGTCAGACCACCAACTCATACTCAAGTCGTAGAATATTAGTCCACGCTGTAGCAATAGTAGTCTTAGTTTCTACCAAATAGTACTTTAAGAAACCACTACTCAAGTCATGTTCTACGTATTCAAAATATGCTTATGTCATGAAGTGAGTGGACTACTTGCTGGCTAAAGGTAAGCCATTCCCCCATTTGGAATTCGTAACATAATAACCTAAACATGATGAGATTCCCGTTCTCATCAATTGGTTAAGAACAAATGTTTATGTGTTAAATAACCCGCGATCTATATCGTATTGTGAAAGACCACCATTCACATAGATCAAATTTTCAAATACAACGAGTCTTTTCTATACGAAATTGTACATAAATAAAAAGTAAATTCACAAACAATTTCTAAAAATAAATTCTTTTATTAAAACATTCAATGTTTATATCAAAAACCTAGTCTAAGAGAGCATATTTCCCAACAATCTCCCACTTGCACTCTAAAACTAAGTAAGTCCGTAGGTGCCCACCTCTATGGCATTTAAGTGTGTATTAAAGACTCTTTCAGCTAAAGTCTTAGTGAATGGATGTGCTAGATTATTTTTTGAGACAATCTGTTCCACCACGACTTCCCGTCTCTGGATGAAATCCCGGATCTGGTGGTACTTCCTCTCGATGTACTTCCCTTTCTTGAGGTTCCGAGGTTCTTTAGATTGCGATACTGCTCCAGTGTAGTCGCAATACATCACAATCGGCCTGTCCATGTGTGGCACAACTCCAAGTTTTGAAAGGAACTTCCAGACCTAGACTGCCTCCTTAGATGCCTCCAAAGCTGCCTAATAGGAGCTAAAATAGTTATACTTTGCTTAATTATTTGAGTCTCTTTTGTAATACATTTTGTGAAATAACTAGTCATATTCTTTCATATTTGAGATTTTACCATTGGAAAGGTATTTTGGTCATTACTTCAGGATTTTGGGTAAAACAAAGCGAAACTGTCGCAAAGCAGAGCAAAGGCGGCACCGGCTACAAGGCTGGAACCGGCGCCGGTTGCACTCTGGAACGTATGCGCACAATTCGGAGAAAAATCGGTGGACGAGTGGAGAAACAGAACTAAGGCGGTGCCGACTCTAAAGGACCAAGGCGGCACCGGCTGTGGTCTATCCCTGAGGCAGTGCTGCGATCTTTTTACACGTTTTTTGAAATCGGAAGAGTTTTAGCAGCTTCCAACTTCTACTTGGCGAAGAACTTTGTACCTACGAGTTTAGGCACCTCTTAAGTCTATAAATAGATGGAAAACACAAGGGGAAAAGGGAGAATTCATTGATCATCATAGAAAATCACTCAGTCCAAGAAGAATTCTTCAAAGTTCAAGGAGGGTTGTACAAGAAGGTTTTCAAATAAAGAAGAAGGAGGTTTGTCTATGAGTTCTTTCTTTTACTTTGTTTTCTTTTTCTTGAACAATGATATGTTAATTGTTTTATTGCAATTCGACATTATTTTAGATATTCATGATTTCTAGAGTTATTTGATCTTTTGACTAATTGGTTATTATTCTTAATATTCAATTACTTATGCTTATTACGAGATTAGTTAGTTGATTCTATCCATGACTTGCTGGACCAAAGGGGGTTGATGGGTGTTTCAATTTAATAGTTTCATATTCTGTTGGCAATTGACTTGCTGGACCAAAGGGGGTTGATTGTTTAAGAACTGGTAATTGAAGATTAATTGATGTCTTCCAAGACCAAGGGTTCATTGATTAATTTCATGGTCTAAATTCGCCGAGACTAAGGGAATTTAATTAAGGATTGTGTTTAATGCATCTTTTGGATGAATTAGTTGAGATGGACCAAGTGATTCTAATTTATCTAGAAGATAGTGATTTCATGGATTGACCATCAAAGTGAGTCTACCTTCATCCTTCATGGTGCTAAGAGAATGATTGGTTATGATAATGGTTAAGTTCTTTTACATCATGTTTGTCTAAAAAATGGCTTGAGTTAAATAAATCTATATCCCTGACATATACATATTTTTATTATTTTTTCTTTTTAAATTTATTTTTATTTGTTTTTCATTTTATTGAGTCAGTTAAACAGTGAAGGAAGAGTATTTAATGTCTACTTATTGCTTGAGGATCGACACTTGTTTTAACCCTATGCTCAGTTAATGATGAGTACGCTTGCTCATATGTGTGATTTGGGTTTAACATTTTAATTTGAACTTGATTGGGAATGTGCTTAGTTTTGTATGATTTTTATACCCAAGTCTGAACGCATCAAGTTTTTTGCGCTGTTACCGGGGAACAATAGCATGAAAAGTCAGATTTTGTTGATTTAACAATGTAAATATGTAAATATGTTAATAGGTAAATATGTATATTTGTTCTTTCTACAAAACGGTGCTATCTTTTGTATTTCGTGTATTCTTGTATAACCTTGTAACCTAACCTAACTTAACCAACTAACTTAGACTGAGTTTGAATTACTAACTTTGTAACCTTGTATTTGTGTTATTTTAACCATTAATTATATCTCTAAACTTGCTTCTTGTTTTCTTAGGTATTACCTTTGGTACATGACCCGAAAATCCAACAATTAGATAGTCAATTTTGACCTTGAAATCGAGAGGACGTTAACAAAAATTTGCCGAACAATTCAAAGGAATCTAATTGTCAAGATGGATGGTGCTCAACAGAACAATGATGGGAATGATAGGAGAGTTATGGATGACTTTGTGAAACCCGCAATCTCTGGCTCAAGCTCGAGTATCACTAGACCTAGGGTAGATGCCAACAATTTTGAAATAAAACCCAATATTATTCAAATGGTGCAGAATATGGTTCAATTTGATAGGTTACCGGAAGAGGATCCCAATGCTCATTTAGTCAGTTTTCTTGAGATTTATGATACCTTCAAGATGAATGGTGTTTCTGAAGATGCCATTAAATTATGACTTTTTCCCTTTTCCTTGAGAGATAGAGCTAAATCGTGATTAAAGTCTTTACCTACAGGTTCTATCACAACTTGGAATGCCTTAGCTGAAAAAATTTTGGCCAAATATTTCCCTCCATCTAGGATAGCCAAGCTTAGGAATGAATTCTTCGCCTTCCAACAACTAGATTCTAAACCCTTGTATGAGAGTTGGGAGAGATTTAAGGAAATGTTCAGAAAATACCCATACCACGGATTCAAGCTGGGGATGCAAATGTTTATCTTCTTGAATAGCCTCACATTTGCAATACGACAAGTGGTGGACTCTTCTGCAGGGGATTCCAAGACCCCGGAACAAGTATTTGAGCTTATTGAAAATTTGGCTTCTAATAACTATTTTTAGGGAAGTGCAAGGTCAAAGGCCCGTATGCAAGGAGTACACAAAGTGGATGCTGTGGTAGAATTAAAGGGTAAGGTAGACGCCTTAACCCAAAAGATAGAGTAGTTGGTGATGCCTCAAGGCCAAGTATTAAACGTCAACTGCGATTTCTATGGAGAAGGGCACCCCAATCATGAATGCCAAAAGATGGGGTCACTCTAAGAAGCTTTAGAACAAGTGGCCTTCACAGGTAATGTCCGGCCAGGTAACAATCCATATAGCTCTACCTATAATCCTAGCTGGAGAAATCACCCTAATTTCTCTTGGAGCAATGGAAATCCACCTAGGTAAAGTTCTTTCAATTTTGGAGGTAACCAAAGGAATCCAAACTCCATAAACACCACGGCAGCACCTCAAAAACTACTATTGGAAGAATTGATTAGCCAATTGGTAAGTACCACGGAGGCTAAGTTCTAAGGAGTCGATGCGACAACAAGGAACCTAGAGGCTTCCATGTGCAATTTAGAAAACCAGATTGGTCAACTAGCCAAACTCATAGGGGATCGTCAAGCAGGAACACTACCAGGGAATACGGAAGAAAATCCACGGGATCACAATTGTGGAAAACCTTGAAGCAATTCTTTTCTCTTTTCTTTACTTTTTATTTTGTGTTGAGGACAATTTTTAATTTAAAGTATTTTCATTCAGCATCTGTGTGTTTTTGCATGTTGATTAAAAAAGAAAAAGAAAATTTGAATCGGACAGAACAGAGCCGACGCCGGTTCCTGTCAGAAGGAACATCATTAAAGGGCCATTTTGGCCACTTTTTCTTCAAAACCTCCCTTCTCCATCGCAAAATCTCTCAGGCCCATGCCGGATTCACATGTATTAGTGCCCAAAGTTTGATTTTTCAACTTCTAAACACTTCCATAACATCTCTTACCTCCTTTTTTATTGATCCTACGGATCAAACACATCAAAAGCTTTGATTTTTCACAACAATAGCACATTAAATCCACAAGCAAAGGGAGTAGATTTTCGCAAAAAGCTTGCATCTTTTTCTTACCCATGCATATAAGAGCCTAAAGGTATGATTTTTATTTAAGTCCTACGGTTAAATTGATGGAATTGATTTTTTTCCCATTATAGGGACGGTTTTGGACGAAAATTGGGAATTACATACTCTATGATTGTGCATTCCTAGTTGAGTTTCATTCATTGGATTACCTTAGGAGTATTGAGCCTGCATTACTTGATTCATGCTTGTTATCATTCAAGAATTCATATAGCTCGGGCTAGAATTATGGTTATTGGTGACACTTGAATCTATTGAAACTGCATTATTGATCACATAATACCATTGCCTTCATTCACATGATAATGTTTACTAGCATGCTTTGAGGATATTAGCACAAGTTATGCTTTACAGTGGACTTTTACATGCATTGTGCAGGTTGTGCTGCATTGGGTGAAAGTGGTTGATTGAATTAGGTGTTGGAGTTGATATACATTGAAGGAGTTGTGGTTTGTAGAATGTGAGCTTGGTTGAGGGTTGTGTGAAATTTGAGATATATCTATGTAGGGGTAGCTATACTCTCTTAAGTGATTGAGCGTATCTGTTCTCTCTTCTTAGTATTCCATTCCTTCTGTGACCATGTCTAGAGTGAGAAGTCAACCATCTAAAAGGGCGAGACCTTCCTTGTCCTCAGTTCCATCATTTGTTGATCCCTCATCTTTTAGACCTTCTGAGTTTATCGATGCCTCTTGTGAGGAATGGTATAGTAGGAGAGCTTCAAACAAGATTATTGTTGAGCGTACTTTATCCCCCACCTTAGACCGGGCACTTAAATTAGGAATGATGTTTAGACGACTAAGTTGGGGACCCATAGTGCAATTGAAAGGGAAGTCTTGCCCCGTGCTTGTCAAGGAATTCTATGCTAATATGACGGACAAGGGTAATAAACATCTCCCGCATATTGAAACAAGAGTGAAAGGAGTTCCTATTGTCATCACTCAAAACCAATTATTTCACCTACTCCAGATTTATGACAATGATACATGGCAAGGGATTGATGTGAATAATCAAAAGATTCTTTCGGACCCGAATTGGGATGTTAGGGGGACGCGAGCAACCCTAGGCTTATATAAGCATAATGCCTTCCAAGCTAACAGTTTTTATTCCAACAATAACTTGGCAGCTAACTTTCGTGCACTGGTGTACATGTTTGGGTTTAATGTTGTTCCCCGTGCTAGTGGTTTCAATAAAACTAGGCTTATTGAGACTTAAATTCTACACCGGATGATGAACACATTACCTATCCATCTTTCTCCTTTGATCATCCAATCTATTAGGAAGGCTGTTCATCACCGTCTCTCCACAAAAGCCTTTATTTTTCCCTTGGTTATAATGAAGATTCTAAAGGACTTTGGGGTGAATCTTGAGGGAGAACTTATGGAGGCTACCACTAAGCACGATATGGTCACTGAGCACACTCTTATAAGTTGTAGATACAAATATAGCCCGGAGCTAAAGAAATGGCTCACTCCCTTCAAGGTCCAACATCCCAGTCAGGAAAGGCCACCTACAGCGGAGGAGGAGCAGCCACCACCACCGGCACGTGCTAGAGCTAGCCGTTCTCAGTCCCATTCTCGGATGGACATTGAGACCACCATATTAGGGCACCTCGACCAGCAAATGGAGGTGCTCCTATGCTTGCAGGGTACTATAGAAGATATGGCACGATGGCAAGCTATCATGGAGCAGCAGTTGACTGAGTTGAGGTAGCAGCCTCCTAGGCCACATGATGGTGCAGGCCCTTCTACACTCGCTGTTGAGGAGAAGGATGAGAATGATGATGTTGCAGATGATTGATGATGCGTTCTTGCTCATTTTTGTTTTTGTTTCCTTTCTCTTTTTATGTTTTTGTTTTAGTTAGTTTGGCTTTCCTTTCATCGTCTCTCTATTTCGTTTGTCTTTGCTTTATTTTCTTTTCTAATTGTTATGCTTTGGTATTTTCTTTTGTATTTTTTTTTTTAGGTACGTTGATACTGCCTCCCTCTTCATGCATTCAGCTCTTGTACACCACAATGAATAGAAGTTTGTTTTTTCTATCTCTTCTCCTTTATTTTGTTTAGTCCCATGGTATTAGTTGTTTTGGTTATATTTATTTGGCCATTAAGGACAATGTCCAGTTTAAGTGTGGGGGAAGTGCTTTGATTGACAATTCTTCTATACATATTCTTGGAATACATATTCTTGCATGCAGGATTTTTCAAAAATTTTCAAAAATTTTCAATTTCAAGCTGTATTTTTTATAGTGCATGTCTTTATGATGATTATTGAGCATATGTTCTAGATCATTGATGGCTTATGCATGACTTTTTGCACTAACTTGGACAAAGTAGTTCTTGATCAAATGTTGTGCATTATTCTTAAACCTGTTTTTCTCTAAAATTTATGTAACATTCTAGAACTTACTTGAATACCTCTCGAGGCGAAATAAGAAAGACATTCATAATTTAACTTAGGGATGACAGTAATAAGCCTTCTTTAGATAGTTTGAGCTTTTCAAGCCTACCTATTGTTATATTATCCCCAGTGCCTATTTTGAGCCTAAATTGGTGATTTCTTTCTTTAAAACCCGTCAGGATATTTTGTCCATTCCTTGTGCTAAGAGTTTGTATAATTTCCAAATCTTTATGCTCTTGAAGGATGATAGTATATGTATGTTGGAAAAAATGCAGGGATGGAGATCATGACTTGTTACTCTCAGTCATGGATCAATTATGAGTGGAGCTAGGAAAAGAAAGGAAGTGGAATGGAAGGAGGAAGTTGAAAAAAAATTGAGAAAGAAAAAATTGGTGAGCTAAAAAAGATGAGAAAGAAGAAAAGAAACGAGAGGAAGTAAAAAGAGAAAACAACAAGCTGCTAGAAAGAAAAGTGAGTGAAAAAGAAAAGAACAACAGCAGTGAAAAGAAAAGAAGAGAGAATTGAAAAAGCAGTGGAAAAAAAATAATGGAAAAGATCACAAAAGGGATGGTGAGTGAATTGTAAAAGTAAGTTCATATAAAACACTTGACACCATTGCTGGAAAAATTGAGTGATCTTGTGAGGAAAAGAGTTGATGATGAGAAGAGTTGAAAGAAAGAGAGAAAAAATGCAGGATTTGCTTGAAATACATAAGGGTTGTTATATAAGGTTATGTGTTGATTGATTCGTGGAATAGGAGAGCAAGAAGAGTTGGGAATTATTGGTTTATTTTAGGTATCCTTTTCTTGCTTAATGTCAGTTTTTCTTTAATTTTTGATGTTCCTATATCCTTTGTTTGCTAAGCCACATTACAAACCTTTAGCCTTACATTACAAGCTTAAAAATCCTAATTGATCTAAGTAGAATCATGATATGTCTCGGATCAGTGGAGAGATGTTATGAAAAGTAAGCATATGGAATGCATACTCTTTTTGAACTAACTTCTTTCCAATGGTTTGAGAATATTGTAAAGTATTGAGGTGGTTCTACTAAGTCATTTATCACTACACAAGTCTTGCATTGGCTGTGAATGATTTAGTATCATATGTTTTATGTACATGAATAAAGAAAGCATTGAAGATATGGTTTTGGAATTGATTGAGTAATTAAAACCTTGTGTTTTCCCTACTTGTTCTTGATACTTTGCTTGAGGACAAGCAAAGAGTTAAGTGTGGGGGAATGTGATAGGAGCTAAATTGGTTATACTTTGCTTAGTTATTTGAGGCTATTTTGTAATACATTTTGTGAAATAACTAGTCATATTCTTTCATATTTGAGATTTTACCCTTGGAAAGGTATTTTGGTCATTACTTTAGGATTTTGGGTAAAGCAAAGAAAAACCATCGCGAAGCAGAGTAGAGGCAGTGCCGACTGCAAGGTTGGAACTGGCGCCGGTTGCACTCTGGAATGTACGCGCACAATTCGAAGAAAAATTGGCGGACGAGTGGAGAAACATAACTGAGGCAGCGCCGGCTGTGGTCTGTCCTTGAGGCGGTGTTGCGATCTTTTTACGCGTTTTTAGAAATCTGAAAAGTTTTAGCAGCTTCCAACTTCTACTCGGCCAAGAACTTTGTACCTACGAGTTTAGGCACCTCTTAAGTCTATAAATAGATGGAAAACACAAGGGGAAAGGGGAGAATTGATTGATCATCATAGAAAATCACTTAGTCCAAGGAGAATTCTTCAAAGTTCAAGGAGGGTTGTACAAGAAGGTTTTCAAATGAAGAAGAATGAGGCTGTCTATGAGTTCTTTCTTTTAATTTATTTTCTTTTTCTTGAAAAATGATATGTTAATTATTTTATTGTAATTCAACATTGTTTTAGATATTCATGACTTCTAGAGTTATTTGATCTTTTGATTAATTGTTTATTATTCTTGGTATTCAATTACTTATGCTTATTACGAGATTAGTTAGTTGATTCTATCCATTGACTTGTTGGACCAAAGGAGGTTGATGGGTGTTTCGATTTATTAGTTTCATATTCTGTTGGCAATTGACTTGCTGGACCAAAGGGGGTCGATTGTTTAAGAACTGGTAATTGAAGATTAATTGATGTTTTCTGAGACCAAGGGTTCATTGATTAATTTCATGGTCTAAATTCGCCGAGACCAACGGAATTTAATTAAGGATTGTGTTTAATGCGTCTTTTGGATGAATTAGTTAAGACGTACCAAGTGATTCTAATTTATCTAGAATATAGTGATTTCATGAATTGACCATCAAAGTGAGTCTACCTTCATCCTTCATGGTGCTAAGAAAATGATTGGTTATGATAATGGTTAAATTCTTTAACATCATGTTTGTCTAAAAAATGGCTTGAGTTACATAAATCTACATCCTTGACATATACATATTTTTATTTTTTTTCTTTTTAATTTTCTTTTTATTCGTTTTTCACTTTATCGAGTCGGTTAAATAATGAAAGAAGGGTAATTAATGTCTACTTGTTCCTTGAGGATCGACACTTGTTTTAACCCTATGCTCAGTTAATGATGAGTACGCTTGCTTTTATGTGTGATTTGGGTTTAACATTTTAATTTGAAATTGATTAGGAATGTTCTTAGTTTTGTATGATTTTTATATCCAAGTCTGAATGCATCACTGCCACATACTCAGCTTCCATGGTTGAGTCAGCAAAACAAGATTGCTTGATATACTCCATGAAATAGCTCCTGCAGACAAGGTGAAGACATATCCACTAGTGGATTTTCTCTCATCCTTATCCGCCTGGAAGTCTGAGTCTGTGAATCATGTAGGAACCAAGTCATTAGCCCTGTAAACTAGCATATAATCTCTCGTTCCCTTAAGGTACTTGAGAATATGTTTTACAGCTTGAAAATGAACTCCCCAAGGTTTAACTAATATCTGCTAACCAAGCCTATAGCAAAACAAATATCTGGCCTAGTACACAGCATGTCGTACATGAGACATCCCACAGCTAAAGCGTAGGGAATCCTACTAATTCTGTCTTTTTCTTCTTGAGATTTAGGAAAGTCCCTTGAAGAAAAAGATAACCCATGTCTGCAAGGAATTAGAGTTTCCTTGCATGAGTCCATGATGTACTTGGCCAGCATCTTGTCAATATGTCGTTTGAGATAATTCCAACATTCTCTGCTTCCTATTTCTAAGAAGCTTAATACCAAGAATGTAACTGGCTTCTCCCAAGTCCTTCATACTGAATTAACTAGACGACCAAACCTTGGTAGATGACAATAACCCTACATAATTTCCAATGAGTAGAATGTCATCCAATAGAAGATAAGAAAAATCACATTAATGCCTTCATATTTCCTGTACACGCATGGTTCATCCTCATTTTGAATAAAACTATAAGACTTCATAGTCTAGTCAAAATGAATGTTCCATACTCTCGATGCCTGCTTGAGTCCATAAATGGACTTCTTAAGCTTGCAAACCATATGTTCTTAGCCTTTAACAATAATCCCTTCCGGTTGGGGCATATAGATGTCTTCGCTAAGATGGCCATTTAGAAAAGCCATCTTGACATCTATTTGTCATATCTCGTAGTCATAATAACATCCGATGGGAAGGAGGATACGGATGGACTTAAGCATGGCCACCGGGGAAAAGGTTTCCATATAATCGATACCCTCTTTCTGAGTATACCCTTTCGCTACAAGCCTAGCTTTGAAGGTTTCCACCTTCCCATCCGCTCCCCTCTTCCTCTTGTATACCCACTTACACCCAATGGGTTTTATCCCTTCAGGTGAAGTCACAAGATCCCAAACCTGATTGAAGTACATAGACTCAATCTCGTCTCTCAATGCTTCATGCCAAATATTCGCATTGGCATCAGCAATAACCTCCTCGTATCTAGTGTGGTCTTATTCCTGATGCTCGAAGATTAGCTCGAAAGCTTTTCTAGTCCACCTCTCTGGAACCCTAGACACTCTCCCACTATGACGAGGCTCCATTTGTACAAGCTCTTGAGGCTGTGCCTTTTCTTGTTCCATAATCGGGTCAGATGAAGCTGATTTTGAAGATAACTTCTCCTCAAGTTCCAAACTAGTTAAACCTTTAGTGGAAGTACTTTGATCATCTTCTAAGTATCTAGTATTGGTACTAATTAGCACTTTCTGCTCCTTAAGATGATAAAAGTAACCACCCTTTGTCCCTTTTGGATACCCAATAAAATAGCATAATTCTGATCTTATTTCCAACTTGTCTCCCTTGACTAGTACATAAGCTAGACAACCCCATATCCTGAGATGATTCAGACTTGGCTTACACCCGATCCATATCTCATAGGGAGTCCTAGGTACTGACTTGGAAGGCACCAAGTTCAGAATATTTGCCACTGTTTCCAGAGCATATCCCTAAAAAGACATTAGAAGAGTAGTATGAGACATTATGCTTCAGACCATTTTTATCGATGTCCTGTTCCTTCTCTCAACTACTGCATTCTGCTGAGGTATTCATAGTGCAGAGAGCTGGGATACTATCCCATGATGTACCATGTAGTCTTTGAATTCACCAAGGAGGTACTCTCTACAACGATCCTATCGTAAGGTCTTGATTAGTTTACCTGTCCGACACTCTACTTCAGGTTTAAATTCCATGAATTTATGAAAAGAGTCAGACTTGCACCTTATCAGGTAAATATGACCAAACCTTGTATAATCATCCGTGAAAGTGATGAAGTACTCAAAACCTCCTCTAGTTGGTATAGACAAGGGACCACACATATTAGTATGAACAAGACTCAATACCTCATTGGCTCTATCTGCCTTTAGGATAAATGACCTTTTGGTCATCTTTCCTATTAGGCAGGATTCACACTAAGGTCAATTTTCCAGTCTCAATGAGCCCAAAGGCCCATCATGGATTAGTCCCTGAATCCTGATTGAGTTGATATGACCCAACCTTAGATACTAAAGGTATGAGTCCTTAATATTGGTCTTTCTCTTCTTAGTTAATAGTTCAGATTGAGCGTTATTTAATTAATTGTTAATAGGATTTAAGAAGAATAGATTTCCATACATGTGTCCAGTACGTAAAATTTTTCCATCTCTACTGATAGAAATACCAGAATAGAAAGATACAGAATATCCTTGATTTATTAGTTTTGTAACTGAAATAAAATTTTGATGAAATCCAGTTACATATAAAATATCTTTTAAAACCACTATTCTATTACAATAATAATAAAAAAAAATGATCCAGCTCTCCCACTACAAGGGCCCAGACTTATGTTCTATTTCCCATGCGTAGCCCATGTTCGCCCTTCTTGAGTCTTCTAATCTTTCTGAACCCCTGCAAAGAGTTACAGATATAATTAGTGGCTCCTGAATCAATAATCCAAGTGGAAGTTAATCCAACCATTAATATAGACTCTAGATATAAAACATTACCTGTGAAGTTTTTCTTGGCTTAAAGATCTGGACACTCTTTTTTTTAGTATCCCTTCTTTCCACATTTGAAGCACTTGCCTTTTGGTTTGTCTTTGGGCTAGGTCTTGGGCTGGGCCGCTACGTTTCTCTTCTTCCTTTTGAACTTTCTGAGCTTAGGCCCAATTCTAGAGAAAGAAGCCTTAGCAATCATAGCCTTTGATTGGGATTTCATAACCTTCTCTACCATCTACAGTTCCTTCATCAACTCAGTTAAACTCATGTTTAACTTGTTCATGTTGTAATTTAACTTGAACTGAATAAAGGAACCCAATAGAGACTTGAGAGCTATAACCACTTGGCTCCCAGGGTCAATGACAGCCCCTAAGATTTCTGCTTCCTCGAAAACAGCAATCATCTTAAGCATGTGCTCTCTTACTGATGCTCCCTTAGACATCTTAGTGTTGACTGACTAATATTGTTCGAAGAGTGATTAATGACTAACTAATATCTTACGCAGAAGCTATGTGCTTGTGCTTTAACTGGAGCACATTAGACATGGAGGCTAACATATAACAGCGTGCCATTTCCTCAGCCTTTTTCCACACCTTCTCAGCCTCTCGCTCATCGGCGGTGGAACCTTCCCTGATAACAAGGCAGGTCTCGTAAAGGACATACTTATACTCCTCAACTGTGAGTATTTTGTCTAGGTTCCTCTTCCAGTCCACATAGTTTGGACCCGTTAGCTTATTCACTCGGAGAATAACGACCAAAAGACTAAAAGAACCTCCCACTATTTCTGAAAATTTGAAAATAAAAGAAATGATTTAGTTTGTGAAAATAAAATAAATTTGTGCACTTTATCCTTATAAAAAACTAAAAATAATTAATTTAGCTCTTAGGAAAACTGACATAACTTCTTGGAAAAATTAACAGTTCTCTAAGCTAAGTGTGTTAACCACCACAAATTAATCTTCCTTCTATATAATTATCTAGAGGATATCTCCATCGAAAGGATGGCCGTTTCCTCCAATTTCCTCTGGACATATCTCGCACTATAACCTCCAACGCGAGGCTAGCCGATTATAGTATGTGTCCCAGATTATTAATTACATCCCTCCATTATATCTATATCCTTGTAGTATCCCCATCCTATACGGGTTCACTACCAGGGTGATGCGAGGGGACCCACGATCTCTAATGAGGATCGTAATGGAAGCTGTGGGGCTGTTGGAATCCCTCTCCCACTTAGTCTTTAAAACAAGGGTTTCTATGAAAAATATCCTTTTGAAAATTTCCATTAAGTTTTTCATTAACTCAAATATAAAATATCTATATCCATTAAAATCTCTATGTCAAGGTTTATAACCTTTGAGAGATTTTTCCATGGACTAATTTTATTTAAGTTAAAAACTTAATGATTTTAAAAATTTTCCAATGAAAACTTTCTAGAGACTTTGGCCTTAAGTTTATATTGACAAAACAATTTTTCTAGTGCAAAATAAAACAAAATGGCTTTCTATTTTTAACTTACAAAAATATCTAAATACAATGTATTTTCTATGTCAAGGATTAAATCCTTTGAGAAAATATCTAAGGATTAATTTTTGTTCAAGTTAAAATAACCATTTAATTTTTTAAACAAAAATGTTTTCTTGTAAAAAATATTCCCAAAGACTTTGGTTTTTGAGAAAATGGGCACATAGGTACTCAAAAATAAATAGCATGCTAGAAAATAGTAGACATTTTTATGTTTTTCTATTTTTAAACCTAAGTGCCCTAATAATAAAATTAAATATATTAATTAATTAATTAATGGTCTTGTTTAATCCTAAAATCCCTTACTAATATTTTCATGTAAATATATTCCATGAATTTTGACTATTGCAAAAATATTAACTTCGCCTAGTATGGGACCCAAAACAAAAAAGAAAACGCAAGAAAATTACAAGGAAAAAAAAAACTCTCTTGGTCCATGTACACCCGCTGCACCAGACGACACTGATGGTCCACCGTGAACTGGGTACACTAGCCACACCTGATTGCCCTAATGGTCAACCCATGAAGCCCGCCCACCCGCGCCTGTTAACCTACACGACCCGCACCTTGCACTGATTGCAATTTGCAATTGCATGCAAATTGCAATTGCTTCGGTGGCTTCGAGTCGATGAGAAGCTGTCCTCGGCTCCAAGCACAGAAGCGGTCAGTAGCTCGGCGCGGCTTGGCGCCACAGGTGGCTTATGAACATTGCATCATGTAACACCCCACTACCTAGGCCCAACAAGGCCAGGGATGTCGCCCCGTCCCAAGGACAAGGGGTCTTTATAACTAGGTCACACAATCAAAATAAAACAATACTTCAAATTTTAAAACTTATTACAATCCAAAAATTCAAGAAAAATCCAAAATAAAAATTGTTCAGTCTCAACTCCCAAAGCATTACATAAATTAAAAAATAGAATATCATCTAAGGCAGGCAACAACTAGCTACACATCCCCACAGCAGGATCGACCTGAAATCATGGTAAAAATTGTGATGAGATAAAAATCTCAATAAGTCCGTGTGTGCTTTGGGTGTTCAGTGAAATCATTTCATGAATGCAAGGTGTAAGAACTTCATAAGAAAAATACAGGCAAGCACTAAATAATATTCAAAATCAAGAGTGGCGTTTTGGCTTTTTCAACCATACATGAACAGTAAAATCAAACACTCAAAAAGGCAGTTATGGGTTACCACACATTGGGCCCCATAACCATACAACGGTTAGAATGACACACTTTGTGCAGATTGACAAAAAAATTAGGTGATTAGTCTACCGGGTAAGATTCTCCTCCTTTTCTACGCCCAAGCAAAACCGGTTGTCCACTCCGGCAACACACAGTCCACATGACTGAAACCTGCTAGCTCGGACCAGCATGACTAATTAGTACTGACGTTGAGTTCATCTTCTGGAGGTGGTCTCTTGCTAGAAGACTCACTCTTGCTCTTCAGAACTAGTACTACTAGTCTACCCTTATTGAGTACTCAACGTAGTTCACCCCACTTGGGAGAAAACTGATAAAACATAGCTTTACTTGAAAATAGCAATCAATGGTTTCTAAAGTCTTCGTCAAAATTAGTTTTAGAAACAGTTTAGTGTTTGAATAAAAATGCTTGCTGTTTTTCAAATAACTGGTTTGACTGAAACAAGAAAGGAAATAGTCCCTAATTGCCTTTACCAAATCAGTGTTTACAAACTACGTGTTTAGCTTGCCATGACAACTTTTACAGCAAACAGGTTTTATGCAGGAGCTTACCTGATCCTTTGCTAGAGATAAAACAAAGATTTCCAAAAGCAAACCTAAACCCGCCTGGGGTAAATATAAACCATAATTAAACTCAAGCCAAAATTTTCTTTCACAGATAATCCTAATTCAACTTACCACAATCATGACCCTAGTGTCCCAAGCTTTAAGGCTAGATAATAAATAAATGGTTTATAAGATAAATCTAGCTTGAGATTAAAATAACTAGGGTTTGTGAATTAAATACTAATAAGTTGAAGGTTTAAATCTTGCTAAAAATAAATTAGGGTTTATTTCATGAAGGGTCCTAGGACCTAGATAGAACTATTTAGAGTAATAATCTATTAATAATTAATTGTTAAAAAATAATTGGTAACTAAAATTAGTTGTAAGTAAATTTTAATAGGTTTTGATTAAAAGATAGTAAATAAATTTTAATAGTATTTATGAATATAAGACTTACAAAATTAATATTTTACCTATTATGATTATTTATATAAAAGGCTTTATTTGATATTATTATTTTATATAATATATATATATATATATATTTTTTATTTCTTTAATAAAAGCTATAATTTATTTGAGTAAAATATCATTATTTTATATAAGAGTCCAAATCCACATTTTCCTAGGGTTTTCGAAATCACTAGAAGAAATTATAGTATTAATCATTTTATTGATGAAATAAAATTAGCTTGGGGACAACAAGGTTATGATCATAATTCCTATTGCTAACCATAATCATGAACATACACTCTACACCAATCAACACAACATCCAAATCATGAATAAAAACATAGATCCAAATCTACCAACACATGATCCATACACCACTAACATAATCATCATCATGGCTTTAACAAGAATACATTAACAGAAAACCCTATTCACCAAATGTGACATAATCTCTAACATGCTTGATCATTCATACTACTCACGACATGAAGACATGCAACAAACCCTAAAAACGTCATACATTCAACCAAGACAAATCATCTCATGCATCAATCCCATCTCCATCATACAAACACATTCATTCTCATGCTTCAATCCCAACTCCATCACAAACACATGATCAATCTCCAAATATATCCCATCCTCATCCAACTACATCCAAGAGATATGAATTTAAGATTTAAAGAGAAGATGGAAGAAGCTTACTTGAATGATGACTACTTTGAAGTCATTTCAAGAGAATCCTCTCGCTAGGAATGCTTGATCCATCCAAGGAGAAGAAGAAAAATGGCCATGGTGGAAGTAACCATTCAACCAAAAGAGAGAGAGGGAGAGAGAGAAAGAGAGAGAGAGAGAGAGAGAGAGAGAGAGAGAGAGAGAGAGAAAGAAAGAAAAAGAGAAAAAGAGAGTTCATTAGTATATACTCATCAAGGTCGAAGATGGAAGAAGATGGAGATAATTGTTCATGCTTACCTTGAAGGTGTTCTTGAGCCTTCAAGAAAATGCTGGTTTTTTATCCAAAAGTGAGACTTTGATTTCAGTATTTGATGTTAAAAATTGTAGGAATGGATTCACGAGAATGAGTAGGTATAATCTGGAGTTTTTTTGGAGAAAATTGAAGTGGTTTTGAATGGCCTTATGCGTGAGAATGGTAGTAGGTGTTCTTGGAGGTTTAGAGAGAATAGAGAGATTAGATGAAGGCTGGCTGAAATTCTGTGGGGAAAGGGTGGCCGACTAGTTTGGAGATTTTTGGTAATTGGATTTTCAGATTTGGGAGGAAAAAGAAAGCTGGTTGTTTGAAATTCAAAAAGAATAATTTAAGGAATATTTTGTGGTAGCAAATATGGTAAGTAGATCTTCGTTGTAGGATGTTCTTTGGAAGTTTTAATGGCCGACTGAATTGCTGGAATTTCTGCTGAGATGAATGCTGTTTGAATGAGCATAAGGGTGGTTGAAAGGAATTTTCTGGTTGTTTGAGGGGTAATCTATGGTAGTTTGTTGAATATTTTGCTAGAATTTTGGACTTCAATTAATGGCTTGATTGGAGTGATTGATGGAGAGATTTTAGGAGCAGACATGGAGATCTTTTTCGTGCAGAACACTGGAGAAGATGATAAAGCTCAGTTCATGGCTGTTCAAGGTGAGTTTGTACAGAAAAATGGAGGACGTTTCAGACAAAGGTGAAGAAGGAACAAAGCTGGAAATTCTGATTAGCTTTTCGCAAGCTTGCTGGAAATTTCTGGGCAGATTTTTCTACCATGGTTCATCCAATTTGCTGCAGGTTTGAAGGGATATTGGGAGGTCTTCTAAGGCTGGTTTCCAGCTTTCTTTATGGAGGAAGGATAAGGTTGAATTGCTGGTTGAAAAGCTAGAAGAAAAAGCTTGGTTTTTTGCTCACCAAGCTGCAAAACTGTCCAGGAAATTTTCCTAGTTTGCACAGCTTTTGTGCAGCTCGGTTTTGGCTGGAATTTCAGTCCTCAAGCTAAGTGAAATGGTCATTTTTTTTGTAGCATTTGAGAGGGAATGATGGCTGAAAATTTCAACAATTGGACTGATCAAGAAGCTGGAAAAATTTCCAGTTTACTACATAAAGAAGATGAACACACATAAGTTGGAGTTTGAAGGTTCAACTATGGAGATTAATTCTCTTGGGAACCTTCCACAACTCCTCCCCATTTTTTGTTCATAAGATACCTCACATAGACATTTTTGAAACCTCAATATCATAGAACCTTGCAGGAATTTTCTGGAAACAAAGTTGGCTTAGATAAATTGAATAACTAAATGGATTAAGAAGTAAGGAAAGCTAGAGATCAAGAAGGGTATGAATCTCTTAGAAATTTTTGTAGGGCACAAGAGTAGGATTAGGACATTCCTATCATGTCTCCCCTAGGACAACACTCCTACTCTTCCCTAAGGCATGCAAGGGCCGAATATAGCTTTCCTAAACAAAAAAAAAAAAAAAAATTAATCATGCTAAAACTCCAATGATGGAATTCGAACTCAAGACCTCAAGGATTTATTCCAAAGCTCTAACCACTAAACCACAACAACTCTTGCTCTTATTTTCTCTCCCAAATATTTTTCCTATTTAATTCTCAAGCTATCTCCCTATTTCCTCCTCAAGCAAAATTACCATTTTGCTCTTCTTACTCAATAAACACAAATAAGCCATCTAGACTACAAATCACATATCCAAAGCACATAAAATCATATATAAAAATATACTTACGCATGCGAGAAAATATAATATGCATCTCGACCCCCTTACTCTAGGGTTGGTTTTAGCTGGGGTTTCATACATCGTCTTGTTCATTTTTCTGCTTGAAAATTTTTTTTGTTCTACAATTTATTTTATTTTTATTCCTATCCAATAATAAATTATACTTCCTGACTAAAATAAATTCCTCTTTAACTGAGACCAATTCCTCGACCAAAAATTAATTATGACTTACGAGCTATTCCGAGGACCAAAAAGACAGATCACCTTGGTTACTAAAATGACCAAAATACCCCTACTATATAAATAGATATATTTTACATTTTAAATATTTCCTAATATCACCATAAGAAAATATTAACCCCAAGGACAATGCTGCGTTAGCAAAGTCTCTGATCTACAGGTGAAATGACTAAAATACCCCTCTACACATCGTCGTGCATTTAGAGAGGAAGAAGTGTACTAACACCTGTCTAAATGACATCTACCCTCCTTAGGCTTCTAGTCTAATGATCCACGACTTCTTGAAGTGTTTCCGCTTTCCAAGGGAGCAACCCTAAATTAAACATCAAAGTCATGTTCCCAGAGCCTTGGACATTTAGATCATTCAAACAACCACAAGGGGTGATAATGTATAGAAACTATCTTGTATAAGGCTATCTTAACTAACTAGTTACATATACCCAATATACAAATATATTGGTTCTATGATAAAACCTCAACTAAAGCATATCAAAGTACATGCTTCCAGCTTCGTCAGACCACCAACTTATACTCAAGCCATAGAGTATTAGTCCACCTTATAGCAGTAGTAGTCTTAGTTTCTACCAAATAATACTTTAAGAAACCACTACTACAGGTCATGTTCTACGTATTCAAAATACGCTTATGCCTTGAAGTGAGTTGACTACTCACTGGTAAAGGTAAGCCATTCCCCTATTTGGAATTCATAACAAAATAACCTAAACATGATGTGATTCCCATTCTCATCAATCGGTTAAGAACAAATGTTTATGTGTTAAATAATCCGTGTTTCATACCTTACTATGAAAGACCACCATTTACATGGATCACTTATTCAAACACAATGGGTTTTTTCCAAATGAAATTATGCACAAATAAAAAGTAAATTCACAAATAATTTCTAAAAATAAATTCTTTTATTAAAATATTCGATCTTTACATCAGAAACCTAGTCTAAGAGGGCATATTTCCCAACACGAGGAAGGGAGAGCAATGGCATCCACCAATCCCTATCTACCCAGAAGACATACTAGTGCCACAACCTGCACCACAACCTGCACCTCAACCAATCATACATTTGGAAGAAAGCATGATGACAAGGTTTAGATTGTTGAGCTACCCTGTATACTTGTAATAGACTTGATTAATGATAGTGAGGATAAGGATATTGATATGCAGTATGTCATAAACCCCGTAGCCTCATGGTTGATTTAACTACTGATAGTGATGATCCGGGTGAGATAGACTATGAATCTCCACCTAGACCTTGTTTTGTACCCCCGCCCAACCATGTTGAAACAGGGGAGGGTTTTAGGAGACCCGAGAAGGAACAAATGGACTTTGGGTTTGTGGATGGTGCAAGGATAGACCTTTCTAAGAATACTGGAGGTTAGTTGTATGATGCTGACACTGAGCATTCTGATAAGAATTAAGGGCGAAGTTTTCCCATGACTAGGAAGTTATGATTTACTGTTTTCAATAAATTCCCGTGCTGGAGGTACTTTTATGTTTAATGTTTTATTTCAAAATTTATGCAAATAAGAGTACCTTGGTGTACTTCAGTCTTGGAAAAAAAATGCAATTATTTATACAAAGCTTGCATCCAATTTACTTTTACTTAAGTCTGAATAGGATTGCCTGATGAATTTAAATATTTTAAACTTTGATGCATAACTCATTATATAGGGGCAATGGTTTAGAATGGCACCAAAGCGTTATGTAGCAGTATCCAGGTGAAGGGTTCCTAAAGCAGAACCCGTGACTCTGGAATTCAATGCAACCTAACTTTCATCACCAAATAAGGGGAATAAGAATGAACCAGAGTCGGAAGTGGGGTCTGAAGGGCCTACCAATGTGACCATGGGGCAAGCATTCCACAAAATGCCGGTGATACTGCAAACTTTGTCATAACAAAGGAACTTGAAGGGGGAAGATGAAGCTTTGGAGGGGTTTCTAAAGTTCCAACCTCCTATCATTTTGGGAAAAGCTGATCAATTTTAAATTCATCCCTTAATAAGGTTTTAATTAAAACATTAATCCTAAAATACGCATGTGAGCAAGTATACTCATCGTATGCATAGTATAGGGAATTAACGAATATCGATCCTCAAAGAAACAAGTATACACTAATCACTTTTCTTTCATTGTTTAACCAATCCAAATAAAGTAATAAAATAATAAAAAATAAAATAAACATATATTAGTCAAGGATGTAGGCTTATGCAATTTAGACAAGTATCCTAGAAAACATGACAATGAACCAATTAGCAATTCTCTATACTAATTATAATCTTGGCATCATGAAGGAATATAAAGTAAAACTCAATCATCTCATAAGTCACGATTCTACTTAGATAAATCCCACTACATGTCCCAATCCATGGAACCCTATATTTTAATTATATTAAAAGATTTGCCAATCATGCTAATCCTAACCAAAACATACATTAGTCTCAATTTCTTATAAACATGAAATTAACTAATAACCATTTGCTTGAAGTGAAATCAACTAATCTTTGCTTACTTAGTCCTATGATCTTAACTTCGCCACTCAAGTCCATTAAGATTAGACAAATATGAAATCAATGCAATAAAACTCCTAACATCATCGTCTTATGTCAATTAGAAAAACTCGTATCAATACCCAATAAAATTAAGTAATCAAACACCAAAGGTGACAAAGAATTGATCAAATAACTAAACTAACCCAAAACCATGAATCCTAAAACAATGTTAAATTACAATAAAAACATTAAATGCATCATTGCTAAAGAAAAAGAAAACAAAGAGAAAAGAAAGCACTTATAGGCAAGCCTCTTTCTTCATCCTTGAAGACTCCCTTTGAACAATCCTCCTTGACTTGGGTGAATTCCTCCTTCGATGAGAAAATTAGAATTCCTGCCCTTTAATTCACCTCTCTAAGTTGTATATCTTAAACCCTTGTGTTCTCTTATGCTTTTATAGGCCTCTTGGATGCCATTTTCTTAGTTGAGGACGTATTGGCCAAGTAGGAATAGGAAAATACCAAAATTCTTAGATAAGCCCTAATTCTTTGTACAGAATTTTCGCCTCTTGAACCTACCATGTGCCGAGTACCTTCGATGAACCTGGCGCGAGGTGCATTCTGTTCTTTCTTTGTTTTTGTTCTTTTTTTAGCTGTCTCTCCTTGGCAGGCAAAATCGACCCAGCACCAGGTACACTTGCTAGACCGTAGCGCCGGGTCTGTTCTGGAAAAAATCCCTTACGCTTGCTCAAACTCTACCGCTGGAACAGAATGGACCCGACACCTGGTCCACTAGCTGGGCCTGGCACCAAGTACATTCTGGTTCTGTATATTTTCTGCTCGAATTTTACTTAAATATGCACATATTTGTCAAAAACACCTTTTACAAGGAAAATGTCAAATAAAAAGGAATATGCCTAGTTATTACAACAAATGTAACTTAAAAGACCCTCAAATGACTAGGAAAAGAATAGTGATTTTAACCCCTATCACATACCCCCGCACATGAATATTTTCTTGTCATCAAACAAAACACTTTAGTCCAAGAAAAATTATCAAGACAACACAGGTTTTTTTTTATTCAAAAGTTTCTTCATCATAGCAAGGATCATCTCTTTCTTTCAAACTTTATATACAACCCTTGTCATTCATACCCTTTGAAAACAATTTCAAACCTTGAAACATTGGCCAAGACATAACAAAACTCTTAAAGTTAAATTAATCAAGTTCATAGCCTAGTGTAAGGAAATTATTTCACTCTACAAGTAAAAATATAGATAACATGAATCACATAGGTCAAGCCATCTACCAATTCAAGCATTATAAATCTAAAAGTTACATACTCAAGTTATGATGTGAGGAAAGCACTCCAAATTTTTTCTCTCAAAAATTTTCAATGCCTTAGGGAATTGATAGGCTCAAGTGCATGGATTTCTCTTCACACACCGTATTGGCCCCCTTTATAGTCGTCACTCATCATTTTTTTCCACAATTCCTTTTTCTATGCTCTTGCTTGCCTTTTTGCTTTCTAGATAGCGTTAAGAGAGTGCACTAAATACACTTGCTACTTCTCCCCATATTAACCCCCTTTTCAGCTAAAGGTCTTCAAAGATAATCAATAAGAGCCTTTTTTCTCAATTCACACCAACAATAGTGTTATTTCCACTAATTGTTTTTCTCTCAACTCTAAACAAATTTTTTCAACATTCTCCTCAATCTTTCCTCTCAAAGATCTTTTTACAACTCACACCTTTTTTCATCATAACTCAAAGCTAGCAAAATTTAAATTCATAATACAAAAGTTAGCTAATAACTCTTCCCATATTCATCATATCATCTATAGTTCAACTAGATAAGTTAAATAACATTCAAACGCCAAGGCATAAACAAGATTAATAAAAATTCACAAGTGTTGACAACTATTGTTAGTGTTATGCCATAGAGGCAATCACTTGTACATTGTATATGATACATTTTATTTTAATAAAAGGTATTACTTATCTTACAGTATCTTTTGTTTACTTTGAAGTAATATAACTATTCGATAAAGTCCATAGGACAACACTGTGTTAAGGAAATCATGATAGAGATTATGATATGAGATTCCTACTACACTGTATAGTGTTAGTAACTAACTAGTCCGTAGTCGTAGTATCAATGAGACAGGACATCATTAATTCGTTAAGACTAACATGTATTAGACTTCCTGATTTGATGAGGCGGTGGTTCTTATATCCGTTAGTATAGGCATATATAATGTTAACACATGGATGCTTGTTAATGGAACAAGTTTATTGGATGACCTAGCTATGAGATAATCACATGGATAACTATTTAATGCCAGTGACATAATCTCAATATAGC
Organism: Voacanga thouarsii; assembly: GCA_026120185.1. NCBI lineage: Eukaryota > Viridiplantae > Streptophyta > Magnoliopsida > Gentianales > Apocynaceae > Voacanga > Voacanga thouarsii. The sequence goes on from JANUWF010001174.1 coordinate 1,503,752, forward strand.
AAACGTGCAAGTATCCTTAGACTTGAGATCTCCAAGGTACTTTGTTTGTTGAGCATTATACTTTGATTCCAATCTCTGCAGCTCGATCGAGGGCCGCCTATGGGATGGATATTGGGTACATTATGAGGTAAACGAAAGTAGTTGAGAGGATCAATAAAGGATTCACCACTCCTAATAGTAGGGGCGAATATCTCACGGCCACTTGTAGAAATTACTACTCGAGAAGTCCTTGGCCAAGGCAACAGTGTATTGGAAACAGTTCCTATTGATACATATCTAGAGTAGTGGGTTTTTGGTACAAGTACTATTGTATTCGGGACAGATTTAATTCTGGAAGGAGTTGGCACTAATTCCTACTCTAAACTGAAAGAGATATTGTATGGTGAAAGGAGTTAATTGCACTGTAGTTTGTTATTGAAGGGTTCATGTCAAGCCACTTGACTTCCTGGACTCTTGGGTGGTCATGATGTGTTGCTAGATACCGCTCATGATCTGGGAATATGGGTTTATTAATTGATGAATTAATAAACCAATCCTGATTAGAATCAGTATGATTAATTCTAATTAATTATGGATTATTAATCTCAAAGACATTTGGATTAATTCATGTTCACTACCAGTTAATTGGGAAACCTAATCGGTCAAACACAATAGAGGATTAATTCAGTTTTTTCAGTGAATTTTTCGGTTTATATGATGATATAACCGAAACCCTAGGAGGGTGATTCACACGAAAATAGTGTTGGGGATATGCCCTAGAGTCAATTTGTACTTATACAATTGTCATTATGTTTTATATAATAATATGAGGCTTTCCTTTCCATGAATAGTGAGTTTTGTTTTGTTGGTCATCAAGTACGTGACTTGATAGGAAAACCCTACAATGAATACAATGACTATTCTAAAACTGTCCCTGATCGATTATTATTATTGGAATAATAATAAATTAAGATTAGTATGTTTGTGACTTGATGGCTATGTTTTACTGGCCATGGATATTTGTGATATCGAGTCAAGACATAAATAAATGTTAGAGAACATTGTATTGGACATGACCCACTGTGAGAGTACTTCATGGAATATGTCATAAGTACTTTCTAGCAATAATAATATTGAAAGTCCTTCGACCTAAATTCATCATAGTTTCTTACTTGATAAATTCTATATTTTGACATTGTCTAAAGTTGTCTTTAACCAGATAATAAATTAGACTACTGTTGGATATAGAGTAAATCAAGGAGAGGAATATGATTGATTGTGAAGGAATTTGTCCCTCTCAGTTATAGGAGAGATATCCATGGGCCCCTTGATAAGTTAGACTGTTAAAAATGCATGGCCGTGCTCAAATATATCAATCTAAGATATTGATATCATTTGTTTGAACAGTCTACTATGAAATCAAGAAATAATTGATTAAGCTTAATAAGGATGACATGCTCCGTGCCTTATGCTTAATCTGGATATCGTGTGACAAAAGGACTAAATATAAAATTATGGTTTGGTTCAAAGAGATCACCGATCTTCATTTAACCTAGATAGTTATAATGTTTTGCTAGAAACCGCTTATAACTTGTGGGCCATTTAAATACAATTTAGGCACGCTGCCAGTGTTAAATGAACCTATAGGGTCACACAATAAGCGAACTTGTTAGGTTATTTTTCTGGTGACCAGGTTCGATGAATCTGGATGATATCCAGATTATAAGAATATGACTCGGTAAAATAATTAGTTAAATTACCGAGATAATGGCAGAATCTTATCATATCAGTTTTAATTTAATTTGAATTTAAATTAGAATATGATAAGATATGATTAGGGTTGGACTCTAAGAGGTTCGAGGGTTTTTTAAGAAAACCCTAGCCGTCTTTCAATAGTCCATTTTTCGGTCGAGAACATTCGTGCCATTCTCTACCAGAGAAAAAAAAAACCTCTCAAACCCTAGGCGCTAGCACTCCCCGGGTATCGAGTGAGTTCGCGGTGTGTATCCGATAGAGGACGTTCGCATACTGCAGCGTCTGGTGATTGTTCGGGTTGAACGTACAACAGCGCAACCAGAATCGAAGGATTTCGATTACAGCAACCAGAGGTAATTCTTAAAGCTTAGATCTTTTTAATCGTTTACTTGGGTCCTCGGGAGGGATTCGTAAATGTTTTCCGCGTTTAGGAGTCCACGAATCCCAACAGTGGTATCAGAGTAACTTGCTAAACGATTAGGTTGATTTATCTGTATTAATCGTATTGTTGAATACTTGTATAATATCTATATATGAATTTAACGGGTATGTATCAGCATGTTCACATGATTATGATTTTAGAATACTTAGCATGCAGACTGCCTGAATTAGGTTTAATGTATGCATCTTAGTCGCTTGATCAGACCAGATTAGTTGCAGATTGTCTGTAAATTGGTCTGTTTTAATATGATATGGTATCGTAAGCATGCTATCCGTCGTTCTATATTTGCGAATTGCTTTTATTAATCGGACATGATAATATGTTATCTGTATAAATATGATCAAAAGAACGCATATTGTCTGAAATATGAATTTTCATGGCGATGGTTATTAAGGGGTCCGAACGTTAATTTGATTAATTTTCGGAAATCGGAAGGCTGCCCCTTGACCCCGCCAGGGGCGTTGCCCCTTAGAACCCCAACTAACTGTTCGTTGTGTGTTATTCGTCAATGTTTTTTATTGTAGTTGTGGATTATTTTGAATAGTGCATAGCATGGCCCGTTTTATTCCAATGTGATTGGCTGGTTACATTATGGTTGTTTTAAGTTTTAATTTTTTTAAATACGGCCTGCGTGTCGTTTTTCATTGTTGTAAAATTGTACTGTTTTCCTAGAACAGGAATTATTTTAATTTACTATCCTATGTAAAAGAAGACGGCAACCGACATTTACAACCCAGGAAGAGTATGCTCAAGGCATTAGAGAATGCGTAAGGAGTTCATATACCTAGATTGACCACCTTGATCTTCACTTTACTCGTGATGATCAACATAGGCTATGGGCCATGCTATGTCACTTTTATTTATGTCTTGCATGCATATTTGATATGTTTATTTCCTGCTTATTACAATCCAATCAAATTTTTTTAAGAAAAAAAATTTAAGTGTTAAATGCCTTCTAAAATCAAACACTTGTTATTACTTGGATCATCATATGGTCATTCCTACCAAAGTAGGATGCTTTTGATTATCTTAGTGAGATAAGATGGAAAATAGTTTTCCATATGTTTGATATGGTTTGACTTAACTGGGCTATCAAAATGGTTTTGGGCCTAGGGCATTTTATAAGATATTTTAGCCGGGACATTTGATGTCTATCTCATTTAAAATTAGAATTTTATTTAATTATAAGATTAAAACCAAAGCTTACTTATGATTAAAACAAATATTTTTCCCCACTGCGAAACATCAAAGTGTTGAAGTTTCAAAAAGTTTAAATGCTTTTAGTGGGAGTTTTTCGTTAGAGTCTCAAAAATTAATTACTTTGCATATTTTTGTATGTAGATAATGGCAACAAACAGTTGGAATAATTCATTGCGATCTGTGCTTGAGAAAGACAAGCTTAGTGGGACTAACTTTCTTGATTGGGCACGAAACTTAAGAATTGTTCTTAAGCAAGAAAAAAGGCTCTATGTTCTTGAAAATCCTATTCCCCCTGCTCCAGCAAATAATGCCTCAAAAGCTGAAAAAGATGCTTATAGTAAGCACAAAGATGACTCCAACGATGTTACTTGCCTCATGCTAGCAACCATGAACTCTGAACTTCAAAAACAGTTTGAAGAAGCAGAGGCATATGACATGATTGTGCATCTCAAGGAAATGTTCCAAGAGCAAGCATGACAAGAGAGATTTGAAACTCACAAGGCGTTAAATGCATGTAAGATGGTTTCTGGCACCTCGGTAAGTGCTCATGTCCTTAAAATGAAGGGCTATCTAGATCATCTTGATAAGCTTGGTGCTCCCGTTAATCATGACATGGCCACGGATTTGATCTTGGGCTCTTTACTCGCTGAGTATGACCAGTTTGTCATGAATTTTAACATGCATAATATGGAGAAATCCATTACCGAATTGCATGGGATGCTAAAACAAGCTGAACCGAACATTAAGAAGAATACTCCAAGTGTTCTAATGGTTCAAAAAGGGAAAGGCAAAAAGAACAACCAAAAGGGCAAGGTCATGGCTAGTAAGGGTAAGGACAAGGCAAAGTCCAAGTTCAAGCCCAAACCTAAGGCCAAGACACCAAAGGAGGGAGCTTGCTACCATTGTGGAGAACAAGGACATTGGTTAAGAAATTGCAAGCTCTATTTGGAAGCAAAGAAAAAGAAGGGCGGTGAGACTCGCCGCTCTGGTATTTATGTTATTGAAATTAATTTATCTACTTCGATTCATGGGTATTGGATACTGGTTGTGGATCTCACATTTGTGTAAATGTGCAGGGTCTAAAAAGGAGTAGAGCCTTGGCAAAAGGCGAGGTGGACCTACGAGTTGCGAAAGGAGCAAAAGTTGTCTGCAGAGAGTCGTAGGAACTTTTGAATTAATTTTGCCCAGTGGGCTTGTTTTAGAACCGAACAATTGTTTTTATGTTCCTGCTATGAGTAAGAATATTATTTCAGTTTCTTGTTTCGATTTAGAAGGTTTTGAATTTGTTATTAGGAATAACATTTGCTCCATTAATAAAAACGGCATTTTTTATGGAGATGCTTCATTATCGAATGGGCTTTATATTCTAAATCTTCGTGGATCTTCAGACATGACTATCTATAATATAAATACTAAGAGATTGAAATCCAATGATTTAAATCGGACTTACTTCCGGCATTGTCGTTTGGGCCATATAAATGAGAAACGCATAACAAAGCTTCATAATGATGGGCTTCTAAAATCGTTTGATTTAGAATCTTACAGTACATGTGATTCTTGTTTATTAGGCAAAATAACTAAAGCGCCTTTCAAGAGACAAAATGAAAGGGCAACTCGATTTATTGGGCCTAATACATACTGATGTATGTGGACCAATGAATTCACTCGCTAGAGGAGGATTTCAGTACTTCATTACATTTACAGATGATTTCAAGCAGATATGGCTACCTGTTTATGATGAAACACAAATCTGAATCGTTCCGAAATTCAAAGAATTTCAAAATGAAGTACAAAATCAACTTGGCAAAAGTATCAAAACACTTCGATCGGATCGAGGTGGTGAATACTTAAGCCACGAGTTTGACGAGCATCTTAAAAATTGTGGAATTATTTCCCAATTAACTCCACCAGGAACACCTCAATGGAATGGTGTATCTGAACGGAGAAATCGGAATTTATTAGATATGGTTCGATCAATGATGAGTCAAACTGATCTTCCAATCTCCTTTTGGGGTTATGCCCTGGAGACTCGCTGCATTCATACTAAATCGAGTTCCATCTAAATCGGTTCGTAAAACGCCATATGAGATATGGACTGGGAGACAACCTAGTTTGTTATTTCCGAAGATTTGGGGTTGTGAAGTTTATGTAAAGAGTTTATTGTCCGATAAACTTGCACCTAAATCCGATAAATGCATATTTGTGGGGTATCCTAAAGAAACTAAAGGATATCAATTTTATCTCCCAAACGAAAATAGAGTAATTGTTGCTCGAAATGGATTCTTTCTTGAAAAGGAATTTATTTCCAAAAGAATCGATGGGAGTAAAATACATCTTGATGAGATTCAAGGACCACGAGTTAGTGCTCGAACCTCATCAAGATGAGATTCAAGAGCCACAATTAGTGCTCGAACCAAATAATGAATCTCGATTAGATGGCTCACAAGTCCAAGATAAGCCTACATCTATAGAACAAGGACCTCGAAGATCTGATAGGGTTCGTCAACAACCTGAGAGATATGGATTTCTCATCACTGACGATCACGATGTGGAGCTTATGGTTAATGATGAGCCTACTTCCTATCAAGAAGCCATTAAGAGTTCTGACTCTAGAAAATGGTTAGAGGCTATGAAGTCTGAGATGTAATCCATGTATGATAACCAAGTTTGGACTTTGGTTAACCCACCTAAAGGTTCAAAAACCATTGGGTGTAAGTGGGTTTCCAAAAAGAAAACAGACATGGAGGGAAATGTGCATACTTACAAAGCACGATTGGTAGCAAAAGGTTATAGACAAACTCATGGTATAGACTATGATGAAACCTTTTCACCAGTTGTAATGCTTAAATCTATCGGAATTCTTCTTGCCATAGCAGCATATTATGACTATGAAATTTGGCAAATGGATGTCAAAACCGCGTTTCTTAATGGAAACTTACTCGAAGATGTGTACATGACACAACCTCGAGGGTTTTGATGATCCTTTGAATTCTAATAAAGTGTGCAAGCTTCAAAGATCCATTTATGGATTGAAGCAAGCATCTCGAAGTTGGAATCTTCGTTTTGATGAAGCAATTAAAGAATTTAACTTTATCAAAAATGAAGATGAGCCTTGTGTCTATAAGAAAACAAGTGGGAATGCAATAGTCTTTTTCGTACTTTATGTTGATGATATCTTACTCATTGGAAACGACATCCCAACTCTACAAAGTGTAAAGACATGGTTGGGAAATTGTTTCTCAATGAAAGACTTAGGTGAAGCTGCCTATATTCTAGGTATAAGGATCTATAGAGATAGATCTAGAAAGCTAATTGGACTAAGTCAAAGTGCATACATTGACAAGGTATCGAAAAGGTTCGATATGCAACACTCTAAGAGAGGATTCTTGCCAATGTCACATGGCATTAAGCTCGATAAAACTCGAAGTCCTTCTACGAAGGATGAAGAAGAGCGCATGAACAAGATACCATACGCTTCCGCTACAGGGTCTATCATGTATGCCATGTTATGTACTCGACCCGATGTATCATATGCATTGAGCATGACAAGCGTGTTCCAATCAAATCCTGGAGAGGCACACTGGATCGTCGTCAAGAACATACTAAAGTACTTAAGAAGAACTAAAGATATGTTCTTAGTTTATGGAGGACAAGAAGGCGAGCTAGTTGTAAATGGTTACACCGATGCTAGTTTTCAGTCCGACATAGATGATTATAGATCGCAATCGGGTTTTCTATTTTGTTTGAATGGAGGTGCTCGTAAGCTGGAAAAGTTCAAAGCAAGACACCGTGGCCGATTCTACTACAGAAGCTGAGTATGTAGCTGCCTCAACTGCAGCTAAAGAAGCAGTTTGGATTAAAAAGTTCATTACAAAACTAGATGTAGTTCCTAGTATTGTGAACCCAGTGGATCTCTATTGTGACAACAATGGAGCCATTGCACAAGCTAAGGAACCAAGATCACATCAGCGATCCAAACATATACTTAGACGTTTTCATCTCATTCGAGAAATTGTTGATAGAGGAGATGTCAATGTATGCAAGGTGCCAACTGATGACAATGTTGCAGATCCATCGATAAAGCCTCTCCCATCGTCTAAACATGATAGTCATACCAGAACAATGGGATTACGGCTTATGCCAAATTGGTCTTAGTGCAAGTGGGAGACTGTTGGGGATATGCCCTAGAGTCAATTTGTACTTATAAAATTGTCATTATGTTTTATATAATAATATGAGGCTTTCCTTTCCATGAATAGTAAGTTTTGTTTTGTTGGTCATCAAGTACGTGACTTGATAGTAAAACCCTACAATGAATACAATGACTATTCTAAAACTGTCCCTGATCGATTATTATTATTGGAATAATAATAAATTAAGATTAGTATGTTTGTGACTTGATGGTTATGTTTTACTGGCCATGGATATTTGTGATATCGAGTCAAGACATAAATAAATGTTAAAGAACATTGTATTGGACATGACCCACTGTGAGAGTACTTCATGGAATATGTCATAAGTACTTTCTACCCATAATAATATTGAAAGTCCTTCGACCTAAATTCATCATAGTTTCTTACTTGATAAATTCTATATTTTGACATTGTCTAAAGTTGTCTTTAACCAGATAATAAATTAGACTACTCGTTGGATATAGAATAAATCAAGTAGAGGAATATGATTGATTGTGAAGGAATTTGTCCCTCTCGATTATGGGAGAGATATCCATGGGCCCCTTGATAAGTTAGACTCGTTAAAAATGCATGGCCGTGCTCAAATATATCAATCTAAGATATTGATATCATTTGTTTGAACAGTCTACTATAAAATCAAGAAATAATTGATTAAGCTTAATAAGGATGACATGCTCCGTGCCTTATGCTTAATCTGGATATCGTGTGACAAAAGGACTAAATATAAAATTATGGTTTGGTTCAAAGAGATCACCGATCTTCATTTAACCTGGATAGTTATAATGTTTTGCTAGAAACCGCTTATAACTTGCGGGCCATTTAAATACGATTTAGGCACACTGCCAGTGTTAAATGAACCTATAGGGTCACATAATAAGCGAACTTGTTAGGTTATTTTTCTGGTGACCAGGTTCGATGAATCTGGATGATATCCAGATTATAAGAATCTGACTCGGTAAAATAATTAGTTAAATTACCGAGATAATGGCAGAATCTTATCATATCAGTTTTAATTTAATTTGAATTTAAATTAGAATATGATAAGATATGATTAGGGTTGGACTCTAAGAGGTTCGAGGGTTTTTTAAGAAAACCCTAGCCGTCTTTCAATAGTCCATTTTTCGGTTGAGAACATTCGTGCCATTCTCTACCAGAGAAAAAAAAAACCTCTCAAACCCTAGGCGCTAGCACTCCCTGGGTATCGAGTGAGTTCGCGGTGTGTTTCCGATAGAGGACGTTCGCATACTGCAACGTCTGGTGATTGTTCAGGTTGAACGTACAACAGCGCAACCAGAATCGAAGGATTTCGATTACAGCAACCAGAGGTAATTCTTAAAGCTTAGATCTGCTTAATCGTTTACTTGGGTCCTCGGGAGGAATTCGTAGATGTTTTCCGCATTTAGGAGTCCACGAATCCCAACAAATAGCAACCACCAAAAACTCTCTTCTCTTCTCTCATCTCTCTCTCTCTCTCTCATTTTGCTGAAAACGAGAAGAACCCTAGCCGCCATCTTTTTTTGGTAGCGCTGGAAATTTTGGTGCTTGAGTGTTCCTCTGTGTGGATTTCTATTAGAGATAATCACACACTATGATTATAGTGGTTGGACGTTCAACTCTTGTGGAGTTTGATTAAGAGGATTGCTAGATCGCGCTCGACTTGAAGAAGAAAAGTTTTGTTCTTCGAACGATCATAGAAAGGTAAAAAGCTGTTACCTTAGATCAGTTTATGTCTTGTTTTCCACACATATACGGATCTTGGGATGGTATCTCATTTTATTCCTCCGCTGTGCTATATAGGATACGAGCCTGAGATACCCAACAGTGGTATCAGAGACATGCTATGTGTGGTTTACGGACAATGTTTTTGGCATGAAAACTGGTTTCATGTATTCGTGTATATCTTTGCTTTCTGTGAAAATTGTTTTCACTCGAGTCGAAATTGTTTCAAGCATTGTGGGTTGGGTCCATAGCACAATATGTAACACCCCGCTACCTAGGCCCGCCAGGGCCGGGGATGTCGCCCCGTCCAAAGGACAAGGGGTCTTTATAACTAAGTCACACAAATAAAATAGCGGAATAAAAATAATACTTTAACTTAAAATTTATTAAAACCCCGAATGAATCCAAGAATTCCCAAAAGAAAAATAAATCTATAAATAAAATCATCCACTCTCAACTCCCCAAAGCAATACATAAAAATAAAAGACAACATTCTCTTCCAAGGCAGATAACACTAGCTACTCATCTCCACAGTAGGATCGACCTGAAATCATGGTAAAAATGTGATGAGACAGAAATCTCAGTAAGTCCGTGTGTGCTTTGGGTGTTCAGTGAAAACAGTTCGTGGATGCAAAGCGTGAAATCTTTATAAGAGAATTATTGGCAAGCAATAAACATTAGTCAAAAGCAAGAGTGGTGTTTTGGCTTTTCCAAGCATACATAATCAAAAGTGCACAATAAAATCAACCACTCAAAAAGGGTAGTCATGGGTTACCACACGTTGGGCCCCATGTCCACATGGTCAGTATGCCACACTTTGTGCATACTGCCAGTCAGAATGCCACACTTTGTGCAGACTGACAAAAGTAGCTGATCGGTCTACTGGGCAAGATGCTCCTCCTTCTCTATACCCAAACAACAACCGGGTGTCCATTCCGGCAAAACACAGTCACTTGACTAAAAAGAACACTGCTAGCTCGAACCGGCATGACTAAGTAGTACTGACGTTTCTCTAAGTTGAGCTTATCTTCTGGAGGTGGCCTCTTGCCAGAAGACTCACTCTTGCTCCTCAAAACTAATACTACTAGCCTACCCTTATTGAGTACTCAACGTAACGTATCCCACTTGGGAAAAATGAACAAAACATAGTTCCACTTGAAAATGGCAATTAAGGTTTTCCAAATTTTAGGGCAAAACTGGTTTTAGAAAGAATTTTAGGTTTTGAGTAAAACCGTCCCTTGATTTACAAATAATTTATTTGTTCGAAATGAGAATGGAAATAATCCCCAATTGCTTTTACAGAAATGAGTGACCATGCACTCTACATTTGGCTTGCCATAAAAATCATTTTTGCATCAAATATGTTTTATGCAGGAACTTACCTGATTCTTTCTCACAAATAAAAGGTCTCCAACAGCTGACCTAACCCCACAGGACAAATACAAATCGCAATCAATTTCAAGCCACAAACCACTTCCTCAATTTTAAGTCAACACAACTTACTACTACCATGATCCTAGTGTCCCAAGCTTTAAGATTAAACAATAAGTAAATAGGTTTAAGAGTTGAGCCTAGTGTGATATTAAAAATAATTAATGGTTTGGGAAATAAATTTTAATAAGTTGAAAGCTTAAATCTTGTTAAGGAAAATTTAGAGTTTATTTGATCAAGAGTTCTAAGTAGTTTTAGGTAAAATAATGATTTATTAATAATTTAGTTGTTAGAAAATAATTGATAGTTAAAATTAGTTGAAAATGAATTTAATGAGTCTTGCTTGAAAAATAATAAATAAATTCTTAATGGGTTTTGATTAAAAGATAATAATTAACTTTGTAGTACTAAATATTTCGCTAATCATAATTATTTCCATAAAAGGCTTTAATTGATTTCATTATTTTAAATAATATATATATATATATATATTATTTTTCTAGCAAAGCTATTATTTATTGGACTAAAATATCCTTATTGTTTATAATTGTCCAAATCTACCCTTCCTAGGGTTTTTCGAAAATACAAAAAAAAAGTTATTTTATTGAATATTTTATTCAAGAAGTAAAATTAGTTTAGGGACAACTAGATCATGATTCAAATTCCTATGGCTAACCACAATAAAAAACATGCATAATCCTTCAATTCATCAAATCGACCAAATCTTTCATATAAGAATAGATCTAAATTTATCAAGACATGATCTAACCTCTACTAGTATAAATATGATCATGGCTTTAACAATCCATCGTGAATAAAAATCATATTCACCAATGGTGACATAATCTCTAGCATGCTTTGACACAAATACTACCTATGACACGCATCAAACCTCAATTCAACATACAACCAACCAATATAATCCTTCCATGCATAAATCTCATCTCCTTCACAATCATGCATATACTCATGCTTCAATCACAACAACACATACTCAAATCCCTTCGCCATCTACCTTCTAACAACATCATCCTAGAGACATGATTCTAGAGTTTAAAAAGGAAGATTGAAGGTACTTACTTGATTGATGAATGCCTTGAAGGAGTTTAGAGTAGATCTCAACTCCTAGATGTCTAACTTTGTCCAAGGGAGATGGCGAGAGCATGATTATGGAAGAAGATGTCATCCGGCCAAGGGAGAGGGATTTCGGCCATGAGAGAGAGAGAGAGAGAGAGAGAGAGAGAGATAAAAGAGAAGAAGAAAGCTCATTAGCATGCTTAAACACATATATGTTCATTAGTGATTGAAGATTAGCGAAGATGAAGTTGATTGAATAATCCTACCTTGAAGGTGTTCTTAAGCCTTCACAAAATATATGGTTTTTGATCCAAAAGTGCAAGTTGGATTTTGGAGTTTGATGTTTAAAATGGTACAGATGGACTTACAGCAATGAATAGATGAAATCTGGAATTTTTAGAGGTAGTTTGAAGTGATTTGGAGAGGTATTAGGTGAAAGGAAGAAGTAGGTGTTCTTGGTGTAGTGTGTGTGTTCTTGAAGGTTGAAGGAATTTGAGAAAATTTGATTTGCAGCTGCCAAAATTCTGTAGGGTTTAGGAGGTTGATTCTCTGATTTGGAAGGGAAAAGTAAAGGTTAGTTGTTAAAATCCTTGAAGAATATTTTTAGAAATCAATTTTGGAAACTAAATAACCTAGAATATCTTGATTATTGGAGAGGTTTGGAAGTCTGCCATGGTTGACTGATTTGAGCAGAATTTCAATGGGATTAAAGCTGATTGAAGGAGGCTAATGGTGGCCGAAATTAAGGAGTCTAATGGTGAAGGGAAGGTCTGGTTGTTTGAGGTATATTTTATGGAAAGTTGTTAAATCATGGTGGCTGGAATTTTGGTATCCAAATCAAGGTATGATTGCAGATTTTTTTTGGAAATCTTTTTGGCAGCCATTGCTGGATTTCGTGCAGAAGCTTAAGGGGAACAATGGAGCTCTGTTACTGAAGGTTTAAGGAAGGTTTATGCAGAATAAGGTTGGTGTTTCGGCTGGAAGAGAAATAGGGAACAAAGTTGGAAAATTTTCCTGCATAGAATTTTCGCTGGGCAGAATTTTCTAGACAGATTTTTGACTGCCATTTCCAGCCATCTTGCAGAGAGTTTGAAGGGGAATTTTAGGGACTTTCAAGGCTGGTTTCCAGCCTTCTTCATGGAGGAAAAGCATGGCTAAGGTACTAAACAAAATCTGGAAGAAAACAGCTTGGTTTTGGACTCTCAAAGTGGCGATTTGTACAGGAATTTTTCTTGTTTTTGCTCCAGCATTGAGCAGTCCAAAAATGGCCAAGAAATTCAGATTGCAAACTGATCCTAAAGACCATTTTTCTAGCAGCATTTGGGAGGGAATACTAGCTAAGAAACTCGACACTTTGAAGGCACAATAAGCTGGAAAATTTCAGCTCATTTCAAGAAGGAAGATGAACTAGCTAGAGTGAATTTTTAGAAAGTTCACTAAGGAATTTAATTCACTTGAAATCTTTCCCCCTCTTGCATTGTTTCGGTTCATATGATATCTTTTACTAAGACATTTCGAACCTTCAAAGCCACCGCACATTGCTAGAATTTTTCTAGAATAAAATTGGCTTGAACAAAATGAACAAACTAATGAATTGAGAAATATGAAAAATTAAGGATCAAGAGGAAATGAATTCCCCTTAGGAATTTTGTGTAGAGCAAAAGAGTAGGATTTGAAGACTCCTATCATGTCTCTCATAGGACAACATCTCTACCCTACTCCAAACTCCACTAAGGCCGAAAATGATACTTCACAAGCAAAAATAAAATTTAACCAAGCTAAAGCTCCTATGATGGAATTTGAACCCAAAGCTTCAAGAATTAATTCCAAAGCTCCAACCAGTAAACCACAATAACTCTTATTCTTATTTTCCCCCTAAAAATATTTTCCTATTCATTCCTCAAGCTATCTCCCTTTTTCCACCTCAAGAAAAAATTACCATTTTGCCCTTCTCACTCAATAACTATAATCAAGCCCTCTAGACTATAAAACACAAATCCGAAGCACATAAAATCATACAAAAATATATTTAAACATGCAAAGAAATATGCTATGCATCCCAACCCCCTTACTCTAAGGTTGGTTTTGACTGGGGTTTTACACAATATGATTGCGTAAAAGTTACAGCATATTTCGAAAGATGCTTTCTTTATGTGCTGAAAATTTTTTGCAGAAAAACGTTTTCTTGAAAACTTGTTGATTGCCTTCCGTTTCATCTTGTGAATTTCATTTTTTGTTTTGTTTTGTTTAAAATAACAAATTGGTTGTTGTTTTGAGCTTCAAAACAGAAAATACTGTTGAGAATTTTCAAAATCACTAAAAATTTGCCGAATAAGAAGTCACAAAAAATTGTTTCTGGAAAATTTTCATAATCGCTGCCATTGTTCCCGACTATAGCTGGCGCTGGTTCCGTGTTGTTTGGTGAACATCTAGAAATCGTTCCTGGAATGTTTTTTCATTAAAATCAGAACGCAGTTGGCGCCGGCCCTAGCTTCCAAATCGGTGCCGATTCTGCTCTGTTTTACACGTTCCAGCTATTTAAAAAAAAAAAATTGGAATAGAATTTTGAAAGGGAAAAATCTCATTTGATGAGAGGTGGTAAAATAAAAATTTTTCCACGAGGGCGATGCCTCCTAACCCCCGCCCGCTGACCGGCCAACAGGACCGCCATTTTCATTACCAGAGACAAGACCCAGAAGCATTTTCTCAAATTACTTTTGAGACAAACAATTTTATTTTTCCAGGTAGTGATTTTGAAAATTTAAAATTAATGTATTTTTCTAAAATATTGATTTTAGAATTTGTTTTATTTTTCCAAAGTAGTGATTTTGGAATAATAAAAATTATATGTTTATTTTGTTTAAGCATAGTCAATGGCATGGTGGATGGTTATGCACTTAACCAATTATATCTGTTCATGCATATTACAGTTTTGGTTTTTTAAGAAATAGGGTCTACGTGTCCTACCTTCTCTAGAATTCTTATGTAATTCTCTTCTCATCTAACTTCCCTCGAATGTAACTCAAGGTTTTCTCTCTTTAGAAAATTATGTAATTAGTTTACATAAGTTAGATAGGAGTAGAATTATTTTAATTTTGGAGATGGCAACCAAAACAAGGTCAGAAGGTAAGACCTACTTAAATCATGCAAAAACATATAGGGTTAACTATATTTATTTCTTTTATGGCTCAAAGAAATTAATTTAGGTAAAGTCCATAACCATACCACATAATCGCTTTATTACCATGATTAACAATTATGGGATTTATTAATTTTTGTGCGTGTCATTCAATGATATCACTAAACGGAACAAATCCCTCAATTAATAGTAAACTTAATTCCTTTTGTTAATATAGTAAGAACGAGAGTCTTTTTCGAGACCAGGTTGTTGGGCAAACACAAGCCTACTTGACATAATGTTCAAGCTATGGAGTTAAATTTTTTATTAATGAGTCAGATTTAACTAAATTCTTTATCCTGGTTGGGCAAACTCAAGCATAATGAAATTTAAAGGAAAAGTTGGGGTAGCCTAAAAGGCTTTAAGATTAAAAGCTATTAATCACCCAATGATCCGGTAGTTACATACGATATAATTGGTATTGTATACCTACCAATGAACTCAAGGATGGCTTATTGGGTAAACCCAAGGTTATTCTTGAGGAATTTGGATACCAGTCCACTAGGAAAGTTTCTAGTGGGCTTTCCCAAATCAGTAGTGGGGGCTATTGGTTTGAGTAAAGTAAAAATGCGCTTAATTAAAGTCTTAATTATTTACATAACATTTGCATAGACTAGTAGCTAATGCTCTCTATCTTTACATCTAAGTCACTTGCATCATGTCTACAAACTAAAACCTATGTAGCATCCTAGAAACCAACAAGTTAACCGAATCAAACTATCTCGACTGGTATAGAAATTTGAGAATTGTTCTCAAATTAGAAATGTTGCTCTACATGCTAGATGCTCCTATTCTGCCAGCACCAATTCAAGATGCTTATGCTGATGAGCATGCTGTCCACAGAAGGTATAAGGAGGATAGTGATACATCATCATGCATTATGTTGGCATCCATGACTCCTGAGTTGCAAAAAAAATATGCGCATATGAATGCTCAATCGATTATACTACATCTTCGAGAGCTGTATGATGCCCAAGCAAGAACTGAGAGATATGAGATCTCGAAGCCACTATTCCGTTGCAAAATGGTAGAGGGTTCTTCTGTGGCCACTTATGGGCTGAAGATGCTGGGCTTAATTGAAAAGGTTGGATCTCTCAAGTTTGCACTGGATCATGACTTAAGTGTTAACTTAATTCTGCAATCTTTGCCTTATAGTTTCTCACTATTTATGATTAACTCTCAGATGAACAAGATTGAGTCCGCCATTCCTGAGTTGATCAATCTTCTCAAAACATCAGAGTCCTCCATAAAGAAGGATTCCATTGCAGTTTTAATGGTAGAATCTTCCTCTTCTAAGAAGAAAGTTCAAAAGAAGAAGAAGAAGGCTCCCATGAAGCCTAAAGGTGGTGTGAACCAGAAGGATGCAGCTACCAAGGGCCCATGCCATCATTGTGGGAAGATGGGCCACTGGAGGCGCAACTGCAAAGCCTATTTGGAGACTAATAAGAATAAGAAGCAGAAGGAGGAGCTTACAAGCACTTTTACTTCTACTCCGGGTATGTTTATGATTGAGATAAATACTACCTTTAGAAATGAGATATGGTTATTAGATACCGGATGTGGCTCTCATTTTTGCAATAACTTGTAGGGACTAAAGAGCAAAAGATAGCTAGAGAAAGGCGATATGGACCTACATACTGCAAATGGGGCAAAGGTTGCTGCACTTGCTATAGGGACATACGAGCTAAACCTGCCATTGGGATTAATTCTAAAACTGCCAAACTGTTATTTTGTACCAGTTTTAATGAAAGACATTATCTTAGTTGCGTGTTTAGACTTATATGGATTTCATTTGATATTTAAGAATAAATGTTATTCTTTTTCATTGAATGATATTCATTATGGTTCAGCAACTCTGGTTAATGGATTATATGTTCTAGACTTGGATACTCCAGTTTCAATATAAATAATAAGAAACCTAAAATGGATAACTCTAACATCTCTTACTTATGGCATTGTCGTTTGGGCCATGTAAACGAAAATCGTGTTTCTAAATTACACAAGTTTGGTGACTTATGGTCATTTGATTATGAATCATATGGCACATGCGAATCTTGTTTACTAGGTAAAAAATGACTAAAACTCCTTTTTCAGGAAAAAGAGAATGGGCCAAAGAGTGATTAGAACTCATACATTCTGATGTTTGTGGCCCAATGTCAATACAAGTAAGATGAGGTTATAACTATTTCATAACCTTTATTGATAATTTCTTACGATACGGATATTTTTATTTAATGAAATACAAATCTGAGGCCTTTGAAAGGTTCAAAGACTTCAAGAATGAAATAAAGAAATAACTTGGCAAAAGTATTAAGACTCTAAGATCGGATCAAGAAGGAGAATACTTGAGCAAAGAGTTTCTGAGTTATCTTAAGGATAATGGGATATTATCTCAATGGACTCCACCACATACACCTCAACATAACGGTGTATCTGAGAGAACGAGTCGAACCCTTCTGGACATGGTACGGACCATGATGGCTTCTGTAGACCTACCAAAATCGTTTGGGGGGGGGTATGCACTAGAAACTTTTGTTTATATACTAAACAGAGTTAAAAAAAAAACGGTTGATTCTACCCCATCTGAGATGTTCTTCGGTAAGAAACCAAAGTTATCTTACTTGCAAGTCTGGGGTTATCCTGCCTTTGTCAAAAGGCTACAGTCAGACAAACTTGATAATAAGTCTGACAAATGTTTGTTTGTGGGATATCTAAAAGAATCTTTCGGGTATTACTTCTATGTCCCTTCTGAAAATAAATTGTTTGTTTCAAAGCATGCCGTCTTCTTAGAAAAGGAGCACATACTCAAAGGGGATAGTGGGAGTAAGATTGAACTTAGTGAAGTTCATAAAGATCAAACAAACGAGGATTAACTGTCTCACCCCACATCTATTGATAGAATAGATGAACCTTCTAATATATAAGAACCTCATAGATCTAGTAGGATATGTGTGGCACCTGAGAGATATGAATTTCTCATTAGTGACCACAATAATGTATTGCTCACAGATGAAGATGAGCATACTACCTACAAGGATATTCTGAATAGTTCAAAATCTGGCAAATGGCTTGAGGCCATGAAGTCAAAGATGGATTCCATGTATGATAACCAAGTATGGATTTCAGTTGATCCACCCAAAAGAATTAAACCTTTTGGGTACAAGTGGGTTTTCAAGAAGAAAACGGACATGGATGGTAACTTAGTTACCTATAAAGCACGCCTAGTGGTGAAGGGTTATCGTCAACAATATGGTATTTACTATGATGAAACCTTCTCGCCAGTAGCCATGTTAAAATCCATCAAGCTACTCCTAGCCATAGCTGCTCATCATGATTATGAGATTTAGCAAACGAATGTGAAAACAACTTTCCTAAACAGAAATCTGATTGAGGAAGTGTATATGACACAACCTAAGGGTTTCACATCTAATGATAGCACAAAGGTGTGAAAGCTGCAAAGGTCCATTTATGGACTTAAGCAAGCTTCTAGGAGTTGGAACATCCGTTTTGATAAAGCAATCAAAGAGTTTGGTTTCATTCAAAACATGGATAAGCCCTGTGTATACAAGAAGGTTAGTGGGAGTGCAATCATTTTCTTATTGCTTTATGTAGATGACATATTGCTAATAGGAATTGATATACCTGTCTTGCAAACGATTAAATTTTGGTTGTCCAAATAATTTTTCATGAAAGACCTTGGAGAAGCAACCTATATTCTCGGAATAAGGATCTATAGAGATAGATCCAAAAGATTGCTAGGTCTTTCGCAGTCTACATACATAGATAAAATGCTAAAAAGGTTTAGCATGGATCAATCCAAAAAGGGATTCTTACCCATGTCACATGGTGTAAGCCTTTCAAAGTCGATGTCTCCCAAGACACAAGTTGAAAGGGATCACATGAGTAAGATTACATATGCCTCGGCAATTAGATCTATCACGTATGCTATGATATGTACTAGGTCCGATGTATCTTGTGCTCTCAGTTTGATGAGCAGATACCAATCTGACCCTGGTGAGGGTCATTGGGCGGCTGTAAAGAACATCCTTAAGTACTGACGAAGGACTAAAGATATGTTCTTCGTATATGGAGAAGGTGATTTGAATATAAACGGATATACTAATACCACTTTTCAATATGACAAAGATGATTTCAAATCACAATCCAGCTATATCTGTTTACATTGTGCGGAGGGGCAATAAGTTGAAAAAGTTCCAAACAAGAGACTATCGCCAACTCTACGATAAAAGCTGAGTACATAGCCGCTTCTGAAGCAGCAAAGGAAATAAAGATAGAGAGAGTTCCCATAGATGAGAATATAGCTGACCCGCTTATTCGGTATTAGATACATGAATGATTGGCTCTAGTGCAAGTGGGAGTTTGTTAGTGCTGTGCCCTAGAGGCAATCACTTGTACATTGTATATGACACATTTTATCTTAAGAAAAGGTATTATTTATCTTATAGTTTCTTTTGTTTTCTTTTAGGTAATATAACTGTTTAATAAAGTCCCTAGTACAACACTGCGTTAAGAAAATCATGATAGAGATCATGATATGAGATTCCTATTACACTATATAATGTTAGTACATAAATAGTCCCTAGTCATAGTATTAATGAGACAGGTGGTAGTTCTCATATCTGTGAGTATTGGCATACTCAAAGCTAACATATGGATGCTTGTTAATGGAACAAGTTCATTGGATGACCTAGCATAAGAAAATCACGTGGATAATTATTTAGTACTGGTGACATAATTTTAATATAGCAAACGTGCAGGTATCCTTAGACTTGAGTTCTCCAAGGTACTTTATATGCTGACCATTGTATTTTGATTCCAATCTCTGCAGCTCGATCGAGGGACACATATGGGATGGATATTGGGTATATTGTGAGGTAAATGAAAGTAGTTGAGAGGGTCAACAAATGATTTATCACTCCTAATAGTAGGGGTGAATATCTCACGGCCACTTGTAGAAATTACTACTCAAGAAGTCCTTGTCCATGGCGACTGTGTATAGGAAACAGTTCCAAACGATACACATCTAGAGTAGTGGGTTTTTGGTACAAGTACTATTGTATTCAGGCCAGAATTAATTCTGGAGGGAGTTGGCACTAATTCCGTACTCCAAACCGAAAGAGATATTGTATAGTGAAAGGAGTTAATTGCACTGTAGTTTGTTATTGAAGGGTTCATGTCAAGCCATATAACTTCCTAGACTCTTGGGAGGTAATGATGTGTTTCTAGATACCACTCATGATCTGGGAATATGGGTTTATTAATTGATGAATTAATAAACCAATACTGATTAGAATCAATATGATTAATTCTAATTAATTATGGATTATTAATCTCAAAGATATTTGGATTAATTCATGTTCGCTACCAATTGACTAGGAAACCTATTCAGTCACACACAATAAAGGATTGTATACTCAAGATGTTATTTGATAACATAGTGGGGTTAATTACAAGAAAGAGAAGTTTTTTTTTACCAAATTATAATTTGTTATAATTTATGGTCCAAATTATAATTGTGAGAGCATGATATTTCCTATTACAATTAGAGAATTCTAATTGTTTTAGGATTTCAATTTTTTCAGTGATTTTTTTGATTTATATGATGATATAACCGAAACCCTAGGAGGGTGATTCACACGAAAATAGCAACCACCAAAAACTCTCTTCTCTTCTCTCATCTCTCTCTCTCTCTCTCGTTTTGCTGAAAACAAGAACAACCCTAGCCACCATCTACTTCTGCTAGCATAGGAAATTTTGGTGCTTGAGTGTTCCTCTATCTGGATTTCTGTTAGAGATAATCACACATTGTGATTATAGTGGTTGGACATTCAACTCTCGTGGAGTTTGATCAAAAGGATTGCTGGATCGCGCCTCGACTTGAAGAAGAAAATTTTTGTTCTTTGGATGATCATAGAAAGGTAAAAAGTTGTTACCTTTTATCTCTTTATATCTTGTTTTCCACACATATGCGGATCCTGGGATGGTACCTCGTTTTATTTTTCCACTGTGCTATATAAGATATGCGTGAGAGATACCCAACAACTATCTTATCCAATAAAATCAATTTCATCAAATTCCACCACATGAATGGCAAAACTCATATCCAAGTAAGAAAAACAATTACAACCTTGCTTAATAATGAAACTACTAAATTTTTGAAAATTTTTCACAAACAAAATTGTTTCTCAATTTCAATATTTTTCAAAGTAGCTCAATACCAAGAAAATACCAAGATAATTGATAAAAACTTGGACAAAGTATATCACCAAACCACTCCCCCACACTTAAATTGGACAATGTCCTCACTAGCAAAAAATAAACACAGGAAAGCATCACCAAAGGGACCATAAATAATAATGGGGTAGAAAGTTTAAGCAATACCTCCCAAGTGTAATAATGCTCCAATGGATATCCAAACTTGAGATAGAGAGAAGGGCTTGTCCAAGAGGAATTTATTCGTATAAAACAAAACACAAAGAAAAGCACAAGGAAAATAGTAACAAAATAAAAATATACCTTAATAAAAGAGAACAAACTAAAGAAAGAGACTAAAAAAGAAATCCTAAGAAAACAAATAAAGATACAACTCACTCCTCCACAGTTAAGATGGAAAATATTTTCCTTTTATGGGAGAGGAAAAACAAACTACTTAAAAAAAAAAAACAAAACAAAAACTCTTTCTACTCATCATGCTTCCTCATCAAACCATTTAAAAAGAAGTTAAAGCTCAAAATAGAAGATTGGCATGATGAATGTAGAAAGAAGAGTGGTTTTTTAATAATAGAAGGTTTATGAAAACAATTTTTCTTAGTAAAGCAAATACATAAACCTCTTTCTCTAACATTCCTTTAGACATACAAATATTGTTGTCAACATATAAGAGCACATGGTTTCTAAAGAATGCATCAAACTTGAAATCACCTTTTAACCCTTCAAAAGATTTGTCATAAATGAAATTTCCCTTAAAACTTAGCAATTGAGTTCTTAAAGATTAGATCAAGAAATCAGTACTTTTCGACACATCTACAAAAACTAAGTTACCTACCTTTGAATGGGGTGAAGGGTAGAAATTACTACCATCCTCCAAAGACTTCTTACAATGCAGTGTTGAAAGATCCAACTTATTGAGGCGTGATAAATTCAACACATCATCATTTGGACCCAAGTTCTCCAAGAATTAAGAACGTTAGGAAGCTTCTTCATGCCATTTAATGGAGGAATTTGTATTGGTGACAAAAGAATGCATTGAGACTTTAAGTGATGACTCACAAAAAGCATCAATCTGAGCTTACAAATTTGCCAAATTCTAGTCATTATGGCTCATTTGATCTTGTGCCCAAAAGTAATTGTCCATGATGATGTCAATCTCGCACTCAAAGAAAAATAAAAATCAAATCGAAAATAAAAACAAACAAAAATAAAAAAAAACAAAAAGGAAAAATAAATAATAGAAAAATAAAGAAAAGAAAAACACATGCATTGACAAACTATCTAAATACAAAAGCTAATGGTACATATAGTACACCAAGAATAAACTAGTTAATTAAGTCACACAATATTGCAAAGAACAAGATAGAACACTGATTTACACAAAGAACACGCGCGCGCGCACACACACACACACACACACACACACACACATATATATATTTACATATAGACATATGGACATATAAACATAAAAATATGGTATAATCAACAAAATCCAAGCTTTCATGATATTGTTTCCCAACAATAGCACCAAAAACTTAATGCATAAATTTTGGGTATATATAAAATCATCAATTTTAAATCTATCACTTAATCAAGTTTTAATTAAAACATTAATGCCAAAATAAACATGTGAACAAGTATTCTCATCGCAAGCATAGTATAGGGAATTAACGAATATCGATTCTTAAAGGAACAAGTACACAATATCACTTTTCATTCATTGTTTAACTTACACAAATAAACTAATAAAAGAATAAAAAGAAAAACAAAAGAATCATATACAACTCAAGGATGTAGGCGCATACAATTTAGACATGTATTCTAGAAAACATGACAATGAACCAATTAACAAGTCTCTCAACTAATTATCATCTTGGCATCATGAAGGAATATAAAGTAAAACTCAATCGTCTCACAAGTCATAATTCTACTTAGATAAATCCTACTTCATGTCGTAATCCATGCAGTCCTATATTTTGATTATATTAACAGATTAACGAATTAAGCTAATCCAAACCAAAACATGTATTAGGCTCAATTCCTTATAAACATGAAATTAGCTAATAACCTTTTGCTTGAGGCGAAATCAACAAATCTTTGCTTACTTAGTCCTATAATCATAACTTCGTCGCTTAAGTCCATTAAGATTAGACAAATATGAAATCAATGCAATAAAACTCCAAACATCGTTGTCTCAAGTCAATTAGAAGAACTAGCATTAATAACAAATAAAGTCAAGTAATCAAACACCAAAAATGACAAAGAATTAATCAAATAACTAAATTAATCCAAAACTATGAATCCGAAGATAATGTTAAATTACAATAAAAACATTAAATACATCATTGTTAAAGAAAAAAAAAGTAAAGAGAAAAGAAAGAACTCAAAGACAAGCCTCTTTCTTCTTCCTTAAAGACTCCCTTTGAAAAATCCTCCTTGGCATGGGTGAATTCCTCCTTTAATGAGAAAATCAAAATTTCTGCACTTTAATTCACCTCTCTAAGTTGTATATCTCAAAATCTTATGTTCTCTTATGTTTTTATAGGCCTCTTGGATGCCAATTTCATGGCTAATAAAGTCTTGGCCGAGTAACAATAGGAAAATACCAAAATCCTTGAATAAGCCCTAATTCTGCATACAGAATTTCTGCTTCCAAAACCTACCTGGAGCCAGGTACCTTCGACTAACCTGGCGCCAGGTGCACTCTGTTCTTCCTCTATTTTTACTTTGTTTTTTGCCATCTCTCCTTAGCTGGCAGAATGGACCCAGCGCCAAGTACACTTGCAAGACCTGGTGCCAGGCTTGTTTTGGAAAAATCCCTGAAGGTTGCTCAAACTCTACTACTGAAAAGGGTGGACTCGGCGCTTGGTCCACTAGCTGGGCCTGGAACCAAGTACATTCTAGTTTTGTATATTTTTTGCTTGATTTTAACTTAAATATGCACATATTTGTCAAAAAAACCTTTTACAAGCAACTGTTAAATAGGAAGGAATATCCTTAGTTATTACAACAAATGTATCTTAAAATACCCTCAAATAATTAGGAAAAGAATAGTAATTTTAGCCCCTATCAAAAGCCGAACAAGACAAGAAAGCTGAGCTTTGGGTGGAGCATATGAAGGACATCTTTTCCACACTCCAATACACTGAGAAGTGCATGGTAAAATTTGATGCATTTAGGCTATAAAGGCCAGCTCATGTATGGTGGCAATGAGTCCAAGAAGATTGGGAATTAATGGATCAAGACTGGACGTGGTCTAACTTTGTGGAGACATTCAGAGCGGAATATATCCCCAGTGGATAGTAAAGAAAAAGGAGGACGAGTTCCAGAATCTGAAGCAAGGGAGCATGACTATGGCTCAGTATACTACTTATTTTACCCAGTTGTCAAAAGATTGCAATAGGCTGGTAGATACCGAGCAGAACTGAACTAAGTAATTTATCAATGGATTAAGGCAGGACCAGAGAAGGTCTTTAGCACCTTCTATACCGACGACTTATTTTGGGGCAATAGACGCAGCGACTTGGATAGAGAACGAGAATCGAAGCAGGATGGTACTAAAACCATTCTTGCCACAAAGGCAAGCACCGAGACCCTTTCAGATGTAGCAAGCTAATAAGCAACTTTCCCACTAGGAATGGCATAACAAAGAAAAGCAAGTACGAATGGCACCGAATAGACCTACTCAGAATCTACTATCGTGTCGACATTGCGAGAGGAAGGATCATGTAGAAAAGAACTATTAGTCTAAGGGAGCTAAATGAAAATGCTACAATTGCGGAGATCTTATGCATCTATGAAACGCCTACCCAAAATTCCTTCGAATTGGGCAAGAAAACCTGTCCTAGACTACGGGAGTTAATTGAGCCAATACTGTAGGAGCCTCTGGAAGTGGAACTCAAAAGCCCCAAGTGAAAATAAAGGTTTTTGCTCTTAACTAGCAGGGAGTTGGAGCAGATGCAGTGGTGTTGGAAGGTATGTTAGCTATCTAAGGTCGTTCAGTTAATGCATTGATAGACCTTAGATCTATCCATTCCTATTGAAATAAGAAATGTGCATATCATTTGGGTTAGGATGGAGTAGAAATACCTTTTACCTTATTGGTAAGTACACTTTTTGGGAAAAATAGTGCAAGCAGATCAGTATGTACAGAGTTGTAAGAATGAAGTGGGGAAAGAGAGCATAGAGGGAGACTTGATAGTCTTAGCTATTGATGACTATAACCTAAATTTGGATATGGATTGGCTATCTAAGTATGGAGCTAAAGTAGACTGTAAGAATATGTATGTCTAGTTCATTAGACTTGGATGTGATATGCTGGAATTCAATGGCAAGCGAGTAAAAGAGTTGAAGTTTTTGATAGATGGAGCTAAAGCCCGAAATTTATTGAAGCAAGCATGCCAAGGATATTTGGCATACGTGATAAATAAGCCAAAGGATCAGTACACCCTTAAAAATACTAAAGTGGTAAAAGACTTTCCCGATGTGTTTCCTACAGAACTTACTTTTCTTCCTCCCACCTGAGAAGTTGAGTTCACCATATATCTAATTCCAGGAGCAGAACCTGTATCCCAAACCCTATATCAGATGGTACCAATGGAGTTGAAGAAACTAAATGAGCCGCAAGAAGAATTAGTGAAGTACGGTTACATAAGACCTAGCATGTCACCTTGGGGTACTCCAATGCTATTTGTGAAGAAGAAGGACGAGACCTTGAGGTTGTGCATTGATTATCGGGGGTTGAAAATTTTGACCATCAAGAATAAATATCCTCGACCGTTAATTGATGAGTTGTTTGACCAATTGCAAGGCTCTAATTGTAATTCTAAACTGGATTTGAGGCAGGGATATTATCAAGTTCGAATAAAAAAGAAGGATATTTCCAAGATAGCCTTCAACACGAGATATGGTCACTACAAGTTCGTAGTGGTGCCTTTTGCAATGACTAATGCACCGATGGTATTTATGGATTAGATGCATCATGTTTTCTAACCATAGGTGGATAAGTTGTGGTGGTATTCATTAACGATATACTTATATACTCCAAGAGTCCAGAGGATTATGCAGAGCATCTAAAGCTGGTATTGACAAAGCTAAGAGAGCACAAGCTTTATGCCAAATTTAGTAAGTGCAAATTTTGGCTGGGAAATTTGTCATTTCTTGGCCATGTGGTGATCTAGGATGGAATCAAGGTGGACCCAGCAAAAGTTGAAGTAGTTTCGGATTGGAAGTAACAGGAGAACATCACTGAGATTAGAAGCTTCTTGGGATTGGCTGGCTATTGTAGGTGGTTTATTAGATGGATCTCAATGCTAGCATCACCAATGACCGGATTATTGAGAAAGGATGTACTTTTTGTCTGGAGTGAGAAATGTAAGAAGAGTTTCTAAGAGCTAAAGTGGAGGTTAATGACGGCTTCAGTGCTGAGTTTGCCAGAGCGAGATAAACCCTACACTTTGTATATTGATGCTTCTATGAAAGGTTTGGGAGCGGTATTGATGTAGGATAGGAAGGTAATAACCTTTGCCTCTCAAAAGTTGAAGCCTCGCGAAGTAAATTATCCGACGTATGATTCAAAGTTATCTACAATTGTATTTGATTTGAAAAAATGGTGGCATTACTTGAATGGATTTGAGTATGAGGTGTTCACAAACCACAAGAGTCTGAAATATTTCTTTATTCAGAAGGACTTGAATTTGAGGCAATGACAATGGATGGAATTTATAGAGGAATATCATTGTCCTATCAAATACCACATCGAAAAGGCTAACATTGTTGCTGATGCCCTGAGTCATAAAGTCAAAATGGCCAGACTAAGAGTGTAAGAGATTCAATCAGTCCAAAAGGTGATGGATAGAAGGACAAAAGTGCAAGAAGAAAGGATTATCGTCAGTAATCTGAGGTTGATACCGGATCTCAGGCAGGTAATCATCAAAGCATAGCAAACCATTGCGAAGTTTTAACTTTTCAATGATAAAGAACATAAACGAGAAGGAAGAGAATTCTGGCAGGACGAGATAGGCGAGATGTATTTCCGAGATCGTTTGTATGTGCCTGATGAGCAGAAGCTGATGGATAAGATTTTAGAATAGGCACAGAGAAGCAAATACTCTATTCATCCGGGAGAAGTAAAAATGTATCAGGATATAAAAAAAGCTTATTGGTGGCCTGGAGTGTAGAAGGACGTGGTGAAGTATGTCCCGCGTGCCTAACCTATCAGAAAAGCAAAGCACAA
This sequence comes from Voacanga thouarsii, assembly GCA_026120185.1. Lineage (NCBI taxonomy): Eukaryota > Viridiplantae > Streptophyta > Magnoliopsida > Gentianales > Apocynaceae > Voacanga > Voacanga thouarsii. Next base: position 1,531,195 of record JANUWF010001174.1, read on the forward strand.
AAGTAGGCAGGATTGTTGCCACTTTTACCAATACCAGAGTGAAAATGGGAAGAGGTGACCATGGACTTCGTTACCAGGCTACCTATGGCAAGGACCTAAAAGGATGCCATATGGGTAGTGGTACACAGATTAACTAAGTCAGCATATTTTGTACCAATGAACGTAAGGGATTTAATGAAGAAGTTAGTTCAAACATATGTGTGGGAGATAGTCAGATTGCATGAAGTACCTTTGAGTATCGTGTCCGACCGAGACCCAAGGTTTACATCCTGATTTTGGGGTAAATTCCAAGAATCGATAGGTTCTAATCTAAAATTATGTACGACAGCACACCCGCAAATTGATGGTCAGTCAAAAAGGGATATTCAGATATTGGAAGATATGTTAACAGCTTGCGTATTAAATTTTGGGGATAAGTGGATTGATTATATACCATATGCAAAATTGGCTTACAATAATAGCTACCAATTTTCGATTAGAATGGCCTCATATGAAATGTTGTATGGACGTAAGTGTTAAGTACCTCTGTACTGGAGCTGGTCGGAAGTGTCTGCAGAAGTTTGCATTCAGGAAATGTTAGATAAGGTGAAGCTAATCATAGAAAGATTGAAATCTACTCAAAACTGATAAAAAAGTTATGCGGATAATTGGTGAAGGGAGTTGAAATTTCTAGTAGGAGATATTGTGTTTTTAAGGTTGACTCCGAGTAGAGGAATTTTAAAGCATTCAAAGGGTAGAAAGCTGAATTTGAGATATTTGGGACCGTTTTCAATAATGGAAAGAATTGGACTAGTTGCATATCAACTGGATTTGTCGGATGGTGTGACCGGAATACACGCTGTATTCCATGTGTCTCAGTTGAAAAAATATAATGCTGACCCTGGATAAGTTTTGAATGACAAACCGTTGGTATTGCAACCTAACTAGAGTTATGTCGAGACACCCGTCAAAATTTTAGACCGAAATATCAAGACTCTCCAAAATAAGCAGATTCCTATGGTGAAGGTACAGTAGGAGCATCATGGCACTCATGATGCCACATAGGAAACAGAAGAATGGGTGAAGCGGAAATACCCCGACTTGAGATAAAGGTACACACTTAATTTTGGGGCAAAATTCTTCTGAGGAGGGGAGGATGTAAAACCACACCTAAACCTACCCTAAAGTAAGAGGGATGTGGTGCATATCATATCATCTTACATAAATTGTATTCCTTGAATGATTTTGTGTGCCTTAGAATGGTGGATTATGGGTTATATGATTTATATGTGCTTGTTGAGTAAAAAAGGTAAAAAGGTAATTTTTCTTGAGATCGAAATAGGAAGATGGCTTGGGCTTAGATAAGAAGAGAATTTGGTTGAGAAAATAAGAACAAGAGTTGGTATCGTTAAGTGGTTAGAGCTTTGTGATTTAATCTCAAAGATCTTGAGTTCAAATCCCATCACCTAAGTTTTATTCATATTTATCTTAACCAATGTTTAGATTTTCTTCTTTCTTACATTCCTTAAAGTTGGGAATGTTGGTTTAGGAAGGATATTGTAGTAATGTCTTAACCATGTGATCTTGTCCAAAAAAGAATTCTACAAGAATTTTTGTCTCCATTATTTTTGTAAGTCTTATCCTAGCCACTTTAAATTTAAACTACTCCTAATTTTTTAATTCATTTTTATATCCATAAAAGTCTTAGATAATTCATTGATTGGAATTTCAAAAAATTCCAGCCCTTGTGGAATAGGAGGTTGGCAAAAATTATGGAGGATAAATAAGAAGAGGTTCTCAATTAAATCACCACGTTATTCTTGCAAGAACTTCATTGTCATCTTGTTCTTGTTTTAGTTAAAATCTGGAAAATTTTCCAGATTTTCTTAATGTTAGGTTTTAGAAATTTACAGCCACCATTCTCTATCTAATTCTTGCAAAGAACCAACCATCTTGTGTGAAGTTAAAAGCTGAAACACTTAGGAATTTCGCAGCCTTACAAAATACACCAAACCAGAATTTTTTTCCAGCAAACAACCAATCTTTGGACATTGACATGGAGCCATTTGTTAGTGCTCAAGAACACCTGAAACTTTCTCCTTTCTTCTTCAAGATGGTGGCTGGAAAACCACCATTAATGGACCTTAAAACACCCCTAAATTCCAGCTGCAAAACCGTTCCAAATAGGACAAAAAATTCTGCACAAAACCATTTCAAATCCTAAGAGTTCTTTAGCTAAAATTCCAAAAAAAATTTCCAACTTTGCCTATCCTATGTCAAGTCTGATTTTCTTCATCAAACTTCTTCATGTTTCAGCAATAATGCAGCCATGGACAGAACCCCTTCGCTTCTCCATCTACCTTGATCATTAGGACTCCATTAACATATGTCAAAAGATTCCTATCATCACTGCATTAAAAATTATTCAAACATCAAATTAAATTCCAGATTTTTGTTCCATTAAACACTCACCAGCTAGATAATAAAACCAGAAATTTCTCTACTATATCATAGCCATTTTCAGCCAGCCCAAAGCTGAAATAACTCTCCATCCATGATCAAATCATAGTTAGTTCAGCCATACACCATTGAAGGACAATAAACCTTCAAAGAGCAAACACCATTACTCATTCCTTTACCTTAAACATCTCCACTTTTCTCTCAATTTGAAATTTGAAAAAGCTGAAACTCTCTCTCTCTCCTTCTTGGATAATTGAAAGCCTCCCCCTAAGCTAGGCCATTCATCCATCATTCACACACACACACGCAATCACTCTCTCTCTCTCTCTCAATTTCTCTCAAAAACACTAAGAATACCATGAACATACACTAAGCTTCTTCAACCTTCAATCACCTCTATTTATCCCAAGTCACTCCAAGAACCATCAAACCAACTAGGATTCGGTCCATACTCCCTCATAGGCCACTCCATAACATCAAAAACACTAAAGTTGATCTTTCATTCAAATCAAACACACCTTTTCGGTCAGGAACAAGAAGAAGATCAAGAACGTAACTTTAAACACCTTAGACCTTCTTCATCTCATCATCATCATTTTAATATCATCCTGACCTCTCTCACACTCTCTCTCTCTCTTGGCTAAATCTTAGATGCCCATTCTTGGACAAACTTCAACTACGGAAGGACTCTCAAGTACTTAAGGACCTCCATTAAGCAAGGAGATACCTTCATCTAACATTCATCACATCAAGTATTTCTTTCTTGATCTCCTCTTTAAAATCTCAAACTCAAGACTCTTTGATGATGGATTTGATAGGTTGGAGGAATATTGTGGGGTTGAAGATATGTATGTAGGTAAAGGGAATGGTTTTAAGACATGAAAATTGGAATGAATGTTGTGACTTATGGATTATGCTTTAGGATCACTATATGTTACTTATGATTAAGAACTTTATGGATGTTTTGATGTATGATAGTCATTATACAATCATTGTTCATTATGTCTTCGTGATGTTATTTTTCAATAAATCCCTAGATAATATTATGCCTAGTAGGATATCATTGTTGTTGTGATGGATGTTAACTCAAGTCTATTTTTGGAGAAATCGACATATTATGTTGAATCCATGAGTGGATGAATATGTATACGGATTTTCTCTAGCAATAAAATTATTGTTAGAACTACTTTTATTATTTTTAGAGTTATTCTTGCTATTAACAATATAATTAATATTGTTATTTAATTTAATTTACTAAATTTAAAAAACACAAAGTAGTTTATAAATTAAATATTATTTAAAATATTATTATTTATTAGATAAATAAATAGTAAGATTTTTATTACATATAAATAATAATATATTGGAATTAACTGATATCAAATGTCTTTTATATTCATATTATTATTAGTTAGCCTTACTAAAACTTTCATTTATACTCACAAATATTATTTATATTAGAATAATTTATTTATTATTATTTTTTAAAATTATTTATAATTATATTAATAGTACTTATTATTTGAAATAATATTATTTATGAACTATTTTACCTGAAACACTCAAAGCACACATGGACTTACTAAGATTTATGTCTCACCACCTTTCATTCCATGTTTTCTGGTCGGTCCTGCTGTGAAGGTTATTGATTAGAGATAGCTTTTGTTTTAAAAACTTAATTCTTTTCATATGTATTTTATGTATTACTTGAGTTGTAATAACTTTTGATTTGGATTGTGAGTCCTTGTTATAATGACCCCTTGTCTTGTGGACAGGATGACATCCCTAGCCCTAATAAGATACGTAGGTAGTGGGATGTTACAAGTGGTCTCAGAAATAAGGTTTAGGCAATTATTGATAGTATTTTCTTTATTTCATTAAGATTAAAATCTTTTGACTAATCTAGGTTGTTTATGTTGTAGGATGGCTAGAATGCATAGAACTGCCAGGAAGGGGCAGCAGTGGCATCCACCAATTCCTATCTACCCGGAAGACTTACCAGTACCACAATCGGCCCCATAACCTGCACCTCAACCATTCATACTTTTGGAAGAAAGTAGTGATAATGAGGTTCAGATTATTGAGCCACTCCCTATACTTGGTGTAGACTTGATTACAGATAGTAAGGATGAGGATATTAATATGGTGTATGTCCCAAACCCAGCTAGCCCCGTGATTGATTTAACTACTAATAGCGATGACTCGGGGGAGATAAACTATGAATCTCCGCTTAGACTTTCTTATGTACCACTACCTAACAATGTTGAAACTAGGGAGAGTTCTAGGAGACCCGGGAAGGAACCAAGGGGCTATAGGTTGGTGGATGTTGTAGGGATAGATATTTCTAAGAATACTAGAGGTTAGTTATCTGATGCTAACACTGAGGATTCTGATGAGGATTAGGGGGGAAGTTTTCCCATGATTAAGAAGTTATTATTCACTGCTTTTTTATAAACCCTATGCTAGAGGTTCATTTATGTTTAATGTTTTATTTCAAAATTTATGCAAATAAGAGTACCTTGGTATACTCCAATCTTAGGGGAAAAATGCAATTATTTATACAAAAGCTTGCATCCGATTTACTTTTACTTGAGTCTAAATGTGATTGCATGCCCAATTTAAATATTTTAAACATTAATAAATATCTCATTATTTGGGGGCGATGGTTTAGAATAGCACCAAAGCGTCGTGTAGCAACATCCAGCAGAAAGATTCCTAAAGTAGAACCCGTAACACCTGAATTTGGTGCAGCCCAACTTTTATTGCTAAATTAGGGGAATGAGAATTAACCAGAGTAGGAAGTAGGGTCTAAAGAGCCTGCTAGTGTGACCATGGGGCAAGCATTCCACAAGATGACAAAGATACTGTAAACTTTGTCAGAACGAAGGAAACTGAAAGGGAAAGATGAAGCTTTGGAAAGGTTTAAGAAGTTCCAACCTCCCATCTTCTTGGGAGAAGCCAAACAAGACCAGAAAGCAAAGCAGTGGGTGGAGCAGATGGAAGACATCTTTGCCACACTCCAATACATTGAGAAACCGTTGGTAAAATCTGCTGCCTTTAGGCTGAGAGGGCCAACTCAAGCTTAGTGGCAGCGAGTCCAAGAAAACTGAGAATTAATGGATCAAGACTGGACATGGGCCAATTTTGTGGAGGCATTAAGAGCGGAATATATCCCTCAGTAGATAGTGGAGAAAATGGAGGATGAGTTCCAAAATCTGAAGTAAGGGAACATAACTGTAGCTCAATATGCTGCTCGTTTTACTCAGTTGTAAAGGTTTTGCAAGAGGCTGGTAGATACCGAGTAGAACAGAACTAGGCAATTTGTCAAGGAAGTGAGGCAAGAGTTGAGAAGGGCTTTAGCACCTTCTCCACCAACAACTTATTCTTGGGCAGTAGATGCGGCGACCCAGACAGAGAACGATGATCGAAGCAAGATGGTACCAAAACTGTTCTTGCCACCAAGATAACCACTGAGACCCTTTCAGAGGCAGTAAGCTAATAAACGTTCTATTCACCAGCAATGGCAGAATCCAGGAAAGTAAGCACAAATGGAAATGACTGGTCCTACTCAAAATTTCTTGTTGTGCCGACATTGCGGGAAAAAGAGTCATGTTGAAAAGAACTGTTAGTCTAAGGGAGCTGAATCAAAATGCTACAATTACGGAGATTCGACACATCTACGAAATGCCTGCCTAAAACTCCTTCGAATCGGGCAAGGAAACCTAACCCAGACTACAGGAGCTAATCGAGCTAAAACTGCAGGAGGCTCCAAAAATGGAACTCAGAAACCATAGGTGAAAGCAAAGGTTCTTGCTCTTAACCAGGAGGAAATTGGAGTAGATGAAGCGGTGGTGGAAGGTATGTTTGCTATCTAAGATCTTTTAGTTTATGCATTGATAGACCCAGGATTTATCCATTCCTATTTAAACAAGAATTGTGCATATCATTTGGGTTGGGATGGAGTAGAACTACCTTTTACCTTGTTGGTAAGTACACTTTTGGGAAAAATACTACAAGCAGATCGGTATATATAGAGTAGTAAGAATGAACTGGGGAAAGAGAGCTTGGAGGGAGACTTGATAGTCTTAGCTATTCATGACTATGACCTAATTTTGGATATGTATTAGCTATCTAAGTATGGAGCTAAAATAGACTGTAAGAATAAGTCTATCTGGTATATTAGACATGGATGTGATATTCTAGAATTCAAACACAAGCGAGCAAAAGAGTTGATGTTTTTTATAGTTGGAGAAAAATCCCGAAAGTTGTTGAAGGAAGGATGCCAAGGATATTTGGCATATGGGATAAATAAGACCAAGGATCAATGCACCCTTAAAAATACCGAAATGGTAAAAGACTTTCCCGATGTGTTTCCCGTAGAACACACTTATCTTCCTCCCACCTAAGAAGTTGAGTTCACATAGATCTAATTCCAGGAGTGGAACCTATATCCCGAACCCTATATCAGATGGCACTAGAGGAGTTGAAGGAACTAAAGGAGCAACAAGAAGAATTGGTGAAGCAGGATTACATAAGACTTAGCATGTCACCTTGGGGAGCTCCAGTGCTATTTGTAAAGAAGAAGGATGGGACCTTTAGGTTGTGAATCGATTATCGAGGGTTGAATAATTTGATCATCAAGAATAAATATCTCCTACTGTTAATTGATCAGCTGTTTGACCAGTTGCAAGGCTCCAATCGCTATTCTAAGCTGGATTTGAGGCAAGGATATTATCAAGTAAGAAAAAGGAGGAAGATATTCTCAAGACGGCCTTCAACATGAGATATGGTTACTATGAGTTCGTAGTGATGCCTTTTGGAGTGACTAATGCATTGGCGGTATTTATGCATTTGATGCATCGTTTTTTGCAACCATGGTTGGATAACTTTGTGGTGGTATTCAACGATGATATACTTATATACTCCAAGAGACCATAGTATCATGTAGAGCATCTAAAGCTAGTATTGGAAAATCTAAGAAAGCATAAGCTTTATGCCAAAATTAGCAAGTGCGAATTTTGGCTAGACAATGTGTTGTTTCTTGGCAATATGGTGACCAAGAATGGAATCAAGGCAGACCTAGCAAAAGTTGAAGTAGTTTCAAATTGAAAGCAACCAAAGAACATCACTAAGATTAGAAGCTTCTTGGTATTGGCCGGCTATTATAGGTGGTTTATTAAAGGGTTCTCAACCCTAGCATCACCTATGACCTGATTGTTGAGAAAGGATGTACCCTTTGTTTGGAGTGAGAAATGCGAAAAGAGTTTCCAAGAACTGAAGCGGAGGTTAATGATGGCTTCAGTGGTGAGTTTGCTAGAGGGAGATATGCCCTACACTTTCTATACTGATGCTTCTAAGGAAGGTTTGGGAGTGGTATTCATCTAGGATATGAAGGTAATTACTTATGCTTCTCAGAAGTTGAAGCCTCGCGAAGTCAATTATCCGACACATGATTTGGAGCTAATTGCTATTGTATTTACTTTGAAAAAATGGCAGCATTACCTGTATGGAGCCGAGTATGAGGTGTTCACAAAACACACGAGTCTGAAATATATCTTTACCCAGAAGGACTTGAATTTGAGGCAGCGAACATGGATGGAATTTCTGGAGGAATATCGTTCTCCTAGCAACTACCATCCCGGAAAGGCTAATGTTGTTGTTAATGCCCTGAGTCGTAAGGTCAAAATGGCCTGACTGACAGTGCAAGAGATTCAACTAGTCCACGAGGTGTTTGATAGAAGGACGGAAGTGCAAGAAGAAAGGATTATCATTTATAAAGTCAAATGGCCATACTGATGCTTCATATTTTTGGTATGTATTTAGGGTGCATGTGTGTGTGTGTCTGTGTGTGTGTGTGTATGTATATTATTTTATATTAATATGTTATGTTAATATATATTATATATACATGTATATTAATATATATAAGTATGTATGTATATATGTTCGTATTTATATATATTTATTAATATATTAAAAGTAATATAATATATACGTATTTGTACGTATATATATATATAAATATAAATATGTACATGTACATATATAATTGTGTATATTTATATATTAAAATAGTTTATTAATTTATATATGTGTATATATTATACACATGTGCATATATTTGTATGTGTACGTATATGTGTGTATTAATATACTAAAAATAGTGTGTATATGTGTGTGTGTGTGTGTGTGTGGTGTGTATCTATATATGTATATATGTATATATATGTATGTATATTTGTATATATCTATACATGTGTTCATATATTTATATATCTGTGTGTATATATGTTTATATATATATATATATATATATTTACATTTGTGTGTAATATATATATATATATATATATTTTTATGTATATATATGTGTGTATATGTTTGTATGTATGTATTAGACAAATATATATGTATAAGTTTTTATATATGTATATATGTGTATTTATGTTTATATATATGTATGTATATATTAAAAGATCACGGAAAAATTAAATATGTAGTAGAAGATAGCAAATTAAATTTTTTCCCGAGCTAAAGTCTAAGAGTACTTACTTCTAGGGCATTTTATTTGAATAACCAGAATTAGATTTGGGTTTGACAGAACTTCCTTAACAAGAACATCCACTTGCTCTACGGGTATACCAACTAGCCGTTAGCTCCTTCACATCAAACACATCCCATAGTTGCTAGCTCTTAACCTTCTAAAGTATTCTCTAACCTCTATGGACATCTACCGGTGAAAGTACAACTGCGATGAAGAAGATTGGAAGAAAAACGAAAGAGCTAATCGTTAAACGAAAAATGACAAAGGAAATGGTGGCTTGGGTTTTCTTTCAAAAGGAAAAACGAAAGCTGCTAATTTCCTTGTGAAATTTTCAGTCAACCTCATTTAGTACACAAACCATATGTATATATAAACACTGGCTTTTCTTTTCCTTACCCAAACCAACCATCGTAAATCCTTTTTCCTTTATTTCCTTTTCCTCTTTCCATGTGCTGGCTCCCTAGGTTACTAAAACCCTCTAGACGCCACATCGAAAACCCTGGTGGGCCAAGGCTTTTCTTAATTAGTCTAAAACTAATTAAATAGCTCTCTTATTAACTAATTAATTTATTTGGGTCCAATATAAATTTATATAAGATAATTAATTAATTAATTAATTAATTAAATTAGTTCTTTTATTTATTAATTAAACCACTTGGGCCAACATAAAATTTCCCAAGATGATTAATTAAATTGGCCAAATTAATTATTCTAGTCCAAATAAATAATTAATTTGACTTCTAGAATAATTCTTCTAGTAATTAATTCACCTAATAATTCCATATAGTAAATAAATTTACGAATGTTATTTGAGCTCTGGGGACTAAAAGACATATTATTCCTGTCTTCTAAAATTACCTAAATAGCCCTCCAAACATATGGTAGTATTTTTATCATTTTAAATATTTGATTTATCTCCATATGAAAATATTAACTCCAAGAATAATATTGCAAGTGCAGTGTCTTCAACCTATAGGTGTAATGACAAAAATACCCCGCTATGTAACTTCCGTCATTGAGATAGGAAAAATGCACAATAGCTTTCTCAATGACATCTACCATCCTTTGATAGTTAGTCTGATAATTTATGACTTCCAGTATATATCAACTTATCACAAGAAGCCATCCAAAAATGTACATACTTAGTTACGTTTCCCAAGGGCTTGATTATTTAGATTATCCTGGACAATCACAAGAGAGTGATTTGTTAATGTAAAGAAGTATAAAACTCTATTGTATAAGTCCATCTTAATTAATCAGAGTCATATACATAACGTACAAAGTTATTACCCTTACGATAAGACCTCACCTAGCTTACATCAAAGTATAGAAGTCCAGCTTCAGCAGACCATCAACTTAGGTCATTCATCCATGCAGTAGCTACGATAAACCAATTTTTATTTAATTTAGTACTTTTTTAAATATTATTATCACTTGGTCTAGTTCGATGTATTCCAAATACACTTACACTATTAGTGTGAGACTACTCACTGGTTAAAGGTAAATCATTCCTCATTTAGAAACCATAGTGTAATGATCTAAACCTTAATGAAGTGCCCAGCTCTATCAATCAATCAAGAACAATTTTTCACTTTTGTGTTAGTAGCCCAAAATGTACACCTTGCTATAAAAGCACGACTCAATCACGTAGATTACTTAGTATCACATTTAGACCTTAATATGAAATATATGTAAACAAACAACAATTAATGAAGGAAACATTTATTAATTTCCAAAATACAGAAATACATACGCTATTTTGGACATATATTCCAACAATTCTCCACTTGCACTAAATGGACTATGATAGTTAATATATGCCTACCCTTATGAAATTTAAGTGTCTTTGAAACATCTTCTCTGTTAAATGCTAGGTAAATGTGTACGCCAGATTATTCATAGGAGAAATCTAGTCTGCCACTATCTCCTATTTCTGGATGAACTCCTGGATCAAGTGATATTTCCTCTCAATGTGCTTGCCCTTTCTATGGTTTCTTGGCTCTTTACATTGTGACATAACTCCAGAATTGTCAAAATATATAGTAGTGGGCATATAGATTTGTGGCACAACTGCAAGTTTCGTGAGGAACTTTCGGAGCCAAACCACTTGTTTAGAAACTTCTAAAGTTGCCACATACACAGTTTCCATAGTAGAATAAACATTGCAATATTGCTTAACACTTCTCCATAAAATAGCACTTCTAGACAAAGTAAAAACATATCCACTAGTGGATTTTCTTTTATCTTTATCCGCTCAAAAATTTGAGTTCGTGTAACTAGTAGGAACTAAGTCATCGGCCTTGTAAACAAGCATTTAATCCCTCATTCCCTTTAGGTACTTGAAAATATGCTTTACAGCTTGCTAATGTTCTTCCCTTGGGTTTGTCTAATACCTACTAACCATGCCTACTGCAAAGCAGATATCTGGCCTTATACAAAGCATGGCATACATGAGACTTCCCACTGCCGAGGCATAGGGAATCCTACTTATCATTTTCTTTTCTTCCGGTGTCTTAGAACGCTATTTGGAAGATAAGGTTAATCTGTGTCTAAAGGGTGTGATAGCCTCTTTGTACTGATCCATGCTAAGCTTGGCTAATATCTTGTCAATGTAAGCAGATTGCGATAAGCCTAACATTCTTTGCTTTCTATCTCTAAGAAGTTTTATTCCAAGAATATAGCTAGCTTTTCTTATATCTTAAATGCTAAATTGACTTGATAGCCAAACCTTTATAGATGATAATGTCCCTATATCATTCCCAATAAGTAGAATGACATCCACATAAAGTACTATAAAAAACAAGTTGTTGCCATCTGTCTTCCTATACACTCATAGTTCATCCACATTTTATATGAAAGCATAAGACTTTACAGTCTTATGAAAACGAAAATTTCATGCTCATGATGCTTGCTTAAATACATAGATGGACTTCTTAAGCTTATTAACTATATGCTCTTAGCCTTTAGCAATAAAGCCTTCAGGCTGGGTCATATAAATATCTTCGGTAAGATAGCCGTTAAGAAAGACTGTTTTGACATCTATTTGCCCTATCTCATAGTCATAATGACATGCAATGGCCAAGAGAATGCATATAGAATTAAGCATAGCAACAAGTGAAAAGGTATCCCTATAATTGATGTATTCTTTCTGATTATAACCTTTTACAACCAACCTTACTTTAAATGTTTCCAACTTACACTTTATATGTTTAATCCCTTCAGGTGCACTAACAAGATCCTAAACTTGATTGAGATACATAGACTCATTCTCGACATCCGTTGCTACTTGCCATTTATCTGTATCAATATCAGTAATGGCCTCATTGTATTTAGTGAGATCTTGTTTTTTATGGTCAGAGAATACTTCAAAGGCTTCTCCTGTCCATATTTTAGAAACTCTGGATATCTTCCCACTACAACGTGGTTCCTCAATTAAGGTAATAGAAGTTGAAGTGTCAATCAACTTTTCTTTTAATTCTACCTTACTCGAAACGTTAGTGGACACATTTTGTTTATCTTTCAAGTATCTAGTATGAGTACTAATAAATGCTTTTTTTTTCTCCTAGGGATGATAAAAGCATATACAATTTGTTCCTTTTGGAATTCCTACGAAGTAGCACAATTCTAATCTTGGGTCTAGCTTACTTCCTTTAGTCAGTACATATGCTGAACAACCTTATACCTTGAGATGATTTATACTGGGCTTACATCTAATCCATATCTCATAAGGTGTCTTAGGTGCTTACTTAGAAGGTACCAAGTTCAAAATATATGCTGATATCTCCAGAGTATATCCCCAAAAAGAAATAGAAAAAGTTGCATGACACATCATGCTTTTGACAATTTCTATCAACATTCTATTTCTTCCATCAACTACTCCAGTCTATAGGGGAGTCCCATGTGCAGTTAGTTGAGATACTATACCCTAATGTGCCAAGTAGTCCTTAAATTCACCAAGGAGATACTCTCCACCATGATCCAATATTAGCTTTTTGATTAGTTTACCTGTTTGGTGCTCCACCTCAGCCTTAAACTCCTTGAATTTATCGAAAGTATCAGACTTATGCCTCATCAAGTAAACAAAAGCAAACCATGTGTGATCATCGATGAATGTGAAAAAGTATTCATAACCTTCTCTAGCAGGTGCAGACATAGGACCACAAATATCAATATGAACTAACTCCAATATGTCCTTAGCCCTTTCTGCCTTATGAGTAAAGAACCTTTTGGTCATTTTACCCATATGACAAAATTCACACTGAATCCATTCCTCTAATTTCAATGAGTCCAAAGACCCATTTTAAATTAATCTCGAAATCCGATTAGGATTTATATGTCCTAATCTCAAGTACCATAAATAAGAGTTATTTGTTGTGGCCTTTCTCTACTTTTTATTAGGTTCTGTCTAAGTATTATAAATTTGACAATTAATCAAATTAATATAGTACAGATTCTCATACATGTTTCTAGAACAAATAATAATTCAATTTCTATTGATTGAGATAGCCGAATGTAAAGAAATAGAATATTCTTGATTAATCATTCTAGAAACTGAAATCAAATTCTGTTTAAAACTAGAAACATATAAAATAATTTCCAAAACTAGAATCCTATTACAATCAAATAAAAACTCCAAGTCTCCCACTGCTTCGGCTTACAATTGTGCTCCATTTCCTACTTTTTGTCCATGCTCTCATTTACTGAGTTGCCTTATCCTGCTGAACCCCTGTAATGAGTTACAATTATGGTTATGGCTCTGAAATTAAAAATCCAAGTAGATGATGACCCAATCAATAATATAGACTCTAAGTATAGAGCAATACCTAAAGAAGACTTGGCTAAGAAGTTCGAACATTCCTTTTTGAAGTGCCCCTTCTGGCCACACTTGAAACACTTGACCTTAGGCTTGTCACCGGGCTTGAACAGACCAGGCTTGGATCCTTTAAGCTGGGCCCCTGCATTTTTCTGGGCTTTATTCTTCTTGAACTTCTTGGGATTAGGCCTAATTCTAGAACATGAACTAGAACGAGTTACTGAAATCTTTGACTCAGGCTTCATAATTTTCTCAGTAGCCTAGAGTTCTTTCATCAACTCAATCAAAGAAATATTCAACTTGCTCATATTATAATTTAACTTGAATTAAGAATATGAATTTGGCAAAGTTTCAAGAACCATGTCAATTTAGCTTTCAGCATCAACTATTGCCCCTAAGACCTCATCAACCTCGAAGAGGACAATTATCTTGAGCATATGCTCATGAATCGATGCCCCCTAGCCATCCTAGTGTTCATGGTTGTTCTAAAAGCTTCCTACCTTGCAGGTCTGCTCTTATCACAAACATGGTACACAATTATATATCGATGTCATATGCAGTAAGCATGTTTTCATGCTAAGACTAGAGAACATTGGACATGGTTGCTAATATACAACATTGAGCCATTTTGTCAGCTTTCTTCCATACCTTCTCAGCCTCATGATCCTGGTCCGTGGAATCTTTCCCAATTTTAGGATAGGAGTCAATCAGAACATGCTTGTACTCTTCCGCAGTGAGTACTATGTTCATATTCCTTTTCCATTCCATATAGTTAGGTCCAGTTAACTTATTCTCCTTGTGAACAATAGACAAAGGACTAAAACCAGACATTTCTATTGATTGGAAAAAAACTTCATTCAGAAAAATGTTTGCTTTAGAAAAACATATAGAAATACACATTTAAAACATCATATTATTTCCCCGATGTAGTTCACCTATTAAAACCATTATCAAAAATATGAAAAATTCTGCTCTTAGAAAAATTGATAAAGTTTCATAGGAATGTTAACAATTTTTCTATGTTAAGTGTATAACCATCAGAAATTAAACTTACTTAATAGGTAATGATCTAAAAATAGTTCCATCGATAGGATGGTTACTATTCTTAGCACCTACGGATAATCTAGCATTAAAACCTCCAATGATAGGTTGCCTGACACTAACACTTATCCTAGGCTTTAATTATAATTCCTCTGTTAGCTCTAGATTCTCGTGAAAATCCATCCTATAAGGGGTCATGCTCAGAATGACGTGAGAAAATCCACAATGTCAAACAGGAATCCGTGATGGAAGCCATAGGGTCGTTGGAACTCCTCAACCACTTAATTTTTTGAGAAAAATAGGTTTTTAGGAAAAAAAAACATTTCTTTAAAATTAATTAGTTTTTATTAACTTTAGTGAAAATCCAAAAATTCAACCATTATTCTCTATGTCAAGGATAAAACCAATTAAGAGAATAAACTATGAATTTTTATTTCACTATTTAAGTTAAAACTATTTTCTAGGAACTAAATTTAAAATGCTTAAATTCAAAATTATTATCCATGTCAAGGATAAAACCTTTTGGAAGAATAAACCATGAATACATTTTAAATTACATAGTTCCATTTTAAAATGTTTTTCTTAATTATTTTTTCTAGAGAAAAATTAATTTGTCAAAAACCTCTGTGCGTTTGATCACAAAATTAAATAAAATAGACATGCTCCAAAAATAAACCATTTACATGCTATTCCTAACCTTTAATTCTTACATGATCAAATAATGCATTAAACATCATAATAATAATAAAATTAAAATGACCTTGTTTAATCCTAAGCTAGTCCTACCTTTACTAACTATTGTGATGAAATATTATTTAACTCCATAAATAAACCATTGCAAGGAAATAACCTCGTGTGATATGGGCCCTAAAAGAAAAAAAATTACAAAGGAAATTAGGAAGAACAAGAACCCGAGACCTGAACCTACAACCTTCGACCTAGTGAACTATAAAACAGGCCGCAATATCAGTAAATTCGATCGTAGCTTCAGGGAAATGAGTCTCCCAAGCTAGCTACGACTACCTATAACCTAACCGCGGCTTGAGGGAGTAAAACTCCCAAAAGCCAGCTAGGGACAAAAAACTCCTTAGGCCAGCCGTGGCTTGTGGGAGAATTTTTCTCCCATCTGGCTATGGCTTGGCCCCTAGCTGGCTGCGGTTGGCCCCTTCCTGTGCGCCTCCGTTTTCCTTCATTTTTTTCTTCTTTTTCTGTTTCTTCTTCAAATTTTCCTTCAGGGATTTTTGTGTGTTGTCAAGTACCAGGTTTTGTACAAGAATTCGTAAAACAAATTCAAATGCATTTTCAAACACCTATGCCTTTCAAAAGAAGGCATACATGAATTCTACGGAAAGCAATGAAAAATTAGGTACAGGTGCCTATGCCTCCACGCGCGAGGTGTACACAAAGTCTACCTATATAAAAATAACAAGAGATCCATACAATCACAATGATTATATTTTTATTAGTGAAGGGACCACCTTTTTCCAATTCGTAACCCTAAGCATTCTCCTAGATTTGACCATAGCACTGATACCACTTGAAAGATCCCGACAAAATAAATACACAGCAAAAGGCTGCACATTTAAAATTTTTCTTAAGCCAAAGTCTTGGGGTACTTACTTCTAAGGCATTTATTTCAATAACCAGAGTTAGATTCAAGTCTAACGGTAATTCTTCAACTACAAGTCTACTTGTTCTGTGGGTATACCAGCTAACCGTCAGCTCTTTCACATCAAACACTTACCACATTTGCCAGCTCTTGACATTCCAGAGTATTCTCTAACCTCTATATACCTATACCAATGAAAATAGAACTAGAGTGAAGAAGATTGGGAAAAAAAAAATGGAAGAGCTAAACGTTAAAGGCAAAACAAAGAAAAAATGACAAATGAAACAGTGGCTGAGATTTTTTATCAAAAGGAAAAATGAAAGCTGCTGATTCCCTTGTGAAATTTTCGGTCAACTTATTTCAGTACACAAACCATACGTATATATAAACAGCAGGTTTTCTTTTCCTTTCCTAAACCAACCACCTAAAATCCTTTTCCCCTTATTTCCTTTTTCCTTTTTCCATGTGGCAGCTCCCTAGGTTACTAAAACCTTGTAGCCACCACATCCATAACCCTGGTGGGCAGAGGCTTTTCTCAATTAGTCCAAGACTAATTAAATATCTCTCTTTTTAATTAAATTCACTTAGGCCCGATATAAAATTACCTAGGAAAATTAATTAATAAACTAATTAATTAAATTACTTCTTTTATTAATTAATTAAACTACTTAGGCCCAATATAAAATTATCCAAGATAATTAATTAATTAAATTGGCCCAATTAATTATTCTAGTCCAAATAAATAAATAATTGGACTCCTAGAATAATTCTTCTAAAAATAAATTCACCTAATAAATCCAAATACTAAATAAATTTACAAAGATTATTTGAGCTACTCTGGTACCAAAAGACATATTATTCTTAACTACTAAAATAACCAAAATACCTCTGCTAACACGTAGCAGAATTTTTTTCATTTTAAATATTTCATTTATCACCATATCAAAATATTTACCCCAAGAATAATATTGCAAGTGCAGGGTGTTCAACCTAAAGATGTAATGACGAAAATACCCCTCTACGTAACACCCGCCATTGAGATATGAAAAATGCAATAACACTATTCTCAATGACATCTACCATCCTTTGATAGCTATTCCGATAATCCATGACTTTCAGTATCTATCCACTTATCACAGAGAGCTACCTAAAAGTGTACATAGTTAGTCATGCTTCCTAGGGCCCTGGATTTTTTAGATTATCCCAAACAATCACAATGGAGTGATTTTTCACATAATGAAGCATTGAAACTCTATTGTATAAGTCTGTCTTCATTAACTAGAGTCATACTACCAATGCGTAAGGTTATTAGCCTTGCGATAAGACCTCACCTAACATACAACAAAGTGTACAAGTCTAGCTTCACCAGACCACTAGCTTATACTCAAGTCTTATGGTATTCATCCACACAGTAGCTGATATAAACCAATCTTTATTTAATTTAGTACTTTAATAGAGATTATTATTGCATGGTCCAATTCTATATATTCCAAATACGCATACACTATTGGTGTGAGTGGACTACTCACTAGATAAAGGTAAACAATTTACCATTTAGAAACCATAATATAATGATCTAAACTTGATGAAATGCCAATTCTATCATTCAATCAAGAACAATTTTTTGCTCATTTGTTACTAGTCCATAATCTACACCTTACTGTGAAAACACGACCTAATCACATAGATTACTTACTAACACATTTGTACATTACTGTGCAATATGTAAATACACAACCATTAATCAATGAAACATTTATTAATTTCTAAAATATAAAAATACGTAGGCCATTTTGGGCATACATTCCAACATATATGTAGTATGTATATATATACATATATATTTATATCCGCATATCATCTATATATATATATATATATATATATATATATGCACTACTAGAAAAAAAGTGATCTACCAACCAACAAAATTGGTTGGTAATTAGCTACATTTGGTTGGTAATCATGATTTACCAACCAATTACTAACCGAATGGCGTCGCATGCAAAAAGCTTAGCTTATAAATTTTCCAACCGAAATTTTTGGAGTCAGTTGGTAATTACCAACCACAATTTGGTTGGTAATGTAATTTCTTTAGTTGGAAATTTAGTATTAAGTTTGGCATTTGAGTTGACTATTTCGGTTGGTAATTACCCACTGAAATTCGGTTGGTAATGTAAAGTATTCGGGTGGAAATTTTGCATTAAGTTTGGCATTTGAGTTGACTATTTCGGTTGGTAATTACCAACAAACATTTATGTTACCAACCGATTGTTGCGATTGGTAATTATCAACCGAAATTGTACTTTGTAAATTTATAATTTTTGGTCAGTAATTCTGTATTTAATATAAGATTGCAATTTACTAATTTACCTATTGAGACATGTTGCTACCAACTGATATATGTGTATGTAATTACCAACTGACTTTCGGTTGGTAATTATTTTTTTCTGGTTGGTAATTTTATTTATTTACCAACTAAACATTTAGTTGGTAATTTTCTAACTATTTTAGTTATTTAAAATCTATTGGTAATCTTGTGTTTGTATATTACTAACCGAGTTGTTCAGTTGCTAATTCATTTTTTCCGTTGGTAGTTTTTTTTTATTTACTAACCAAACATTCAGATGGAAATTTTCCAACTGTTTTAGTAATATGAAATCTGTTGGTAATTTTTTGTAGGTAAATTACCAAGTTGTTTGTTGATAGCTAGTTGGTTTCAAATTTACAAACTGTTATTTAATATATTACCAACCGAACTATTTTCAATTACCAACTGAAATACCAACTGAATTATATTCAATTACCAACTAATTTTTCAGTTGGTAATTTTTCTTTCATTTGGCAGAATTTTGGTGCATCTGAACATATAACGAAACACCTGCATTTGACAAATTCATAAAATAATATAGCCAAAACACATCTACAAATCCAACATAAACATCATCCTTCCACAAATTCACAAATCCAACACAAACATCATCCTTCCACAAATTAAAAGCAAATATAATTCCTTCACAAAATACCACAAATCCAAACCAAACATCATCTTTAATTAAACATAAAATTTTATCATAATTTGAAAGTGAGATGAAGTGCAGGTCCAAGGTTTAACAACAAGGAATACAATTAAAGAATACAGTGAATGAATATTAATTTTTTAGTGTATTTGATCCACTTAGGTCCTTAACCTTTTGTGTTAGCAAAGAAACCTCTGCTGTCAACCACTCATTTGTCTTCAACACTTCTTGAATCTGTGTGTCAATAGCCTTTTGCACCAACTCATTTATAGTATTTTGAAAGTAAGTTATCTCCACATATTGCAAAGGATGCGCTGATAAAATGGATAAAGAAGATGATGAGTTGTGTGAAGTACATTTCTGTAGACAACTGAAGCTTAGGGATCCCATGCCATAAACTACATTCCCTTTCTTAGGTTAGCCTACAACTTGTAACCAAATATCAGCCTTGTTTATTGGTGGAGACTGCTCCCCTTCAAGTGTTTAGCTAGCAAGTGATGCCATCTCTTTCTTCAATTCTTCTTGGTAGTGACGCTAACACATAAACAAATGCATAAATAAAAAAAATGGATAAGAATTTTGGAATAAACACCATGAAAATCTCAACTATATTAGTGATTGTGAAGCTTAAAACAAAGAACATCCAACAGAATTAGAATCATCTGGTTGTAACATAAAAAGTAAAAAAGTAACACCATCATTTAAATATTTTACCATCTTTCTAATCAGAAAAGTTTCTTTAACTTGGTCCACCATGCACCCCCAACCCCCCCCCTCAAACTCCCACAAAAATGGCTATACATATGGAAAGCAATAAATATGCACGTCAAAGTCTTCCACTTATGATGGGAAAAATGGAAGCAGTAAAGCTGCCTTCATTTGAGCTAAATATAATGGATATAGTTGTATTGAATATATAATACTAATGACCATTATTAACTTATGAAACTTGCATATGTTTCCTCGGACCGCTTGTCAATAAAGACAAGTTCTGGGCCTCCAAGCTCTACGTCTTCACCCTCCAACATTCGGCTTTCCTTCTTAAGCACTTGCTCAACCTCATCTTCAGTGTTTGTAGTATGTGAAGATATATATTTCAGAGTGTGAGTAGTCCCTATGATATTTTCCCTCCTCTATTTGGTTTAATCATAAAATAGTATTCAAGTACATTAGATATATAGATATTAATTTTAAGTATCTTTAGAACAAGTTATTTTAATAAATTTGAATTGACGTCTTAAAAATAAGAAAAGTTACTAGTGTTCTCTTGTGCATTCTCGCCGGTATGGAGTCGTCAGAGTGACATGAGCCTCCTAAACCTCCACAATCACTATTTTTATTTGCCTTCATTATCTATGAAATCTTCTTGAATTTGTCACCATCCCAAATTGCTCACAGTTTGTCATAGTCTTCATCCTTCGAAAAGTCATGTGAGACTTTCCCTTTATGAACTTGGTCCATCAAATAAGTGTAGATCTTGCCACCTTTCTTGTCCCATTTTGATCTAATAAGTCCATCATATATCCTATCCCACTGGAACTGTTTTTGCATATTAGCCGTAAGAATTGTCAAAACATTATATAGATTATTAATATATAGCACTTATAATAAAAGCAATAAAAGAAACAATTACCACCCACTCGGCAAACCAAACATCCTCAACTGTATTTGGGACCTTTGACCAAGATTCATATGGTCCAAGAAATATTAATTCTACAGTTGGTTGAATGGAACATGCAGGCTTATTACCTGGCAACCTCTTAGCTTTATCTTCTTCGCAAAGGATTCTGCAATGCAAGAAAACAATAACAAAAACAACCCTTAGGTTATATAGAAAAGTGGCAGATTCTTTATTTAAAAAAAAAAAAAATCAGTTTCGTCTTTGCTTCCTATGCTCATTAATTGCAGCAATATTGTTTTCTTTAGGCAATGGTAGTGACTATTCTAAACTTGGAGGTGATCCAAAAATTGAAATTAAAGACACAAAAATTTAAGACTTGAATTAAATTCTAAAATAATTCATTTCATTTCATAGAAAAAATGAAGGCTTTTGTTTTAGCATTCTCCTGATTTGTGTTGTCAGGTTCATAATGTTAACTAATCATTGAATGGTTGCAATTAGGTTAGGGTGGGAGATTTCAACCTAATTTTCTGGAGTTGTGATTGCTTGAAGCTGAGAATAGACATAGTTGCATCATGCCTATAGCATAATACCCTTACTGTATTTACAATTTACACTAGCCATATTTTCCATTTCTTCTATATAACTCATAACATCTAAACCTTCCTAATCCTTGTTTAGGATTTATATATGTGTGATTCAATCAACTTTTCAATCCAACTTGCATAAAAATACTAAAAAAAAGTCATAAAATGAAATATGGCAAAACAACATTTTTTTTTTCATGAATACCTTTAGTTCCTTTCATTCTCATGCATTCCTTTGCATTCAAAATTTCAAAAAATTGACTCTCCTCTCTTTGTAACATTTCAAGGTTCATTTAGGTTTAGTTACTTCAAAGAAATACACTGCAGACATACCAAATAAACAGCTGTAAACTATGAAACAAAATCTACCCCGCATGCATTCATTAACATATAACCAACTTAAAGTTTTGATTTTCACACCTCCTGAACACAACATATGTTCAGCCCTCTTTCCTGCATTTTCTTCATAGAAATACATAGCAAAAGAGAGCTAAAAACATCCAAAATAAATTCTAAACAATTGGTTCAAACAACCAGCAACTAAAAAATTTTCTTATGAACTTTAGCTTTATTTTTGAAGTTTCTCCAACAAAATTCAAATCAAAAGAAAGCTCTTGATGCTTTGAACTCTTTTTGTTCTAAGAGGAAAGTGTCATACCTAATTAATAGAACTCTCACATGCAAATAAGTCCATAATATAATAAAACAAACAACAAAGTCATTTGTGTTCAATGTTATACACGAATATAAGTGAAAATTTTTGTGTCCAACCATTTTACGACCAAGTTAATGTTGGGAATATCCCCTCTTAGACTAGTTTTTCTGGTGTAAATATCGAATATTTTGATATAAGAATTTATTTGTCAAAAATCGTTTGTGAATTTATTTTCTTTATTTGTGCACATTTATGTTTGGAACAGACCCATTGTGTTTAAATAAGTGATCCATGTGAATGGAGGTCTTTCACAGTAAGGTGTGGATCATGGGTTATTTAAACACACAAACAGTTGTTTTTAACTAATTGATGAGAATGGGAATCTCATCATGTTTAGATTATTATGTTATGAATTCCAAATGGGGAATGGCTTACCTTTAGCCAGTGAGTAGTCCACTCACTTCGTGACACAAGCGTATTTCGAATACGTAGAACAGGACCTGTAGTAGTAGTTTCTAAAAGTACTATATGGGTGAAACCTAGACTACTACCGCTACAGCGTGGACTAGTACTCTATGACTTGAGTATGAGTTGGTGGTCTGGCGAAGCTGGAAGCATATACTTTCATATGCTATAGTTGAGGTTCTATAGTAGGGCCAATATACTTGCATGTTGGGTATGTGTAACTAGTTAGTTAAGACAAACTTGTACGAGATAGTTTCTACACTATATCGCCCCTTGTGATTGTATGAATGATCTAAATATCAAGCCTGGGAAACATGACTTAGATGTTTACTTTAGGGTAGATCTCTTGGAAAGCGGAAACACTCTGGGAAGTCGTGAATCATTGGACTAGAGGCCTAAGGAAGGTAGATGTCATTTAGAGGGGTGTTAGTACACTTCTTCCTCTCTAATTGTATGGTGATGTATAGAGGGGTATTTTAGTCATTTCACCTGTAGGGCGAAGACTTTGCTAATGCAGCATTGTCCTTGGGGTCAATATTTCCTTATGGTGACATTAGGAAATATTTAAAAGTAAAATACATCTATTTATATAGTAGGGGTATTTTGGTCATTTTAGTAGCCAAGACGATGTGTCTTTTTGGTCCTCGGAATAGCCTGTAAGTCCTAATTAATTTTTGCGTTGAGAAAGTGATCTCAGTTGAGAGAGTTTTGTTTTATTCGAGAAGTCTAATTTATTATTGGATTGAAATAAAATAAATGCAGAGAAATTTATTATCTGGTTTAATTGGTTAATTAATTATTCAGGGCCAAGGTCCAGTTTGAATAATTAGAAAATTAACCGGGACTTAAACTGGAGAAAAAATAATTATTACTTAATTATTTATTAGGTTATTTATTTAATTAAATCCCAAAAAATAAATAATCAAAGTTTAAATTATTTTTTGGTTCATTTTGGTTAATTATTTATTTATTGGGTTATTTATTTAATCCCAAAGAAAATAATTAATGTTTATTATTTTGGGCTTTTTGGGTCTAAGAAAAATAATAAATATTATTTTGACCCAATAGCCTGGATCGTAGGATTTTTTCAGTCACAATTCGGAAGAGTTTAGAGTGAAGCCAATTTTTTATTTTGTAAATAATATTTGGGTATTAAATCCCGGGAATATTATTTTTGTCAAAATAATTATTTTTGGTTTCATGACTCTTGGCTTTCTGTGTGAAAAAAATAAAATAAAATAAAAAGACAAAAATAAATATTTTTCTTTTTTCCCGATGACTCTTGTTTCTCCCTCTCTTGTGTTTTTTCCTCTTCTGGCTTTTGGTTTTGAAACCAAATGAAGCTAACCGAGAGGACATTTGTGTCTCTTGGTTTTATGGCTTCTGGGTTTGGTTCATGAAGCCACTGCCTATAAATACCAACAGAGGAAGTGAAGGAAAAATATTCTCTGAGAAGCTCTTCTTCTACCCATTTTCGTTGCTCACCAAACAGAGATTAGGTTGGGTATATTCTGTGAACTAAAAGGCGACATTGCACCGGGGGTGAGAAGTTAACACATGAGGCTTCACTGCACGGTGGAAGAAGGAAGCTATGTTTTTTAGCTTCAATCCAATCTTCTTCAATCTTCACGTTTTAAGGCTCCAAGAGATGTGTTCTTAAACCTCCATGCTGCTACCATGACATGTTTAATGATATTTCCTCCATTTTTGTTCATTTATGCATGCTCTCTGTCCACTGTCATGATCTTCAGTTAAGTCAACACAAACAACAAATTATCCCAGCAATGACATAACTAGAAGAACCAATTTCCAGATTGTTCATTAATTAAGAGAAAGCAAACTTTGTCTGAATTAACTAGCAAACTCCAATAATAGATAAGGTTATTCATGTTTATAAAGTCATTAGGTAAATATACAAGGGAACTCTTAAGTTCAACAGGTAATAAACGGCCTACATTATTCTTGAGTAGCCATTTCAATGTATTGTTATCCCTGCAGTAGAAGATGTGAATCAAATATAGCTACAAATGAATAAGTATATGAATAAAAGCTAGAGAATGAAAAGTACCATCTTGTGAGAAAAAATGAAAAATAGAAACTACAATAATCACTAATTACACAAAAATGAAAAATAAACGAAATAAGAAGAATTCTAAACACTTACTCAAGCAATAAACGAAAAATAATTCATTAAATAAATATTGGAAGAAAGTTTAAGGGGGAAAAAACAACATTAAAGGAAAAAAAAACCTTAAAAATGAAAAATTACACAAAAATAAGAGAAACCCACATCGTTAAATACCTAAAATGAATGAACAAAAGCAGTTGAACCCATCATTTAATGATTATTAAATCCTCCATCTAATGAATTGCAATTCAAGTTTCAAGAATAGTGAAAAAGAAACATTACCATGCACGAATGAAAATTGATGGAAATAAGAACTTTAAATTACTCAACAGTATGGGCAAATGCTCCTCCTATCCTAAATTGTGAATAATTTAAATCAACCCAAACCAAAAATTCATACACAACATAGTATCATTGCACAATTTCAAGACAGAAAAATTCCTACTTAAAAGCTAAAGACGAGTTGCATATAAAATAGTACAGAATTAGCAGAAACCATCAGTTGATATAAACATTTAAAGTACAAAAATGTAACAGGAAGAAAGAATTAGTAGGATTTTCAACCCAGTTCAATTAAGATGATAACTCAACTAGAAAAAAAATACATTTTTATACCTATTGCATCTTTTTGAGTTTTTTTTTTTTTTCCCTATCATTTAGGTGAAATGCCACTTTAGAGATTTCATATAAGAACACATACAGATTGACACCAGTTTAGATGAAAATCCCCTCTTCTCCAAAACCTAATTGGAGTATTAGATACATTGATCTTCCAGGGAACACATCAAACCCACAAAAACATAGCTCAACCCAAAAATCGAAGCTCAACAACATCAAAAGAGATGATAAAGTAGCAATGTCAAGCCAAAAACACATGGCTCAACTCCAACAAAAAATATCTCAGCACAAAAATAAGGAACACAGTCCCCTCCTAAAAAAAAAAGAAAGAACTCAATCCAAAATGGAAAAAAAAAAAATCTCAATCCCTGCAATATCCCAAAAAATAATAATAATAAAATTGAGTTCAACCTAAACAAAAATACAAAATTATGCAAAAATTTTACATATAAAAAATTGTATCTATTACACAACAAAATACCTGGTTTTTTAAAGATGTTGAAGCACTGAGCGACGGGCTTCTCAAATCGCTTTTTTTGCCCATCTATCCAAACAAAGCCATTCGAATTACCCAGACCTAAATTTTGGCAGAACAAAAGCTATCAAAATTTGCCCCCAAATTTCCTAAGAACTCAGACAAAATACATTCTAAAAGGAAAATAAATCACCCTTCAGTCGGCCACTAGTTGGAGCAACAACGGTAGGCAGTGGTGTTTGAGAGCAGAAGACGGGAAAGAAGCTACTCGACTAATTCAGGGGGCTACTACTGGCGAAGCTTGTTTGCTTCGGAGTGTGCTATTGCGCGAAGTGGAATGGGAGCCGATAGAATGCTTGTCTATGCCAGCATTGGAGAACTTCTGGAGAAAAATGAAAGACTCGACATGTAATTCGAAAGAAGGAAGAAATAGAAGCTCGAGAAGGAATACAAAAAAAACCTAGAGGGAAGCTGAAAATTATGGGAGGGAAGGGGAATTTTTTCCAAAGTTAATAAATTATGTATATATACATATATATTATATTATATAACTATAAAATAATTATTATATAAAATATATACACATATTATATTATATTTTAAAGTGGTGTTTATTTTTCTATTTGTTTCTAAATATTCTACATTCTTTGGCCTTTTTTTTTTTTTTAATTCATCCTATTTTCTTATATAAAAAACACCAAATTTGCATTATTTAGTCTTTTGGTTTCTTAAAATAATTTTATACTATGATTAAATATAATTAGATATAATTATCTAAATGAACTAAGTTACAAAATATAATGAATCAAATAAATTTTTTGAAAACTTGTGGTCCTAAGGGTTTCTTTTGAAAACTTTAGGGACTTAGATATAATAATCTAAATGAACTAAGTTAAAAAATGTATAAAGATTGAAAAAATTATTTTAAAAGTTTTTTTATTTATTTTTACACTTGGCTTGTTATTTTTCAAAAGATGTTTAAAATAAGTTGTGCTTAAAAAAAATTATGGTCGTAAGGGTTTCTTTTAGAAACTTTAGGGACTTAAATATAATTATCCAAATGAACTAAGGTACAAAATGTAGGGATTCAAGTAGTGACTAAATGCGTTAATAATTAACTAATATATGACCTTAAGTTTTAATACACATTCACATGTAACTTGAAAATATATAAATTTTATATGTAATAATTATAATTTATATATGTGCATGTATACAGAAAGACAAAATGTGATATAATAATTAAAAGTATGGGATAAATTTTGTAACTTTACTAAGTATTTCTACTTTTTATATTGAAAACTTAATATTTTTATAATATTTGTTATATATGATATAAATTTAAAATATCAATTTGAATATAAAATAAAAGAATCAAATTTACGAATATATTGACAATTTATATGCATTAATAAAGATAATTCTTATTTAATTTTGTATGATTTATAGTAATTACTATATATATATGTGCATGTATATAGAAAAACATAAATACGATGGAAACACATCCTACACATATAAATGATGCCTATATAATTATATTATCATACAAATAAAAGTAATAACTTTTACATTATTATAAAGAGACTAACAATTATATCTATTAATAAAATTATGTGTACAGATATAATATAACTTTTTGATTGTTGAATTTAATACACCTAATTGATAAATTGTTTGATGTCTATTTAGTTATGAATATTTACATAATTAAAAAATTATGAACTGAGTCTTCTAAATTCAAAAGTATTTATTATACTAAAAAAAATATAACTGAGAAATTTATTGTATAACTAAAGGTATGAAAAAATTGCTTACTTTTATCATTAATTCAAAAATATATTATATATTTTTTAAAAATATATGTACAGAATAATTATATACTCTAATAAATAGAAGCAAATTAAAAATGAAAAATTTTTAAAACATTAAAAGTGAAAACAAATTTTAGTTTATTTATTTTTTTTAAATCAAATTTTACGGGTTTTAGAAGTGTTTTTCATATAATTGTAATATTTTGTAAGAAGTAAATAATATAATATGTGCTTCCAACTGATTACCGACTGAAAATATTATCAATCGATACATTTCGGTTAGTAATCGGTCGGTAAAATTTATAAATTAAAATACCCACTAATTACCAACTGAATATATTACCAACTGATGTATTATAGTTGGTAATCGGTTAGTAAAATATTTAAAGTAAAATACCAACCGATTACCAATCGATTACCAAAGGAATATATTACCAACCGATATATTTTGGTTAGTAATCGGTTAGCAAAATTTTTAAATTAAATACCAACTGATTACCAACTATACATTTTGGTTAGTAATTGATCGATAAAATTTTGAAATTAAAATACCAACCAATTACCAACTGAATATATTACCAACCGATACATTTCAGTTAATAATCAATTGGTAAAATTTTAAAATTAAAATACCAACCGATTACTAACTGAATATATTTCTAGCTGATATATTTCGGATAGTAATCAGTCAGTAAAATTTTAAAATTAAAATACCAACTGAATATATTACCAACCGATACATTTCGGTTAGTAATCAGTTGGTGAAAATTTTAAATTAAAATATCAACCGATAACAACTGAATATATTACCAACCGATTGTTATCGGTTGGTATTCAGTTCGTAAATACTTTTTCGAAAAATTACCAACTGATTTCCAATTGAATATATTCCCAACCAATATATTTCGGTTGGTAATCTGTTGGTAAAATTTTTTCCATTAAATTACCATTTGATAATATTACCAACCAATTGTTATAAGTTGGTAATCGGTTGGTAAATATATTCCTGCCAAATTACCAACCGATTACCAACTGATTACCAAACAACTATTTACCAACCGATTATGTTTGTTGGAAAGTGGTTGGAAAAGTTTTAAAATTTTCCAATTTTCATTTTGTTTGGTAATCGGATGGTAATTACCAACTGAATGTGGTTAATTTGTAAAGTTAGTTGGTATATTGCATTTTTCTAGTACTGATGCATGTATGTATGTACTAGACAAATATATATGTATAAGTTTTATTTTTAATCAATCTACATGTATATAAACATTTAATAAAAATAATAATATATTAACCACATATCAATTTTTAAAATTTTATAAATGTTAAAAATAATGTATTACATTAAGTAATGTTGTTTCATAGAAAATTTAGTATAATTATTATATTATATATATTTATATTTAAAAATTTGAAAAAACAAATATTGAAAATACTTTAAATTAAAAAAAAAAAAGGATTACACTAATATGATGTCTGGGCCGAATGCCTGATGCATAAGTCCCCCATGCGCAAGATAGCGGGTTTGAATCTCCTTTGCTATACTCAATTGTGATTTAATTGGAGGTTGCGATCAAGTATGGCAGGTTCACATAGACCTTTGCAAAAAAATTCATTAATTTTTAAAAAGCTTCGGCAAGGAAATTTTTTTATCGCCATTGATCCTTTTTAGAGACAAAATGCTTTGTATTAGCGAGGAAAATTTTGTCACCATTTACCTTTTTTAGCAACGAAATTTTTTGTATTGGTGAGAAAATTTTTTATTGCAAAAAGTAATAATATTTTCTACCATCAAATTTAATTTGTCAAATTAAATTACATTTTTGGAAACGAAATTTTAGCGATGAAGCATTTTTGTCGCGAAAAATCATCATTCGCGACAAAATGGAGACTTTTGGTGACAAAAAGTATTTAGCTTTAGCAACAAAATAATTTCCTGCTAAAGTCTAATTTTCTTGTAGTGTATATATGGCAATCCTACAGTCATCATATATGTTTTAACAAATATGTAAATAGTGCAGACAATGAAGTTATCATAGACGACACTTTTCTGTGAGTTTTTTACGGTGGAAATGTGGAACCATCATAAAAACCATCGAAAATAGTATAAATGATGGTTTTTGGGCCGTCGTTTAATGTAAACAACGCTAATATTTGGGACGACCCAAAACCCGTCGTATTTCTATCGTATATGGTTTATATAATGGTTTTCTAGGTTTTTACAACCATCCTAGGACCGCCGTAAATGCTCCATTTTTTTGTAGTGGTTTGATCGACTTGATTCTTATTTCTAGTCTTCTAGGTTCTCTACATGGCCTAAGGTATTAGTATTTTGAATTAGGTCTTTGTTTCTATATTAAAATTTCTGTTTTGAACACTTATTTGGGTCTTGTATTTTTGCTCATATATAGCCACAAAATTCCTTCAAAAATCAGCCCCAAGATCATATCAAAACATAGCTGGACATTTTTATGGATTGGATTTTAATGTACGTCTTTCTTTAGCTATTTATATATGATGATAGGATGCTTTAAAAGGAATGATGTAAATGTGATATACTGGTAAGAGGTCATAGATGACATCTAATGGAGTAATTGAGTATTGGGATGAACTAATTATACTTACAATGTCAAAAAACCTGTTTATATGATCCGTGAGATGATCTATTATGCCATATCATGTTAGAGTACAAATGATACATGATGCATAAGGATACGATTAAGATGAAGATGTGCATGATTTGGGATTGTTCATTGTGTGTGTGTGTGTGTGTGTGTGTGTGTGTGTGTGTGTGTGTGTGTGTGTGTGTGTGTGTGTGTGTGTGTGTGTGTGAAGTTATGATTCTCTGGGTGCTATATTTTATTATGATTCCAAGGATTTATTTATTTGATAATGGAAATGATTCCTATTGATATTTAAGTTAGAATCTGAGTATAACTTTATGTTTTAATCCATGTGAAATGATCTATGTGAAGTCATATTTTCTTTGAATCTTTGATGAGGGATAATTGAGATATTTGAAGAATTATATAAGTTATATTATAAAGCATGATCTGAGGTGATAATGTTTAATGCACATATAAGAGATATGACTTTAGATAGAATGTTAAGTAAAATTGGGATTAGGTTTTGTATCTTTTCATAGATGGGGTTAGGCTCCATTGATAATGGCAAAATCAGTAGTTTAATACTTGTGTGAAGAAATATCAAGTAAGTCCTTGCATAAACTCTTTATTAAATGATGCTGTATTTGCAAGGCAATTGTTGTTTATACTGTGGCAAATAAATTACATTCTTGGAATGCAAGCATGATCAATTTCTTTCTTTTATTCTAAATAACACTTTATTCAATCAAGAGTTCTCAAAGAAAATATTGATTTTACTTAATAAAAGTTTTAAACAAAATTACACTAAACCATGATTGCATATTCAAGATAACTAAGTGTTATTTGAGAACTATTCCTATGGAGGATAACAAAACATTAAGTACTCAATAAGGGTAAGCTACTATACTAGTCTTTCAAAGTCAGAACAAGCCTTCTAGTAGGTGGCCACATCTGGGAGATGAACATTTTTTAGATATGATGCCAGTACTAGTAAGTTAGGCTTGTCCAATCTAGCAATTTAGTCCAAGTTGGTTGTTATCTAAAGATGAAGAACAGGTAAGTTTAGGTAGGAGATGGAAGAGTATCTCACCCAGTGGGTTGATCAACCGTTGCACTGTGATACAAGGTTTCACAGTGCCTTATCATGATTCATGGTTTTATGACAATGGGTTATGATGCATGGTTTTGTAGTCCACCTCTTATGAGTGGTTTATTTTCTAAATGTGTTTATTGTCCTTTGAGTAAAACCATGCAGACAACCACTCGATGTTTTGAAAAGTGTATTGAAATGATTTATGAATATTTCTTTCCAATTATTCAAATTGCAGCTCACAAAATAGGTTTGAAATGTTTAATGCCACACCATTAATATCATGATTTTCAAGAAGCTCCAGTTTTGACAAGGTTGTCCACACTTAAAAAATTGGAGACCTTTTTTAATTTTGATACACTTTTGTTTGGAGATTGTTTATTTAATTGTTTTAATTTTGAGAGTTTGTATAAGTATCTGTATAATTGTATTATGTTTTGATTATTATTTTGGGTTTTCATTTTTACCTAGCTATAAAGACCATTGTTCTTTTGGACTGGGCGACATATCGGCTCCGTTTAGAGTACGTAGGCAGTCAAGATGTTATATGGAGAGTTAAGCCAATGTTCAGCTTCCGACAGGGCTTATAAGAAACTGACAATCAGATATAGGATAACTAGATTAGGTATGAATGAGAGAGGGAAGAGTATCTCACTTAGTAGGTTGTACACCTATTCGGTTGTTGGAATGTATGCCCTCTAGACTAGGTTTCTGATGTAATTATTGAATTTATTAATAAAAGAATTTTTTCTCAAATTTTGTTTGTGAATTTATATTTTATTTGTGCACGATTTACGTTTGGAAAAGACCCATTGTGTTTAAGTATGTGATCCATGTGAATGGTGGTCTTTCACAGTAAGGTATGGATCACGAGTAATTTAACACATAAACGTTTATTCTTAACTAATTGAAAAGAATGGGAATCTCATCATTTTTAGGTTATTGTGTTATGAATTCCAAATGGGGAATGGCTTACCTTTAACTAGTAAGTAGTCTACTCACTTCATAACATAAGCGTATTTCGAATACGTAGAACAGGACCTGTAATAATAGTTTCAAAAAGTACTATTTAGAAGAAACCCAGACTACTACTGCTACAGTATGGACTAATACTCTACTGCTTGAGTATGAGTTAGTGATTTGACGAAGCGGGAAGTATGTACTTTGATACACTGTAGTTGAGGTTCTATTGTAGAGCCAATGTATTTGTATGTTTGGTATATGTGACTAGTTAGTCTAGACAGACTTGTTCAAGATAACTTCTACGCTATATTACCTTTTGTGACTGTTCGAATGATCTAAATATCCAAAGCCCTGGGAAATATGACTTGGATGTTTGCTTTAGGGTAGCTTCATTGGAAAGCAGAAACATTCCAGGAGTCATGGATCATTGGACAAGAGGTCCAAGGATGGTAGATGTCTTTTAAAGAGGTGTTAGTACACTCTTCCTCTCTAAATGTACGACGATGTGTAAAGGGGTATTTTAGTTGTTACACCTGTAGATAGGAGACTTTGCTAATGCAGCTTTGTTCTTGGGGTCAATATTTCCTTATAGTGATATTAGGAAATAGTTAAAATGCAAAATACAACTATTTCTATGGCAAGGGTATTTTGGTCATTTTAGTAGCCAAGACGATATGTCCTTTGGTCCTTAGAATAGCCCATAAGTGCTGATGGTTTTGGGTTGAGGGATTGGTCTTATATAAAATGGATTTTTATTTTATTCGAGTAGCCTGGTTTATTTATTAGGCTAGAATAAAATAAAAGGTCCAAAAAGGGAGAATTATAAATTGGCTCACTTGGGTTATTTAATTAATTTAAATATTAGGCTTGCATTAGTCCAGGAATAATCAAATTAAATTAAATTAAATTAAATTAAATGCTTAACCCAATGAACTGGGCTAAGGCTTGAGGTTTATATTGGTCCATTTGGGTTATTTAATTAATTTAATTATTGAACTTGTATTAGTCCAAGAATAATTAAATTGAATTAAAGGCTTAACTCAATGAATTAGGCCACAGGCCCATAGGTTAAGTTTAGTCTGGTCGATGGCTTAACATGACTTGGGCATTAAGGCTTTTTTTATTCTACCGCCTCTATTTGATTTTGAATGCCTAAATAATAGCTTATTATCAAGGGAGTTGGGATTCAAGAGGACAATTGTAAATTATACGGAACGACGTTTTTCCTCTAGCCGTTTTTCTTCTTCTCTCTCTATAGACTGTGATATCTATGCTATTCAATAGCAAGAGCAGAGACATGATACCTTTCTAATTAATGATGGATACTATTCAGTAAAAAAAGGAAGATCTTCTGCTTCGTCCTTAACCTTCACTAAGTTTTAAGGCACGGGTTATATTCCGAAAGACCCAAAGCATTGCGTTGATGTCTAGAAGAAGCCGACGGCTTGCGGGACAGTAGCCTGAAGAAAGGATCACATAACCAACAGTGGTTCAGACATGATCACCGGCACCTCCTAGACAATCAATAAAGCATAGAGGTTAAAAAAAAAAAAAAGGAAAGCTCTTTCGCTACTATGCGTTTCTTTGTTTCACAGCATGCTTCGGTGCTGTTTTTTTTTTTTTTTTTTTGTTGCTATCTTTACCTTCAACTGGTATCAGAGTCAGGTTTATATGGCAATATAGGAAGATTGTTAGTGTATGAAAATGGTCAAATGATTGTTTGATCATAATCTGTGAACCTTCGTATTTTCTAGGATGGATAGTTGTTGCATGTATGTGGTAATTAAGTTTTGGTGGCTTTCACAGTATTTGTTTAAGCCTATAATTAAAGGCATACACATTTGTGGACTACGTTGGATTATTTTTGGTGAGATTTGTGTAAGAAACGTAGCCAAGAAGTGTCTAATACGTATCAGGAAAAACGAAGAAGACGAAGTAATGTAGCAGCTGAGCTGCCAGAGCCAAGCCGTTTAGCTAAGCCGATGCTGCTAATGTGAGGGAAGCCAAAGCTACCTAAGCCAGCTGTGGCTTGGAGCTAAAGCCAGGCCCGAGATGGCCTCCACTCAATACCGCATGCAAGGAAGCTTCCTCGCAGAAGCCTAACTTCCTTGCAAAAACCGAGCAGTAGCTTCCTCATGGAAGCTGTTGAGCTAGTCACTGGGTTGAGGATGGGTTGCAGGTGCTCCAGCTAGGTGGCGAGTCCAAGCAGGTAGTGACCTAGTGCTGCAGGTGCATTAAGACCAAGAGGATTTTAATTAATTTTTTTGTAATTTTTCCTTCCAATTTATTTTTCGTTTTGGGTCCCATACCAGGCGAAGTCATTATTTTTGCAATAGTTAATATTCATAGAATATTATTGCACGAAAAATAATAGTAAAGGAAATTTAAGATTAATCAAGACCATTAATTAATTAATGTGTTTAATTCTATTATTTGGACACTTAGATTAAATGAATAGAAAAACATGAAAACGTTTACAATTTTCTAACATGCTTGATTCTTTTTGTACCTTATATGCACGTTTTTTCAAAGACCAAAGTCTTAGGAAATTTATGAAAAGAAAAACATTTTTTCAAAATAAAAAATGGTTATTTTTAACTTGGATAAAAATTAATCCTTGGATATTTTCTCAAAGGATTTAATCCTTAACAATGAAAATATTTTGGATTTAGATATTTTTGTAAATTAAAATAGAAAGCCATTTTTTTTAAAATTTTTGCACTAGAAAATTGTTTTTGTCAAAAAAACATGAGACCAAAGTCGCTAGAAAGTTTAAAAGGAAATTTTTTGAAAATTATTAAGTTCTTAATTGTGTAAAATACATTCATAGAAAATCTCTTAAAAGATTTTACCTTGACATAGAGATTTATGAATTTAGATATTTAACAAAGAGTTAAGGCATACTTAATGGGATGTTTTCAAAAAGATATTTTCTTTAAAAATCATTGTTTTAAACGACTAAGTGGGGGAGGGGTTCTGAAGGCTCCACAGCTTGCCTCACGATCTTCATTAAGATGTGGATCCCTTCGCGTCACCCTAGGAGTAAACTCGTATAGGATGGGGATATCACAAGGATCTAGAACTAATGGATTGCTGTAATTAATAACCCAAGACACGTGCTATGATCGGCAAGCCCACGTTGGAGGTTATAGTGCGAAGAATATTCATAGAAAATGAGAAGAATCGGCCATCCCATCGATGGAGTTATCTTTTAGATCATTACCTAGAAGAGAAATTAATTTGTAGTGGTTAATACACTTAGCTTAGAAAGCTGTTAATTTTCCCAAGAAGTAGTGTCAGTTTTCCTGAAAGCCAAATTAATCATATTAAAGATAATAATGATAGGGTTAACTATTATCGAATTTAATATGAGGATAAAATGCACAAATTATTTTTTTTCCCACAAAAATGAGATTTTTTTATTTTTTAATTTTTCAAAAATAGTTGGTAGAGGTTCTTTTAGTCCTTTGGCAGTTATTCTCCAAGGGAATAATTTAATAGGTCCAAATTATGTGGACTGAAAAAGAAACTTAGACATAATACTTACAGCTAAGGAGTATAAGTATGTCCTCTACAAAACCTGCCTTGTTATTGGGGAAGGTTCCACCAATAATGAGCACGAGGCTGAAAATGCATAGAAGAAGGTCAACGAGATGGCTCATTGCTACAAGTTGGCTTCCATGTCTAATGTGATCCAGTCTGAACATGAGCACATAGCTATAGTGTACGACATTAGCTAGCCACGATATTCCCCGATAAGAGCCCGCCCACAAGGCAGGAAGCTCTTAGGAGCATCATAAAAACTAAGATGGCTGAGGGAGAATCAGTCAGGGAACATATGCTCAAAATGATTGCTATTTTCAAGGAAACGAAAGTCTTAGGGATTGTTATTAACCCCGAGAGCTAAGTAGACATGGTTCTCGAATCTCTGTCAGGCTCTTTTACTCAATTCAAGTTGAACTACAACATGAACAAGTTAAACTTGAGTTTAACTAAGTTAATAAAATAGATATAGGTGGCAGAGAAGGTCATGAAGCCATAGTCCAAGGCTATGCTTGCTAAGGCTTCTTCTTCCAAAACTGGGCCCAAGCCCAAGAAGTTCAAAAAGAAGAAAGGAAATGCAGTAGCCTGGCCCAAGAACCAACCCAACAAGCTAAAAGGCAAGTGCTTCAAGTGCGAGCAAAAAGGTCAATGGAAAAAAGAGTGTCCAGAGTTTCAAGCCAAGAAAAATCCTGCAGGTATTATTCTCTATCTAGAGTTAGTTTTAATGGTTGGATCAACTGCTACTTGGATTGTTGATTCTGGAGCCATTGATCATATCTGTAACTCCTTGCAGGGGTTTAGGAAGATAAGAAGACTCTAGAAGGGCGAGTATAGACTATGAGTAGGAAATAGAGCACATGTATAGGCCCTTGCAGTAGGAGAACTGGATCTTGTGTTTTATTGTAATAGAGTAGTTATTTTGAAGGATATTTTATATGTACCTGGATTTAAACGGAATTTGGTTTCAATTGTAAAACTTATAAATCAGAGATATTTTGTTTATTTCCATTCTGGTATTACTATCAGTAGAAATGAAGAAGTTCTTTATTCTGGGCACATGTATAGAAACTTATTCTTCTTAAATCCTATAAATAATCAAATAAATAACACTCAATCTGAACCTTTAAGTAGGAAGAGAAAAACCAATGTCAATGGCTCATATCTTTGGCATCTAACGTTGGGTCATATTAACTCAACTAGGATTCAGAGGTAAATCTATGATGGCCCTTAGGCTTATTAAGATTAAAAAGTTAGCCTAAGTGTGAATCCTGCCTTATGGGAAAAATGACCAAAAGGTCGTTCACCCGAAAGGCTGATAGAGCCAATGAGATATAGGGTCTTGTTCACACTGATGTGTGTGGTCCTTTGTCTACACCAGCTAGAGGGAGTTTTGAGTACTTCATCACTTTCACAGATGATTGTATAAGGTTTGGTTACGTCTACTTGATGAGGTACAAGTCTGCCTCTTTTGACAAGTTTAAAGAGTTTAAGG
This sequence comes from Voacanga thouarsii, assembly GCA_026120185.1. Classification (NCBI taxonomy): domain Eukaryota; kingdom Viridiplantae; phylum Streptophyta; class Magnoliopsida; order Gentianales; family Apocynaceae; genus Voacanga; species Voacanga thouarsii. The sequence goes on from JANUWF010001174.1 coordinate 1,568,721, forward strand.
CTGAAGTGGAGCGTCGGACAGGTAAATTGATCAAAACCTTACTATTGGATCATGGTAGAGTGATGTGTTCGGACTTGGGTATAAAAATCATACAACAACTAAGCACATTCCCAATCAAGTTTAAATTACAACGTTAACCCCAAATCACACATATAAGCAAGCGTACTCATTATTAATCGAGCATAGGGTTCAAACGAGTGTCGATCCTCAAGGAACAAGTAGACATTAATCACATTTCTTTCATTGTTTAATCGACTCGATTAAGCGAAAAACAAATAAAAAGGAAAAAAATAAAATAAAAAAATCAAAATAAAAATATATACATGTTAAGGATGGAGAAGTATGCAATTCCAACCATTGTTTAGATAAACATGATCTTAAAGTACCCAACCTTTATCATAACTAATTATTCTCTTGGTATCATGAAGGATAAAGGTAGACTCACTTCGATGGTCAATCTATGAAATCACTATCTTCTAGATGAATTAGAATCACTTGGTCCATATCAGCCAATTCATTCAAAAGATGCATTAAATACAATCCTAAACTAAATTCTCTTGGTCTCGGAAAAATTCAAAGTATGAAATTAATCAATGAACCCTTGGTCTTGGAAAATATCAATTAACCTTCAATTACTAGTTCTAAGCAATCAACCCCCTTTGGTCCAATAAGTCAATAGCCAACAGAATATGAAATTAATAAAATGAAACTACCATCAACTCCCTTGGGTCCAGTAAGTCAATAGATAGAACCAACCAACTAATCTCGTAATAAGCACAAGTAATTGAATACCAAGAATAATAACCAAATCAAAAGATTAAACAACTCTAGAAATTATGAATATCTAAACAACGTTGAATTACAATAAAATAATTAACATATCATTGTCAAGAAAAAGAAAACAAGTAAAAGAAAGCACTCATACACAAGCCTCCTTCTTCTTCATTTGAAGACCTTCTTGTACAACCCTCATTGAACTTGAAGAATTCCTCATTTGATTGAGTGATTTTCTATGATAATCAATGAATTCTCCCCTTTTCCCTTGTGTTTTCCATCTATTTATAGGCTTAAGAAGTGCCTAAACTCGTAGGTACAAAGTTCTTGGCCGAGAAGAAGTTGGAAGATACTAAAACTCCTCAGATTACCAAAAACTGTGTAGAAAAATAACAGCACAGCCTTAGCTTCAGGGCACAGCCGGCGCCGCCTTGGCTCTCGGAGCCGGTTGTGTTCTGTTCCTCCACTTGTTCGCTGATTTTTCTTCGAATTTTGCACAATGTGTTCCAGAATGCAGCCAGTGCCGGTTCTAGCTTCATAGCCAGTGCTACCTTGGTTCTATTATGCTTTGTTTCAACAAATTTTCTATCACTTTGAAGTTTGTTTCAACAGTGCACGGCTGATGCCGGTTCTAGGGCCCTAGTCGGCGTCGCCTCTCCTCTGGTTTGCAATGTTTATACTTCATTTCATCCTAAAAATCTACAATTATGAACAAAATACCTTTCCAAGGGTAAAATCTCAAATATGAAGGAATATGACTAGTTACTGAACAAAATGCTTCACAAAAGAACCTCAAATAACTAGGAAAAATATGACTAATTTAGCCCCTATCATAGAGAATACCTCCTTGGTGAATTCAAGGATTACATGGCACATTATAGGAGAGTATCCCAGCTCTCTCTGCTGGGGACACCCTAGCAGAATGGAGTAGCTGAGAGAAGGAATAGGACATTGATGGAAATTGTCTGAAGTGTGATGTCTCATGCTACTGTTCCTGTCTCTTTTTGAGGATATGCCTTGGAAACAGTGTCATATATTCTGAATTTGGTACCTTTCAAGTCAGTACCTAGGATACCCTATGAGATGTGGACTGGGTGTAAGTTAAGTTTGAATCATCTCAGGATATAAGGCTATCTACTGATCAAGGGAGACAAGCTAGAACTAAGATCAGAATTATGCTATTTTGTTAGGTATCCAAAAGAGACAAAAGGAGGTTACTTTTATCATCCTAAAGAGTGAAAAATACCGAGAAGTACTAATGTTAGATACTTGGAGGATGATTAAAGTACTTTCACTAAAGGTACAACAAGGTTGGAACTCGAAAAGAAGTTATCTTTAAAATCAACTTCTTCAGATCTGATTATGAAACAAGAAGAGGCACAACCTCAAGAACTTGTACAAAAAGAGCCTCATCGTAGTGGGAGGGTATCTAGAGTTCTAAAAAGATGGACTGGAGAGACTTTCAAGCTGGTCATTGACCATCAGGAACAAGATCCCACTAAGGATATTGTTGATGCCGATGTAAATCTATGACATGAAGTGACAAAAGCCAAGATTGGGTCTATGTACTTCAATCAAGTTTGGGATCTTATAACTTCACCTGAAGGGATAAAACCTATTAGTTTGTATGCGGGTATACAAGAGAAAAAAGGGAGCCAATGGGAAGGTGAAAACCTTCAAAGCTAGGCTTGTGGCGAAAGGGTATACTCAGAAAGAGAGAATCGATTATGATGAAACTTTTTCCCCGGTAACCATGCTTAAGTCCATCCTAATCCTCCTTGCCATCACATGTCATTATGACTACGAGATAAAGTAAATAGATGTCAAAATAGCATTTCTTAATAGCCATCTTAGTGAAGACGTCTATATGTCCCAATCGTAAGGTTTTATAGCTAAAGGCTAAGAACATATGGTTTACAAGTTTAAGAAGTCCATTTATAGACTTAAGCAGGCATATAGAGTATGGAACATTTGTTTTGATAAGACTGTAAAGTCTTATGATTTCATTCAAAACGAGGATGAACCATGTGTGTATAGGAAATTGGAAGGTATAAATGTGGTTTTTCTTGTCCTATATGTGGATGATATTCTACTCATTGGTAATGATGTATGGACCTTATCATCTACAAGGTTTAACTATCTAGTCAATTTAATATGAAAGACCTGGATGAAGCCAGTTACATTCTTACGATTAATTTTCTTAGAAATATGAAGCAGAGAATGTTAGAATTATCTTAAGGGACATACATTGACAACATGCTGGTCAAGTTCGGTATGAACTCATGCAAGGGAGCACTAATTCCTTGCAGATATGGGTTATCTTTTTTCTCAAATGACTGTCCTAAATCCCAAGAAGAAAAAAAACATAATGAGTAAGATTCCCTACGCTTCGGCTGTAAGAAGTTTTATATATGCCATGTTGTGCACTAGGTCAGATATTTGTTTTGCCATGGACTTAGTTAGCAGATATTAGTCAAACCATTGGGAGGTTCATTGGCAAGCTATAAAGCATATTCTCAAGCACCTCAAAAGTACGAGAGATTATATGCTAGTTTAAAGAGCTGATGACTTGGTTTCGACAAAATACACAGACTTAGACTTCCAAGCAGATAAGGATGAGAGAAAATCCACTTGTGGATATGTCTTCACCTTGTCTGAAAGAGTTGTTTCAAGGAAGAGTATCAAGCAATCTTGCATTGTTGACTCAACTATGGAAGTTGAGTATGTGGCAACTTCGGAGGCATCTAAGGAAGCAATCCGGCTTCGGATGTTCCTTTCAAAACTTGGAATCGTGCCACATATGGACAGACCAATTATGATGTATTGCAACAACACTTGAGCAGTCCGCAATCTAAAGAACCTAAGAACTACAAGAAGGGGAAGAATATCGAGAGGAAGTACCACCTGATCTGGGATTTCATCCAGAGATAGAAAATTGTAGTGGAACAGATAGCCTCGAGAACAACTTCGCAGATCCCTTCACTAAGCCTTTGCCTGAGAGAGTCTTCAAGAGACACTTAGATGCCAAAAGGGTGGGCACCTATGGAATTTCTTAGTCTTAGAGTGCTAGTGGGAGATTGTTAGAATGTATGCCCTCTAGACTAGGTTTTTGATTTAATTATTAAATTTATTAATAAAAGATTTTTTTCTAAAAATTTTTCTGTGAATTTACATTTTATTTGTGCATGATTTACCTTTGGAAAAAACCTATTATGTTTAAGTAAGTGATCCATGTAAATGGTGATTTTTCACAGTAAAATATGGATCATGGGTTACTTAACACAAACGTTTGCTCTTAATCGATTGATGAGAATGGGAATCTCATAATGTTTAGATTATTGTGTTATGAATTCCAAATGGGGAATGGCTTCCCTTTAGCCAGTAAGTAGTCTACTCACTTTATAGCATAAGTGTATTTTGAATACATAGAATAGGACTTGTAATAATTGTTTCTAAAAGTACTATTTAGAAGAAACTCAGACTACTATTGCTACAACGGGGACTAATACTCTACCGCTTGAGTATAAGTCAGTGGTCTGACGAAGCTAGAAGCATATACTTTGATATACTGTAGTTGAGGTTCTATTGTAGAGCCAATGTACTCATATATTGGATATATGTGACTAGTTAGTTAATACAGACTTATTCGAGATAGCTTCTACACTATATCGCCTCTTGTGACTATTCGAATGATCTAAATATCCAAAGCCCTGAGAAACATGACTTGGATGTTTACTTTAGGGTAGCTCCATTGCAAAGCCGAAATATTCTAGGAGTTGTGAATCATTGGACTAGAGGTCTAAGGATGATAAATGTCTTTTAGAGATGTGTTAGTAAACTCTTCCTTTCTAAATGTATGGCGATATGTAGAGGGGTATTTTAGTCATTACACTTGTAGGTCGGAAACTTTGCTAACGTAACATTGTCCTTGTGGTCAATATTTTCTTATGGTGATATTAAAAAATATTTAAAATGTAAAATACAACTATTTCTATGGTAGGGGTATTTTGGTCATTTTAGTAGCCAAGGCAATGTGTTTTTTGGTCCTTGGAATAGCTAATAAGTCTTGATGGTTTTGGGCTGTGGGATTGTTCTTATATAAAATGGATTTTATTTTATTTAACTAGCCTAATTTATTTATTGGGCTAGAATAAAATAAAAGGTCCAAAAAGGGAGAATTATATATTTGCCCATTTGGGCTATTTAATTAATTTAATTATTGGGCTTGCATTAGTCCAGGATTAATCAAATTGAATTAAAGACTTAACCCAATAAACTAGGCCTAGGCTTGAGGCTTATATTGGTCTATTTAAGTTATTTAATTAATTTAATTAGTGGGCTTGTATTAGTCCACGAATAATTATATTGAATTAATGGCTTAACCCAATGAATTAGGCCATTGGCCCCATAGGTTTAGTTTAGTTTGGTTGATGGCTTTATATGACTTCGGCCTTAGGGCTTCACTGATTCTACCGCCTATGTTTGATTTTAAATGCACGGATAGCCTATTATCAAGGCAGTTGGGATTTAAGAGGATAGTGGTAGATTACACGGAACGACGTTTTTCCTCTAGCTATTTTTCTTCTTCTTTCTTTATAGACTGTGATCTCTATGCTATTCAATAGTAAGAATAGAGGCACGATACCTTTCGATTAATGCTTGATAGCATTCAGTCAGAAAAGGAAGATCATCCTCTCCACTCTTAGCCTTCACCGTGTTTTTAGGCACGGGTTATATTCCGAATGACCCAAATAATTGCGTTGATGCCCAGAAGAAGCTGATGGTTTGCGGGACAATAGCCTAAAGAAAGGACCACAGAACTAGTAGTGGTTCAGACAGGATTGCCAACACCTCCTAGATAATCCTTAAAATACAGAGGTAAAAAAAAAAAAAAAAAGGAAAGCTCTTCCGCTGCTCTGCGTTTTTTCTTTCATAGCATGCTTCTGTGCGTTTCTTTTTACCTTGTTTACTTTCACCAGTAGGATGGGATCGCATGTGCTACACTTATTGGGTAGGAGTCATCTCTACCCTATTCACCACCGATAGTTTGGGGGGAGGAGTTACCTCGGTGCCCTTACAATACTAATTTTGGAAATATTGATTATAATGCTCTGTGAACACACGCAGAAAGTCTTGATAATTCTAGAAATGATATTGATGGAAATGTTTATTTATTCTTCAATACTCTTTCTTACTATTATGCTTTGCAAAACAAAATTATTGAAACTTCTCAAGCATGCATTATGAAATATTTTGTTTAGTCCAATGCACACACGGGGCTTGTTGAGATTTCTTATCTCACTCTATTTTAAATTCATAGATTTTAGGGTACTCCAATTTCTACTCAGGTTAGGAGAATTATGATTGAGAATGCAAGACTTATTCCCTTTATGTTCTTTTGATGCTAGTTTTATCAAATTTGAATATTTACTTTATTTCTTTGATGATGCATATGTTTTTATCAGACTTATAATAATTTATGATTTTGTTCCTTTAATTTTCTTATTTATACTTTGTTTCTATTATAAAGATCTCTTGTCTAGAGGATGGGGTGACATCCCCAACACATTTGGATTACATAGGTAGTTAGGGTGTTGCAATTGGTATTGGAGTAGGTAACTAGGCCCAATATTGGTACTAAGTGCTACACCATGCCTAGTAAGAGCCACCACTACAGTCCCATGCTACCTGGTTGGTCTTCGATTTGGTCTGTAAGTTTGGGTCCAACGAGGATGCTTAAGCATAAAAGGGGTAACTATGACATCCTAATCTCATATAAAATTCTGATGATAAGTCTTAATGGTATAAAGAGATGGGCCTGAGTACCTATTATCAACTTGAAATATTTATTTTAGCCTAGTAAGGATAGGGTCAAGTAGTTGACTATAGGTGCTGCCAAGCCCATTGTTATGCTCCCGGACCTGTGGGCACGGAGCATGACATTGTAACATCCCATCTACCTATGCAACCCAAATGGGCCACGGATGTTGCCCCGTCTTCTAGACAAGGGGTTTGATCACAGAAAGAAAGTATAACTTAAAAATTAAAAGAAATTAAAACATAAAATATTACAACTCTTGTCAAACTTATACATCATCCACAAAATAAAATAAATGTTAAAAATTGATAAGCTAGTAACAAAATAACATAAAGTGAATGTGTCATGCATTTGCCATCACAGTTCTACCAACCTGAGTAGAATTTGGGTTATCCAAAAAACCATAAATTTAAAACAAAGAGATATACGAATCTCAATAAGCCCTGTGTGCATTAGACTAAACAAACTATTTCATGATGCATGCTTGAGAAGTTATAGTATTTTTATTTGGAAAAAATTAATAGTAAGTAGGAGTATTGAGCATAAATAAACACTTCCATAAAATATCATTTTGATAATTATCAAGAATTTCTACATGTGTTCATTGAGCATCCATAATATATATTATCAAAATTTATGGTGGCTGTTGTGCTAAATCTTGTGGTCACTTACAACATAAGACTCATGGTCATTGTCGATTTGAACCTCATTGTCATCGTCATTTTCGTTAGGCTCCTCCCCCTCTAATGACTCCAATGAGAAGGAATCGTACAAAGGTTCGATAGGACTAGGTGGGTGCCACACTGCACTCTTGTGAGTAGTCCGGAACATTCTAACCATTCTATATGCATAGAACACACTTAAGTTAGTGATAAATCATAATAATTTAAAGTTTTATTCCAAATAATTGAATAATTTGCCTAAACCTTGATGTGATACCAATTGTAAAATCCTATCTACTTACATAGCCCAAATCGGTAAATGAAGTAGTTGTATCCTCTAGATAAAGGGTCTTTATAATAGTAAGAAAGTACAAATCCAAAACTTAAAAGGAATAAAACCATAAATTATTACAAGACCTGTTAAAATTAATAAAACATCTGCAAAATAAAGTAAATGTACAAAGTTGATAAAACAAGCATAGAAAACACAAAAAAAGAATAAGTCATGCATTCTCAATCATAATTCTCCCTACTTGTATAGAATTTGGGCTACCCTGAAAATCATAAATTTAAAACAAAGTAAGATAAGAAATCTTAATAAGCTCTATGTGTGCATTGGGCTAAACAAAATATTTCATGATGCATTAATAGGGGCTAAATTAGTCATACTTTTCCGAATTATTTAAGGTTCTTTTGTGATACATTTTGTTCTATAAGTAGTCATATTCCTTCATATTTGAGATTTTACCCTTAGAAAGGTATTTTGTTCATTATTTTAGATTTTAAGGGTAAAACGAAGCAAAAACATCGCAAAACAGAAAAGAGGTGGCGACGGCCAGCACAAAGGAACCGGCGCCGACCATATGCTGATGACATGAACTTCGAGGCGACAAAAAATTGTTGAACCATAACCGGAACAAAATGGAATCAGCGCCGGCTCCAGTAGCCAAGGCGGCGTCGGCTGCATGTTCGATTACATTATGCGGAATTCGAAAAAAAAAAATAGGCGAATAAGTAGAGAACCAGAACACAACTGACGTCGGCTCTGAGAGTCAAGACGGCACCGACTATGCTCTGAGGAAAAGGCAAGATTGTGATTTTTCAACACGGTTTTTGGTAATCTGTGGAGTTTTAGTACATTCTAACTTCTACTCGGCCAAGAACATTATACCAACTAGTTTAGACACTTCCCAAGCCTATAAAGAGATGGAAAACACAAGGAAAGGAGAGAATTCATTGATCATCATAGAAAATCACTCAATCACATGAGGAATTCTTCAATTCAGGAGGGTTGTGCAAGAAGGTATTCAAAGGAAGAAGAAGGAGGCTTGTCTATGAGTGCTTTCTTTTACTTTGTTTTCTTTTTCTTGAACAATGATATGTTAATTATTTTATTGTAATTCAACATTGTTTTAGATATTCATGATTTTTAGGGTTATTTGATCTTTTGATTAATTAACTGTTACTCTTGGTATTTAATTACTTGGATTAATTACGAGATTCATGGATTGTTTCTTTCCATTGACTTGCTTGGGAAATAGGTTAATGGTGGTTCTGATTTGTTAATTTCATATTTGTTGTCTCTTAAATTGCTTGGGAAATGGGTCAATTGCTAAGAACTGGTAATTAAAGGTTAATTGATATCTGCCAGAGTATGGATTCATTGGTTAATTTCATATTTTAAGTTTGCCAGAGTATGGAAATTTAATCAAGGATTGTGTTTAATACATATTTTGGGTGAATTAGTTGAGACAAAGTATGTGATGCTAATTTGTCTAGAAGATAGTGATTTCATGGATTGGGAAAGAAGTGAGTCTACTTTAATCCTTCATGATGCTAAGAGAATAATTAGTTATGATAAAAGTTGGGTACTTTAAGAACATGTTTGTCTAAACAATGGCTTGAGTTACATAATTCTCCATCCTTGACATGAACATATTATATTTTTCCTTCTTATTTCTTTTTCATTTTATCGAGTCGATTAAACAATAAAAGAAAGGCGACTAATGTATACTTGTTCCTTGAGGATCGACACTTGTTTGAACCCTATGCTATGTTAATGATGGGTACGCTTACTCATATGTGTAATTTGGGTTTATCATTTTAATGTAAACTTGATTAGGAATGTGCTTAGTTTTTATGTAATTTTTATACCCAAATAAATCCATACACATCAAGTTTTTGGTGCCGTTTCTAGGGAACAATATCATAAAAGCTTGGATTTTGTTGATTTAACTACGTAAATTTGTATAGTTGTTCTTTTTGCAAAAAGGTGCCATCTTTTGTATCTTTTGTCTCTTGTAATCTAATTTACTAACTTTGACATAATTGGCTAACATACTTCATGTTATATTCTAAATACCACTAACTTTTTGTTTTGGTAGCTTGTGAATATATCTAATGTGTATGTTTTTCTTTTCTTTATTTTTTCGATTCTTTGATTTTACCTTTTTGTTTTTTTTTTCATTGTTTCTCTATTATTTTTGTTTCTTTTTTTTTTGTGCGAGGTTGATATCATCATGGACAACTATTTTTGGGCACAAAATCAAAGGAGTTACAATGATGCTAGATTGGCAAGATTACAAGCTCGCATTGATGTTCTTAGTAAGACGTCATTAATAACATTGGTGAATTCTTTTGTTGCTAATACAACTTCATCTGTTCAGTAGCATGAAGAAGCGTCCCAACGATTGAGCTATCAAAGAACACAACTAGCCAAGTTGGTTGAGGATGCCATAAAGGCCCATATGCCTGAACAACAGAATCTCCAAGGAAATGAGAAAGGATATGGGGACCAATTGTCCAATGTGGAAAGGAAGGTATTCAATTCTATTCTACATGCTAATAATTCTAATCTTTCTTTATCACATGATTTTTTTTTTTTTTAGGTTCCTCTCAATTCTTGGAGAACAAGGGTCCAAATGATGCTATGTTAAATTTATCATGCCCCAAGAAGTTGGATCTTTCAACGCTACATCATAGGAAACCCTTGGAGGATGTTGACGAATTCTACCTTTCACCCCAATTTCAGGGAGGTAACTTAGTTTTTGTAGACCATACCTTGAAAAGTAAGGATTTTCTTGATCCCATCTTTAAGAACTCAATTGCTAAGTTCTGAGGGGAATTTCAATTATAACAAATCTTTCGAAGGGTTAAAAGGTGATTTCAAGCTTGATGCATTCTTTAGAAATCATGTGTACTTATACGTTGACAACAATATTTGTGTGTCTAAAGAAATGTTAGAGAAAGAGGTTTATGTGTTTTGCTTTAGTAAGAAAAATTATTTTCATAAACCTTCTATTTTTCAAAAGCCTTTCTGCATTCTACATTCATCAGGCCTATTTTTTATTTTGAGCTTTAATTTCTTTTTAAAAGGTTTGAGGAAGAAGCATGATGAGTGTAAAAAATTTTTGTTTTATTTTACTTTATTTTTTTGAGTCTTTTTCTTTAGTTTGTTTTCTTTTATTTAGGTATGTTTTTATTTTATTATTATTTTCCTTGTGCTTTTATTTGTGTTTTGTTTTATAGGAATAAAGTCCTCTTGGACAAACCCTTCTATTTACCTCAAGTTTGGATACCTATTGGAGCATTATTGCACTTGGGAAGTATTACTTAAACTTTCTAACCCATTATTATTTTTAGTCCCTTTGGAGATGCCTTCTTGTATTTATTTGTTGCCAATGAGGACTATGTCCAACTTAAGTGTAGGGGAGTGGTTTGGTGATATACTTTGTCCAAGTTTTTGTCAATTTTATTTTGAGCACAAAGTTTAGAAAATTGGAGCTACTCCATCATGGAAGTATTTTCTTTCTTATCTTTTCCCTATTATTTTTGGTACCATGGCATTGTTTATTCTCTATTCTATTTCTTTGGCCATTGAGGACAATGTCCAATTTAAGTGTGGGGGAGTGGTTCGATTGAAAATTCTTCTATGCATCATTCTTGTATCCTTTATCCTTCTTGTAAAACCAAAAATTTTCAATTTTTTTTTATTTTCTTTGAGGTTTCAAGCTTTATTTTTAATGCATGTCTTTATGATGGATTATAGAGCATATGTTCTAGATCATTTATGACTTATGTATGACTTTTTGCACGCACTTGGGTGAAGTAATTCTTGATCTAATGCTTTGCACTGTTCTTAAACCTGTTTTTCTGCTAAAATTCATGGAGCATTCTAGAACTTACTTGAATACCTCTTGAGGAGAAATAAGAAATATAGTCATGATTTAACTTAGGGATGATAGTAATAAGCCTTCTTTGGATAGTTTGAGCTTTTCAAGCTTACCTATTTTTATATGATCCTTAGTGCCTAAATTGTTGATTTCTTTCATTAAAACCCGTCACAATACTTTGTACATTGCTTGTTTATGAGAGTTTGAATAATTTTCCAAATCTTTATGCTCTTGATGGATGAAAGTACATGAATGAGAATGTTGAGAGAGAGTACTTAGTGGAAGATCGTGGCATATTACTTTAGGTCATGTATCAATAGTGAATTGAGCTGCAAAGAGAAAAGAAAGTAAAGAAAGTGAAGAAAAAGAAAAGAAGATTGAAAACAAGAAAAGAAAAAAAAAGTTGCTAGAAAAGATGGAAAGAAAGAAAGTGAGAAAGAAAAGAAAAGCAGCAGTAAGAGTGAAAAGAAGAGAGAAAAGAAAGAAAAGAAAAATTTTTGAAAGGAAAAGAAAGACGAAAGATCACAAGAGGAATGGTGATTGAGTTGTATAAGTTAAGGATTTGACGCCATTACTGGGAAATATGAGTGATCTTGTGAAAAATAGGAAAGAGTAGATGAAGAGAGTAAAAAGAGGAGAAGAATAAAAGAGAAAGAGAATATAATGTAGGATTTGCTTGAATTGAGTTGTAATTGCTGAATAAGGTTATTGTTTGATTGATTTTTGGAATAGGAGAGCAAGAAGAGTTGGAAATTATTGATACATTTTGTTTATCCTTTTTTTGTGAACTCTCAACTTCTTTGATTTTGATTCTCCTATATCCTTTGTTTGATAAGCTACATTACAAGCCTTTAGCCTTACATTACAAGCTTAAAAGTCCTACTTGATCTAAGTAGAATCATGATATGTCTCGGATTAGTGGAGAGAGTATATGAAAAGTAAGCCTATAGAATGCATATTCTTTTTGAGCTAAATTCTTTCCAATTGTTTGAGAATATTGTGAACTTTTGAGATGGTTCTACTAAGTCATTTATCACTTACACAAGTCTTGCGTTTGTTGTGAAGGATATAGTACCATGTGTTTTATACTCTTGAATGAAGAAAGCATTGAAGATATTGTTTTGAAATTGATTGAGTTAAACCTTATGTTTTCCTACTTGTCTTTGATACTTTACTTGAGAACAGGCAAAGATCTAAGTGTGGGGGAATATGATAAGGGCTAAATTAGTCATATTTTTCCTAGTTATTTGAGGTTCTTCTGTGATACATTTTGTTGTAGAACTAGTCATATTCCTTCATATTTGAGATTTTACCCTTGGAAAGGTATTTTGTTCATTATTTTAGATTTTAAGGATAAAACGAAGCAAAAACGTCACAAAACAGAATAGAGGCGGCGCTGGCCAGGATAGAGGAACCGGCGCCTGCTGATGACATGAACTTCGAGGCGACAAAAAATTGTTGAACCAAGACTGGAACAAAATAGAATCGGCGCCGGCTCCAGTAGCCAAGGCGGCGCCAGTTGCATGCTGGATTATATTGTGCAGAATTCGAAAAAAAATTGGCGAACAAGTAGAGAAACAGAACACAACCGGCACCGACTTCGAGAGTCAAGGCGGTGCCAGCTGTGCTCTGAGGAAAAGGCGGGATTGTGATTTTTTTACGTGGTTTTTGGTAATCTGTGGAGTTTTAGTACTTTCAAACTTCTACTCAGCCAAGAACATTATACTAATGAGTTTAGACACTTCCCAAGCCTATAAAGAGATGGAAAACATAAAGGAAAATAGAGAATTCATTGATCATCATAGAAAATCACTCAATCACAGGAGGAATTCTTCAATTCAGGAGGGTTGTGCAAGAAAGTATTCAAAGGAAGAAGAAGGAGGCTTGTCTATGAGTGCTTTCTTTTACTTTGTATTCTTTCACTTGAACAATGATATGTTATTTTTTTTTTATTGTAATTCAATATTATTTTAGATATCCATGATTGTTAGGGTTATTTGATCTTTTGATTAATTAACTGTTACTCTTGGTATTTAATTACTTGGATTGATTACGAGATTCATGGATTGTTTCTTTCCATTGACTTGCTTGGGAAATGGGTTAATGGTGGTTCTGATTTGTTAATTTCATATTTGTTGTCTCTTAACTTGCTTGGGAAAGGGATTAATTGCTAAGAACTGGTAATTAAAGGTTAATTGATGTCTGCCAGAGTATGGATTCATTGGTTAATTTCATATTTTAAGTTTGCCAGAGTATGGAAATTTAATCAAGGATTGTGTTTAATGCATCTTTTGGGTGAATTAGTTGAGATAGAGTATGGATGCTAATTTGTCTAGAAGATAGTGATTTCATGGATTGGGAAAGAAGTGAGTCTACTTTAATCCTTCATGATGCCAATAGAATAATTAGTTATGATAAAGGTTGGGTACTTTAAGATCATGTTTGTCTAAACAATGGTTTAAGTTACATAATTCTCCATCCTTGACATGTATATATTTTATTTTGTTTTATTTTTCCTTTTTATTTCTTTTTTACTTTATCAAGTCAGTGAAATAATGAAAGAAAGGTGACTAATGTATACTTGTTCCTTGAGGACCGACACTTGTTTGAACCCTGTGCTATGTTAATGATGAGTACGCTTGCTCATATTTGTAATTTGGGTATAACGTTTTATTGTAAACTTGATTGGGAATGTACTTAGTTTTTATGTGATTTTTATACCCAAATAAATCCATGCATATCATGCATGCTCGTGAAATTACAATATTTTTGTTTGGCAAAACATAACTGTAAGCTGGAATATTTAGCTTGAATAAATATTTTCATTAATATATTTCCAGAATTGTCAAAGACATTTTGTAGCATTCACAGAAAATTCATAATCCATAATACCAAAATTTGTGGTGTAAGGGTACCAAGGTAACTCCTATTGTTGGATTTCAATTATGCCAAAATAATTTTTGCACAACAAAAATTAAGACGAAATTCACGCAAAGGAATCACTCATATGTAATTAAACGTGTTAAGAGAGGGAAAGAAAATTTTGTTACCTTAAAAACGTGGCTTTTAAAACTTTTTCTCGCTCAAAATTCACTCGGAAATTCATTCAAACATGAACCACCAAATTCCAAGTTGAAGAATTTCTCTAAATTGATCCATATAAGGATATATTCAAGAACCATCAAAATTTTCTACTAGAAAAATTTATTGCCAGCTAGGGAGAGAAGAAAATTTGAAAGGAAGAAAGACTTTTGTATTTTGCAAGAAGAACAATAGTTTCTATTTTCTTTATACAGAAAAAGAAACTCGGCATGCTATCTCTCTCTTTGTGTTCTTGCATGGATGGATTATATTATAGCGAACTATCTTTATTTCCTTTTCACATCCACTATATGAAAGGTTTCCTAAACATTTTAGGAAACAAATAATGTATTACGACCTTTCAAATTATGGGCTTTACTTGCTATGAATTGCAATTACGCCTCCTGAATTATAACAAGTTTATAATTCACCTACAATGATTTAATAATTGCAATTCAACCCCAATTAATTATTACACTTTATAATTAGTCCATTCAAAAATATTTCTTCTCACAAATTAACTCTGTAATATTATCAAATAATATCTTGAGCACCAATTCCTTTATTGTGTGTGATCTATTAGGTTTTCTAGTCAATTGATAGGTAATATGAATTAATTCTATCACTATAGAATTAATAATCCTTTATAATTAAAATTAATTTATTAATTCTAATTAGGATTAATTTATAATTTATAATTAATAAATTCATATTTAGCAAATCAAGAGAGGCATCTAACAATGTATTATGACCATCCAAAAGTCCAAAAAGTCAAGTGGCTTGACATAAACCTTTTAATAGCAAAATATTAGTATAAAAAACTCATTTTATCATTCTATATCTCATTCAGTTTAGAATACAGAATTAGTACCAACTCCCAATAGAATATAATTAATTATAGTATGAATTTATTAGTACTAGATCCAAGAATCTATTGTTCAACATGTGTATCATTTGGAAAAATTTCCAACATATAGTTGCTTAGGCCAAGGATTTCTTTTGTAATGATTCCATACAAGTGGTCATGAGATATATGCCCCTACAGTTAGGAGTGATGAATCCTTTATTAACCCTTTCAACTACTTTCGTTTACTTTGCATTATATATAGGCAGTCCTTGATGAGACTCCAAAGATTAGAATTAATATGCAATGCTCAACAAACAAAGTACTTTGGAGATCTCAAATCTAAGGATGCTTGCACGTTTGCTATAATGAGATTATATTAGTGACACTAAATAATTATCCATATAATTATCTCATAGTTAGGTCATCCAATGAACTTGTTCATATAACAAGTATCCACATGTCAACTTCGAGTATGATAATACTCACCGGTGTGAGAACCACTGATTGATCTAATCAAGAAGTATAACATGTGCTAATTTCTGTGCATTAATGATGTCCGATCTCATTAATACTATGATTAGGGATAATTTAAGCACAAGTACTACATAGTATTGTAGGAATCTCATATCATGATTTCTATCATAATTTCCTTCACACCATATATTGTGCTGGGATTTTTTTTTTATCAGTTTCGCACGCATACACATTTGAAACAAAGAAACTGAAAGTCAAAGAGAACTTTTATTAGATAACTGTGCAAAATACATTGTGCAAATGGATTGGTTCCAAGGCATAACTCTAACAATCTCCCACTTGCACTATACCCAACCATTCACATATTGAATTCCAAATGACTAAACATGACCATCATATTTCTTTTGGGGGAATGCCTTTGTAAGAGATCAGCTATATTCTGATTGGTAGGAACTCTTTCTATCTTTACATTTTTCCTATCAATAATTTCTCTAATAAAGTGATATTGCCTAAGTACATGTGGGGATCATCGATAAGACCATGGTTCCTTTACTTATGCAATAGCTCCATTGTTATCACAATACAAGGGTATTGGATCAACAATACTAGTTATTACTCCTAATTCAGTTATAAATTTCTTGATCCTAATCACCTCTTTAGCTACTTTAGAAGCTACTATGTACTCAACTGAAGTGGTTGAATTGATAGTTTTACCAGTTTGGAACCTTTCCAACAAACTGTCCCACAACAAAAAATGAACACATAGTCTGATTGTGAATTTTAGTCATTCTTATCAGATTGGAAACTAGAAATAGACTATCTTTTCACTTATTAAAAAATTCGAGACATCATTTCTTGTTAGCAACGTCGCATCTATATATAGCAATAGGAAAACAATTGCACTCTCACTAACCTTCTTGAACACACAATGTTCATCCATGTTCTGTATGAAATGAAATTCTTTAATTATTTCATCAAAGTAGATATTCTAACTTGTAGAAAGCTTGCTTAAATCCATACATGCTCTTTTGTAGCTTACACATCATAGTGTGATTTTTGGATGTCAAACCCTTAGGTTGTGTCATGTATACTTTCTCAATCTGGTTTCCAGTACGAAAATCTATTTTTACATCTATTTGCCTAATCTCATAGTCATAATAAGCGATAAATGCTAGGAGTATTTTAATAGATTTTAGCATTGCTACTGGTGAAAATGTCTTGTCATGGTCAATACCTTGTTGTCGATGATAACTTTTTGCAACCAATCATGCTTTATAGTCAATTACTTTACTATCTATGTCAGTTTTCTTCTTGAAAACCCAGTTGTACTTTATGGGTTTTATCTCTTCGGGTAGGTCAACTAAAGTCCAAACTTGATTGTCATACATGGAATCCCTTTATGACTTCATGGCTTCAAACCATTTGTTAGATTTGGAACTTTTTATAACTTCCTTACAAGTAGTATGCTTGTCTTTATCTTTGAGCAATAAGTTATTGTGGTCACTAATGAGAAATCCATATCTTTCAGATGTCACACATATCCTCTTTAACCTATAAGGTTCTTGTATTTTACAAGGGTCGTCTATTTTGTCAATAGGCTCGGAATCAATTGGTAGATTATTATTTGTTTGTTCTTCTTAAACTTCACTAAATTTTATTTCACTCCTACTCTCTTCTTTAAGCATGAATTCCTTCTCTAAAAAAACTAGATGCCTTAAAACAAACAATTTGTTCTTAGAGAGATAGAAATAATATCCATGATATCCAACAAACAAATATTTTATCAGACTTATTGTTAAGTTTGTCTGACTTTATCCTTTTCACACAATCAGGATATTCCCAAATTCTTAAGTGAGCTAATTTTGGGTTCTTACAAAAAATAACTAAAATAGAGTGCTATCAACCATTTTTGATGAAAATCTGTTTAAAATATAAACAACAATTTCTAGTGCACATCCCGAAATAATTTTGGTAAGTTTGCAAAAGCCATCATGGATTGAACCATATCTAATAAAGTTCAATTCATTCTTTCAAATACACTGTAATGTTGATATATATGTGTTGGAGTACATTGAGATAATATTCCATTATCTCTAAGATAACTTTGAAACTCTTGGCTTAAGTATTCACCACATTGATCGGGTCTTATAGTTTTAATACTTTTACCAAGTTGTTTCGCTACTTAATTTATAAATTCTTTGAACTTGTTAAAAGCTTCAAACTTTTACTTCGTTAAATACAAAATATGTTGGGGATATGCCCTAGAGTCAATTTGTACTTATACAATTGTCATTTTGTTTTATATAATAATATGAGGCTTTCCTTTCCATGAATAGTGAGTTTTGTTTTGTTGGTCATCAAGTACGTGACTTGATAGTAAAACCCTACAATGAATACAATGACTATTCTAAAACTGTCCCTGATCGATTATTATTATTGGAATAATAATAAATTAAGATTAGTATGTTTGTGACTTGATGGCTATGTTTTACTGGCCATGGATATTTGTGATATCGAGTCAAGACATAAATAAATCTTAAAGAACATTGTATTGGACATGACCCACTGTGAGAGTACTTCATGGAATATGTCATAAGTACTTTCTAGCCATAATAATATTGAAAGTCCTTCGACCTAAATTCATCATAGTTTCTTACTTGATAAATTCTATATTTTGACATTGTCTAAAGTTGTCTTTAACCGAGATAATAAATTAGACTACTTGTTGGATATAAAATAAATCAAGGAGAGGAATATGATTGATTGTGAAGGAATTTGTCCCTCTCGATTATGGGAGAGATATCCATGGGCCCCTTGATAAGTTAGACTGTTAAAAATGCATGGCCGTGCTCAAATATATCAATCTAAGATATTGATATCATTTGTTTGAACAGTCTACTATGAAATCAAGAAATAATTGATTAAGCTTAATAAGGATGACATGCTCCGTGCCTTATGCTTAATCTGGATATCGTGTGACAAAAGGACTAAATATAAAATTATGGTTTGGTTCAAAGAGATCACCGATCTTCATTTAACCTGGATAGTTATAATGTTTTGCTAGAAACCGCTTATAACTTGTGGGCCATTTAAATATGATTTAGGCACACTGCCAGTGTTAAATGAACCTATAGGGTCACACAATAAGCGAACTTGTTAGGTTATTTTTCATGTAACCAGGTTCGATGAATCTGGATGATATCCAGATTATAAGAATCTGACTCGGTAAAATAATTAGTTAAATTACCGAGATAATGGCAGAATCTTATCATATCAGTTTTAATTTAATTTGAATTTAAATTAGAATATGATAAGATATTATTAGGGTTGGACTTTAAGAGGTTCGAGGGTTTTTAAGAAAACCCTAGCCGTCTTTTCACAAGTCCAATTTTTGAGAACATTCGTGCCATTCTCTACCAGAAGGAAAAAAAACCTCTCAAACCCTAGGCGCTAGCACTCCCCGGGTATCGAGTGAGTTCGCGGTGTGTATCCGATAGAGGACGTTCGCATACTGCAGCGTCTGGTGATTGTTCGGGTTGAACGTACAACAGCGCAACCAGAATCGAAGGATTTCGATTATAGCAACCAGAGGTAATTCTTAAAGCTTAGATCTTCTTAATCGTTTACTTGGGTCCTCGGGAGGGATTCGTAGATGTTTTCCGCGTTTAGGAGTCCACGAATCCTAACAAAATACCTATATTGAGAATAGTCATCGATAAAGGTTGTAAAGTATTGATAACCCTTCTCACTTGCAATGTCATTAGTTCACATACATCACTATGTATTGGTTCCAATAATTACTTAGCTCTTTCTTATTTCTTAGAAAAAGTGGTCTTAGACATTTTACCAAGTAAACATAATTCACATATATCATATAATTCATAATTAGATGACCATTAGTTACCAAGCTTGTGTAACTTAGAGATATGACTCTTGTTTAAATGGCCTAAATGATAATGTCATGGGTTCGTGTTATCTTTTCTTGATTTCTTATTGTTTACATTAACAAATAGATTTTTTATATCTAGAATATATAAACTATTTATCAAAGTTTCTTAATGGATATCATTTAATAAAAAGAATAACTTTTATTCTCAAAAATCAAATGAATCTAAACAAGCAACTGAGATAACGTTTTAGGTAAAATTGGTACATTGTAGCAGTTTTCTAGTTCTAGAACTAATCCGAAAAATAAGTATAGATTATATGTCTCCATAGAAAGTGCAACAACCTTTTCTCCATTTGTAGTAGTAGGTCCATATCACTTTTCTATAGCTTCCTACTACTCTTTAGTTCATGCAAATCATTGCACAAATGAGATCTACATATAGTATCTAATACCCATCTCTCATTATTAAAAGTAGTATTGATCTCAATCATAAACATATCCAGAGTAGATGTACAAGTTCTTGCAAAGTTCTCTTTCTCTTTCTTTTCCTTAACAATCTCTAAGTAGCTTTTGCAATTGCACCTCCAATAGCCCATCTGTTTATAATAGTGACATGGGCCTTTTGTAGCTATATCCTTCTTTTCCACACCACCTTTAAACTTGGTTAGATTCTTCTTCTTCTTCTTAGAAATATTTTTCTTTTTAGAATAAGAATCAATCAATAAAAAATGTATTGTTTTCTTTCTTCATAGAAAACTTTACAGTCTTGAGAAGATTGATCAACTTAGGCATAGTGGTCTCAATTTTATTCATTTGGTAATTTGTTACAAATTATGAAAAACTAGCTGATAATGATTAAAGAATTAAGTCTATGCTTATTTCGTGATCCATTGTAAACCCAAGTGATCCAAACTTCTCAATTAATCCCAACATTTTTAGTCCATGAGTAGCCACAGAAAAGCCCTCTACTATCTTAGAATGGAATAACTGTTTAGAGATTTCATATTTCTTTATCCTAGCTTGTGTATCAAAAAGCTCTCTTAGACGGAAGATAATACTATGAGTATCTATATGCTCATGCTATTTTTGAAGTACAGTGGTCATTGATGCTAGCATGATACAAGATATTGTATCACTATCCTCTTGATGGTTTTATAGACTTCATGCTCTTCAGTAGGAGCATTATCAGCTAAGGTGTTGGAATAGGAGTATCTAGCATATAGAGCAACTTTTCCAAATTCAAAGCGATTCTCAAATTTCTACACCAGACCTAGAATTTGGATTCATTAAGCTTGTTTGTTTCCAAAATGTTACGTAAGTTCAAATTTGTTATCATGATGCAAATGGTCTAAATGTAAGAAAAGAGACATTAGACTATGTATATGCATATGTGATGTATTTAATTAGGTGTTTGATTAAACATATATTAATTCCACCATTCTACTCAAATTAATAGCCACTACTATTTATTCAATAAAGCCCGTTAGAAGCTTTCCTAGTACACTAGTGTCAAAATTCCTTAAGAATGACCTTAGGTATGCCCAACAAATCATTCTTAAGTTCAATGGTTTGTATCCAATAACAATTACATCAAATGCAATGGGTGCTGCCCCTTGGACCCCGCAGGGGCGCTGCCCCTTGACCCCGCCAGGGGCGTTGCCCCTTGTAAACCCCAACTAACTGTTCGTTGTGTGTTATTCGTCAATGTTTTTGATTGTAGTTGTGGATTTTTTTGAATAGTGCATAGCATGGCCCGTTTCATCCCAATGTGATTGGCTGGTTACATTATGGTTGTTTTAAGTTGTAATTTTTTAAATACGGCATGCGTGTCGTTATCCATTGTTGTAAAATTGTACTGCTTTCCTAGAATAGGAATTATTTTAATTTTACTATCCAATGTAAAAGAAGACGGCAGCCGACATTTACAACCAAGGAGGAGTATACTCAAGGCATTAGAGAATGCTTAAGGAGTTCATATACCTAGATTGACCACCTTGATCTTCACTTTGCTCGTGATGATCAACATAGGTTATGGGCCATGCTATGTCACTTTTATTTATGTCTTGCATGCATATTTGATATGTTTATTTTCTACTTACTACAATCCAATCAAATTTTTTTTAAGGAAAAAAAAATTTAAGTGTTAAATGCCTTCCAAAATCAAACACTTGTTATTACTTGGATCATCATATGGTCATTTCTACCAAAGTAGGATGCTTTAGATTATCTGAGTGAGATAAGATGGAAAATAGTTTTCCATATGTTTGATATGGTTTGACTTAACTGGGCTATCAAAATGGTTTTGGGCCTAGGGCATTTTATGAGATATTTTTAGCCGGGACATTTGATGTCTATCTCATTTAAAATTAGAATTTTATTTAATTATAAGATTAAAGCCAAAGCTTGCTTATGATTAAAACAAAATATTTTTCCCCACTGCGAAACATCAAAATGTTGAAGTTTCAAAAAGTTTAAATGCTTTTAGTGGGAGTTTTTCGTTAGAGTCTCAAAAATTAATTACTTTGCATATTTTTGTATGTAGATAATGGCAACAAATAGTTGGAATAATTCATTGCGATCTGTGCTTGAGAAAGACAAGCTTAGTGGGACTAACTTTCTTGATTGGGCATGAAACTTAAAAATTGTACTTAAGCAAGAAAAAAGGCTCTATGTTCTTGAAAATCCTATTCCCCCTGCTCCAGCAAATAACGCCTCAAAAGCTGAAAAAGATGCTTATAGTAAGCACAAAGATGACTCCAACGATGTTACTTGCCTCATGCTAGCAACTATGAACTCTGAACTTAAAAAACAGTTTGAAGAAGCAGAGGCATATGACATGATTGTGCATCTCAAGGAAATGTCCCAAGAGCAAGCACGACAAGAGAGATTTGAAACTCACAAGGCGTTAAATGCATGTAAGATGGTTTCTGGCACCTCGGTAAGTGCTCATGTCCTTAAAATGAAGGGCTATCTAGATCATCTTGATAAGCTTGGTGCTCCTGTTAATCATGACATGGCCACGGATTTGATCTTGGGCTCTTTACCTGCCGAGTATGACCAGTTTGTCATGAATTTTAACATGCATAATATGGAGAAATCCATTACTGAATTGCATGGGATGCTAAAACAAGCTGAATTGAACATTAAGAAGAATACTCCTAGTGTTCTAATGGTTCAAAAAGGGAAAGGCAAAAAGAACAACCAAAAGGGCAAGGTCATGGCTAGTAAGGGTAAGGACAAGGCAAAGTCCAAGTTCAAGCCCAAACCTAAGGCCAAGACACCAAAGGAGGGAGCTTGCCACCATTGTGGAGAACAAGGACATTGGTTAAGAAATTGCAAGCTCTATTTGGAAGCAAAGAAAAAGAAGGACAGTGAGACTCGCCGCTTCGGTATTTATGTTATTGAAATTAATTTATCTACTTCCGATTCATGGGTATTGGATACCGGTTGTGGATCTCACATTTGTGTAAATGTGCAGGGTCTAAAAAGGAGTAGAGCCTTGGCAAAAGGCGAGGTGGACCTACGAGTTGCGAATGGAGCAAAAGTTGCCGCAGTAGGCCGTAGGAACTTTTGAATTAATTTTGCCCAGTGGGCTTGTTTTAGAACTGAACAATTGTTTTTATGTTCCTGCTATGAGTAGGAATATTATTTTAGTTTCTTGTTTGGATTTAGAAGGTTTTAAATTTGTTATTAGGAATAACATTTGCTCCATTAATAAAAACGGCATTTTTTATGGAGATGCTTCATTATCGAATGGGCTTTATATTCTAAATCTTCGTGGATCTTCGTACATGTCTATCTATAATATAAATACTAAGAGATTGAAATCCAATGATTTAAATCAGACTTACTTCTGGCATTGTCGTTTGGGCCATATAAATGAGAAACGCATAACAAAGCTTCATAATGATGGGCTTCTAAAATCGTTTGATTTAGAATCTTACACAACATGTGATTCTTGTTTATTAGGCAAAATGACTAAAGCGCCTTTCAAGAGACAAAATGAAAAGGCAACTGATTTATTGGGCCTAATACATACTGATGTATGTGGACCAATGAATTCACTCGCTAGAGGAGGATTTCAGTATTTCATTACATTTACAGATGATTTCAGCAGATATGGCTACCTGTATCTGATGAAACACAAATCTGAATCGTTCCAGAAATTCAAAGAATTTCAAAATGAAGTACAAAATCAACTTGGCAAAAGTATCAAAACACTTCGATCGGATCGAGGTGGTGAATACTTAAGCCACGAGTTTGACGAGCATCTTAAAAATTGTGGAATTATTTCCCAATTAACTCCACCAGGAACACCTCAATGGAATGGTGTATCTGAACGGAGAAATCGGACTTTATTAGATATGGTTCGATCAATGATGAGTCAAACTGATCTTCCAATCTCCTTTTGGGGTTATGCCCTGGAGACTGCTGCATTCATACTAAATCGAGTTCCATCTAAATCGGTTCAGAAAACGCCATATGAGATATGGACTGGGAGACAACCTAGTTTGTTATTTCTGAAGATTTGGGGTTGTGAAGTTTATGTAAAGCGTTTATTATCTGATAAACTTGCACCTAAATCTGATAAATGCATATTTGTGGGGTATCCTAAAGAAACTAAAGGATATCAATTTTATCTCCCAAAAGAAAATAGAGTAATTGTTGCTCGAAATGGATTCTTTCTTGAAAAAGAATTTATTTCCAAAAGAATCAGTGGGAGTAAAATACATCTTGATGAGATTCAAGGACCACAGTTAGTGCTCGAACCTCATCAAGATGAGATTCAAGAGCCACAATTAGTGCCTGAACCAAATAATGAATCTCGATTAGATGGCTCACAAGTCCAAGATAAGCCTACATCTATAGAACAAGGACCTCGAAGATCTGATAGGGTTCGTCAACAACCTGAGAGATATGGATTTCTCATCACTGACGATCACGATGTGGAGCTTATGGTTAATGATGAGCCCACTTCCTATCAAGAAGCCATTAAGAGTTCTGACTCTAGAAAATGGTTAGAGGCTATGAAGTCTGAGATGCAATCCATGTATGATAACTAAGTTTGGACTTTGGTTAACCCACCTAAAGGTTCAAAAACTATTGGGTGTAAGTGGGTTTTCAAAAAGAAAATAGACATGGAGGGAAATGTGCATACTTACAAAGCACGACTGGTAGCAAAAGGTTATAGACAAACTCATGGTATAGACTATGATGAAACCTTTTCACCAGTTGTAATGCTTAAATCTATCAGAATTCTTCTTGCCATAGCAGCATATTATGACTATGAAATTTGGCAAATGGATGTCAAAACCGCGTTTCTTAATGGAAACTTACTCGAAGATGTGTACATGACACAACTTGAGGGTTTTGATGATCTTTTGAATTCTAATAAAGTGTGCAAGCTTCAAAGATCCATTTATGGATTGAAGCAAGCATCTCGAAGCTGGAATCTTCGTTTTGATGAAGCAATTAAAGAATTTAACTTTATCAAAAATGAAGATAAGCCTTGTGTCTATAAGAAAACAAGTGGGAATGCAATAGTCTTTTTGGTACTTTATGTTGATGATATCTTACTCATTGGAAACGACATCCCAACTCTACAAAGTGTAAAGACATGGTTGGGAAATTGTTTCTCAATGAAAGACTTAGGTGAAGCTGCCTATATTCTAGGTATAAGGATCTATAGAGATAGATCTAGAAAGCTAATTGGACTAAGTCAAAGTGCATACATTGACAAGGTACTGAAAAGGTTCAGTATGCAAGACTCTAAGAGAGGATTCTTGCCAATGTCACATGGCATTAAGCTCAGCAAAACTCAAAGTCCTTCTACGAAGGATGAAGAAGAGCGCATGAACAAGATACCATACGCTTCCGCTATAGGGTATATCATGTATGCCATGTTATGTACTCGACCCGATGTATCATATGCATTGAGCATGACAAGCAGGTTCCAGTCAAATCCTGGAGAGGCACACTGGACTGCTATCAAGAACATACTAAAGTACTTAAGAAGAACTAAAGATATGTTCTTAGTTTATGGAGGACAAGAAGGCGAGCTAGTTGTAAATGGTTACACCGATGCTAGTTTTCGATCCGACATAGATGATTATAGATCGCAATTAGGTTTTCTATTTTGTTTGAATGGAGGTGTCGTAAGTTGGAAAAGTTCAAAGCAAGACACCGTGGCCGATTCTACAACGTAGCTGAGTATGTAGTCTGCCTCAATCGTAGCTAAAGAAGCAATTTGGATTAAAAAGTTCATTACGTAACTAGATGTAGTTCCTAGTATTGTGAACCCAGTGGATCTCTATTGTGACAACAATGGAGCCATTGCACAAGCTAAGGAACCAAGATCACATCAGCGATCCAAACATATACTTAGACGTTTTCATCTCATTTGAGAAATTGTTGATAGAGGAGATGTCAATGTATGCAAGGTGCCAACTGATGACAATGTTGCAGATCTACTGACAAAGCCTCTCCCATCGTCTAAACATGATAGCCATACCAGAACAATGAGATTACGGCTTATGCCAAATTGGTCTTAGTGCAAGTGGGAGACTGTTGGGGATATGCCCTAGAGTCAATTTGTATTTATACAATTGTCATTATGTTTTATATAATAATATGAGGCTTTCCTTTCCATGAATAGTGAGTTTTGTTTTGTTGGTCATCAAGTACGTGACTTGATAGTAAAACCCTACAATGAATACAATGACTATTCTAAAACTGTCCCTGATCGATTATTATTATTGGAATAATAATAAATTAAGATTAGTATGTTTGTGACTTGATGGCTATGTTTTATCGGCCATGGATATTTGTGATATCGAGTCAAGACATAAATAAATCTTAGAGAACATTGTATTGGACATGACCCACTGTGAGAGTACTTCATGGAATATGTCATAAGTACTTTCTAGCCATAATAATATTGAAAGTCATTCGACCTAAATTCATCATAGTTTCTTACTTGATAAATTCTATATTTTGACATTGTCTAAAGTTGTCTTTAACCAGATAATAAATTAGACTACTGTTGGATATACAATAAATCAAGGAGAGGAATATGATTGATTGTGAAGGAATTTGTCCCTCTCAGTTATGGGAGAGATATCCATGGGCCCCTTGATAAGTTAGACTGTTAAAAATGCATGGCCGTGCTCAAATATATCAATCTAAGATATTGATATCATTTGTTTGAACAGTCTACTATGAAATCAAGAAATAATTGATTAAGCTTAATAAGGATGACATGCTCCGTGCCTTATGCTTAATCTGGATATCGTGTGACAAAAGGACTAAATATAAAATTATGGTTTGGTTCAAAGAGATCACCGATCTTCATTTAACCTGGATAGTTATAATGTTTTGCTAGAAACCGCTTATAACTTGTGGGCCATTAAAATATGATTTAGGTACACTGCCAGTGTTAAATGAACCTATAGGGTCACACAATAAGCGAACTTGTTAGGTTATTTTTCATGTAACCAGGTTCGATGAATCTGGATGATATCCAGATTATAAGAATCTGACTCGGTAAAATAATTAGTTAAATTACCGAGATAATGGCAGAATCTTATCATATCAGTTTTAATTTAATTTGAATTTAAATTAGAATATGATAAGATATTATTAGGGTTGGACTCTAAGAGGTTCGAGGGTTTTTAAGAAAACCCTAGCCGTCTTTTCACAAGTCCAATTTTTCAGTTGAAAACATTCGTGCCATTCTCTACCAGAAGGAAAAAAAACCTCTCAAACCCTAGGCGCTAGCACTCCCCGAGTATCGAGTGAGTTCGCGGTGTGTATCCGATAGAGGACGTTTGCATACTGCAGCGTCTTGTGATTGTTCGGGTTGAACGTACAATAGCGCAACCAGAATCGAAGGATTTCGATTACAGCAACCAGAGGTAATTCTTAAAGCTTAGATCTTCTTAATCGTTTACTTGGGTCCTCGGGAGGGATTCGTAGATGTTTTCCGCGTTTAGGAGTCCACGAATCCTAACAAAATACCTATATTGAGAATAGTCATCGATAAAGGTTGTAAAGTATTGATAACCCTTCTCACTTGCAATGTCATTAGTTCACATACATCACTATGTATTGGTTCCAATAATTACTTAGCTCTTTCTTATTTCTTAGAAAAAGTGGTCTTAGACATTTTACCAAGTAAACATAATTCACATATATCATATAATTCATAATTAGATGACCATTAGTTACCAAGCTTGTGTAACTTAGAGATATGACTCTTGTTTAAATGGCCTAAATGATAATGTCATGGGTTCGTGTTATCTTTTCTTGGTTTCTTATTGTTTACATTAACAAATAGTTTTTTTATATCTAGAATATATAAACTATTTATCAAAGTTTCTTAATGGATATCATTTAATAAAAAGAATAACTTTTATTCTCAAAAATCAAATGAATCTAAACAAGCAACTGAGATAACGTTTTAAGTAAAATTGGTACATTGTAGCAGTTTTCTAGTTCTAGAACTAATCCGAAAAATAAGTATAGATTATAAGTCTCCGTAGAAAGTGCAACAACCTTTGCTCCATTTGTAGTAGTAGGTCCATATCATTTTTCTATAGCTTCCTACTACTCTTTAGTTCATGCAAATCATTGCACAAATGAGATCTACATATAGTATCTAATACCCATATCTCATTATTAAAAGTAGTATTGATCTCAATCATAAACATATCCAGAGTAGATGTACAAGTGCTTGCAAAGTTCTCTTTCTCTTTCTTTTCCTTAACAATCTCTAAGTAGCTTTTGCAATTGCACATCCAATAGCCCATCTGTTTATAATAGTGACATGGGCCTTTTGTAGCTATATCCTTCTTTTCCACACCACCTTTAGACTTGGTTAGATTCTTCTTCTTCTTCTTAGAAATATTTTTCTTTTTAGAATAAGAATCAATCAATAAAAAATGTATTGTTTTCTTTCTTCATAGAAAACTTTACAGTCTTGAGAAGATTGATCAACTTAGGCATAGTGGTCTCAATTTTATTCATTTGGTAATTTGCTACAAATTATGAAAAACTAGCTGATAATGATTAAAGAATTAAGTCTATGCTTATTTCGTGATCCATTGTAAACCCAAGTGATCCAAACTTCTCAATTAATCCCAACATTTTTAGTCCATGAGTAGCCACAGAAAAGCCCTCTACTATCTTAGAATGGAATAACTGTTTAGAGATTTCATATTTCTTTGTCCTAGCTTGTGTATCAAAAATCTCTCTTAGACGGAAGATAATACTATGAGTATCTATATGCTCATGCTATTTTTGAAGTACAGTGGTCATTGATGCTAGCATGATACAAGATATTGTATCACTATCCTCTTGATGCTTTTATAGACTTCATGCTCTTTAGTAGGAGCATTATCAGCTAAGGTGTTGGAATAGGAGTATCTAGCATATAGAGCAACTTTTCCAAATTCAAAGCGATTCTCAAATTTCTACACCAGACCTAGAATTTGGATTCATTAAGCTTGTTTGTTTCCAAAATGTTACGTAAGTTCAAATTTGTTATCATGATGCAAATGGTCTAAATGTAAGAAAAGAGACATTAGACTATGTATATGCATATGTGATGTATTTAATTAGGTGTTTGATTAAACATATATTAATTCCACCATTCTACTCAAATTAATAGCCACTACTATTTATTCAATAAAGCCCGTTAGAAGCTTTCCTAGTACACTAGTGTCAAAATTCCTTAAGAATGACCTTAGGTATGCCCAACAAATCATTCTTAAGTTCAATGGTTTGTATCCAATACCAATTACATCAAATGCAATAACTAGATCATTGTGTATTTAATGTCTTTCAATCTTAAAGCATTTGGTGCTAACCCAACCTTACCTCTAATATTCTTTATGCTTGGGTATACCCAAACCGGATAAAGATATTAGTTAAATCTAATCCATTAATCCTAAATACAATTCCATAGCTTGAACATGCTCAGTGTCGAGAAAGCTTAGGTGTGGCCATAAATGTAATCTCGAAAATGAACTCTTGTTCTCACTATATTAATGGAAGGCATTTAATGAGTAAAATTTGGGTGTATAGAAATCATACAAATTTAAATCCATCCCTACCCAAGTTTTAATTAAAACATTAATCCCTAAATTACACATATGAGTAAGTATATTCATCGCAAGCATCATGTAGGGAATTGACAAGTATCGATCCTCAAGGAACAACTACCATTAGTTTCCTTTCATTTATTATTTAACCAACCCATTAAAGTGAAAAGAAAATAAAAAATTAATATATATATATATATATATATATATACAACTCAAAGATAAAAGAATATGCATTTTAGAAAAATATCCTTGAAGACATGACAATGAATTACTTAACAAATATCACAATTAATTTTCATCTTGACATCACGGTGGAATTATAATAGAATCTAATCGTTTCCTAAGTCATAGACTCACTATCTCATGATTAAATTAGCAGATTTTCCAATCAAACTAATATAACCAAAAGATACATTAAACTCATCCTTCAACAATAATCCCTATACTCTAGGAGAAAATGAGCATGAAATCAACCGATAACCCTATACTCTATGTGAAATCCACTAATTTTTTATTACCTTAGTTCTTTGTTCTTAACTTCATTTCCCAAGTCCGTTAAGAGATAGCAAATATGAAATCAATGAAATTAAATCAATTTTTAACATCATTTCCCAAGTCAATTAGAAGCAAATCTAAATTCATCAAATTTTCAATAATAACAAGTAATCAAATGCCAATAATGATAATAAATTGATCAAATAGCTAAATTAACGCAAAAATCATGAATCCCAAAATAATATCAAATTGCAATGAAAATATTAATCACATCGTTATTCTAGAAAAAAAAAAACAAAGATGAAAGAAAGAACTCACAGACAAGTCCTCCTTCTTCTGCCTTGAAGACCTTCTTGAATAATGCCCTTTTGAGTGATGAATCACCTCTTTTAGGATTGATTGGCAACTTTGATCCTTTGATTTATATGTTTCTCTTGTGTTTTCCTTGCTTAAATAGGCTCCCAAGATGCCAAAATTCATTCCTTATGAGTTCTAGGCTGAGTACATGTTGGAAAATGCCAAAACGCTTAGGAAATTCCCAAATTCTCACATGACAGAAAAATTCGCCGCCACTAAACAGCATAAAGCCAGTGCCGACCCAGCCCCTCACGGCCGGCCTGGCCGTGCTATGGTTTCACCTGACGTGATCTGTTTTTCTTCCATTTTTGCCCCGTTTTCCAAACTAGGGTCAGTGTCAGTTCCATAGGACACAACCGGCATCAGCCATACACTGCAAAGGTGACGGTTTTTTCGCCTTTTTTCCTTAATTCTGCATAAAAACATCAAAATATTATTCCAAAGGCAAAATATCAAATATGAAGAAATATGACTAGTTATTACATCAAATGTATCAAAAACGATCCTTGAATAATTAGGAAACTATAGGTGAATTTAGGCCCTAGTAGCATTAGATTTAATATTATTTGAGGGATTTAATTATTTTATTACTGGTCTCGTCGTTTGGCATGCATAAAAACCAATACATTGACAATATTGTAATAGACCTAATTACATAGCTTGGTTATGGACTTTTCTACATTAATTTTCTTGAGCCAAGCAAGAAGTTAATTTTTGGTTAAAACCTTTGTGGTCATGCATATTTGCGAAGAAAGTCTTACCATCTTCTCACCTTGTCCTTGGTCGCCATCTCCATAAGCTCATAAAATTAATTTTTGTTCCTATCTAACCTATGTAATCTAATTACATAAATTCATAATGAAGAAACCTTGAGTTACATTTTAGGAGAATAGGATAACAAGAGAATTATAGGGAAATGCATGACTCACAAATCCTATTTATTCAAAACAAAGCGATAAATATGCATGTCACAAAATTAATTAGTCTAAGTTCATAACCAAGCCAACATGTCAAAATATGCTTAAATTCACTATAAGCAAAATAAACATACATTAAATATAAATTTTCAAAATTATTATTCTAGAAAAATAATATTGTAAGTCCCAAAATCAAATTTTAGGAATTGTTTTGGATCCAAAACAAATTTTTGAAAACTTTTCGGTCTATTGTAAGGAAAAACACTACAATGGGTTCCCTTAGGAAATAGCAAATCAGAGCCCCAATATATATATATATATATATATATATATATATATATATATGTGTGTGTGTGTGTGTGTGTGTGTGTGTGTGTAAACAAAAAAAATGACGCTGCATTGTGGGAGTGCCCTCTTGTCATCCCAAGACAAGCTTTTCCTAAGCCTCGCGCAGGCTTAGTTTGGCCTATCTAAGGCTTTTCAAAGCCTTGCATAGGCTATAAAAGATTGCCAAACAAAATCTGTTTTGCAAGACTGTCCAAGGGTTTTCAATCCTTACGCAAGCTTGCATAAAAAGCTTTTCCTTTTTTTTTTTTTTTCAGTTTTCCTTTTTTTTTTATCTTCCATATTTTTTTTTCGTTTTTCGCTAATATTTTTTTTTCTTCTTTTCCACTGAACATTTCAGCATTAATAATAATAAAAAAAAAAAAACGAATAGCCTTTTCACTAATTTTTTTCTTCTTCTATTGAATCTTTAGCAATTAGAATTTCTGAAATGCTATTTCCTTTTGATATTGGAAACAATTTCTTTATCCTTTAGACTTCCGAACAAAATATTTTCTAAAATGAATTTTGGTCACAGAATTAAGAAAATCAATTTTCCTATTGAGCACAATCAAACAATTTTTTGTAAACTAAAATCTATTGTACACAAGGATCATAGATCTATTACCGAAAATTTCTAGTAACTTGCATACAAACCGAAAAATTTAAACCCAGCGAACATAATTTTTCCAACAATCAAAACATTCACAAAACAATTTCACTTACCTAAGTATTATTTTGAAATAATTTCAAATGAAAATATTTATGAAACAGTTTCATAATGCCAACTAAACCCATAAAATACATACAATATGCCTCTGATACCACTGTTGAATTTCAATAATGTGAAAATAATTTATACGCAATAGAAATTAAAATGAAATTTACGCAAAGGAATCACTCATATCTAATTAAACATGTTAAGAGAAGGAAAGAAAAATTCATTACATCGAAAACGTGGCTTTTAAAATTTTTCCTCTTACGAAATTCCTTCAAAAATTTGTTCAAGCACAAACCACTAAATTCCAAGTTTAAGAATTTCTCTAATATTGATCCATACGAGGATATATTTAAGAATCACCAAATTTTCTGCTAGAAAAATTTATTGGCGATTAGGGAGTTTTATTTAGAGAAGAAAATCTGAAAGGAAGAAAGGCTTTCATATTTTGTATGAAGAACAATGGTTTCTGTTTTCTCTATATAGAAAAAGAAGCTATCTCTCTCTCTCTCTCTCTTCTTGCATGAATGCATTATATTGCAGAGAACTATCTCTATTTCCTTTTCACATCCACCGTATGAAATGTTTCCTAAACCTTTTAGGAAACAAATAATGTATTAAGTCCATTCAAATAATGGGCTTTAGTTTTTAAGAATTGCAATTGTGCCCTCTGAAGTATAATAAGTTTATAATTCACCCATAAGAATTTAATAATTACAATTCAACCCTAACTAATTATAATACTTTATAATTAGTCCTTTTATAAATATTTCATCTAAAAAATTAACCTCATCATATTATTAAATAATATATTGAGTAGCAATTCCTCTATTGTGTATGACCTATTAGGTAATCTAGTCAATCGGTACGTAATATGAATTAATTCTATCACTATATAATTAATAATCCATTATAATTAGAATTAACTTATTAATTCTAATTAAGATTAATTTATTAATTCTCCAATTAATAAATTCATATTTAGTAAATCATAAGCGGCATCTAACAATGCATCATGACCATCCAAAAGTCCAGAAAGTCAAGTGGCATGAGGTGAACCTTACAATAGCAAAATGTTAGTGTAATAAACTCCTTTCATCACTCTATATCTCCTTATTTTTAGAGTAAGTTATTAGTGCCAACTCCTACTAAAACATAATAATTCGAGTCTAAATTTATTAGTACTTGATCCAAGAATCCATTATTCAACATGTGTATCATTTGAAACTATTTCCAACACATTGTTTCCTTGGCAAATGACTTCTTGAGTATTGATTCCATACAAGTGGCCGTGAGATATATGCCCCTACTGTTAGGAGTGATGAATCATTTATTAACCCTCTCAACTACTTTCGTTTACTTTGCGTTGTATCCAATATCTATCCTATAGGTAGTCCCTGATGAGACTTTAAAGATTGGAATCAAAGTATAATGCTTAATAAAAAAAGTACTTTGGATATCTCAAGTTAAGGATACTAGCACATTTTTTATAATAAGATTATTTCACGGTACTAAATAGTTATCTATATGATTATTTCATAACAAGGTTATCTAATGAACTTGTTTATATAGCAAGCATCTACATGTTAACTTTGAGTATCAAAATACTCACGAATATGAGAACTACCATTTAATCTATTCAAGAAATATAACACATACTAGTCTTTGTGCATTAATGATGTCCTATCATATTAATACTATGACTAGGGATAATTTAAGTACAAGTACTACATAATATAGTGGGAATATCGCATCATGATCTCTATCATAATTTTCTTAATGCCATACATATTGTTAGGGACTTTATCTATTAGTTTCACACACAAACACATTTGAAACAAGGAAACCGAAAGATAAAGAGCGCCTTTATTAGATAAATGCACAAAATATGTTGTGCAAACAGAGTAGTTCTAGGGCATAACTTCAACTCCTACCCTAAGGATATTGTACATGTAATCCCAAAATACTTGTGGTAAATAGAGCAGAGGTGACTCCTACCAAACAAGTGTAGCACATGTGATCCCTTCCTACCAGGTAGGTGTATGGATTACTAAGTGAGATATTCCACCCTCTCTTACTCAAACCCAATCCAGCTGTCCCACATTTAGCCATTGGTTCCTCTTGATCCCCGTCACTAGCTAAGGACTAGCTCAACTATCCTACACTAGTGCCATAGTCTAAAGGAGTCAGCCTCCCGGCTTTGGCCACTTACCAGAAGACCTTCTCAATCTAACCAAGACTAGTATAGAGGTTTGGCCATTAGTGACTACTCAACGTTATTAGTTTCACATTCATATGCTTCCACAATAGATCGTATCAAGTCAACTCAATACAAGAACTAAACAAGGTTTTCCTCTTTGTTTATATTTCCAATCAAATATAATTCCATGTACAACATTTGGTACAAGTATAAATAATATGAGCTATTTATTAAATATAGTCATACTATAATTTTCGAATATTTGTATGCATGAACATGAAAACATAAGTGATAGGAATCAACCCAGGCACGAAGGCCACTCAAAAGAAGACAAAGAGAAGTCCAAGCCACAGTTCATGGCACCTTGGGCAAGATCCATTTTCAAGAGGTTTCAACAGGGGTTTAAGGCCAAGCAAGCTAATAAACCAAGGGCCAAGAGAATGATGAAGAAGTGGATAATGAAAGGAAGGCCAAAAGGAGTACAAAGAAGGCAATAAACCTTGTGGAATGTCAAGCAAACAAACGAACAAGGATTAAAGGGAAAACGGGCAAATAAAAGAATATAACCCAAGAGAGCTTCAAATAGAAAAAATCTTCACTTCAAAACTATTTGGAAGATCAAGGGAACGCATGGAAAATGAATGAATGTCAAATGAGTAGGAAATAGAGTGGCTGGAGCTGACTTGGCGTCGGCCTAAATCGACCGAACAGACGCCTTCTGTGATATGCAAAATTCCTTAATTTTTGGTGCACTTACTGTTCCAGCAGATTGGACCTGGTGCCTACTGTGGACTGACTAATTCTCAATTTTTGTTTTGACTTTTTGTGAACGGGTATTGTTCCTCCAAATTGAACCTGATGCTATCCCCAAGAGACCTAGTTGGCATCAGCCCTATTCTAGAACCCGAACCCCTGACGTTTTTCAGCTATTTTGGGATTATTTTGTAATATTTAAAAGTATTTAGTCCAGGTATAGAACACCCTTCTATAATGCTTTGTATTATGTTATGTTGGGGGACTATAAATACCTTAGTATCACTATGTAAACATAACTTGGGTATTTTGAAAAGGAGAATTTAGATTTTCTCTGTAGAGAGAGTTCTTGAGGGTGATCCTCATGGGTGATTCCATTAAACATCAAAACTAAATCAAAGGATTTAGTCCCACATTTGATATTGTCTCTAAATCTTAAGGGATAATCTAAACTTCATCTCTATTCTATGTGCCTAGTTACCTAGGGTGTTTGATAGGATTGAGTTAATTGCCTTCAAATTCCTATCCTTGGTGTTCTTATCTATGATAGATTAGGGTGTTAGAGTGTCTTTGAAGTATGATAAATTCATATTATTACAAGAGTGTTAATTTCCTAGCATTTTAGTATTCTGGTGTGTGGGTTTGGTAGGTTTCTTGTTCTTGAGTTCGATCCGCAACAATTGGTGCTTCCCATGTTCATATCAAGTGGTATTAGAGCTTGCATTGTGTTGATTCTAATTAACTAACTTTCTTTGGGCCAAAGTACAACCTTCTTTAAGATCTATTGATTTTTAAAATTTCGTCGCTTTTTCTCTTACAATTTTTGGATGTCAAAAACTTGAAATTGTACCATGAAAATTTTGTTAATTTGACTCTGTATGGTATATTAATGTTTGAGGTGTCATTTGGTGTAAAAATTTGGTGATTTGGGGCTAAAACCATGTTGACATTTGCTTTACAACATTGTGCTACGATATTGCACTCAATGTGTTTGATATATTGTCCCAATGAATTGTGATTGTTTATACTTGACTACCAAAGCTTCCATTCATGAAGTGTGATGACTAATTTTATTAGTAAAGTGAATTTGTGAAGTTAATTGGTGTTCTTATTGATGCTAGAAGATTTGTTCACATTGCATTTGTCTCAAGTTTGGAAAATGTTTGCACAATTTGAACTCCTACTACTATTTCTTGAATTTACTTGTGTCATAATTTTTTTAAGTGATTGTTAATTGCTATATTGTGTCTTAAGGGTTTGATAGCATTACCTAGTTGAACAACTCTTGAAATCTATGCATTTTCCCTCTTTCACACCAAGAGTTTGATAAATTACCTTTAAGACGGCTTTCTTTCTTATCCCTTGGAATTTAATTGATTTGACTAGTAGAACTAAATCCTTTGAAGTGAAAAAGAGTTGAGAAGAACTTAAGTATGAAATTGACAGTTTGAAAAAGGCAAGAGGGAGAGAACATTGTGATAAAAGCCAAGAAGAGTGCAAACACGAGTAAAGAGTGACTACTAAAAATTGAGTATAAACATGTGAGAGAGTAAAGTGACAAATTTTCCTTGTGTTATCTACTTCAATTTTTATGGGTCCTTCTCTTGAAAGAAAATTCACAATGGTTAGTTGGAGTGAAAGTGAAGGGTATGACTATGATGAGGAGTCTTGCTATGGTGAGAGTAGTTATGGGGAATATAATGAACATGAGCAAGAATATGAGGAGGATGATTATGAGAGTATAGGATATTTGGATGAATATGATGAGGGGCCAAGTATAAGTGGAAAGGAGTATGAAAGTTTTGAAAGAGACCTAAGGGAAAGTGATCAAGATTGTGAGAACATGAGTCCTATGAAAGATTGGAGTAAAGGGAGTGAAAACAATACAGAATCTTATTCAAGTGGGGAAGGATATGGTAGTTTTGAGGAACAAAATTGGGAATATAAAGAAGAACATGGGTGCAAGAAATATTGAAATGAAAAAGTTTATATGGGAAGAGCACAAAAAATAACAAAGTATGGGATGTAAAAGAAGTTGAGGGAGTGTGAGTGCAAAATGTGTGGGAGTTTTGAGCACAATTCCTATGATTGTTCAAAAAGAGTTAAACAAAGAAGAAGGAATGTAGTGCATAAGATACTGAAAGAATGGTGCATGAGCAGAAAAGCTATAATTGTCACAATAGTAGGAGTGATGGTCAGCATTACTACAAGTGCCCAAGTTTGCCACAACTAAAGGATAAGGAAGAGTTGTAAGGAAAAATGGGGGAATCCCAAGCCTCTACAATCATGGTGCAACAAAGGAGTAGAAGAAGGTTGAGTTGTGAGATTTTTTATAGTAGAAAGCACACAAAGGTTGATTGCACAAATAAATTGGAATATGAAAGATTTTATGAGTAAGAAAATGAAGAAAAAGTTGAGAAGGTTGAACAAAATGTGATGATAAGAGTAGAAGAAGATGAGTTACATTGCTTTAAGATGGCGGGAAAGCTAGAAAATAAGACCAAATGCCAATGAATGCTCAATCAAAATGAAGTAGTGCATGAAGAATTGAGGAAAATATTGATAAGGCGCTTAGTGATGATGAAGAAGAAGAGTGGAAACCATTAAATTCAACAAATAGAGTGACCAAGGAATTTTACAACCTTCTATTCTTTCTAGAGGATGAGTCAAACCCATTAGGAATGCTAGCAGAGAATGAGCAAGAAGGAGTTGAGAAAAATGGAGTAGAATTTGTTGAAAAGCAAATACATTCCAGGAATGAGGTAAAGGAGGAGCAAATGTGTACTATGGATGAAGGTTCCCAAAGTGCTTCAAGTATTCATGAAGTGGGAAAAAGCTCACATCTACAAGAGGAAAAAATTAGGAGTTGGCTAGAGGTGGTGCAAAAGCAAATAAAAATTAATGAAACTAGTAAGAATCAAGCATCTAGTTTAACTTCACAAAATGACACCAAATCAAGTAGAGGAGATAGAACGGATGAAAGAAATGAGGATATACTTGAAAAACCATGTGCATTGATTGGAGTAGCAATGAAGTTGAAAATGTTTGTGAGGGAGTAGAACAAGGAGAAAATTCGCAAAGAGAGAAAATATTTTTCAAGATGTCTAATCAAGCAAAAACCATGCAGTATCCTCATTGATGGAAGGAGTTGTAAAAATATGATTAGTGCTATACTGATGGAGGAGTTATGAATAGAAACCTTGAAACACCCTAGACCTTACAAGTTACAATGGTTGAATAATTATGGAGAGGTGAAGGTGAACAAACAAGCTAAGGTTGCCATAGATATGGGGAACTATAAGGATGAGGTGGTTTGTGATATATTTTCTATGCATGTGGGGCATATTTTGTTAGGAAGACCTTGGATGTTTGATAGAGATGTGGTCAATGAAGGGAAGAGGAACACTTATTCTTTGAGAAAAGATGGAAAAAAATCACTCTACTTCATTTATCCCCTAGTGAGGTTTTGAGAGATCAAAATATCTTGAAGGAAAAAGAAAAGGAAATGCGAGAGGGAAATGAGAGGAAAAATAAGATGAGTGAGAAAAGAAATGAATAGAAAAAAGGAAAGAAGAGGGAACAAGAGGTTGAGGAGAGAGAAGAAAGAGAGATAAGAAGTGAGGAAATGAAGGAAGACAGTGACCACCACAAGTTGGAGAGAAAAAGAAAATAGAGACAAAAAAGAAGATAAAGAAAGCAAAGAGAGAGGAGGTAAAATGAGTGGGAAAATGTGGGTAGTGAAAAGAGAAAATATAGAGAATAATAAGGTACAATGCCATGACATTTTACTTTCACAAAAACTCTCTTGTTTGAATTCATCTATAGGTTTTGATTCGAAGACAAATCCTTTTCAAGAAAAGGGAAATGATAGGAATCGCCCCAGGCATGAAGGCGACTCAAAAGAAGACAAAGAAAAGTCCAAGCCACAGCTTATGGCACCTTGGGTATGATCCATTTTCAAGAGATTTTAATAGGAGTTTAAGGCTAACCAAGCCAACAAACCAAGGGCCAAGAGAATAATGAAGAAGTGGATAATGAAAGAAAGGCCAAAAGGACTGCAAAGAAGGCCACAATCCTTATGGAAGGTCAAATAAACAAATGAATAAAGATTAAAGGGCAAACGGGCGAATGAAGGAATGTGACCCAAGGAAGCTTCAAATGGAAACAATATTGTCTTCAAAACTATTTGGACGATCAAAGGAATGCATGGAAAAGGAATGGAGGTCAAATAATTTGGGATTTGAGTGCCCAGAGCTAATCCGGCACTGACCCAAATCGATTGACCGGGCGTCGTCTGTGATTTGCAAAATTTATCAATTTTTGGCACACGTTCTATTCCAATAGATTAGACCTGTGCCGGCCTTAAAAGCCTGACCCAGCACAGGCTGTAGACTGGCTGATTCCTAATTTTTGTTCTGAATTTTTGTGAATGAGTACTGTTCCTCTAGATTAGACCTGGCGCCACCCCCAGGAGACTTACCCTGCGCCAGCCCTATTCTGGAATTCGAACTCCTGACATTTTTTATCTTTTTTGGGGTCATTTTGTAATATTTAAAAGTGTTTAGTTCAGGAATAGAACACCCTTCTATAATGCTTTGTATTAGGTTATGTTTGGGGACTTTAAATACCCTACTATAACTATGTAAACATAACTTTTGTATTTTGGGAAAGAGAATTCCGATTTTCTCTATAGAGAAAGAGTTTTGGGGGGTAATCCTCATGGGTAATTCCATTAAACATCAAGAGTAAATCAAATGATTTAGTCACACCTTTGATTTTGTCTCTAAATTTTAAGGGATAATCTAAATTTCATTTCTATTTTATGTGCTAGGTTGCCTAGTGTATTTGATAGCATTAAGTTAGGTGACTTCAAATTTCAATCCTTGGTGTTCTTATTTTTTATAAATTAGGTTGTTAGGGTGTCTTTAAAGGAGGATAGATTCACATTATCATAAGAGTGTTAATTTCCTAGCATTTTAGTGTTCTTGTGTGTGAGTTTTGTAGTTTTCTTGTTCTTAAGTTCAATCCACAACAATTGGTACTTCCCAAGATCATATCAATAAGTTTGTTCAAACAAAACAAAGTTTAGAATTATTTACTTGGCTCCCAAGTAAAGTGGACAATTTTAGAAAGTTTCCGGTTACAGAAGGGTTGCAAAAAGGGAAAGTTTTCATTTATTGAAAGTTTCTAAATGTATAAGGTGTTGAGTTAAGGAAAGTTTTCAAAAGTAGACATATGTAATATTTTATGGATGTATGGGAATTTACCTTGGTCTAGCAACAAATAAGTTTCTCAATCACAAAAAGTAGGTGTTTGCTCTTAGCAATCTCTCAAGTCTATGAAAAATTCATAAAATGGAAAGTCACAAACTAATCCTAATTACCTTAGGAAAACACATTCCACACAATTTAACTAGTTTCTAGCACCTTTTGCCTTGTCAAGTATAACCCATGTATAGTAAGAATTTACCTCAAATAAATTAGTATTTAAGTCCTTAATACATCCTAAGTATGAATATAAACCATTCCTAATCATAAAAGAAGTATATAAATTAATCTTAGTAAGTTTCCATAAAATAGCTATGTTGTTCACAAATTCGAGCAAGTTTAATCGAAAATCCTAGGGTTAAAACACCTACGAAAATACATTGGTTTTGGCTAAAATTTTTCATTCACATATTAAAATAGAATACAAGAAGCTAAGCATGAAAATCAGTACCAAATCATGCCCAAAAAATTTGCTGCCTATATTGTACCAATCTGCCCAATACAGATAAGCAGCAAAGAAAAAATTGTAACTTTAAATCCTTACATCACAAAATTATGAAAATTTTTGGCTTATGACTACACATATAAATAATCATTTTATCTTTTCTGAGCCTCTCCAATTTCATTCAAAATCAAATAGAAATTATAGCCTCAAGTAGAGCATACAACAAAAATGAAAAACTCTGTTTTCTTTCCCCTATTTTTGAAAAGTTCGCCGGGAGAACTCCTAATGTTTTTTGCATATATCTTGCTTAAACAACATCCATTACATGTCCAAAATACAATATCAAAAGGCCTTTCAAAGATCAATTCTTTTACTATATTATCTTGATTTAAAACAAACAACTACTACAATACTACTGACATTCTAGCAAGCAAGTAATTTAATCTTTTACTACTAGAAATTTACTTCATGAAATTAATTTCACTAGAAAACAAACCTTTAAAGTGTATGGAGAGAAGAAACAACAACCCTAAAAGAATATACACCAAGATCTCACACGAATCCACCAAGAAGTCATCTTTAAAATTGATAAAATTCCAAATTTTCAACAATATGTCTAAGAAAAAAGGTTTTTTATTTTGTAAACATCCCTGGAAAGAAGATTTATTTTTGCAAGATCTAAGGAATTATGATTCAATAGCATAAGTTTTTTTCGTCATCTTTTGTTAAGAATTCGCACTAGAATGTTTTAGAACCTAAACTATAATTTTCTTCAAGGTTGTGGCACCATGTAATTAAGGGAAAAATGAGAGCTTTGAGGTTATCCCTCGTAAGGCTTGATTTGAACTGCTTTAGGGAAGGAAGAACATGTCTTTTAACTTTTTTTTCCCACCATAATCTTCAAGATTACAACCTAAGAATGGTGCTCAAAGTGGGTCATTTGTGCAGAATTTTCTTTAAGCAATGAAGATCATTTGCTTAGGAAGAAGGGAAGGGATTTTCAGTGCTTTGAGAAAGGGAGAAGAAGAGATGGCTTGGGAGAGGTTTTAGCTGATCAAAACTAGCTCTAGGTTAGGTTTGATAGGGAGAAATCGTGGGGTTTGAGTAGGAGAAGGGAGAGGTGGCAAAATGGGAGAAAAACTATAAGTTTTCCAAGTTTTCTAGCTTTTTGCCTAAGTTAGGTTTCCCAAGATAATTTAATCAAATTCTATTAGGATTTGGAGCTCTAGCAGTAGACCAAGGGAGGGGTTTATGGTGACAAGAGGGAGGAAAAAAAAGGGAGAAAATATTGCTAAAGTAAGATTTGAAAATTCTCCAAAATCTTTTCCAAAGAAAATAAAATTAAAATACATTTTCTTTATTTCTCCCAAGAGTGGTTGCTACCCTATGTAATAAAAATAATTTCTTTATGTTTAATTAGTAAATAAAATCCATTAGATGAAATAATTAGTTCACAAGAAAAATTATCATGACCAGATGAATCACAAGAGATGATTGGAAAGGTCTAGGGTTCAAACCCTAGAAGAAATGTTATAAATAATTTCTTTCTCTCTTTTTTTTAGAAAATAATTTAAATAAAGGAATATATCAATAAATTAATTGTAACTTACATAACCAAATAAGTATATAGCTCTTCCAAATAACTTCCATGCAAAATTTTATACCCATTTATTCTAAGTAATGATTTCTCTATTATAATTCCAGCATAAAATTTCATTCACATGTCATAAGCAAATAAATGTCAATAATCTCTGTAAATTCTTTTTTATATGCAAGAATTATATTGTATACACTTATGCACATATACTCATGCCTCATGTATGATACACCCCCTATTTATAGGTGGGTTTAGGGTATGGTGTCCTATGTAGGGCTTAGGATGTTTCAAGATTTCTATTCCAAACTCCTCCACTAACGTTGCACTAATCAAATTTTTACAACTTTCTCCATTAACAAGTACACTAGATGGTTTTTGCTTGATGATACACCTTGAAAAGAATATATTTTCCCTTTTTTGTTTGTCTCCTCCTTCATCCTCACAAGCATCCTCAATCTTCCTTTACTATCTACTTCTCCTTCAAACTTACCATTCAAATCTCCACAATAGCTTTGCTCACAAGATGAGATGTTATCTTGTTTATTGATGAACACCATCTTCTTGTTTGGACATTCTTAGAAGGTACATCCATATCACAAACACTTGTTGCACTTGATTGTTCTACTCCTTTGTGGCTCCAACAAGAATTTTCCTTTCTCTCTCTACTGTTCCTTGCTAGATCAGATATCTTCCTAAGATGTTAGAATATATGGCTTCTGCTCTCTATCTCAACTTATTTGTTCTTGCACCACTTCTAGCCTATTCTTCTTTTTTCTTTGGACTCTTTTGCTTCTCAACAAATTCAACACTACTATGCACCATTTCGTCTTGCTCATTCTCAGTCAAAAAAATTGGTTGTAGTAGATCGTCCTCTAGGAAACAGTGAAAGTAGGAACCGAACAAACACAAAATACTGAAATCGAAAATGGGGCCAAAGATTATGATTTTATGCCTTTGCGCTACTGAAAAAAAAAAAAAATTGGTTTGCTTAGGCTATATTGAAATGATCAGCACAACGATTGGTGTTTACTCAGTAGTTTCTAGTTCAAAACCCACAAGACGATGACCCCGCCTGTGTATGAATGTCAAACTCCTGGTTCTCAAAATATCGCCTCTGCCTAATAAGCCAGTGAAAAGAATTTGGATAAAAGAAAGTCTCTTATCTTTTCCCTTTCCTTGATGAACTACTAATGAGTAGTATCAAGAAGAAACTTTTCCTTTGAATTCTACTGGAGAAGACAAGGAAAAACAGAGAGAAATGTTTTTAGCAAGAGAGAGAGAGAGAGAAGAATCTGTATATGAAATCTCATATATCAAGATATCACATACTACACTGATCACAAAGCCTAACAGCAAAAATATCAACGGAGTCAATCTACTTACACGAGTTGGCTATCCTAAGCCAAACTAGGCTTGGGTCGAATTCTTGGATCCCTTAGTCCAATCTATTGAATCAGGCTTAAATTATTTATTTATTCTTGGACTAATAAAAATCCATAAATAAATAATTTAACTATCCCAAATGGACTACAATAATTTCTCAAGCCTTTCTCTAGTTCAAACCCACGCCAATCCTAATTATTCAACTAGGTTGAAGTCCTAAATAATTAATTAATACGCTAAACCAGATTATTAATTTATTCTCTCTTTGAGCCTTTTGTTTTTATTCTTGCCCAATAATAAATCGGACCACCTGAATAAAATGCCCCTAGAAATGGAGAAATATACGGAACACATGGTATGAGTATTTTTTTCATATAAACATTTTTAGCATGACATAAATGAATTTGTTTAAGTATGATAGTGGAAGGATTGTTGTGCTTTGGTGATGATCAAGAAATCACTACTTAAATTAATGATGGATAGAATATTTTTGAATAACACTACTAATTGGGGAAAGAAATAGATATATGAATATATATATATATATATATATATAGCTAACTCTAAACTTGTGTATTTAATTATTGAGTAGCTATTAATTAATAATAAAA
This sequence comes from Voacanga thouarsii, assembly GCA_026120185.1. Lineage (NCBI taxonomy): Eukaryota > Viridiplantae > Streptophyta > Magnoliopsida > Gentianales > Apocynaceae > Voacanga > Voacanga thouarsii. The sequence goes on from JANUWF010001174.1 coordinate 1,613,608, forward strand.
ATATATAATATAAGTAAATATTTATTATTTGCTTATATATAAATACACATATTTTTGAATATTTATATATTTGTATATTAGCAATATATTTATTAAATATTCATTATATGTTTATTTTATTTATTTGTGCATGTATTATTTAGGAAGTAGTTAAATTTTAATCTAGCAAGACTTCTCTCTTATTTGTATTTAGGAGGAAAATTTCTATTTCCACATTTTATGTATTTATTCTAGCTAAGTAATTATTTTAAAGAAGAAACCTAGCCTTTTAGGAGCCTTTTACTGAATAAAACCTAGAGTAAATAGGATTTACCCTTAATTTTGCTCATTTTTCTTCTAATATCCTAAACGTAACATAATTTATCTACAAAAGCCTACTAAATAAGATTTTTGAAGCCCTAAACTCTTCGATAGCCGTCAGACACACTCTCTCTCCATAGCACACAAGATTCTTCCTCCTCTTGCTCTCTTGAATTAATTGTTTCATTGCTTACGGAAAATTTTGCACGTTTACACACCATTGGAGCATCATCCTTGTATTGAAAGCTTGAAGATTCAGGTGGATTCAGAGGGTAGAAAGCATCTTCTTTCTTCCCTAAGAGTGATCAAGCTTGTCGTAGCAAAAGGTAATACCAAAAGCCTTTCTTTTCCTTTTAAACCCTAGTGCCGATGCTTTTGGAAAAAGTTTAGGTTTTATGCTTTAAAAAAATTGTAGCATGTTTTCCCTAATTGAAAATTATAATTATCATCTAAACATGCTTGGATATTGAAAAAGAAACAACCTTTGAAAAGATTTTATGAAAAGAAACACTTTTGCCATTTATTCATGAAATCTGGAAATTTTGTGATAAAATCATGCAAAAAAAACCCTACGATAAAATCCAGTAATTTTTTTAAAAACTAAAGGGACAGAGTACCTTGTTTTTGCTATGTAGTCAAGTTGATGCTGTTATTTCATGGTGATACAGTGCAAAATTGAGAAATGTCAAAACATTGAAAACATACTTTATATGTGTCGGTGTTAGCTATAAAATTTCAAAGTTTTCTGATGAGGGAATTAAAAGTTACGAATTTTTCTTTCAAGCTGGTCTGTGTTAGATAGATTACTACTGTAGTGAAAAATAAATTACTGAATGTAATTAAGGCCTATTTTTGTGCAATGCCACTTGTATTCTATTCTATATGTGTTTGGGTATGTCTTTGTAAAAATTGAGGTCAATTTGAAGTGTTTTCACAGTTATGCTAATAGGAAAAATTGTTACTCAAGTTGAGAATTGTATTCAGCTTAGAAAATTTTAGGGAAACTTGCTATTATTAATTTATATATGTTCCTTATATGGAATAATTGTGTATGTCGATGTTAAGATGTAATAAGGATTTAATGTTATCCATACCAATAGTATTGCTATTTTATTATTACTCTTATCAATTTTATTAATGCTATTATTATTATTATTATTATTATTATTATTATTATTATTATTATTATTATTATTATTATTATTATTATTATTAAAAGTTATCGATATTATCATCACTAGTATTATTAATATTGTCATAATTTTTATTATTACTACTATTTAATACTCATCAAATTACCTACTCATTAATTAATATATCTTCTTAATTATTTATTTTTGTATTGTTACGAACAAACCTATTTAATTATTTATTTCTTTGGTTACTTAATGTTTTTGCACATTAACTAACCTATTTATTTACCTTCATGAGGAACCTTTATTTTAATGAATGAATGAATTATTTATATAGCTATATAGTTACGCAATTGTTTGTTCACTTATATATTTGTGAGCTTATCATTTATTTAGTAATTGTCATAGTATACATTAAATTGTTAGTATGTAATATTTCATGTTTAGCCTGTTATGTTTCAAATGGAGTTGATAGTTGGTCTGTATTATGTGATGACTAGGTGTTAGAAGTTGAGCTAGTTTTGGATACTATGGCACTATAAGGGTTATAAGGAAGTTTGTGACATGATCATTATATTTTCTCTAGACGGGATTAGGACTCACTGATCAGGCCGTTGAAATTTTCTCTAGACGAGACTAGGACCTACTAATCAGGCCATTGAAAGAATCTAATATTTGTGAAATAAACATATCAGGTAAGTTCTTGCATTAAAATTGTTTGTGAAATAATGCAATTGCAAGTTGTTAAATGTTATGTGTTAGAAAAAGAAACATGGTTTGTTGTGATAAAATGTTTAGCATGGCTAGATTTCTTACTTTATTTACACTCACGCACTAATTTCTTAAACAAAAGGATTTTCAAAATGGCTCACTTGGTTTTCCACACTGGATATTTTCTTGTTGGCTACAATTTGATGCTAATAAGATTGTTTGCTGCAAAATTGTTGAGTGCTCAACAAGGGCAGGCTACTAACACTAGTCTAACACTACAAAAAAAGCCTTTATATACGACAGTTTGAATACGACAAGCCATTGCATTTCAGAACTAAGTACGACAATAAACAAGACCATCATAATTAGTGTAGTATTTGCAATAGCCCGTTGTTTATAACTGGTTAAATTCAGAGGTTCGTCTTAAAAAAAACACTACACGATAGATCCCAGAAAACTATTGTTTAAAATATTATACACGACAATTTAATGATTGTCGTACAAAGTGCGACGTACGTGACGGTCGTTTAGATATTTAAGGTAGTTTTGGACCGTCGTAAATATTCAATACATACAATGATACAGTTACAACAGTTCAAAAGAAAAACTTATATGTGATGGTCCAAGAACTGTTGATATGATCTTGGGGTTCTTTTCTCAATTAATTTCATGACTAAATTTAGGGCAAAATGCAAGACCTATCAAAGATCTCAAAATAGTGGTTTTTTTTGTGAAGAAACAAGATACCCAATTCAAATACTAGGACCCTAAGCCAAAATTGAGAACTTAGAACACTAGAAATGAGAATCAAGGCTACTAATTCATACCCAAGAACCCTTAACCCAACTAGGGGTCAAGAACAATTGAAGTAGATAAACTAGCCAACCGAAAATAACCTCTAGTCTAAACCCTTTGCTTAGCAAGAAACTAATATTCTATTTTTATAGGTTAGTTTTATCTATCTTTATGAGTTTATCGACTCAAATCAAAGGTAAGGAATGGAATTCTAAGATTGGTCTTGGCCTTCATAGAAGAACCCTCAAAGAACTCTCTCAAGAGTGTCTTTTGATCTCAATAATAATATCCAAGATATATTTGAAATGTTATAATGCCATATATCTATGCATCTAAAGCTAACTAAGGTGAGATGAAATATTAGCAATTCAAGCCTTTAAAAGGTCCAAAATATCCCCATTGTATAATAAAACTCGTGGGAATTAAAGTGGGAAGGAAATAGAACAACAATGGAAAAACTAAGCAAAAATCGGACATGGCCTGAAATGGGCCAGTGCCTGCCATAAGGCCTTATCTGATGTTGGCTGGAGTCTGGAAGAATTTGGTCACCGGTTCGGCTTGCTAGGCTGATGCCGGTTCGATTCTGTTTTCCATCAGGCGATCCATTTTCTTGTTCGCAACCTTCTCTTGTGTTCCTTTGGCCTTCCATACATTTTGTTGGGCAAATTCCATTTTCTTTGGACCTCCCTTTAGCACCTATCTCTTCATACTTTTTATGTTCCTTGGCTTGTGGGTTGGTTTCACTTGAATTCTCCCTTGTAAGCCTTTATGCCTTGGACCCTTCCAAGGTGCTATGAAGTGTGGCATGTAGCTTCTTCTCCCTTCTTTATCTTTAGCATATTGCTTAGATGGATTTCTATCTGAAAAACCTTAGAGGGGGTAGGGGGTGAATAAGGTTTTTGGCAAAGGAAAATTTTTTGAATTATCTGATATGCAAAACAACAATGATCATCAAGATTCTTGAACCAACTTTATGATAACAAAGAAAGCAATCCAAGAACTCTTTGATATATATATATATATATATATATATGTATGTATGTATGTATGTATGTATTCAGATTCAAACCAGAAATGGAAATGCAATTTAGTAAGAAAAGAGATGAGACACGGTATGTATAGTGGTTCAATCTTCCAAGATCTACGTCTACTACTGTAAGCTCACACTTAAGGATTTTCAAACAGATTTTATTTACTCCACTTAATGAAATCAAACAATACCTCATACAAGAGAGGATCACCATACTAAGTTTTCCAAAACCTCTCAAACAAATAATCACAAAAAGGTTCACCCTAACTGGTTTTTACACTTCAACCTTGTACTACAATAGAGATTGAATATCAATAGAATGCTAAAGAGCTCACTTATTTGAGCAGATGTTCACTAAGATACAAAGCACAAATATTTTTACCTTTGACACCATATGAATTCACTTTGAAGATTTTTGATAAAAGGAGATTTTTGAAAACGTTGAGCAATAGTGTTTCTAAGAAGCATGTTTCAAAAATTGTATGTCTAATCTTGCTTAGAGGCTATTTATAGTGCCAAAAAGTGAAGTGTCAATGGCTATAAAAAAATGGCTATAATTTTCTGTTAAACTTATCTGTATTTTGGACTCAGGTTTTGGACGACGATGCATCCAAAAAGTAAGTCCACAGTGGCACTTTTTCAGGCAGAAACATTTCAACATAGTTTACAGGATTTTGGACGAATCTTTTCGATCCAAACTACTCAATCCAAAATTCTGAGATTTTCAAAACATTGAAATCTTCTTCTTTGTGTGCTTGAAGGTAAAATCAATTGAATCAAAAGGTAAAGAGACATAGGAATTAGTAGAAATACCTTAATAATACTTCCTAGTCTATGTTTCTTCATATAAAGACTTCTTGGTATGCAACTCCATATGCATTGATCTTCTCTTTAATCTTCCATACTTGAATTCAATCACGAAAGAGTTGCCAAATAATCATATCTGAATACTTTAGAAGAATAAAGGTCAAACATGTGCTATCACAATAAATTACACAAGTTTATTCATATTAATGTTTGTCATAAGTCAAAATGTAGGAGAAAGCCCTTTGGGCTAATAATCTCCCCCTTTTTGAGTGAAGACAAACATAAAAAAAATGCTATGTATTGAGTGAACATGTTGATCGAGAGAGATGCAAGTAAATTTTTATTAAAAATGCAATCTCTTATTATAGGTCTTTAAGAGAGCTTATGAGATGGATGATTTCAAAGCATTAGCTTGTAAGCATAACTCAATGAGCCTAAAGCCTTTCCTATCTCCGTATGAATATTCAAAATGATTTGATAAAGAAGAGATAGCAGGCAAGTCATACGATAAGAAGCTCCCCCTTAATATTTGCTTATATGATCATTTCAAAATAAGAGGGAAAAACAGAAATCAACATTTGTTCATCCAAAATGTATGTCCAAAATAGTTGTACAAGTATGTATGAAATATATTTTAGATACGGGTTTTGGATGTCTAAAAGGTATGTTCTCAATTCAGTATAAGTTTAAAGAATTGTTTAGATCAAGAAAAACATGAGTCCAAAACTCCCCCTGACACAATGTGCTTAAATAATGGATTTTTCAATCTTTCAAAGAATGTTCAAACAATCCATTTGACTGAATTTTTGATTTCGTCACAAAATCATAACCATATTTAGTGTTAAAGATACCTTAGTCATAAATTATCCCAATAATCTAAGCAGAAACTTTCAATTATTTGTCAATAATTATATCTAGTAAATCAAATAGTTTCCGGAATAGTATAATATCAAATTATATCATCCTACTATCAATTCATATCAAAAGTCATTCATGCAATCAAATTTCGATATATCAGTCATTCATACAGTCAATAGCCTAATCTTTTCTCCATATATCAGTCATTCGTACAGTTAATCTTTTCTCCCCCTTTGTCATCAATCAAAAAGAAGAATATCATAATGTAATATGCAGAACATAGATAGATAGGAAATAGGCATAATGTAAGGAATATGCCAAAAAATAAACAATTATCCCGAAGTAGCAACAATTATCCCAAAGCATAATCTAAAAATAAAAAAGTAAATTGTTCAAATTTTCAGAAAGTCAATTGTTTGAGAGATATCATCTGAAGATCATTCTGCCTAACAGATCTGCCTAGAAGATGTAAATGGTTTCAACCTTCGAACTAGCACCCTTCTTAGAGTGTTTTCCTGCAATTCTGTTGGATTTTCTTTATACCACAACGTGCTTTTATCGCTTGCCAGACGATTTTGGTTTAGGGGAAGCAGAAGTTGCCACTGTTTTCTTGATTGGAGATAGTTTCGGAATAGGCTCAGGTGTATGTTCTTTCTCTACAACAAGTAGATCAAATTCTTCTTCCAAGATAGGTTCATCCTTTTCTTGAGCTGGTAAGGTTGGGGAAGATACTAGTGCATTAGTTTTGCAGACATTTCAACTGCAGATATTCTGGTTCCAAGACTATGAAGTTTAGAGCTGAGAAATCCAATTTCACAGCTAGAGAGCTAATGGCATCCAGTATACTCTCGGATAAGCCTGCAACATTTTCTTTCCCTTTGGCAGAAGATTCTGCCAGAGGATCATCATCAAATTTTCTTTTTGTTCTTGCACTAGGAATAGACTTTCCTTCATTTTTTATTTTCATCAAAATTTCTCTTTCCTTTCCTGCAGTCTCTCAGTAGTTTCCATTCATTATATACTTTCACATACCCAATCCTTTCAAAAGAATCAAAGCTGTAAACATTTATCTTAGATAGATTACAAGGAACAGAATTTAAATCAACCTAAAAATAACTAAACACTTTGGACAACAAATTTCCATAAGGCAGACTTTAGTTGAAGTGTTCCTACAAAATCAATTTTGTAGCTAAAAACCCGAAGTTTATCTGTCTACCCTCTGCTAGGGCCAACATGATTACCATTTACAGAATGCTTATAGAGGTTTTATGTCCACAACTTGGCACCACCATGGTAGACACCAGATGGTGCAGAATTATTCCAACCCCATTAAGCCACTTCATGCTTCTATTTCCAATGTTTCCAAAGTTCTTCCCACCAGTGAAGAGTTTCTCAAAATATTTCAAAACAAAAATATCATTTCCTTTTTGAAATTTATTCAACTCAAAGCACTGAATCCTAGCATCCCTCACATCACATATCCTATTTAATAGACGATGATCAAACTGAAGTCATGGAAAGCGGGAAAACACAGAGCACGCAGCGGAAGCGAACACAAAAAAACTAAAAAACAAGAATAGTGAATCCAGGGCATGGCCAGTGCCGGCATCGGCAGCCGTAGCCGGCGCCGGTTGTGCCCTGTCCTAATCCTGAGGTTTTACAAATTTTACCTCTTTTCCTCGTTATAAGTGTTGGCTCTACCGGAACGTGTGCAACTAGTGTAGGTGTGCTGGTAGAAGCCTCTGGTGCGATTCCTGCAAGCCTCCTACTCCGCCTTTGCATGTATGTAGATGCCAAACTCTTGGTCTTCCAGTATATGGCCAACCTAACTACCCTTTGGCGAACAACTAATGAGCTACGGAATTTTCTGGAGAGAGAGAAAGAGAGAGACATCTGGCTTTTCCAAAGAGAAGAAGCCGTCTCTTTTGTGTGTCTGATTTTTTTTTTTTTTTTTACCACAACGTTGTTTTCAATCCTCCTATTTAACCTAAATAAAAAACCCTAGCTTAAACTGGACTGGGCCATTAGATTCTTGGTTCAACCTATTGGGCTTAATTAATTATTCTAGTTAGAACCAACTGAATAGCCCAACAAATAATTACTTTTCTAGCTCAAATAAACCAGTCCAATGAAATAAGCCTAAATCAGTTTAGTCCCAGGTTAATCCCTAATTATTCAAATTGGGCTAAAACCCTGAATAATTAATTAGCCCACTAAAATAATTAATTAATTCTCTCTCTCTATAGACCTTTATTTTATCCTAACCCAATAATTAAATTAGGCTACTTAAATAAAATAATTCCATTTAATTTAAGATCAATCTCTTAGCTCGTATTTAATTAAGACTCATGGTCTATACTGGGGATCAAAAGACACACTGCCTTGGCTACTAAAATGATCAAAATACCCTTATTATATAAATAGTTGTATTTTGCGTCTTAAATATTTTCTAATATCACCATAAGAAAATATTGACCCCAAGGACAGTGCTGCGTTAGCAAAGTTTTCGACCAATAGGTGTAATGACTAAAATACCTCTCTATATATCGCCGTACATTTAGAGATGAAAAAGTGTACTAACACCTCTCTAAGTGACATCTACCATCCTTAGACCTCTAGTCCAATGATCCACAACTTCCTGGATTGTTTCCACTTTCCAATGGAGCTATCCTAAAGCAAATATCCATGTCAAGTTTCCCAAGGCCCTGGATATTAGATCATTCAGACAACCACAAGGGGCGATATAGTATAGAAACTATCTTGTACAAGTCTGTCTTAACTAACTAGTCACATATACCTAACATTTAAGTATATTGACCCTACGATAGAGCCTCAACTATAGCATATCAAAGTATATGCTTCCAGTTTCGTCAGACCACTAACTCATACTCATGTCGTAGAGTACTAGTCTACGTTATAGTGATAGTAGTCTAGATTTCTACCATTTAGTACTTTTATAAAACCACTACTACAGGTCCTGTTCTACGTATTCAAAATATGCTTATGTCATGAAGTGAGTGGACTACTCACTGGCTAAAGGTAAGCCATTCCCCATTTAGAATTCACAACATAATAACCTAGATATGATGAGATTCTCATTCTCATCAATCGGTTAAGAACAAAAGTTTATGTGCTAAATAATCCGTGATCAATACCTTACTGTAAAAGACCTCTATTCACATAGACCACTTACTTAAACACAATGGGTCTTTTCCAAATGTAATTGTGCACACATAAAATTGTAAATTCACAAACAATTTCTAAGAATAAATTCTTTTATTAAAACATTCGATTTTTACATCAGAAACCTAGTCTAAAAGGGCATACATCTCAACAATCTCCCACTTGCACTCTAAGACTAAGTAAGTCCGTAGGTGCCCACCCCTATGGCGTCTAAGTGTCTCTTGAAGACTTTCTCAGCCAAAGGCTTGGTGAATGGATCTGCCAGATTCTTCTTGGAGGCAATCTGTTCCACCACGACTTCCCATCTCTGGATGAAATCCCAGATCAGGTAGTACTTCCTCTCGATATATTTCCCCTTCTTGTGGTTCCTGGGTTCTTTTGATTGTGATACTGCTCTAGTGTTGTCGCAATACATCACAATCGGCCTGTCTATGTGTGGCATGACTCCAAGTTCTGAAAGGAACTTCCGGAGCCAGACTGCTTCCTTGGATGCCTCCAAAACTGCCACATACTCAGCTACCATCGTTGAGTCAGCAATGCAAGATTGTTTGATACTCCTCCATGAAATGGCTCCTCCAGACAAGGTGAAGACATATCCACTAGTGGATTTTCTCTCATCCTTATTCGCTTGAAAGTCTGAGTCTGTGTATCCTATAGGAACCAAGTCATCAGCCCTATAAACCAGCATATAATCTCTCATTCCCTTTAGGTATTTAAGTATATGCTTTATAGCTTACCAATGAATCTCCCAAGGGTTTGACTGATATCTGCTAACCAAGCCTATGGCAAAGTAGATATCTGGCCTAGTACACAGCATGCCGTACATGAGACTTCCCATAGCCGAAGCGTAGGGAATCCTACTCATCCTGTCCTTTTCTTCTTGAGACTTAGGACAATCCCTTGAAGAAAATGACAACCCATGTCTGCAAGGAATTAGAGCTCCCTTGCATGAGTCCATGCTATACCAAGCCAGCATCTTGTCAATGTATGCAGCTTAAGATAATCCTATCATTCTCTGCTTCCTATTTCTAAGAAGTCTAATCCCGAGAATGTAGCTAGCTTTTCCCAAGTCCTTCATATTGAATTGACTAGACAGCCAAAGCTTTGTAGATGATAATGACCCTACATCATTTCCAATGAGTAGAATATCAATCACATAGAAGACAAGAAAAACCATATTAATGCCTTCAAGCTTCTTGTACACGCATGGTTCATCCTCATTTTGAACAAAACTATGAGACTTTATAGTCTCATCAAAATAAATGTTCTATGCCTTTGATGCCTACTTAAGTCCATAAAAGGACTTCTTAAGCTTGCAAACCATATGCTCTTAGCCCTTAACAATAGAGCCTTTTGGTTGGGACATATAGATGTCTTCACTAAGATAGCCACTTAAAAATTCCGTCTTAACATTCATTTACCATATCTCATAGTCATAATGATATGCGATGGCAAGAAGGATACGGATTAACTTAAGCATGGCTACCAGGGAAAAGGTTTCCTCATAGTCGATTCCCTCTTTCTATGTATACCCTTTCGCCACAAGCCTAGCTTTGAAAATTTTCACCTTCCCATCTACTCCCCTCTTTTTCTTGTATACTCATTTACAGCCAATGGGTTTATCCCTTTAGGTGAAGCTATAAGATCCCAAACCTAATTGAGATACATAGACTCAATCTCGACTTTCATTGCTTCATGCCATAGATTTGCATTGGCATCAACAATGGCCTCCTCGTATCTAGCGGGGTCTTGTTCCTGATGGTCGGAGTCCAACTCGAAAGCTTCTCCTGTCCATCTTTCCGGAACCCTAGACACTCTCCCACTATGACGAGGCTCCATATGTATAGACTCTTGAGGTTGTGCCTCTTCTTGTTCCACAATCGGGTTAGAAGAAGTTGCTTCCAAAGATAACTTCTCCTCAAGTTCCAACCTAGTTAAACCTTTTGCGGAAGTGCTTTGATCATCCTCTAAGTATCTAGCATTGGTACTTACCAGTACCTTTTGCACCTTAAGATGATAAAAGTAACCACCCTTTATCCTTTTTGGATGCCCAACAAAATAGCATAATTCTGATCTTTGTTCCAACTTGTCTCCCTTGACCTGTACATAAGTTGGACAACCCCATATCCTGAGATAATTTAGACTACATCTCATAGGGAGTCCTAGGTACTGACTTGGAAGGCACCAAGTTCAGAATATATGTCGCTGTTTCCAGGGCATATCCCCAAAAGGATACTAGAAGAGTAGCATGAGACATCATGTTTCGGACTATTTCCATCAATGACCTATTCCTTCTCTCAGCTACTCCGTTCTGTTGGGGCATCCCCGGCGCAGAGAGCTGGGATACTATCCCATGATGTACCATGTAGTCCTTGAATTTACCGAGAAGGTACTCTCCACCATGATCCAATCGTAAGGTCTCAATCAATTTACCTATCTGACGTTCCACTTCAGCCTTAAACTCTTTGAACTTGTCAAAAGAGTCAGACTTGCGTCTCATCAGGTAAACGTAACCAAACCTTGTACAATTATCCATGAAAGTGATGAAGTACTCAAAACCTCCTCTAGCTGGTATAGACAAAGGATCACACACATCAGTGTGAACAAGACTCAATACCTCCTTAGCTCTATCCGTCTTAGGGGCAAATAATCTCTTGGTCATCTTTCCTATTAGGCAGGACTCACACTGAGGCCAATTTTTCAATCTCAATGAGCCCAAGGGCCCATCATGGCTTAACCTCTGAATCCTAGTTGAGTTGATATGACCCAACCTTAGATGCCAAAGAAAAGAGTCATTGACATTGCTAATTCTCTTCCTTGTTAAAGGTTCAGATTGAATGTTATTTAATTGATTGTTAATAGGGTTTAAGAAAAATAAAAATCCATACATGTGCCTAGTACATAAAATTTCTCCATCTCTACTGATAGAAATACCATAATAGAAACATATAGAATATCCTTGATTTATTAGTTTTGCAACTGAAATCAAATTCTGTCTAAATTCTGGTACATATAAAATATCTTTTAAAACCACTATTCTATTATAATAAAAAATAAGATCCAGCTCTTCCACTGCAAGGGCCTAAACTTGTGCTCCATTTCCCACACGTAGTCCATGTTCACCATTCCGGAGTCTTCTAATCTTTCTAAACCCCTGCAAGAAGTTATAGATGTAATCAGTGGCTCCTGAATCAACAGTCCAAGTGGAAGTTGATCCAACAATTAATATAGACTCTAGATATAGAACATTACCTGTGGGTTTTTTCTTGGCTTGAAGATCCGAACACTCCTTTTTCTAGTGTTCCTTCAGTCCACATTTGAAGCACTTGCCCATGGGTTTGTCTTTGGGCTAGGTCTTAGGCTGGCCCATTACGTTCCCCTTCTTCTTCTTGAACTTTCTGAGCTTGGGCCCAGTTCTAGAAGATGAAGCCTTAGCAATCATAGCCTTTGATTGTGGCTTCATAACTTTCTCCGCCATCTGGAATTCCTTCATCAATTCAATCAAACCCATGTTCAACTTGTTCATGTTATAGTTCAACTTGAACTGAGTGAAGGAACCCGATAGAGATTCGAGAACCATGTCCACTTGGCTCTCGGGGTCAATGACAGCCCCTAAGATTTCTGCCTCCTCGAAAGCAGCAATCATCTTGAGCATATGCTCCCTCGGCCATCTTAGTGTTAATGATGGTTCAAAGAGCCTCCTGCCTTGCAGGCCGGCTCTTATCCGCGAACATCGTGGCTAATAATTGGGTAATGTCATACGCAGTGGTCATGTGCTCATGTTTGGATTGAAGCACATTAGACATGGAGGCCAACATGTAGCAACGAGCCATCCCATTGGCCTTCTTCTATGCCTTCTCAGCTTCACACTCCTCAGCAGTAGAACATTCCCCGATTAAAAACTGACATAGCTTATTAGGAAGATTAACAATTTCCTAAAAAATTGAAATTAATAAAAGAAAAAAGATTAAGTTTGTGAAAACAAAACAAATATGTGCACATTATCCTTATTGTCAAAATTGATAATAATCAATTTGGCTCTTATGAAAACTGACATAGCTTATTAGGAAGATTAACAATTTCCTGAGCTAAGTGTGTTAGCTGCCACAAATTAATTTCCCTTCTAGGTAATGATCTAGAAGATAACTCTATCGAGGGGATGGTCGTTTCTTCTCATTTCCTACGGACATACCTTGCACTATGACTTGCAACGAGGGACATTCCTCACACTATGACCTCCAAAAAAGTAAAAATACTTTTACCTTTGACATAATATGAATTCACTTTGAAGCTTTTTGATAAAATGAGATTTTTAAAATCGTTGAGCAATAGTGTTTGTAAGAAGAATGTTTCAAAAATCTTATATCTAATCTTACTTAGAGGCTATTTATAGAGCCAAAAAGTGAAGTGCCAACGGCTATAAAAAACGGCTATAATTTTCTATTAAACTTATCCGTATTTTGGACTCAGGTTTTGGAAGACGATACATCCAGAAGGTAAGTCTAAAATGGTACTTTTTTAGGCAGAAACATTTCAATACAGTGCACAAGATTTTGGACGAATCTTTTAGATCCAAACTACTCAATCCAAAATTCTGAGATTTTCAAAACTTTGAAATCTTCTTCTTTCTGTGCTTCAAGGTAAAATCAATTGAATCAAAAGGTAAAAAGACATAAGAATTAATAGAAATACCTTAATAACACTTCATAGTCTAAGTTTCTTCATATAAGGATTTCTTGGTATACAACTCCATATACTTTGATCTTCTCTTGGATCTTCCATACTTAAATTCAATCACAGAAGAGTTGCCAAACAATCATATCTGAATGCCCTAGAAGAATAAAAGTAAAACATGTCCTATCATAATAAATTACACAAGTTAGTTCATATCAATGTTTGTCATAAGTCAAAACGTAGGAGAAAGCCCTTAGGGTTAACACTATCATTTCCCCATTTTGTGTGTGAATTTGTCTTCGAATGAGCACTTACATAATATTTCAAATAAGAAGTTTTGCTGTGAAAACAAAATGTTAGCCTATGTTCCTCCACATAAAGAGCATTCTTCCCCTCTTCTTCACACTTCTTTTTTGCAGCTTCTCCCTCTTTGTTATCATTTTTCAAGAACAAAAGAGCTATTCTCATTTTATCTCTATCTTTTTTCCTTTTTTCACTCTCCTCCTTTGCTCCCTCTTGTTTTAAGGACCCCTATTGCACTCTTTCTTTTTCTTCGTCATTTTCCCTATCATTCTCTTTCTTTGGAAGGTTTCCTACTACACTCTTCTTTTTCTCGTTGTCCCTCACTTTTCTTTGCACTTCTCTCACCTCACTTGGGGGTAGGGGTAGAAGAGTATATAGCTTGCTTCCCTTAATAACCGAGTAGGAATTTCTCCCTCCATCATGCAACACACTCTTATCAAATTGCTATGGCCTTCCTAAAATTAAGTGGCTAGCTGTATAGGGAATACATCACAAACAATTTCACCTTGATACTTCCCTATTTCAATTGTCAACAACACTTGTTTGTTCACCCTCAACTTCCCACTATCACGGAACCATTGCAATCTATAGGGATTGGGGGTGTTTCGTTACATATAAACCCAATTCTTCTACAAGACTAGCATTGGCAACATTGGTAAAGCTCCACCCATCAATGATAACAACACATGGCTTTTGGTTGATAAGGCAATAGGAGTTGAAAATATTATTTCGTTGTAGGCTCTTCCTCACTTCATCATCACAAACATCTCCTACAACACAAGTTCCTATTTCCTTAATTGCAACACCGACTAAGGAGTAAAAGGATGGCACAACAATTCCTTTGTCACTAGAAGTATCATCACAATTATGCCCCTCATTTCGTTTCTCATCTCCATAATCCTCCTCTCCACTAGTTACCTCTCAATGAGTATTGGTAAACAACAATTTTTTTGTTGGATACTTATATGAGGTATGACCATAGACTAAGCATTTAAAGTATTTGATGTCCCTAGTTCTTGGAGGTCTCTCAATACCTTTCCCCTTGTCCTTGACCCATTCTTCTCTAGGCTTATAGGTCTCTCTTAGTGGTCTTTGATGTTTTGGTTTCTCCTTCCTCTCTTTAGGTTGGTGGTTGAAAATAGGATTGGTGTAGATGGTTTCTTTGGATGGTAACTTTATTTTGACTTGTCCCTCAATTTAAATTCCATATGCACCATCTCCTCCAAAGTCTCATAAAAATGTAATTCAACCACATTTGCTATGTCTCTATTCAACCCACTCAAAAACTTTTCTTTTGTAGCCCTCACATCCTCAACAATGTTAGCCCTCATCAAGGTCACCTCCAACTTCTTATAAAAATCCTCTATACTTTTATTTCCTTGTCTAAGCATATGTAACTTTTGGCAAAGTTCATTATAGTAGTGTAGGGGTACAAATCTCCCTCTCATTAAGTTCCTCAACAATTCCTAAGTAGCAACCAGTTGATCTTCCATTCTTCTTCTTTAGGATGCTACTTAGTCCTACCATACTAAAGCATACTCAAGGAAACTTCAAATGGCCAATTTAACCTTAGTCTGCTCACTATACTTATGGCACTCAAACAAAATCTCTATTCCCCTTTCCCATTCAAAATAAGCCTCCGAGTCACTTTTGCCTTGGAAAGGGTGTACCTTTATTTTGATGTGCCTCAACTCTCTATCTCCCTTAACTTCATCTTGCCTTTTCACTCTAATCCTGTTTCCCTGATTTTGTCCTCCATAATCTTCCTCATGGACTCCTTCATCCGAATCTTCTATTCTTTCAAACATCCTTTCAAGCCCTCTAATAGCGGTTAAAATCACCATTCTTTTCTTAATTATTTAAGAGTGTTCTAAGATACATTTGTTATAATAACTAGGCATATTCCTTCCTAGTTGACATTTTGCTTGTAAAAGGTGTTTTTGGCAAATATGTGCATATTTAAGTTAAAATCGAGCAGAAAATGTACAAAACTAGAATGTAACTGGTGCCAGGCCCAGCCAGTGGACTAGGCACTAGGTCCATTTTGCTCCAGCAACAGAAATTAAGCAAGCTTCAGGGGATTTCTAGAACAGACCTAGTGCTAGGTCTGGCAAGTGCACCTAGTGCCAAGTCCAATCTGTCTGTCAAGAAGTAGCAGTAAGAAATAGATAAAAAAAAAAAATAAGGGAAGAACAGAGTGCACCTAATGACAGGTGGGTTGAAGGTACCCGACGCCAAGTATGCTCTGTAGGCAGAAATTCTATACTCGAATTAGAGCTTATCTTATGATTTTGGTATTTTCCTACTCCTACTCGGCTAAGACTTCCTCAGCCATGAAATTGGCATCCAAGAGGCCTATAAAAGCATAAGAGAACACAAGGGTTTGAGATATACGAGATAGGAAGGTTAATTAAAGGGCAGAAATTTTGATTCTCTCATTAAAAGGGAAGTGCACCTGCATCAAGGAGGATTGTTCAAGAGAGTCTTCAAGGAAGAAGAAATAGACTTGTTTATAAGTGCTTTCCTTTTTCTTTGTCTTCTTTTTCTTTATCAATGATGTATTCAATACTTTTATTGTAATTTAACATTATTTTGGGATTCATGACTTTTCGTTAATTTAATTATTTGATCTATTCTTTGTCATATTTGGTATTTGATTACTTGATTTCATTGGTTATTGATGCGAGTTCTTCTAATTGACTTTAACACAATGATGTTAGGAGTTTTGTTGCATTGATTTTGTATTTGTTAAATAATGATAGATTTGAACGATAATGTTAGGATTTTAGAACTAAGTGATCAAAGGTTAAGTTAATTTCGCCTTGACATAGGGTTATTAGCTAATTTGATATTTTTCATAATTGAGATTCATGCATGTGTTTGGTTAGGATTCGCATAAGCAAAATATCAAATACTTTGCAAGCAATTTTTAAAACTCAAGATATAGCAGAAAATTTAAGCAATTTTAGCACAAAAAATGTACAAAGAACATGAAATTTGCAATCCCCAATGATTATACAATCGACAAGGCTCAAGTTTAACATATAAAACGCAAGAAAACTCAAAGAAAACTTGACCTTTTTGTAGCACAATTTTGAGTTACGGGATTGACCAATTTGGAAGCCTTGTTCAATGTCTTCAAGGTTTAATGAGAATCGAAGCTTCCCCTCTCTGATACCAAACTATTTGATATGATCTTAGGGTTGTTTTCTTAATGAATTTCGTGGCTAAGTTTAGGGCAAAATGCAACACCCATAAGAGAGCTCAAATAGTGGTTTTTGTGAAAATACAAGATACCTAATTTAAATACTAAGACCCTAAGCCAAAATAGAGAACTTAGAACTCTAGAAATGAGAATCAAGTATACTAATTTATACCCTAGAACCCTTAACCCAACTAGGGGTCAAGAACAATTGAAGTAGATGAACTAGGCAACTAAAAATAACATCTACTCTAAACCCTTAGCTTAGCAAGAAACTAAGATTCCATTTTGATAGGTTAGTTTAATCTATACTTATGAGTTTATAGACTCAAATCAAAGGTAAGGAATGAAATCCTAAGATTTGTCTTGGCCTTCATGGAAGAACCTTCAAAGAACTCTCTCAAGAGTGTCATTTGATCTCAATAATAATATTCAAGTTACATTTGAAATATTATAATGCCATATATATAGACATCTAAACCTAACTAAGGTGAGATAAAATCTTAGCTATTCAAGCCTTTAAAAGGTAAAAAATATCCCTATTACATAATAATAGTTGTGAAAATTAGAGTGGGAAGGAAATAGAACAACAATGGAAACATTGAGCAAAAATCAAATATGGCCTAAAATAGGTCGGCGCCGGCCATAAGTCCTCATCCACTGTCGGCTGGAGTCTAGAGGAATTTGGTCAACCAGCCAAGCCAAGCAGGCGCTGGTTCGGCTTCTAGGGCTAGTGCTGCTTTGGTTCTGTTTTCCATCAAGCGGTCCATTTTCTTGTCTGCAACCTTCTCTTGTGGTCCTTTGGCCTTCCATACATTTTGTTCGACAAATGCCACTTTCTTTAGCCCTCTCTTTGGCACCCATCTCTTCATACTTTTAATGTTCCTTACCTTGTTGGTTGGTTTTGCTTGAATTCTCCCTTATAAGCCTCTTTGTCTTGGAGTCTTCCAAGGTGCTATGAAGTGTGGCTTATAGTTCCATCCCATTTCTTTAGCTTTAGCATATTGCTTGGATGGATCCCTATCAACTGTCATATTTTGTTGTACATATATTTATACAAGCATTAGGTTTGGTAATTAATTTGATGTTTTAATTAAAGTTCATAGTAAATTTATTCTGCCTTAACATTCTAATTTATTTCTATTCTTAGCACAAATTGGTATACATAGCTTATTTAACTTATTTGTGAAATCTAGCTATTGGATTTTGAATTTGTGAGCCAGAAGTATAAATATTGATTAGGTTTTTAGTTCTTATAGTTTTAAGAATAAGGTAGTGCAAAAGTTATTTGATAAGCAGTTGAACTACATCTGATTACCTTCATATTTAGTTTTCATGAATTTTTGTTTGTCTTTAATAGATCGAACAGTTAAATCATTAATATGTTTTCAAGAATATATGCTTCATATATAATGTACAATGTAGTTAGCTATGCATACATGCATACTTTATATATATGAATGTATATATTTATAATAATATGTAAAGAATATGAAGACTGTCATATTAGTTTTCTTTGCCTTCTACTTGCCATATAAGGTATATATTTATTTAAATATGTATATATTTGATTTTTTTGTGTTTAATTAATTAACGATAAATAAATATAATATACTATATTTATATAAATATATACGTAAAAAGGATTAACAATATTTAGTCAGAATAAATCCATTAGATTTAGAGAGAGCTTCATATATTTTATAAGTATATACCTAAAAATAATTAATTAATATTTAATTGGAAGAAAATATAATACATCTAGAATGTAAAAAAAAAAACCTTTGCACCTATGCAAACGATTTCGGGAGGGAAAATTGACCCCCCCTCCCCCCCTCCACCGCCCCTCCACCCCCCCCCAAAAAAAAGAATTCAGAGGGAAAATTCAACTTAGGAGGGAAAAAAAGTAATCTATACACTTATGCATTTTGTTCTCACCCGACTGATAGTCTCTCTTCAATACCCATTCCGGCTGTCTCTTTAGCAACTTGAATCTTCACCACATTCATCGACACCCTTCTCATATTTACAACCTGACCTTTCAGCACATGTATGTTTGCCTTTTCCTTTTTTTTTTTAGGAATTGGAGCTAAGGACTAACAATGGTACTACCCGAACTTCGCCTCCAGCACTAGATAGTGAATCTTTTAGTGTGATCAATGTGTATAGATAATGAAACTATTTTGGCTTGTGTATTTTGGGAACCATGATGATATATCTATCGTGACTCTTATATATATATATAATGAAAGAGCGTGTTTCATATATTACTTAAGTTTCGACTTTTACCTGCTTATTTTAAGTTCAATTCGTTTTAAAGACCCCTAGCCAGAGATTTTAGTCAGGGCAACATGCCACCTGTGCCCGGCCCGCTACGACAAGATAAAAATATGGGGTGTTACAATTGGTATCAGAGCATTAACCATAGAGTTTAATTTTTATACATTATCTGTGAAACCCCAGTCAAAACCAACCTTAGAGTAAGGGGGTTGGGATGCATATCATGCTTTATTTCATGATTAAATACATTTTCATATGATTTTATGTGCTTTGGATTTGAGTTTTATTGTTTTGAAGTCTTGTTGGTGAGTATTGTGTGAGAGGGACAAAATGGTAATTTTTGCCCAAGGTGAAAAATAGGGAGATAGCTTCTAGAAGGAATAGGAATTAATTTCCTAGTAAAAATAACAACAAGAGTGGTTGTGGTTTAGTGGTTAGAGCCTTAGAATTAATTCTTGAGGTCTTGGGTTCGAATTCCATCATAGAAGCTTTAGTTTGATTAAAATTTTATTTTTACTTAGGGAGGATTAGTTTCGGCCTTAAGGGCCTAGAGCAAGGTGGTGATAATGACCTAGGAGAGACATGTGAGGAGAATTCTCATTTCATTCCTTTGCTCTACTCGAAATTCTTAAAGGGAATTCATTCTCCCTTGATCTTTAGTTTTTCTTAATTTTCAACTCCTTAGTTTGATCAAGGTGTTCTATCCTTTTTCTTTCCAAAAAATTCAGTAAAGTACTAAGGTCTTTTAGGATCAAAATGTCCTACTAAAAGGCTTCTCATGGTCTGGAAAATTTGGATGAATTGTGGGAAATTCCAAGAGGAAAATCCCTCTAGTAAGCTTGCTGAAATTTCACTCTATAGCTAGTTCACCTTCCTTCTTAGAATGAGCTGAAATTTTCCAGGTTGTGTACCTTCAAAATGTCGAACTTCTTAGCTAACATTCCCTTCCAAATGCTGCCAGAAAAATGGCCTTAAGTTCAGCTTGAACATGAATTATTTCTGTCATTTTCGGACTGCTCAAGAGCTGTGCAAAACCAGTGAAAATCCTGGGCAAGATTGCTACTTTGAGAGTCCAAAATCAAGCTGTTTTCTTCCAGATTTTGTGCAGCACCTTAGCCATGTTTTTCCTCCATGAAGAAGGATGGAAACCAGCCTTGAATACCCCTAAAACCCCCTTTCCAGCTCGCTGCAAATCGGCTGGAAGTGGCAGATGAAATTCTGCCCAGAAAATTCTGTGCAGCGAAATTCTGGGCAGTCAAATGTCCAGCTTTGTTTCATGTTTTTCTTCCAGCCAAAACACCAGCCCTGATCTGTCAAAATTTCCCTTAAACCACCATTAACAGAGCTCCAATGTTTCCCCTGAGCTTCTGGACGAAAGGCAGCAATGGCTGTCCGAAAATCTCTCCAACAAATCCCTGCAGTTTAGCTTGATTGGTTTCCAAAATTTCAGCCATCTTGTTTAGCAACATTCCATAAAATCTTACACCATTGATCAGACATCTTCTTCACCATTGTGCACCTTAGTTTCGGCCATCATAAGCCTCATTGAACCAGCTTTAATTCCTCAGAAAAGCTGCACATTCAGTCGGCCATAGGAGACTTCAAAGCTGTCCAAATAATCAAGATATTCTTAGGATATTTAGTTTCCAAATTCTCTTCCTAAAAATATTCTTCAAGGATTGTAACAACTAACCTTTCCTTTCCCTTCCAAATCAGAGAAACAACTCTCTAAACCCTACATAAATTCGGCAGCCCTAATTCCATAGAAATTCGGCAGCTGCTCCCAACCTCCCTCTCTCGATTTTCTCTAGCCACCAAGAACACACACACTACACCAAGAACACCTACTACCTTCTTTCACCTAATACACTTTCAAACCACTTCAAACCCTCACGAAAATCTCCAAATTTGATCTACTCTTTGCTGTGAATCCATCAACACCATTATTAACATCAAACTCCACAAATCATCTTGCTACTTTGGATCAAAACCAGAAATTTTTGTGAAGGTCAAGAACATCTTCAAGGTAAATTTAATGATCTCTTCTTCTTCTTCTTCTTCTTCTTCTTCTTCTTCTTCTTCTTCTTCTTCTTCTTCTTCTTCTTCTCTCTCTCTCTCTCTCTCTCTCTCTCATGGCCCGAAATTCCCTCTCTTGGCCGAATGGTCTCCTTTTCCATGTCCATGCTTTCGCCACCTCTCTTAGATAAGATTAGCCATCCAGGAGTTGAGATCTACTCTAAACTCCTTCAAGGCATTCATCAACCAAGTAAGTACCTTCAATCTTTCTTTTAAACTCTAGAATTATGTCTCTAGGATGATGTTGTTAAAAGATGAATGGCGATAGGATTGAGTATGTGTTGTTGATGATTGAAGCATGAGTACATGTATGATTGTGAAGGAGATGGGATTTATGCATGGAAGGATTATATTGGTTGGTTGTATGTGGAATTGAGTTTGATGCATGTCATAGGTAGTATGTGTGATGAAGTATGCTAGAGATTATGTCACCTTTGGTGAATATGAGTTATATGCATGACTAGAATATTGAAGCCATGATCATGTTTATGCTAGTAAAGGTTAAATCATGTCTTAATAAATTTAGATCTATGCATATATGCAAGATTTGGATGATTTAATGAATTGAAGGATTGTGTATGTTCTTGATTGAGGATGGCCATAGAAATTTGATCATGATCTAGTTGTCCCTAAAACTAATTTTCACTTTACGCATAAAATACTCAACAAAATAATATTGCTAGTATTTTTGAAAAACCCTGGGAAGGGTAGATTTGGAATTATTATATATATAAAAAGGATATTTTAGTCAAATAAATAATAATTTTGCTAGAAAATAAAATAAAAAATATTATTTAAAATAAAGAGATCGATTAAAGCTTTATGAGAATGATTCATAATTAGTAAAATATTTACTAAATCAAAACCCTTAAGGATTTACTTATTATTTTCCAAGAAAGGCTTATTAAATTTAAACTCAACTAGTTTTAGCTATCAATTATTTTCTAACAACTAAAGTATCATTAAATCACTATTTTACCTAGTATCATCTATGACTCTTGATCAAATAAACTCTAAATCTTTCCTAACAAGGACTAAACTTTCAACCTATTAGAATTTATTTCCCAAACCATTAATTATTTTAAATAACAAATTAAACTTAGCTTTTAAACCTAATTAGTTATTATTTTATCTTAAAGCTTGGGACACTAGGATCATGGTAGAAGTGAATTGAATTGATTTAAAATTGAGGAAGTGGTTTGTGACTTGAAATTGATTAAGATTTGTATTTACCCATGCGGGGTTAGGTCAGCTGTTCGAGACCTTATTGTTGTGAGCAAGAATCAGGTAAAACCTATCGATGTGAAAATGTTTTCCTTATGGCAAGCTAAATGTGGAGTGTATGAACACTCGTTTATCTGAAGGCAATTGAGGGGTGAATTTGTTCTTATTTCCAACACTTAAATTATTTAAAAGTTACTGAGTAGATTTTCCAAACTTAAAACTCTTTCTAAAACGGATTGTTCCCAAAACATTGGAAACCCTCAAATTACTATTTTCATGAAGAGCAATGCTTTGTTCATTTTATCCCAAGTGGGAAACGTCGTCGAGTACTCAATAAGGGTGGACTACTAGGACTAGTCTTTGAAGGGTTAGGGTAAGTCTCTCAGTAGGTGGCCACCTCTGAGGGGTGAGTCCTTCCCGGATAAGATGTCAGTCCAGTGAGTCGTGCCGGTCCGAGCTAGCAGTTCATTTTCAGTCAAGTGACTGTGTTTGCCGGAATGGACACCCGGTTGTTGTTTGGGTATAGAGAATGAGGAGTGTCTTGCCCAGTAGGCCGATCACCTACTTTTGTCAGTCTGCACAAAGTGTCGGCATTCTGACCGGTTATGGGGCCCAACGTGTGGTAACCCATATCCCTTTCTTTCGAGTGGTTGATTTCATTACTTATGTACGACTAGGCCGATCACTCTTACTTTGACTAATGTTTGATGCTTGCCAATGTTTCTCTTGTAAAGGTTTCATACTTTGCATCCACGAACAGGTTTCACTAAACACCCAAAGCACACACAGACTTACTGAGATTTCTGTCTCAGCACCTTTTTATCATGATTTCAGGATGATCCTGCTGTGGAGTTGAGTGGCTAGTAATATCTGCTTTGGAAGAGAATGTGTCTTCTGATTTTATATATTGCTTTGGGGAGACGAGAGTGGATAATTTTATTTATGGTTTTGTTTTGGAATTTCATGGATTTACTCTTGGAGTATATTGGGTTGTAATAAATTTTTAAATTAAGTATTATTTTATTTCAACAATTTTATTTTTGTGATCTAGTTATAAAGACCCCTTGTCCTTTGGACGGGGCGACATCCCCGGACCTGGCGGGCCTAGGCTTTGGGGTGTTACATTATCTATGGGTACAGATACTTTATTTGTGGGTATAAATATACTATCTGTAGGAATAGATGGAAATTTAATTCAACTTTTTTTTTTTTTTTTTTGTAGGAATGGCTAATAATGATGATAAAGGGAAGAAACCAGTCAAGGAACATGATCATAGAGATGAATCATGGGAAGAAGGTGAAAGCTCTCACCCAAAGAAGAAGAAGATCAGGACTTTCCTAGGAACATCGATCTTTGGACCCTGTTATTACCATAGCTCCCTTAGAGGCCCGGGATGGCTAGGAAAGAACCCAGAGCCGACTCAGGACAGCAATATAGGAGATGTGACTAAAGAACCTGAGAAGGTAGAAAGTCCTAAGCAGCCAGCCGAAACCGAAAGAGCTATAATCCCTCTTGATGAATCGGAAGACAAAGCGGTTGAGATAGTTGCCATATCCTCTGATGAGTCAGCAACCGAAGATAATGAAGATAAAGTAGTCGAAATAGTTATGATGTCTTCGGACGAATAAGTCATAGGAGAGGACGTGGATGTGTTAGGCCCGGGATATGATACTCCCGAGTATTATAATGTATCGACCTACTCGGGACCACTTCATTCTAGTGATGATGATAGCGAGTAAGAGGACTACCTAGGAAGTTTTAGTATGAGTAACATCTGATGTACATATTGAGTACATATATTGGTAGGAGATAATAAACAAGTATATGTATAAATGTACTAAAATGCTATAATTTTGTTGTAATATATTAGGGTGTTATGTTTCTATATTATGATAACGTTCTTCTCTAACATACTAATCTAACTCCATCATTGATATTAATTTAACTAGGAAAACTGAGTACCTTTATTATGCCGCCAAAGCGAACCACTCGTCACCATCCAAAGGAATCATTTGCCGACAATATAGCTAAAGGAGTGCTCGATGAATCACTGGAAAACACTATGCTGCAAACTTTCCAAAAAATGACAGAAGTGTTACAACATATGGCCAAGATGACATCTAGAGAAGGACGGCAAACTGAAGTTGAAACGGATCAAGCTTTAGAACGATTCCTAAAATTCCAACCCCCTCCATTTTATGGCCGACCTGAGCAAGAACAAGAAGCAGAATCCTGGATAGAACAAATGAAGAGCATATTCTCTGCTTTAAGTTACTCAAAGCAGCGAAATGTGCAATTTGTTGCGTTCAAACTTCAAGGACCAGCGTGAGACTGGTGGACACGAAAGAAGGAGCAGAAGGAATGGACCTGGGAGGAATTTAGAGCAGAGTTCAAGTAAGAATTCATACAATGTTAGGTTGTAGAAAGGCGAGAAGATGAATTTCAAAATTTCAGACAAGAAGGAAAGATAGTAGGGAGGTACGTTATTGAATTCACACGACTTTTGAAATATTGCCCCCTCCTAGTGCAGAATGAATTAGACAGGACTCGCCATTTTGTGAAAGGTTTGCACCCCAAACTCAAGAGGGTATTGCTTAGTATGGCCCCAAGTAATTATAGTGTTGTAGTAGAAATAGCTTCAAGAGTCGAGGAGGCGGATTTGGAGCAAGCTAAGAAGGGAAATAAAAGGGGATTTCAACCCTTAAACCGAAATAAGAGTCCTGGAGGGAATGAGTGGCCAAATAAAGGGAAATTTCCAAGAAGAGAATGAGGCAGTATGGGGAAGCTATTCATTCGCTGTTACAATTGCGAAGAAGAAAGACATAAAAATTTGAATTGCCCATATCCAAAGAGGACGACGGGATGGATAAATCCAAGAGAGAATTATATAGCGGTAAGACCAGAATTTGCCAAAGGAAACCCAAGCTAGCCCTCTATGCCCAAATCTGGGGTCAGCAAGCCTGCCGTGAAAGCTCGAGTGGTAGCCCTAGATAAAGTAGACACTAATGCATCAGCGGTTGTAGAAGATAAGATTTTTATTTTTGATAAAAAAAGCTCAAATTCTAATAGATCCAGGCTCTACCCATTCTTTTATTGCATGCTCTTTTGCTCAAAAGGTAAGCATTAGAAGTAAGGAAGCTCCCAATGAGATGATAGTTAGTACCCCTCTGGGAAAGAAATTGAGCAGTGATAGAATTTATCTGGGAAGTGAAATAAAAATTGGAGATGTGACCCTAGAAGGAGACCTTATAAGTTTACCCATAGTAGACTATGATGCCACTATAGGAATGGATTGGCTATCTCAACATCACGCGAGGGTTGATTGTAGGAATAAACTGGTGCATTTTAGGGGACCAGGAGGAGGTACTCCAGAATTTTGGGGAGATAAAGCAAAATAAGAGTAAGTTTGATATCCGGAGTGAAAGCAAGGAAGCTGATTCAAAAAGGGTGTACTGGGTATTTTTGAATAAATCTATTAAACTTGAAAAGCTTGAAGATGTACCAGTGGTTCAAGAGTACCTGGATGTTTTTCCAGAGGAACTAAAAGAATTACCCCTAGAGAGAGAATTTGAGTTCAGTATTGATTTAGTGCCAACAGCTGAGCCAGTCTCTAGAACCCCGTACCGGATGGCACCGACAGAATTAAAGGAATTAAAGAAGCAACTGCAGAAATTGTTGGAGCTGGGATTTATTCGACTTAGTACCTCACTTTGGAGAGCCCCAGTACTATTCGTGAAAAAGAAATATAGCAATTTGAGGATGTGCATAGATTATATAGGGCTAAATGCTCAAACAATAAAGAATAAATACCTATTGCCTGTGGTGGATGAGTTGTTTGACCAACTGCAAGGCGCAGGATGTTACTCTAAATTAGACCTAAGACAAGGGTATTATCAAGTAAGGATTAGAGAAGAGGATATTCCTAAGACTGCCTTCAATACGCACTATAGGCATTATGAGTTTGTGGTGATGCCCTTTAGAGTTACTAATGCCCCTGCCACTTTCATGGATATTATGCATCGGATTTTTGAACCCTATTTGGATAACTTTGTTGTTATTTTCATTAATGATATTTTGGTGTATTCTAAAAATCCTCAAGAGCACCAGGAGCATTTACAAAAGGTGCTTGAGAAATTAAGAGAAGCCAAGTTGTATACCAAGTTTAGCAAATGTGAATTTTGGTTGGATAGAGTATCTTTTCTAGGGCATGTGATCTCTAAAGAGGGGATTTCTATAGACCCCGCAAAAATGGAGGCTGTAATAAATTGGAAGCAACCGGAAAACCCTATGGAGGTGAGAAGTTTCTTAGGCTTGGCACGATATTATAGAAGGTTTATTGAGGGGTTCTCGAAACTTACTTTGCCATTAACCCGATTAACCCAGAAGAAGGTGCCCTATGAATGGTCGAAGAGTTGTGAGAAAAGTTTTCAAGAATTCAAGTGAAGATTGAGCACCTTACCTATCCTAGCCTTGCCAACTATGGGTAAGCCCTACTAGGTATATACTGATGCTTCTAAGAAAGGAATGGGCAGAGTATTGATGCAAGATGGGAGAGTAATAGCGTATATATTAAGGAAATTGAAATCCCATGAGAAAAATTACCCCACTCACGATTTAGAATTAGCAGCCATTGTGTTCGCCTTGAAAAAGCGGAAGCATTATCTTTATGGAGCGGAATTTAAGGTTTTTACCGACCACAAAAGCATGAGATAAATCTTCATTCAGAAAGACTTAAATATGAGGCAACGAAGGTCAATGGAGTTCTTAGAAGGATTTCACTGCCCAATCAAGTACCACCTAGGAAAGGCCAATGTAGTAGCAGATGCATTGAGCAGAAAAAGACGTATATATGCACTACGAATGGCGCAAAGTCCGGAGTTGGAAGCAGTAGCACTTGAGGAACGAATCAGGATGAGTAATAGATCAATCCAATCTATATGGTTACAACAATTGAAAGGAGTTCAAGAGCAAGACAGAGAGCTGCAACAGATCAAGGAAAAAAAGCAAGGAACAAAAGAAATGTGATTTCTATGAAGATGAGGCAGGGATCCTTCGATTGAAGGGGTGATATTGTATACCGAGACAGGCCGCCATGAAGCAGGAAATATTGACAGAAGCACATCCGAGTAAATATACCATTCGCTCGAGGGCAGTAAAAATGTATCGACACATGAGGCAGCATTTTTGGTGGATAGGTATGAAGAATGATATTTCTCGGGTTGTTGCTTAATGTCTTACCTATCAAAAGGTGAAAATAGACCACCAAAAATTGGAGGGATTACTGCAACCACTACCAGCACCTAAATGGAAGTGGGATGAAGTTACCATGGACTTCGTAACAAGTTTACCCGTAACCATTGGACAACGAGATACAGTTTGGGTGATTGTAGATTGGTTAACAAAGGCAGCTCACTTTATACCTATAAGTGAACGTGATTCTTTGGAGAAATTGAGTAAGATTTATATGAAGGAAGTAATCAGACTTCACGGAGTACCTTCCAGTATTGTATCTAATTGGGACCCATGGTTTACATCTTGATTTTGGAAAAAGTTGCAACAACTGTATGGGACTACTCTGAAATTTAGCACCACAGCACACCCTCAGACTGACGGGCAGACAGAGCGAATAATCTAAATTTTGGAAGACATGTTGAGAGCATGTTGAGAGCAGTGTAATCAGTGCTAGAACTGTTATTATGTGAACCCGGCAAAAACAAAGTAGCATTGTAGGATATGGGGCATTCTCAGGCGGTATAAGAATTGGGATTTTCATGGGGAAGAATATGTTTTAATACATAAAGATATGGACATTCCTTCTTCGATAGAGATTTTGAATGTAGATGAAATGGTTGGCATGGTCAATGATGCAACTGGATTTAATAAGATAAATATTTCTAGTGAGCCATCAGAAGATGTAAAATAAATTCTTAGGATATTAGAAGAATCCAATGTTGATTTACATCCAAATTGTAAAAAGTTTTCGTCCCTTTCATTCCTCATGCGTTTGTTACACATAAAAGTTCTAAATGGGTGGCCTAATAAATCTTGTGATATGTTTCTTGAGCTATTGAACGAGACATTTCAAGATGTTGATGTGAAAGTACCTAAAAACTATTACGAGGCAACCAAGATTAGTAATATGTTGGGAATGGAACGCATAACTTGGGATGCTTGTCAGAGCAATTGCATATTGTATAATAGGGATAATGTAGCGCTGAGTGAGTGTTATGTGTGTAAGGGTCCTAGGTACTCAAAACCTGGTGGTAAAGTACGGTGCAAAAGGGTTAGGTACTTTCCATTGAAGCCTCGATTAAAGTGGTTGTTTATCTCATCCAAAACAATCTCACTAGCTAGGTGGCATAAGGAAGGACAGGTGAAAGATGGTGTATATAGACACCTAGCTGATTCATGTGATTGGAAAAAGTTTGATGAGTCGAATTCTCAAATTTCTTGTGATTGTAGAAATGTCAGACTTAGTTTAGCAGATGGTTTTAGTACTTTCTCAAATATGCATATTCCTCAAACACTTGGATGTTGTTCTTGTGAATTTCAACTTACCACCATTGCTTTGCATTAAACAACCATTTTTTTATGCTGTTAACACTCATAGATGGTCCTAAATCACCGAGTAACAAAATTAATGTCTATTTGCAGCCACTAATTGAGAAGTTGACCAAATTATAGCACGAGGGCATTATCGTGTTTGATTCCATGACAAAAGAAATGTTTCATTTTCATGTGGCACTCATGTGGACTATAAATGATTTTTCTGTATATGGTAATCTATCTAGGTATAGTGTCCATAATGATAAAGCTTGACCAGTTTGTGGTGTGAATTGTTTAAGCTATCATTTACCTCATAGTGGAAAATTTTACTTTTTGTTCAATCGAAGCTTTTTGTTGCCTACCCACCAATTGCGTAAAGATAAGGTCTTATTCTATGGGGGTGCAGAAATCCATCAACAAGATTTGGTAGGGCACAAATTTGACAGTAGCTTTATGGTTGTCTCACTGAATATAAGAGGGAAGATGTTAAAAAAAAAAAAAAGGACCAGTGCTGATTTTGGGGGGAAAAAAATAGGGATAAATAGATCCAATTGGAAGAATATAAGTATTTTTTGGGAGTTGCCATATTAGGATTCAAATCACGTTAGGCACAATCTTGATGTAATACACATAGAAAAAAATTTCTACGACAATTTTCTATATACAATCCTAGGATACAGCAATAGGACAAAAGATACCCTAAAACCACAACAGGAATTAGAAATTATAAATATTACAAAGTCCTTACATCCTATGTTGAAGCCTTCCAAATCTTGTTACAGCTTTCCCCAACTCCTTATACAATGAGCAAGATTGAGATTGATAGGTTTTTGAAAGTGTTAAAGTAATTAAGAGTTTTGGATGGTTATAGTTCAAATATTACATGCTGAGTGAACTTGAAAAGGAGGAGTATTAGTGGTTTGAAATCCAATGATTGCCATATTTTGCTTCAACAACTTGTGCCTTTGGCAGCACGGATGACATTACTAAAAAATGTTGTCTAAGTTTTGATTGAAATCGCTACATGTTTTAAACTTCTATGTTCAAAGTTTAACACGGAATATGGTCATGATATGCTCTAAAACCGCTTTGCTATATCTTTATCTCTTCTTCGATATCGTGGAGCATCTTCTAATACACTTGGCTGGAGATGCTCGCCTTGCTGGGCTAGTATAGTGTAGATGGATGTGTCCCATTGAAAGGTAGTATTACAATCTATCTTGATACACTATTAGACATTGGTTATTTTATTACTTAAAGAAGCTATTTTAAAAAAAAAAAATTAGATACCTCATGATCTTGAAGAGGTATGTATGTAATTGTGCTCGTCCGGAGGGTTCTATTACAAGTGGGTATTTGATGGAAGAGCGCATGGCATACGTCTTTAGGTACCTGAATGATGTTGAGAGTAAAGAAAATAGCCCTGCAAGGTATAATGATGGTTTGGATATGGGCAAGACAATTGGGAATAGAGCGGATATAGAAGTTGACCATATAACCTTAACTCAAGCACATCAATGGGTGCTTGCAAACTGTGAAGAGTTGAAACCATATCGGGAGTGTGTTTATCTATTGGTTATGCAAAGTTCTTGCATTCCTTTTTAAATAACCTAATTTGTTAAATTTAAGTTATTTTAACAAATGTCGTTGTCCTATGTACCTAGGCTTCATATCTGTGAAATCTCAAGACAAAACCCAATGGCTAGATTGCATGAGAGACAGCGTATTCATTTAGTGATGTTTCACACTTGGTTGCAACAATATATAGGTTAACAAATTCAGCACATGTGTAAATCCGATTACTACAATGTGTATTTTCATTTGGGCATGAACTTAAGCCTCAATAAGTCGTTCATTAATTTCAAGTTATGAAAAACATGGAAACTCATGAAATATCTAGAGAGGTGAAGTGCCTTGCAAGTGGTCCTTACACTCAAGGATTATGTTTTAATGCTTGTAATGTGAATGACTTCCGATTTCGCACCAAACCTCATAAAGGAAATAGGTTAACACAAAACAGTAGAGTGTTTTGTAGGGCTGATACAACCAGCAATTCTAGTGTTAAAGATAAGAATCCCATAGGTTTTCCAATATCGTACTTTGGAGTGCTTACTAATAAAATTAAAATACGCTATAGTAATGCATAACAATTCTTATTGTTTAAGTGTGATTGGGTGGATTTAGAGCATGGAAAGAAGCTGGATGAGTTTAATGTCACATTAGTTAATTTCAACCATCTAATATGTCATGATAATAAAGAGTCTAATGAGCCCTTCATCTTAGCTAACCAAGCTGAGCAAGTGTGGTATTCCCATTCTTCCATTGAAGGTGATTGGCATGTGGCTATGCCTATGACTAGGAGGGATAACTTTGATGTTTATTCCTAGGATAATGAAACAAAGATATTTTTGCCTCAAGAGCTAGATGTTAGGCCTATTTTGCAGGAAATAAATAGCTCATAGGTCAGAAACGGGATTCAAAGAGAGGAGGTTGATCTATGTGGCAATCGAATGCAACCAACCAACTAAAAGCAACTATCTTGCAAGTTAAAGAGTGCAATGCATTCTTTGTTTGTGTAAACTAAGGTGCTTTTGCATGTTATATAATCTAGCTATCATATGTTTTAATATTTTGTGTGTTATTTATGGCTTTATATAGTTTTTCATTGTCATATGGATTGATAACTTGTATGCTATAGTTTAACATAAGGCATTCATTCATTCTCTTCTTCCAAGATTCCCGTGGGTTCAAATAAGCAATTTTCATTGTAAGTGTTACACTGAAGGCAGCAAAAAATTTTAGAGTGTCGAGATGCCAATAAAAGGAACAATGGGAAAGAAGTGTCTGAAAGGGAAGAAAATAAGAGTCCAAATTGGAAGATCACAGGATATGGGAGGATGACCCCCAGCTCCAACAATGACACATGGTGGTTAAATTTTGGCCTGTATGAGCACCATTTTGAGTAAGTACTTCTGCTATTTGGAACCACTCTGGTGTGAAATAACCTTTCTGAGAGTCATGCTTAAAATATGAAGAAAAAAAAAAATGATGTTGTGTGATATAACTTCTTGACAACTATGATGATTCTTAGTGAAATTTCTTTCTCAAGTATCTAAGTTACCTTAAACTTCCACAGTTTGGTCTATTTTTTTTAATTAATTTTTACTTTAACCACTGATTGTAGGAAAATCTGGAAATCTATTCCAGAGGAGAATCAGAGATCATTTATAGCTTTTGACGCCATTTGGTTTAGCACCTATGAAAGGGGACCTAAAAAGGTTGTGCTTCACTGGATTAAGAAGAAGGATATCTTTAACAAAAGATATGTCCTAGTACCAATTATATTATGGTAAGAACTAAGATTTAAAGCTTGATAACAAAGTGCTACGGTATGAGACTATAAAAATTCATCCTACTATTTGTGAAAAATTGCAGTAGAATGTTATGTATGATGTTTACCCCTTCTATCTAGAGTGTGACCTCCTGATCCTATGTGGATTCGACGAGGATGCATAATATACGGATAAGTGTATGTTTCTACTAGACTCTTTGCAATCATCAAATCAATCCGAACATGTAGGAGTTGTGAGAAAGTAAGTGGTTTGCTCTGCTACAAATTGTTCAACTAAAGTCCTTCTTCGCTTACGTAGTTTCCTGTGTATGATTGAAATGTTTGAACTAGACATGTTCGTGGATGACATACATGAAACAAATGGGAGGTTAAGCTATATTAGAGCCATGCCCTTCCTAATTCCTAAAATAAGCTGCATTTTTTATTTGGTGAAAACTTCTTTTGCTGCCAATTACTTGAGCATCTAATTAGTATTTCTAATATGATCTAATGTCCTGCCAACCTATCCACAGGTACCGTTACAAGAGGGAGGTGACAAATGTCGATATTATACCCTCTATTTTGCCAAACTGTTTATGCTTACTGCTTCTAAAAGGTTTAGCATTTCCTTTGGTTACCCATACTTTGTAAGTATAGCTTATGCTCCAAAAACCTTTTAACTCTACATGTTAAATCCATCCCTTATTGTTTGAATTTGGTTACAGACATATTATTCTTACCATGTTTTGTTGCCTTGCAGATGCGTGCAGATTAGTTCTCAGTGAATGATCTTCATACATTCTGCCACCTATTACTCAATCCAGATAACAACAATAATGTAAATCAAGGATAGCCTGATGATGCAGAACTGAAGCCTAGAGACATGGCGTTGAAATCTAACGACCAGTCGCTAGCAGAACACCCAATAAAACCAAGGGACATTGAGTGCATTCGGAAAAAGTTGCATAACATAGATTAAGACACTCAAGAGGTAAACAACACATTTATTTGATAAGCTACCAAAATGTTCTCAGAAATTAGATCCAACATATTAAGGAAAATGAACTATTTATGGACAAGTAACATTCATTGACTTATGCTTACTCTACAATGGGTATTTCCATTATAGCTCACTATAAGTTCCCAACAAAAGTTAAAGGCAAGGTCTGATACCAAGCTACCCACAGCAACATCAGTAACTACTCATTCACAGTCAGCCCATAGAGGACCTCAGGCATTTGATGGCAACAAGATAAGGACAAGAACAATGATGGATGTCATTAAAGATAAGACAGCAGCAAAAAAAGAGAACTATATAGCTACTGTGAAGAATCTAAATATAATTATGAAAGAGCCAGCAACTACTGGACTTTTGTAGTCCCAACAATTCAGCTAGAAAATTCTGGACCAATGCCAAGCTCAAGTTTGAATTGGACATTTCCTAACAATTCTTCTTACTCTAAGCAACATTTTTTTTTTTTTCATTTGCAACTAATTAATGTGTTCTTTCACTGTCATCTCCATAGCCCAAGTAAGTTCCTCTACTGCATAAAGAGGTTAGGGACATGCTAAGCTTCCTGCAAAATAGGGAACTATATAGAAATTACAACTCACAATGATAACAGAGGGGAAAATCGTTGGGGTAGAATATAATGACTTTGCAATAGCTTGTAGCATGCTAGAAAAAATAGGTACCAAGCTACCCATTAGGCATGCATCTTGGCATGATGTCCCATAATAAATCAAGGACAACTTGTGGCAGGAGGTTCTGGTATGGAACTTTCAAATTAAGAGAATGATTAATTTCCTGTTGTCTCTTCTAACTTTAAATGCCTTTGCTAATGTGCAGGTTAATACAACTCTGCCTAACTCTACTGTAG
Organism: Voacanga thouarsii; assembly: GCA_026120185.1. Lineage (NCBI taxonomy): Eukaryota > Viridiplantae > Streptophyta > Magnoliopsida > Gentianales > Apocynaceae > Voacanga > Voacanga thouarsii. The sequence continues at coordinate 1,647,942 of JANUWF010001174.1, forward strand.
CAATGAAGGTGGTTATAGGCATGATAAATTCAATTTGGAAGGATCATAAATGTAGATTGAAAAGTGATTGGTTCACCCCTGCGAAATGTAAAGAATCAGAAGTACCCTTTTGTGGGGATAATTTGGTTGATCTAGATTAGTAGAAGGAACTTTGTGCATATTAGAGATTGGAAACTGTCTGGGTAATGTACTTGCTGTTAGGTATCTAACGCATATCATATACAGCGCAGTGGAAGAACGAGATACTATCCCAGGATCTGCAAATGTGTGGAAAACAAGACATATATATAGAAAACAAAGAAACAAAGATAACATCTTTTACTTTTCTTTGTTTGTATGGAAAACAAAACTTTCCTTCTTCAAGTATGATAATTGTGGCACGATCCAGCAATCCTCTTGAAGAATCACCATGAGAATTGAATATCCAACCACTATAATCACAGTGTGTGATTATCTCTAACAGAAATCCACACGGAGGATTACACTCAAGTACCAAGATTTTTTGTGCTAGCAGAAAACAACAATGGTAGTTGGGGTTTTTCTTGTTAAACAAAAACCAGAGAAAGAAGGAGAAGAAGAAGGGTTGTGTTCTCCTTGAAGAAGCTCACGAAAGAGAGAGTGAAGAGAACAAAAGATCAAATCTTTATCCTCTTGTGTGCCCTTTGGTTTTATGTTGTTTTGGAGTTGTTTCAAGTGACCTTTAGTTTTCATGATTTGTTTCATGTGCGCCTCTTATGTCACCCGAAAAACTTCAATAATAAAACTATCTAAGAATTCCAAACAAACAATTGCAATTCTCCAATTGAAATTGGAACCCATCAAGTTCTCAGAATTACAAATTGGTCCATAAATTATAACTAATTATAATTTGGCTACATCAACTTCTCTTTCTCGCAATAAACCCCACTATGTTATCAAATAACATATTGAGTATATTTTCCTATTTTGTGTGTGACCTATTAGGTTTCCCGATCAATTGATAGAAAACATGAATTAATCCAAACGTCTTTGAGATTAATAATCCTTAATTAATTAGAATTAATCCTATTAATTCTAATCAGGATTGGTTTATTAATTCATCAATTAATAAACCCATATTCCTAGATCATGAGCGGTATTTAGCAACGCATCATGACCACCCAAGAATCCAGGAAGTCAAGTGGCTTGACATGAACCCTTCAATAACAAACTACAGTGTAATTAACTCATTTCACCATACAATATCTCATCCGGTCTAGAGTACGGAATTAGTGCTAACTCCCTCTTGAATATATAGTAATTCTGGCCTAAATACAATTATACTTGTACCAGGAACCCACTACTCTAGATGTGCATCAATTGGAACTGTTTTCAATACACATACGCCTTGGTGAAGGACTTCTCGAGTAGTAATTCCTACAAGTAGCCAAGAGATATTCGCCCCTACTATTAGGAGTGGTGAATCATTTATTGATCATCTCAACTACTTTCGTTTACCTCACAATGTACCCAATATCCATCTCATTGGCTACCCTCAATCAAGCTCCGGAGATTAGAATCAAAGTACAAGGTTCAACAAATAAAGAACCTTGGAAATCTCAAGTCTAAGGATACTTGCACGTTTGCTATGTTGAGATTATATCACTGGTACGAAATAGTTATTCATGTGATTATCTCATAGCTAGGTCATCTAATTAACTTATTCCACTAACAAGCATCCATGTGTTAACTTTGAGTATCCCAATACCCACAGATATGAGAACCACCGCTGATGAAGATCAGGAAGTCTGAACAGATGCTAGTCTTAATGCATTAATGATGCCCTGTCTCATTAATACTATGGCTAGGGACTATTTAAGTACTAAAACTATACAGTGTAGTAGGAATCTCATATCATGATCTCTATCATTAATTCCTTAACACAGTGTTGTATCAAGGACTTTATCTAACAGTTTTATTACACAAAAGCAATCAAAAGAAACTGTAAGATAAATAATTCCTTTTATAAAATAAAATGTGTCATTTACAACATACAAATAATTGCCTCTAGGGCAGAACACTAACACTTGCAGCAAATTTTATCTTTATATTTAGTTATAAATTCTACCTCTATCTTTAGCAATATGTAAGATAATTTTTTTAACATAATTTTGTTTTCGAATTATGTATAATGAAGCTCAACAGAATTCAGCAAATAGGGTGTGCTAACAATTCCTCACTATCATAGGAAGGACACCATTTTTGAGAATACGAGAGCAGGTCAAGTTACATTGATGTGACACAAACTTTCCAATCGATTTCTTCATAATTGTTAAGCTTTTAGATAACTTGGTTTCATACTTTTGCAGGCATTATTCGAAGGCAGGTCCATATCTCAGTATAATGTTTTCATGGAGACAAAGAAGAGGAAAGGCAAATGTGTAGATGAAGTTACATCTAAAATGATTATAAGTTACAAATATGTAGAGGAAGAGGATGTCTATTTTACTTCTACTTTCTCTTGATATTACCCTTTGTGTCCCAGGATAATCTAAATTTTGGTTTTAAAATGCAAATGATCTCCATTAAACTTTAGCATTGTGTTTGCATGTTGGATTACCTTTTACATAATGTTTTGGCATAAACTCTTGTGTGTTGGATTACTTCCAAATCTCTAAAAAGGTTTTGGTCAGTGGGACAATAATTGATTCTTTCTTGAACAGTTGCAAACTTGTGGAGTTTTTTTCTTTTGAGACAATTTCTTTGTGTTCATAGAAGGTGATAATATGCTTCTGCGTAGACTTCAATGGAACAACATGCTTACACTCTAGGTAGTTTTTTTGCAAGCCTTAGAACTATGGCACATAATTATTAATGATAATTTGCATTTTTATTTTAGGGTCAAATGGAGAATGAGTTGGCATTATTACTAGAAGAAGACAAAAATTTGAAAGTAAAATAAAAGATATTCACCAAGACAATAGGGTACGATAAAAGAGGATGCATGAGATGTATGGGAAAAGGCCCAACATGGACATCCACAGGGATCATGCAGCATTAAATATTGCTACTCAGGTATAACAAGTTCGGGATGAGATGGAAGAACGGATAGAAGAGTGCATATAATAAGAACGAGATGAGTTGTATGTAAAGTTTCAATAGGAAAATGTCAAAATTCCAGGTATTTTCTAGCAACAACTAGATGCATTTTTGTCGAAACTCGATTGAAGTGATGCTAAATGCTTTGCTATTTCTCACATTCCATCCTCAATTGGTTCAAACACTTCCCTTGGCATCGGGTCATGAAGAATTATTCCCGTTGGAGATTTGTGGAATTTAGAGGCTCCTGATCATGCTACTCCATCCCCATCCATGGTAAATGCCTTTGGCTGCAACTATGTCTATAATGTGTTTCAATTGGGATATAGGTTTAGTAATGCTAGAAAGTTTCAAGCTGGAAATGGTGATGTCCTATATGGCAGAGTGATTGAAATTTCTAGTTTTTGTATGGTTGGAAAACAGAAATGGGATTACTTGTATATCCATTATAGTTGATGCCTAAGAATTTGAGAATTAGTCCCAACTATTCTTGTGGAAAATTGTTAGTGCATTAAGGTGATTTGGATATTGTCTAAGTATATTAGAAAATTTTAGGTGAGGTGAATATGTGTTGTCCTATACATGCTACAGGAGGTTTGGAATATGTGTTGTCTTATGCATGCTACCGGTTTGGAATATGTAGCAAATATTTGATATGCTACAAGTTGGAATGTGGAATATGGTACAAGTCTTATATTTGATAAGTATTTGATAGTTCTAATTTTTGTATAGTTTAAAATATAACTATGATTGTGTAGTTATCCATTACACATTGTTGCCTTTAAATTTCAAAGTGAGTACAAGCTATTCGTGTGGAAAATTATTAGTGAAATAATGTAAAATCTTTATCTTGTACTTATTAATACATTGAATTCAAGATGCTACAGAGCAATTATAAAATGAATGAAGGACATGGTTTCTTGTGAATCATTAGGTTTATTTTGTAGCAATTTGAATTTGAAAATAGAGAAAAAAATTGCTAGTGCATTTCTATTTTTATCTCCACAATTGAGTGCCTACCCTTAATTGATTGTAGTGCAGAATATTTACTTGGTTTTTATCCTTCTTATTTGGGAAGGCACACAAAAATTAAAGCTATTTCTAAGGGGCTGTTAGGCATCAAGGAAGTTTGTGATTTAGTTTTACGAAAGGACACTTTGGTTATAAAATTTTTAGTATGGACTATTATATTTTATGATGAAGGATACTTATGTTTTATATAAAATTTGTACATATTAATGACTATGCAATGGGATATGGTACATTTAGTAGAATATTATTTATAGATATCAATATTTGTAGCTTTTTATATAAAAATTTTACATCACTAATATATTAATTTTTAATTCAAAAAATATATTTATATACGACACTTACCTTATGTCATTGAAAAACAAAAAATACGATGCTCATTTAACCATTACAAAAAATATTAAATACGACATTTATTTTTGTCACGCTCGAATATAAGACGGTAAAGAAACGACAAACTGAGAACAAGAAATCATTTACGGTGCACAAGAAATCATTTTACAAAATTAAATTTATATACGACATATCAAGGTTGTCGTATATATTGGCCAAACTAAAGCATCTTGTATAAATTATAAATGACACTCGAATGACTGTTATTTTTATTAGGCCTGTATAATAGTAAATACGGTAGCCCACAACCCGCAGTATAAGAATCTACATATATAAACGACAGTCACCGAACCATCATCAATAGTTATATTTTAAACGATGGCTTTAAAATCGTCGTTTATTCTGTCTCATTTCAATGGACGATATACAACGATTTTTTGTCATTTTTTGGTAGTACAAAGAAATCCGTCGTTTAAACCATCGTAAATACTATATACGACGGTCAACCATCGTATAATATAAATGACGCCAATATTTACGACGGATCAAAAATAATTGTAGGACCGTTGTTTATGATATATACGACAACTCGTTCACTAGTGGTGGTAGTTTTCAGGCCACTGCAAATAGCCTAATTTTTGTAGTGTAAGAAGGAGTGAGCTAGTCTTCTAGTAGGTGGCCACCTCCAAAAGATAAACTCATTTCTGATTAGGCGATAGCGTTAGGGAGTCAGGCCAGCCCGAACTAGCGACTTCCTGGTGGGACTTTATTTCTCCGGAATGGACAACTGATAAGTTAGAGGGATCTGGAAGAAGGAGGAGTATCACTTGTTGGAATGTATGCCCTCTTAGACTAGGTCTCTGATGTAATTTTGACTTGTATTAATAAAAGTGTTTTTTCTCAAAATTTTTCTATGAAATCTTCTTTATATTTGTGCATGATTTTATTAGAAAATACCCATTGTGTTTAAGAAAATAGTTCATGTGAATGGAGGTCTTTCACAGTAAGGTATAGACCATAGGATACTTTACACATAAACTATTGTTCTTAACCGGATGATGAGAATGGGAATCTCATCATGGAAAGGTATTGTGTTATAAATTATAAATAGGGAATGGCTTGCCTTTAGCCAATGAGTATTCTTCTCATTTCATAAACACAAGCATATTTCGAATACGCAGAGTAGGATCTGTAGTAGTGGTTTCTAAAAGTACTATATGATAAAAACCTAGACTACTACTTCCATAGCGTGGACTTGTACTCTACAGCTTGAGTATAAGTTGGTGGTCTGACGAAACTGGAAGCGTATGTTTTAATATACTATATAGTGAGGTTCTTAAGATGAACCAATATACTTGTATGTTGGGTATATATGACTAGTTAGTCAAGACAAACTTGTACAAAATAATGTCTACACTATATCGCCCCTTGTGGTTGTTTGAATGATCTAATTATCCAAGGCCTTAGGGAACATGACTTGGATATTGGCTTTAGGGTAGCTCTCTTGGAAAGCGAAAATATTACAAGAAGTCATGGATTATTGAACTAGAAGCCTAAGGATGGTAGATGTCTTTTAGAGAAGTGTTAGTATACTTTTTCCCCTCTAAATGCACGGCGATATGTAGATGGGTAGTTTAGTCATTTCACTTATAGGTGGAAAACATAGCTAACGTAGCATTGTCGTTGGGGTCAATATTTTCTTATGGTGATATTAGAAAATATTTAAATTGAAAAATACAGCTATTTAAATAGCAATGGCATTTTGGTTATTTTAGTAGCCAAGGCGATGTGTCTTTTTAGTTCACGAAATAGCATGTATGTCCTAATTATTTTAGGTCGAGGAAATGGTCACAACAAAAAGAAATTTTATTTTATTCAGGAAATCTAATTTATTTTTGGACTAGAATAAAATAATAGAACAAGAGAAATTAAATTTATTATCTATTTTAATTGGTTAATTAATTATTGAGGGCCTAAACCCAGATTGAATAATTAGAAAAGTTAACCTGGCCTTAAACTAGTTAATGAAAGGCTTAACTAATTATTTTATTTCATTTGGGCTCATTAAGTATTTATTGAGTTATTTTAATAGACCCAGGAAATTAATAATTAATGGTTATTATTTTTGAGCTCATTGGGTCCAAGGAAAATAATAAATTATTTTGGCCTAATAGCCTGGACTAAAGGGTTTTTTCTTATTCACAGAATAGAAGAGTTAAGGCTAAGCTAAACCTCTTCTGTTGATAGCCTCTGGATGTTTGAAATTTCAAAACCACCGGGATTGGGTTATCTGGTGGTGAATAGTCATGGCATTCTGTTGAAAAATATAGACACACGATATAAAAAAAATAGAGACTTTTCTTTATTCTCTCTCATTTCTTTTCTTCATCTTTCTTCATCTTGATTTTGCTAATTAATAGCAAAGGATAAAAAAAAGGACCATTCCTCGCCTAGGTTGTTTCACCAACACATATTGGGTGAAGGAATATTCTAAGAAGCGAAAAGTTTCACGTTCATACCAAGGAGAAGTCAAAGGATCACTAGTTTTTTGCCAAAATCAGAGCCTTGACAAGTAGCCACACCAGTTGTCAGTACCTTTTCTTCTCAGCTAAATAGATAAAGGACACGAAAAGGTATTATTATTTTTTTCTTTCCGATGTGTTGTGTCTGGTGCATTTTTTGGTTTTACAGTGTTGCATGCATGGCTTCCTCTATTTCATTATCTTCAAGTGGTATTAGAGCATAATGCTTTGAATGGCTTAGGATTGATGCATGCTAGTTTATAAAATTAGCAAGACTAATTTGATGAATATATTGAGATCCTTTACTGTTTTGGTATGGGTAGTTGCATTGTAAATCTCACGGTTGAGGTATAGGAACTCTGTATAAATTTATTTACTAATTTGTTTAGCTTTCGTTTAAACCCGATTTGAAAGGGCATAGGTCGATGTCATGGTTTTTGTTGAAAAAATGTAAGAAACTACCTTGGATAATCGCAAAGCGTTGCAGAGAAGCCCAGAAAAAATCGCAGAAGAAATTAGCAAAAAAAAAAAAAAAAAAAGGATTGCGGAGAAGATGAGCTGAGTTGCCAAGCCCAGTCGGAGGTCGTGCTTGGAGCCGAGGCTGTGCCCAGACCAGCAGTGGCTTGAAGCCGTAGTCGGGCCCAACGCGCCTTATCTTAGCTGTGCACGATGAAGGATGCTCACAGCATCCTAGCTAGGATGCAATGGATGCTTCTTGGGTAAGCAAGTGCCGCGACCCGCCTGCGGACCAAGACCTGTTCCCATAGGCCATGATCCTATGTGGTAGGTGCATTGGACCATTTTTTTTTTTTTTTTTTTTGGTCTCATACTAGGCGAAGTTATTTTTATTGCAATAATTAATATTCATTGAATATTTTTACATGAAAAATAATAGTAAAGGATTTTTATGATTAAAAAAATAATTAATTAATTTAATTAATGTGTTTAATTCTTTTATTTGGGCACTTAGAATTAAAAATAGAAAAGCATGAAGATGTTTACAGTTTTCTAGTATGCTATTTATTTTAAGTCTAGTGTGCACGTTTTCTCAAAGACCAAAGTCTTTGGGAAATTTTATTTGACAAAGAAAATTGTTTTCTTTAATTAAATAGTTATTTTAGCCTAAACAAAAATTAATCTTTCGTTATTTTCTTGAAGGTTGTTTATCCTTGACGTAGAAAATATTTTGGATTTAGAAATTTTTGTAAGTTAAAATGGAAAGGCATTTTAATTCACTTTAGGAAAGGAAAATATATTTTTGTCAAATAAAACCTTGATATCAAAATCTCTAGGAATTTTTAAATGGAAAATTTTTGAAATCATTATGTTTTTAATTTAAATAAAATTAATCCATGGGGAAAATTTTTCTCAAAAGGTATAAACCTGGACATAAAAATTTTTATGGATTTAGACATTTTATTTTATGTTAAAAGAGAACTTAATGGAAAATTTTCAAATGATATTTTTCTAAGAAAACACTTATTTGAAAAAACTAAGTAGCAGAGGGGATCTAATAGCCCCACGGCTTCCATCACGATCCTCATTAGAGATCGTGGATCTTCTCGTGTCATGCTGGCAGTGAATCCGTATAGGATGGAGATATCACAAGGATCTAGAACTAAAGGAATGATGTAATTAATAACCCGAGACACGTACTTTGATCGGCCAGCCCACGTTGGAGGTTATAGTGTGAGGTATGTCCATAGGAAATAAAAATAAACAGCCATCTCTTCAATGGAATTATCTTCTAGATCATTACCTAGAAAGGAAATTAATATGTGATGATTAACATATTTAGCTTAAGAAACTGTTAATCATTCCAAGAAACTATGTCACTTTTCTTAAGAGCCAAATTAATCATGTTAAAGGTAATAGTAATGTGGTTAGCTATTATCAAGTTTAATATGAGGATAAAATGCACAAAATCATTTTTGTTTTACAATACTAAGAATATTTTTTATTTTTAAAATTTTCAGAAATGGTTGATGGAGGTTCTTTTAGTCCCTTAGCTGTTATTCTCCATGAGAATAAGCTAATAGGTCCAAACTATGTGGACTGAAAAAGGAATCTGGATATAATACTCACAGTTGAGCTGTATAAGTATGTCCTATATGAGACCTGCCTAGTAATCGGGAAATGTTCCACGACTAAGGAGCATAAGGCTAAAAAGTCATGGAAGAAGGCTAATGAGATGGCCCGTTACTATCCGCTAGCTTCTATGCCAAATGTGCTTCAATCCAAACACGAGCATATGGCCACTGCATATGACATAAGCACATCACTAGCCACAATGTTCGTGGATAAGAGCTGGCCTGTAAGGCAGCAGGCTCTTCTTACAATTGTAAACAAACACCAAGATGGCTGAGGGAGTATTAGTCAGAGAGCAAATGCTCAAGATGATTGCTGATTTCGAGGAAGCAGAAGTCTTGGGGTGATGCGTATGGATTTGGGTATAAAAATCATATAAAGACTAAGCACATTCCTAATCAAGTTTACATTAAAACGTTAAACCCAAATTACACATGTGAGCAAGTCTACTCATCATTAATATAGCATAGGGTTCAAACGAGTGTTGATCCTCAAGGAACAAGTATACATTAGTCACATTTTTTTTTTCATTGTTTAACCGACTCAACAACGTGAAAAAATGAAATAAAAAGGAAAAAAAATAAAATAAAAATATATACATGTTAAGGATGGAGAATTATGTAACTCAAGCCATTGTTTAGACAAACATGATCCTAAAGTATCCAACCATTATCACAACCAATTATTATCTTGGCATCATAAAGGATTAAAGTAGATTTAATTCGATCGTCAATTCATAAAATCACTATCCTCTAGATAAATTAGCATCAGTTGGTCTGTCTCAACTAATTCACCCAAAGGACGCATTAAACACAATCCTTAATTAAATTTCCTTGGTCTGGCAAATTTAAAGCATGAAATTAATCAATAAGTCCTTGGTCTAGCAAACATTAATTAACTTTTAACTACTTAATTCTCAGCAATTAACCTCTTTGGTCTAGCAAGTTAACAACCAATAAATATGAAATTAATCAATTGTAACCACGATCAACCTCTTTGGTCTAGCAAGCTAATGAAAAGAAGCAATCAATTAATTTCATAATATGACCAAGTAATTAAATACCAGGAAGAACAATCAATTAATCAAAAGATCAAATTACTCTAAAAATCGTGAACACCTAAAACAATGTCGAATTACAATAAAACAATTAATACATCATTGTTTAAGAAAAAGAAAACAAAGTAAAAGAAAGCACTCATAGACAAGCCTCATTTTTCTTCATTTGAAGACTTTCTTGCACAATCCTCCTTGAATTGAAGAATTCCTCCTTTGATTTGGGTGATTTTCTATGGTGATCAATGAATTCTCTTCTTTTTCCTTGTGTTTTTCATCTATTTATAGGCTTCGAAAGTGCCTAAACTCGTTGGTATAATACTCTTGGCCGAGTAGAAGTTGGAAAGTACAAAAACTCCACAGATTACCAAAAACTGCGTAGGAAAATTGAAGTACTGCCTTAACTTTAGGGCACAGCCAGCGCCGCCTAGGCTACTGGAGCCGGCACTGGTTATGTTCTGTTTCTCCAATTGTTAGTCAATTTTTTCTTGATTTCAGCAACATGCAGTCCAGAGTACAGCCGGCTCCGCCTTGGCTACTAGAGCCGGCACCGGTTCCATTCTGTTCCGGTTTTGGTTCAACAATTTTTCGTTGCCTTGATGTTCATGTCATCAGCATATGGCCAGTGCAAATTCCTCTGTCCTGGCCAGCACTGCCTCTATTCTGTTTTGTGATGTTTTGGCTTCTTTTTACCTAAAAAATCTGTAATAATGAACAAAATACCTTTCCAATGGTAAAATCTCAAATATGAAGGAATACGACTAGTTATTGAATAAAATGTATCTCAAAAGAACCTCAAATAACTAGAAAAAATATGACTAATTTAGCCGCTATCATATTCCCCCACACTTAACTCTTTGCTTGTCCTCAAGCAAAGTATCAATGACAAGTAGGAAAAACTCAAGGTTTACTCAAATCACTCAATCAATTTCAAAACAATATCTCTAATGCTTTCTTCATTCAAGAACATAAACACACATGGTACTACATCTTCCACAACAAATGCATGACTTGTGTAAGTGATAAATGACTTAGTAGAACCATCTCAAGAGTTCACAATATTCCCATACCATTGGAAAGAATTTAGCTCAAAAAGAATATGCATTCCATAAGCTTACTTTTTATACACTCTCTCCATTATTCCGAGACATATCATGATTCTACTTAGGTCAAGTAGGACTTTCAAGCTTGTAATGTAAGGCTAAAGATTTGTAATGTTGCTTATCAAACGAATGATATAGAAGAATCAAATAGCAAAGAAGCTGAGAGTTTGCAAGAAAATGATAAACAAATGAATCAATAATTTCCAACTCTTCTTGCTCTCCTATTCCAAAAATCAATCAAACCATAACCTTATTCAGCAATTACAACTAAACTCAAGTAAATCCTACATTTTTTCTCTCTTTTTTTTCTTCTTCTAATCTTTTTACTTTCTTCATCAATTCTTCTCTATTTTTCACAAGATCACTCATATTTTTCAGTAATGGTGTCAAAAATTTGATATGAACTCAACTTTTACCGCTCAATCACCATTCCTTTTCTGATATTTCAATTCTTCTTCTTTTTTCAATTTTCTTTTCTTTCACTTCTCTTTTGTTATCGCTACTACTGTTCTTTTCTTTTTCACTTTTTTTTTTCCATTTTTTCTAGCAGCTTTCTGTTTTTCTTTTCTTGTTTTCACTCCCTCTTTTCTTTTTCTTTCTTTTCTCCTACTCAACACACTATTAATACATGACTGAAAGTAACGAGTTATGATCTTTCTCCAAGTACTCTCCCTCACATTCTCCTTCATGTACTTTCTTCATCCATCAAGACCATAAAGATTTGGAAAATTATTCAAACTCTCAAAAACAAGCAATGGAGAAAGTGTTTTGATGGGTTTTAAAGAAAGAAATCAACAATTTAGGCTCAAAATAGGCACTAGGAATAATATAAAAAATAGGTAGGCTTGAAAAGTTCAAACTATCCAAAGAAGGCCTATTACTGACATCCCTAAGTTAAATCATGATTGTCTTTCTTATTTCGCCTCGAGAGGTATTCAAGTAAGTTCTAGAATGCTAAATGAATTCTAGTAGAAAAATAGCTTTAAGAATAAGGCAAATCATTTGATCAAGAACTACTTAGTCCAAGTGCGTGCAAAAAGTCATGCATAAGCCATAAATGACGTAGAACATATGCTCTATAATACATCATAAAGACATGCATTAAAAATATAGCTTGAAATCTCAAAGAAAGTTAGAGAAATTTTTAAAAATTTTGCTCAAAATGTTTGCTCCCAAGAAGGCTAAAGTATATGCATAGAAGATTTGTCAATCAAATCACTCCCCACATTTAAACTGGACATTGTTCTCAATGGCCAAATAAATATAACAAGGAATAAACCATACCATGGGACCAAAAATAAAAAGGAGGAGAGATAAGAAAAACAAACTCCCATTCATTGTGCAATGTGTGGTACAAGAGCTGAATTCTTGAAGAATGAGGCATTGGCAAAGTACCTACAAAGAAAAATACAAAAGAGCACACCAAAGCATAAAAACTAGAAAAGAAAATAAATCAAAAACAAAAGAAAAAAAAATAGTACAAATAAAGGAAGAAAGTAAAAACTACGGAAAAGAAAAAAACATTAAAAGAGAAAGGAAAAACAAGAGTGATCGAGAAAATGTAGACAATCATCATCAATCCTCCTCCTCCTCATCATCATCATCATCATCAGCCGGCAGGGAGATTCCCGCACCACCATGTTGTCCAGACGAATGCTGCTTCAATTCGGCCAATTACTGCTCCATACTAGCTTACCGTCTTGCCATGTCATCCATAGTACCCTGCAAGCGTAGTAGCACCTCCATTTGCTGGTCTAGTTATCCCAGCACAATAGTCTCAAAGTCAGTCCGAGGTTGGGACTAAGAACTGCTAGCTCATGCACGTGCCAGTGGTGGTAGGTGCTCCTCCTCTACGGTGGGTGGCCTTACCTGACGAGGATGTCTGACCTTGAAGGGAGTTAGCTACTTCTTCACCTCATAGCTGTACTTTTACCCACAACTCATCGGAGTTTGCTCAGTCACCATATTGTGCTCAGTGGTCGCCTCCATCAGTTCTCCCTCAAGACTAACACCAAAGTCTTTCAGAATTTTCATTATAACTAAGGGAAAAATGAAGGCTTTTGTACAGAGACAGTGATGAACAACATCCCTAATGGATTGGATGATCAAAGGTGAAAGAGGGATAGGCAATGTGTTCATCATTCGATGCAAAATATAAGTGTCAATAAGTTGAGTCTCATTAAAACCACTAGTACATGATACAATATTGAACCCAAACATATAGACTAGAGCTCTAAAGTTGGCAGCAAGATCGTTGTTTGAATAGAAAATATTGGCTTGAAAGGCATTATGCTTATACAACCCTAAGGTGGCTCTAGTCCCGCTAGCATCCCAATTCGGGTCAAAAAGAATTTTTTGATTATTCACATCTATCCCTTGCCAAGAATCATCGTCAAAGACCTAGAAGAGATTAGCTAATTGATTTTGGGTGATGACAATGGGAATTCCTTTCACTCTCGTTTCAATGTGGGGAAGATGTTTATTGCTCTTATCCACCATATTAGCATAAAATTCCTTGATGAGCACTGGACAATACTTCCCTTTCAGTTGTACTATTGAACCCCATTCTAGCCTTCTAAAAATCATTCCCAATTTGAGTGCATGGTCTAGGATAGGTGGGAAAGTACTCTCAACAATGATTTTATTAGATGCTTTCCTATTGTACTATTCCTCACAAGATGCATCAATAAACCCAGTAGGTCTAAGGAAGAAAAGGTCGATAGATGAAGGGGTTAAGGAAAAGGAAGCCCTTGCCCTTTTAGAAGAATGACCGCTTACTCTAGACATGGTATCAAGTAGTGGTGGAAATAGGAAGAGAGAATAATTGAGCTCAATGAAATCAAACGGGATATAACTACTCTTTACAAATATACTCTTCAAATCTCACTCAACCCTCAACCAATATCACAATCCACAAAACCCAAACTTCAATACATGTCATACTCCAACCAACAATCAATTCAACACAACCTGCAACAATATATATATAGAGCTCACTTTAAAGCATAAACGTATTGAATATCCTCAATGCATACAAGTAGACATGATCATGTTAATGAAGGTATCATCATGGCATTATGTGAAAAATAATGCAAGTTCCATATATAGCCTATAGTCAATCATCACAAATAGCCATAATTCCACCCTTAGCTATATGTATGAAGCCCCAAATGATCATATGCATGAATCAAGTATCAAAGAATCATTAACTCCTAATCTAATCTAACTCATAAAGCTTCAAGGAGTAATGCAAAATTCAAGTTAGCTTACACAATCCTAATTTTCGGCCAAAATTGTCCGTAAGATTAGAAAAAATCATTTGCACCATTTTAACCGCGGGAATTGAGTAAAAATCATACTTTTGTGCTCATATATGCATGGGCAAGCAAAAGATGTAAGATTTTTGCACAAATCTAAGCTCCTTGCTTGTGGGTTGAATGTGATGTTGTTGTGAAAAATGGAAGAATTTGAGGATTTTAATCTGTAGAACCAACAAAAGAGAGGTAGATAGATGTTATAGAAGTATTTAGGAGGTGAAAAATCAAATTTTTGGAAGTGGAGGATGTGAAGCCGGCGCGGGTTAGAGAGAATTTCAAAGGGAGTTTGGAGATTTTGAAGAAAAAGTGGCTAAAATGGCCTATAAGTTGTGCCCACCCAACAGGAACCGGCGCCGGTCCTGGCTCTTGGAGCCAGTGCCGGCTTGGTTCTGTCCGGTTCTCCAAAATTTTTTTTTCAAGAAAAAAAATGAGAAACACATAATAATGATGAGCAATGCACTGTAATTCATGAAAAATAATCAATCAAAATGACAAAAGTAAAAATTATCTCAATCACAAAATGGAAAGTAAAGTAAATGAAAAATGTAGCTTTAATGCTTTCCACGGCTTTGATCCCGTGGATTTTCCTCTGTATTTCCTGGCAATGTCCTGGCTTGACAATCTCCCAGTGGTTTGGCTAACTGACCAATTTAGTTTTCCAAGTTACACATGCAGGCCTTTAGGTTCCGTGTTGTCACATCGACCCCTTGGAACTTAGCCTCCGTTGTACTTACCAATTGGCCAATCAACTCTTCCAATAGTGGCTTTGAAGGTGCTACAGTATTGGTCATGGAGTTTTGATTCCTTTGA
Organism: Voacanga thouarsii; assembly: GCA_026120185.1. Classification (NCBI taxonomy): domain Eukaryota; kingdom Viridiplantae; phylum Streptophyta; class Magnoliopsida; order Gentianales; family Apocynaceae; genus Voacanga; species Voacanga thouarsii. The sequence continues at coordinate 1,663,258 of JANUWF010001174.1, forward strand.
TTGCCTCCAAAATTGAAAGAACCCTTCCTAGGTTGATTCCTATTGCTCCAAGAGAAATTAGGGTGATTTCTCCAACCAAGATTATAGGTAGAGCTATAAGGGTTGTTACCTGGCCGGACATTACCTACAAAAGCCACTTATTCCGAAGTTTCTTGGAGTGACCCCATATTTTGGCATTCATGATTGGGGTGTCCCTTTCCACAGAAATCACAACTTACGTTTAACACCTGGCCTTGAGGCATCACCATCTGTTCTATCGTTTGGGTTAAGGCGTCCACCTTAGCCTCTAATGCTGCCACAGCATCCACTTTATGTAATCCTTGCACACGAGCTCTAGAGCTTGCACTTCCCCAAGAATAGTTATTAGAAGCTAAATTTTCAATAAGATCGAATACCTGTTCCGGGGTCTTATGATTGATGGAATCCCCTGTAGAAGAATCCACCACTTATTGTGTTGTGAACGTGAGGCCATTCAAAAAGATAAGCATCTGCATTCCTAGCTCAAATCCGTGGTGTGGGCATTTTCTCAACATCTCCTTGAATCTCTTCCAACGTTCATACAAAGGCTCAGAATCTGCTTATTGGAAGGCAAATATCTCATTTCTAAGTTTGGCTGTCCTAGTTAGAGGAAAATATTTGGCCAGAAATTTTTCAACTAGAGCATTCTAAGTAGTGATGGAACCTGTAGGTAAAGACTTTAACAAAGATTTGGCTCTATCCCTCAAAGAAAAAGAAAAAAAGTCTTAAATTTATGGCATCCTCAAAAACACCATTCATCTTGAAAGTATCACAAATCTCAAGGAAACTAGCTAAATGAGCATTGGGATCTTCTTCAGGTAGCCCATCGAATTGAACCATGTTTTGAACTATTTGGATAATGTTGGACTTTATTTTGAAATTGTTTGCATCTACCATAGGCCTAATGATACTCGAGCCTATGCCCTAGATTGCGGGTTTCACAAAGTCATCTATAACCCTCCTATCATTCCCAGCATTGTTATTTTGAGCACCATCCATGTCGATGATCAAGTTTCTTTGTATTGTTCGGCGAATCATTGACAGGGGTCCTTTCGATTTTAGGGTCAAAATCGACTATCTCACCTTCGAATTTTTAGGTCATGTACCAAGGATAACACCTAAGAAAATAAGAAGCAAGTTAGATAATAAAATTATTGATTAAAACAAAATTATAAGATTGCAAAATTAGTTAATAGAACATAGTCAAAGTTAATACGTTAGATTACAAGAGTATACACAAATACACAATATACAAAAGATAGCACCTTTTTGCGAAAAGAACAATTATACACATTTACATATATGCATATTTACATATTTACATGGTCAAATCAACAAAATCCAACCTTTCATGATATTGTTCCCCGGCAACGGTGCTAAAAACTTAATGCATATGGATTTAGGTATAAAAATTATATAAAAACTAAGCAAATTCCCAATCAAGTTTACATTAAAACGTTAAACTCAAATTACACATGTGAGCAAGCGTACTCATCATTAACATAGCATAGGGTTCAAACGAGTGTCGATCCTCAAGAAACAAGTATACATTAGTCACCTTTCTTTCATTGTTTAACCGACTCAACAAAAGTGAAAAAATAAAATAAAAAGGAAAACAAAACAAAATAAAAATATATACATGTCAAGGATGAAGAATTATGTAACTCAAGCCATTGTTTAGACAAACATGATTGTAAAGTATCCAACCATTATCACAACTAATTATTCTTTTGGCATCATGAAGGATTAAAGTAGATTCACTTCGATGGTCAATCCATGAAATCACTATCCTCTACATAAATTAGCATTACTTGGTCTGTCTCAACTAATTCACCCAAAAGATGCATTAAACACAATCCTTAATTAAATTTCCTTGGTCTGGCAAATTTAAAATATGAAATTAATCAATGAGTCCTTCGTCTGGAAAATATTAATTAACTTTTAATTACTTAATCCTCAGCAATTAACCTCTTTGGTCTAGTAAGTTAACAGTCAATAAATATGAAATTAATCAATTGCAACCACCATCAACCTCTTGGTCTAGCAAGCTAATGAAAAGAAACAATCAATTAATTTCGTAATACGCCCAAGTAATTAAATACCAAGAAGAACAATCAATTAATCAAAAGATCAAATAACTCTAAAAATCATGAACACTTAAAACAATGTCGAATTACAATAAAACAATTAATACATCATTGTTCAAGAAAAAGAAAACAAAGTAAAAGAAAGTACTCATAGACAAGCTTCCTTCTTCTTCCTTTAAAGACCTTATTGCACAACCCTCCTTGAATTGAAGATTTCCTCATTTGATTTGAGTGATTTTCTATGGTGATCAATGAATTCTCTCCTTTTTTCTTGTGTTTTCCATCTATTTATAGGCTTGGAAAGTGCCTAAACTCATTGATGTAATATTCTTGGCCGAGTAGAAGTTGGAAAGTACTAAACTCCACATATTACCAAGAACTGCGTAGAAAAATGAAAGCACCGCATTAACTTCAGGGCACAGCCGGCACCACCTAGGCTACTGGAGCCGGCGCCAGTTGTGTTCTGTTTCTCCAATTGTTCGCCAATTTTTTCTTAATTTCAGCACCACATAGTCCAGAGTACAGCTGGTGCCACCTTGGCTACTGGAGCCGGTGCCGGTTCCATTTTGTTCCGATCTTGGTTCAACAATTTTTCGTCACCTCAAAGTTCATGTCATCAGCATATGGCCAGCGCCAGTTCCTCTATCCTGGCCGGCGCCGCCTCTATTCTATTTTGCGACGTTTTTTATTCGTTTTACCCCAAAAATTTGTAATAATGAAAAAATTACCTTTCCAAGGGTAAAATCTCAAATATGAAGAAATACAACTAGTTATTGAATAAAATGTATCTCAAAGGAACCTCAAATAACTAGGAAAATTATGACTAATTTAGCCTCTATCATGGGGGTTGCCATTGACCCCGAAAGTTAAGTGGACATGGTTCTCAAATCTTTTTCGGGATCCTTCATTCAGTTTAAGTTAAATGATAACATGAACAAATTAAACATTAGCTTAATGAAATTGATGAAGAGGCTTCGGGTGGCAGAGAAGGTCATGAAGCCACATGCTAGGGCTATGATGGATTCGTCTTTAAAAACTGGGCCCAAGCCTAGAAAGTTCAAGAAGAAGGACAAAAATGTAGTGTACCAGCCCAAGTCTCAGCCTAAAGATAAACCCAAGGGCAAATACTTCAAATGTGGGAAGAAGGGACACAAGAAAAAAGAGTATATAGATTTTCAGGCCAAGAAAAACCCTACAGGTAATGTTTTTTATCTAGAGCCTATATCAATGGTTGAATCAACTTCCACTTGGATTGTTGATTCAAGAGCCGCTGATCATATCTGTAACTCCTTGCAGGGGTTTTGGAAGATTAAAAAACTCTAGAAGGGTTAACATGGACTATGGGTAGGAAATGGAGCACAAGTTTGGGCCCTTGCTGTAGGAGAACTGAAACTTACTTTTGAATGTAATAGAATAGTAATTTTGAAGGATATTTTATTTGTTCCTAGTTTTAGACAAAATTTGGTTTCACTTGTAAAACTAATAAATCATGGATATTCTGTTTCTTTTCATTATAGTCATACTATCAATAAAAATTGAGAAGTTATATGCATTGGTCAGATGTATGGAAATCTATTCTTCATTAATCCTATTAACAATAAATTAAATGACGCTCAATTTGAACCTTTAAATAAGAAGAGAGAAACCAATGACAATGACTCATATATTTGGCATCTAACGATGGGTTACATTAACTCAACAAGGATTCAGAGGTTAGTTCATGATGGGCCTTTAGGCTCATTGGGATTTGAAAGTTGGCCTCAGTGTGAATCCTATCTTATGGGGAAAATGACCAAAAGGTCTTTTACCCAGAAGGCAGATAGAGCCAAAGAAGCATTAAGTCTTGCTCACACTAATTTGTTTAGTTTTTTATCTACACCAGCAAGAGGGGGTTTGAGTACATCATCACTTTTACAGATGATTGTATAATGTATGGTTATGTTAATCTGATGAGACACAAGTCTAACTCTTTTAACAATTCCGAAGAGTTTAAGGCTGAAGTGGAGCGTCGAACAGGTAAACTAATTAAGACTTTATCATCGGATCATGACAGAGAATACCTCCTTGGTAAATTCAAGGACTACATGGTACATCATGGGATAGTATCCCAACTCTTTACATTGGGGACACCCCAACAAAATAGAGTAGTTGAGAGAAGGAACAAGACAGTGATGGAAATGGTTCGACGATGATATCTCATGCTACTCTTCCAGTGTCTTTTTAGGGATATGCCCTAGAAATAGCGGCATATATTCTGACCTTGGTGCCTTCCAAGTCAGTACCTAGGACTCCCTATGAGATGTGGACTGGGCAGAATCCAAGTCTAAATCATCTTAAGATATGGGGTTGTCTAGCTTATGTATTGAGCAAGGGAGATAAGTTAGAACCGAGGTCAGAATTTTGTTATTTTGTGGGGGATCCAAAAGGTATAAAGGGTGGTTACTTTTATCATCCCAAGGAGTAAAAAGTACTCACAAATACTAATGATAGATACTTAGAGGATGAATAAAGTACATCTACTAAAGGTTCAACAAGGCTGGAACTCAAAAAGAAGTTATCTTCTGAATCAACTTCTCCTAACCCGATTATAGAACAAGAATAGGCACAACCTTAGAAACCTATACAAATGGAGCCTCGTCGTAGTGGAAGGATATCTAAGGTTCTAAAAAGATGAATTGGAGAGGCTTTTGACATAATCTCTAACCATCAGGAACAAGATCCTACTGGATACGAGAAGGCTATTACTGATGCTAATGAAGACCCATGGCATGAAGTAATGAAAGCCGAGATTGAGTTTATGTACTTCAATCAGGTTTGGGATCTTGTAGCTTCACCTGAAGGGATAAAACCTATTGGGTGTAAATGGATGTGCAAGAGAAAATGATGAGTGGAAGGGAAGGTGGAAACCTTCAAAGCTAGGCTTGTGGCGAAAGGGTATACTAAAAAAGAATGGATCGATTATGAGCAAACCTTTTCCCCGGTAGCTATGCATAAATCCATCTGTGTCCTCTTTGTTATCGCATGTCATTATGACTATGAGATATGGAAAATGGATGTCAAGACGGAATTTTTAAATGGCCATCTTAGTAAAGACATCTATATATCCCAACCAGAAGGCTTTATTGCTAAAGGCCAAGAACGTATGGTTTGTAAGCTTAAGAAATCCATTTATGTACTTAATCAGGAAACCAAAGCATGGAACATTTCTTTCGATGAAATTGTAAAGTTTTACAATTTCATTCAAAATGAGAATGAACTATGTGTGTTTATGAAATTGGAAGGCATAAATGTGGTTTTTTTATCCTGTATGTGGATGATGTTCTACTCATTAGAAATGATGTAAGGACACTATCTCTACTAAGGTTTGGCTATCTAATCAATTTATTATGAAGAACTTGGGTAAAGCCAGTTACATTTTTAGAATAAAACTTCTTAGAAATAGGAAACAAAGAATGTTAGGTTTATCCCATGCTACATACATTGACAAGATGCTGGCCAAGTTCAGCATGGACTCATGCAAGGGGGCATTGATCTCTTGCAGACATGGGTTATCTTTTTCTTCAAAAAACTGTCCAAAGTCTTAAGAAGAAAAGGATAGAATAAGTAAGATCCCCTACGCTTAGCTGTGGGAAGTCTCATGTATGTTATGCTGTGTACTAAGCCAGATATCTAATTTGTTATAGACTTAGTTAGCAGATATCAGTCAAACCTCGGGGAGGTTTATTAGTAGGATGTAAAGTATTTTCTCAAGTATCTTAAAGGTATGAGAAATTATATGCAGGTTTACAGGGCTGATGACTTAGTTCCTACAAGATACACGGACTCAGACTTCTAGGCGAATAAGGATGAGAGAAAATCCACTGGTAGATATATCTTCACCTTGTTTGGAGGAGCCATTTCATGGAAGAGTATCAAGTAATCTTGCATTGCTGACTCAACTATGGAAGTTAAGTATGCGGCAGCTTCGGAGGCATCCAAGGAAGCAATTTGGCTCTTGAAGTTTCTTTTAGAACATAGAATCATGCCACAAATGGACAAATCAATTATGATGTATTGCAATAACACTGGTACAGTCTCACAATCCAAAGAACCAAGGAACCACAAAAAGGGGAAGCACATAGAGAGGAAGTACTACCTAATTTGGGATTTAATCCAGAGATGAAAAGTTATGGTGGAACAGATTGCCTCGGAGAACAATCTAGGAAATCCTTTCACTAAGCCTTTGGCGAAGAGAGTCTTTAGAAGACACTTAGACACTATAGGGGTGAGCACTTACTACTTACTTAGTTTTAGAGTGCAAATGGGAGATTGTTGGAATGTATGACATTTTAGACTAGGTTTCTAATATAATTTTGACTTGTATTAATAAAATTTTTTTCTCATAATTTGTTTGTAAAATCTTCTTTATATTTTTGCATGATTTTATTGAAAAATACCTATTGTGTTTAAGTAAATAGTTCATGTGAATGGAGGTCTTTCATAGTAAGGTATAGACCATGTGATACTTAACAAATAAACTATTGTTCTTAACCGGATGATGAGAATGGGAATCTTATCATGGCAAGATTATTATGTTATGAATTCTAAATAGGGAATGACTTGCCTTTAGCCAAAGAATAGTCTGCTCATTTCATAAACATAAGCGTATTTAGAATACGTAGAACAGGACCTATAGTAACGGTTTCTATAAGTACTATCTGATAGAAACCTAGACTAATACTTCTACAACGTGGACTTGTACTCTACAGCTTGAGTAGAACTTGGTGGTCTGATGGAGCTGGAAGCTTATGCATTGATATACAATAGTTGAGGTTCTTTAGAAGGACTAATATACTTGTATGTTTGGTATATGTGACTAGTTAGTCAAGATAGACATGTACAAGATAGTGTCTACACTATATTGCCCCTTGTGGTTGTCAGAATGATCTAATTATCCACTGCCTTAGAGAACATGACTTGGATATTGGCTTTAGGGTAGCTCCCTTGGAAAGAGAAAATATTCCAAGAAGTCGTGGATCATTGGACTATACGCCTAAGGATGGTAGATGTCTTTTAGAGAGATGTTAGCATATTCTTTCCTCTCTAAATGCACGGCGATGTGTATAGGGGTATTATAGTCATTTCACATGTTGGTCGAAGACATATCTAACATAGCATTGTCCTTGGGGTCAATATTTTCTTATGGTGATATTAGAAAAAAATTAAAATACAAAATACAACTGTTTATGTAGCAAGGGTATTTTGCTCATTTTAGTAGCCAAGGCGATGTGTCATTTTGGTCCTCAGAATAGCCCGTAAATCTTAATTATTTCAGGTCCAGGAAATTGTGACAATAAAAAGGATTTTATTTTATTCTAGAAGTCTAATTTATTTTTGGACTAGAAAAAAACAAATAAACGAGAGAAATTGAATTCATTATCTAGTTTAATTGGTTAATTAATTATTCAGGGCTAACACCCAGATTGAGTAATTAGAAAAATTAACACGGACTAAAACTAGTTACTAAAAGGTTTAAATAATTATTTTAGTTGATTTGGGCTCATTTATTTTTATTGGGTTATTTTAATAGCCTTAACAAATAAATAATTAATGGTTGTTATTTTTGGACTCATTGGGTCTACAAAAATAATAAATTATTTTGGCTAATAGTTTGGACTAAATGATTTTTTATTATTCACGGAACAGAGGAGTTAAGACTAAGCTAAACCTATTCTATTGATCATTTTCGGATGTTTCAAATATCAAAACCACCGGGGTAGGGTTAGCTGGTGGTGAATAGTCGTGGCCTTCTGTTGAAAAATATAGTCACATGACATAAAAAAAAACAGAGCATTTTCTTTACTTTCTCTCATTTCTTTTCTTCATCTTTCATCTTCTTTATTTTGCTAATTAATAGCAAAGGATAAAAAAAAAAAGGACCATTCCTCGCCTAGGTTGTTTCACCAACACAGATTGGGTGGAGAAATATTCTAAGATGCGAAAAGCTTCGCATTCATGCCAAGGAGAAGCTAAAGGATCGTTTGTTTTTCACCAGAATCGGTGCCGACACAATTAGCCACACCAGTGGTCAGTACCTCTTTTTCTCAACCAAACAGACCAAGGACACGCAAAGGTATTATTTTTGTTGCTTTCAATTACGTCTTGTCTAGTGCCTTTTGTGGTTTTACAGTGTTGCATGCATGGCTTCCTCTGTATCATTAGCTTCATCCCCACGTGTGGGCTGGTCACCTACCGTACTGTAATGTAGGGTTTCATAGGGCTGGTCATGATGTAGGGTTTTATGACATAGGGCTTGTAACACCCTACTACCTAGGCCCAGCAGGGCCGGGGATGTCGCCCCGTCCAAAGAATAAGGGGTTTTTATAACCAAGTCACACAAAAGAAAATATAAGCAATATCTTAAAATTGAACTTATTACAACCCCAAAATACATGAACAAATCCAAAATAAATTATTTGCTACCATCTCTCAAAACAACACATAAGAAAAATAACATAAAGTCTTCAAAGCGTAGGCCACAAAACTAGCTATTCATCTCCACAGTAGGATCGACCTGAAAACATGGTATAAAAGGTGATGAGATAAAAATCTCAGTAAGCCCATGTGTACTTTGAGTGTTTCAGATAAAACAGTTCATGTATGCAAGATGTAAAAGTTGCATAAGAGAAAATGCTGGAAAGCATTAAATAATGTTAAAAATAAAGAGTGGTGTTTTACTTTTCAAACTATCCATGTGCACAATAAATACCACCGCTCAAATGGGTAGCTATGGGTTAGCACACATTGGGCCCCATGACCATATAACGATCAGAATGCCACACTTTGTGCAGATTGACAAAAGGTAGGTGTACAGCCTACCGAGTGAGATACTCCTTTTTCTCTACACCCAAACTTACCGGTTGTCCACTCCAAAAACACATAGTCCATGTGACTGAAACTTGCTAGCTTGGACCAGCATGACTAAGTAGTATTGTCGCCTCTTCAAGTTGAGTTCATCTTCTGCAGGTGGCCTCCTGTTAAAAAACTCACTCTTGCTCTTCAAAACTAGTACTACTAGCCTACCCTTATTGAGTACTCAACGTTGATTGTCCAACTTAGGAGAAAATTGATCACACAATGATTTTCTTTGAAATAGTAATCAAGGGTTTCTAAAATTCTTGTCGAAGTTGGGTTTTAGAAAGAGTTTAGCATTTTGTGTAAAACTGTTTGTTTGATTTTTCGAATGATTTACTTGATTGAAATAAAAAGGAAAACAGTCCTTAATTGCCTTTACAAAATGAGTGTCCATACACATCGCATTTAGCTTGCCATAATAATTTTTGAGTTCAATGGTGGGAGGATTTTTGGTTATGAAGCTTAATCCAAGGGTGTTTTCATGAAGTAAATGCTGGAAATTTTAGAATTCAAAAAGAAGTTTGATTGGAGTGATTGTAGGAGAAATTTGAGGAGTGTCTTTGGAGTCTAGTTGTGCAAGGTCAGTGGAGGGGGTAATGGAGTTTAGTTCATGGCTGAACAAAGGTTAACTTACAGAGGTTTTGAGGAGGTTTTCGGCCAAGGCTTGGAAGGAACAAGGCTGGAATTTTTTTTCTGGTTATGTTTCGAATTGGTTGCTAGAATTTACTATGCAGTTTTTTGCAATGTTCCCCCCAATTTTCACAGGGTTTTGAGAGGTGTTTGAGGGTCCTTTAAGGCTGGTTTCCAGCCTTCTTTATGGAGGAAAAGCAGAAGTATTTTGCTGAGTTGATGACAGAAGAAAACAGCTCCAATTCTAGGTTGCTATGGAGCGAAAACTGTCCAAATTTTTTTTTTCTGGTTTGCACAATTTTTTTGCAGTCTAATTTTGCACAAGAATTTCAGTCATCAAGCTGAATAAATTGGCCATTTTTTTGACAGAAAATGAGTAGGAAACATGTCTGAGTTTTTCAAAAGCTAGGCTGCTCAAAATCTGGAAAATTTCCAAATTTCTTCCCTGAAGAATATGAACACCATGGAGTTGAGGTCGAAGGTTCAACCATGGTGATTAATTTCTCTTGGGAACCTCCCCTAACTCCTCTCCTATTTTCAGTCAATTCTCCAACCTCCAAGATTCATTTTTGAAATTCAAAGACCAAGAATCCTTCATGAATTTTTTGGAATTAAAAACATGAATTTGGATAAATTTTGAACAAATTTAATTGGTGAAGAGGTTAGGACAAGCTAGAGGTAATAAAAGGATAATAATTCCTCTAGAATTCTTTTTAGGACATGATGATAGGATTAGGACATTCTCTTCATGTCTTAACTAAGATAATCATGATAAAACTTAAATGATGGGATTTGAACTCATGACCTTAGAGATTAATTCCAAAGCTCTAACCACTAAACCACAACAACTCTTGCTCCTATTTTCTCACCCAAATATTCTTCTTATTTAATCCTCAAGCTATCTTTCTATTTTGACCTCAAGCAAAATTACCATTTTACCCTTCCTCCTCAATAAGCAAAACTAAGCCTTTTAACCTATAAATCATAATTCTAAAGCATATAAAATCATTCAAATATATATATATATATATATATATTCATGCAAAATGATATGATATGCATCCCGACCCCTTAACTCTAGGGTTAGCTTTAAGTGGGGTTTCACAGGGCTATAATGCAAGGTTTCCTAGTCCACGTTACTGTTGAGTAATTAGTTTCCTTGAAATATGGTTATTTACTAAGAATGCAAATTGAAAATGCCACTCTTGTGTTTAAAACTATTGATTTTGCCTGCAATTGCACTTTTTCTATTTAAAAATTGCATATCGTGAAATTGTTTCAAATGTACACACACACACACACAGAGGAGTTTCAGGGAAATTTATTTCTCACAATTTTTGTGGATGTTTTCAGGTCTTGAGCAATACTAACAAGGTTGGGGCTAGAGTTCAAGATCTTGTACTTGACATATTTGTTATTCTTGCTTAGAGATAATACTTTATTATTCTTTATTTTTGAGATTTTGATTGAGCTTTACTTGAGTTGTATTACGGTTGAGTTTTATTTGAGGTATTATTTTGGATGATTTATTTATTTACCTTGTTATAAAGACCCTTTGTCCTTTGGATATGGTGATATCCCCACCCTTTTGGGGTACGTAGGTAGTGGGGTGTTACATATAAAGCTCTGTATGGGAGGAAATACCAAATACCATTATTTTGGGGATGGACGGAAGTTGCTCACATTAGCAAATCTGGTGAAGTAAATATACTAAAAATTATGGATAAGGTCAGAACAATTAAAGAGAAGATTGAAAGTAACTCAAAGTTGACAAAAGAACTATATGAATAATAAAAAAAATGGAATTAAAGTTCCAAGTAGGAGATCAAGCATTCTTAAAGTTGACTCCTAGTAGAGAAATTCTTAAGCATCTAAACGGAGGCAATTTGAGTCTGAAGTATTTGGAACCATTTCCAATTATTGAGAGAATTAGACTAATTGCTTATCACTTGGACTTACCGGAGAGATTGACTGGTATACTTGACATGTTTCACATGTCGCAACTGAAGAAATATTATACTAACCCACAACATGCGCTTAACGAAGAATAGTTGATTTTATGACTAGGTCTGAGTTATGTCGAGAAATCGGTAAATAGATTGGGTAGAAGTATTAAGATACTTTGGAATAGGTAGATTTCTACAGTAAAATTTTTGGGGAAACATCAAGGTACATAAGATGCCACTTGGAAATTGATGAATGGATAAGCCAGAAGTATTCGGAGTTACTTTAGAGCTATGACATCCTAAATTTGGAGGTGAAATTCTTTTAAGAAAGGGATGTAATACCCCGTCTAACCCTACCCTTGGAATTTGGGGAATAAGGGCTTGGTTTGACATCTTTCATGTTCATATGAATTCATAAAAACATTTATCGATGTATTAGGTGATCATATGTATATGTATGTGCATTTTTATTCTTATGCTTATTTTTGTTGGAGTTCACTTGGTGAACCTATGATGACCCCTTTTGTTGGGTGAGATGAGTTTATTTTGAATTAAGAATTTTTATGGGCATAAGAGATGCTTGGGATATAGATGGAGAGAATTTGATTGTGAAAAATAGACATAAGGACTATTATGGTCTAGTGGTAAAATCGTGGGAATTATCTCTAGGTGACTCAAGTTCGAATCCTAACTCTACTAAAATTATTTTCCTTTTTCTTTCCTTTCTCTCTTCGTCCAAAATTATCAGCCTAGTAGCCACCACCTTGAGGGATTTAATTCCAAGAACATAGGTATTTGGTTTTGTAGGTATTTAATAGGTAAAACCATAAATTCATTTATGTTAATATCTTTTAAAAATTTTAAATTATTTCCTAATAAATATTAAGATTAGCGATTATCTTCTACCCATTATTTTAACAATCAGATTTTTATATCTACTAGTATTCTATATACTTTAGGATTTTCAGTTGGTTTAATAAATGGAAATTTCAGGTGCCATGTAGGAGAAAACTCTTCTAAAATCTAACCTAGAGATAATATTAAATTTAAATATCTTTTAATATTGCTATTTTATTTATTCTAAACTCTTTAAATAGTTATTTAACTTAGCTTCAGCCATTTCTTCCAGAAATTCCAGCTACATTGCTGCCACCTCAGTTTTATATTCCAAAAAAAAAAAAAAAACAAACAAACAAAAAAAAGTAGGAGTTCAAGTCACCCTTAAATTATAGAGATAAAAACTAAATTTCCTTCTTCAAAATAATATCCATTAATTATCAAGTATCAATTATCTTTTGCATATTATCAAGACAACTAGATTTTTGTTTTTGTAATACCTCAAAAGCATCCTAATTATTCTAGGAATATTCGTAGCCTGACGAAGAGGAAATCGAGTCGCTATTTTTGAAGATAAATTCTCCGAATATCCTGTATTTTAAAAACTATAGATATTTAGCTAAGAAAATTCTGATTTCATTTACTTGACCTTTACCAATTCTAGATTATCCTTTATGAAAATCTCTAAACTATGTATTTGAAGACTATTCTACGATTTCAGCCGCCCTTGTTTGAAGTATAAGACTTCTTCAGTGCAGCAAATTTAGACTTTAGATCAATGAAGGAAAATACATATTTCTTTTATCCACCAATTTTTTACCTTTATCTTATTTTTAAATCAGAATTTCCAGCATCTTCTTTCTTTGTTTGTTTCAAAAAACCTCTGCTCCTCTTTATTTCTAATTTAGCTACCACCTAAGGGGTTTAGGCTCAACTTAAACACTTGGAGATAATTGGAAAACCATTTCCAAATATTCAACATTTTTTATCTCATATGAAAACTAGAATTTTCATTTTATTCAGTAAAACCTTCTTTTACTTTTTCTTCTTTTGCAATTCAATTTTCCTACCCTATTTTCCTTCATAATCAGCCAACAACAAGCTAAAAATGTTTTTCCTTTTCCACCATAGCTTACCAAAACACAAAGCTAGGAAGATGTACTTTCTTTCCTAGCAAAACTCTAAATTCATATCATTTTTTATTGGATAAATATTATTCATCTAGATTATTGCATCAAAGGCTAAATATTAGTGACTTCAGCCATACTACTTTATCAAACAAAAGCAGTCGAAGCACACACAAAGTAATGCTCACTCTCGATCTACATACAAACCAACAAAACCATGTCATCAAACAAAGCCTTAACTCTTTTCTTTAGCAAACCCTTGGCTTCACTAGAACTTACATAACTGAGACATCAAGCAAATAGCCACACACGCATGAACAAAGTAGAAAATGCATAGCCCTCATTTGTAGCCAAAACCAAAACAACTTTCTCTCAAATCTTTCTAGTTCATGAGATCTCTCTTCTCTCTCTTTCTCTTGATATTTCCAAGTTCTTCATGAGCTATATTATTCTCACCATTGTAGTCTTTTTTTTCTCATTTATTTTCCGCAATTGAAATAAAGGACTAATTTACCTTTCCTTGCAAACACATACAAAAAAACTAGATTTTTAGGCAAGTCTTGCTTCTTCTCTTTAACGGGTTCACTTTGGGATTACAAATGAGTCATATTTTGATTTCAATAGACCTACACTACTAAGAGGTAGCTTTATAGCTTATTTAAGGTATTTTTAACGATGATTCGATTGGTTTAATATCTAATATACTTTGAGAAACACTTTATGAGACAGATAAGTTGTGATATTTTGAGTTAGATGAGTATGTTTTGATAAACATACAATGATGGAGAAGTTGAGTTATGCAATTGTTTGATCTTTTGAAGGTTTTATGGTTTTATATTTAAGAGCATACTATGTTATGGTATGGTCATAAACAGTATGGATTATGTTGTCGAATGATTTTGCTGGCCTTTTAATATGATTATAAGATAAAGAAGACTATTAATTGTCAACTTGATAGGTCATGGATTCTAAGCATACTTGGGGTAGTTGATGAACTATGGATATTATTTGATGAATTAATCACACAATAAAGACATAGAATATGTGAATGCATATCAGGGTCATAGTGGTTGATTTGAATGAGCTTTATTGTACCATGTATAGGGATAGATTATGACTGTGCTGTATCATATGCTTTTAGATAAAGGATATATCTAAATTGAGAGATCAAGCTAGTTAATTATGTATTTCTATCTTAATTGCTACAAGTATGTCCTTGCAAAAAACCTTATTTGTTAAATTCTAATGTTTGCAAGTCATTTATAATGTAATATTGAATCAAAATATGATTTCTTGGAACACAACATGTTGTATATATTTTTCTGATAAAATGGTTTTGCTAAAATAATGATTTTCTAATAAAAAAAAAAACATCTTTGTTCATCAAACGATTTTAAACAAATTATTTGAGAACCATGCTTGCAAGACCAAGACTTAAAATCGGATTTTTTGTGATTGATAGTTGAGCAGGATTCTAATCTATTGATTAAGAATCATCTTTGACCAGGATAATGTTCCATTGAGTACTCAATAAGAGCAGGCCATTAGGGCTAGTCTTTGAAAGTTAGGGTGAGTCTCCCAGCCGGTGGCCATCTTTGGGAGATGAGCTCTATCTGGATAAGGCGACGGTCCTAGTAAGTCTGGCCAATCTGACCTAGCACTTTAGTCCAAGTGGACTGTTATCTGGAGTAGAGAATTGGTAAGTTTAGTTATAGAAATGGAGGAGTACCTCACCCAGTGGACCGATCACTCACTACACAATGATGCAGGGTTTCACCATGTTTGTCATGATGCAGGGTTTTATCGCAAGGGCTATAATGTAGGGTTTCATAGTCTAGTTATTTTGTTGATGAGTGGTTAAACTCTTATGAGAATTATTTTGTAATGCTACAGTAATACCCTGCATTTTACCTTTGACTAGCTCCTATTTGCAATACAATGAGAATTTGTATTACTAGCCAAAACAAAAGTTGATCGGTGTATTGAGGCGAATTTTTTTGTACGATAATATTTGGTTGGGACCTTAATGTAATTATTGGATTTGTTCTACCCATACCCTAAATCTTCGGAAGGCTACTATTATTAATAAAATAAGAATTTGAGAGTATGCTAAGAAGAGAAATTGATTAGTGCGATGAAACGCACGTTTTGGTGTGAATTGTGTTATCCGAGTCACCGGGGACATTTTTGTCATTTTAACCGCACTCATGACTTTGACGGAAAATTTGACCAAATAGAGAAAGAATTCAAGAATTCAAGAATTACTAATGGATTCAGTGGAATTTTTGGAGTTGAATGGTGAAATAAAATATTTTTCCGTTTCGAACCTGAATTTTGTTTATTTTTGAGAAAAAGTCTAAAATGCAGTTGAAATTGAAACAAGTGGCACAATATGATTGGGGGATGAAAATAATTGTCGTTTAGTGATTGGTTAATGAGGCCATGTGTTTCTATTTGATTGGTTGAGATAAAAGTTTATAAGTATTTTTACTAAGCATATTTATCAAGATTTTCATAAGCTTCCTTAATAAGATTTTGACCTCACTAATTCCAATTGACCATGTGATATATTTTCCATAAGAATGGAGGTGGAGAGGCTGAAATATAACCTGAATTTTGTCCATAAAGGATGGAGAAATAAAATGAAGAGAAAAAGAAAGGAAAAGGAAAGAAAAGCTAGAGAAAATTGAGGGAAAAAGAAAAAGGAGAGAGAAAGAAAGAAGTGTGTGTGTTCTTGGCATTCTTGGAGCAAAATCACATAAAATGGCCTCAAACACAAGTTAAAACCCTACCTTTCTTGAATTAAAGTTGTTGTTGGGCGAATGATGATTATGTTGCTATGAATTTTAACATGAAAACATGATTTTTCATGTCTTGATTTTGGGTTAAAGCTAGGGTTTGTAAACTTTATGTATGAATCTTGTGTATACCCATGTGTTCTATGTGTCTTGGCTGCCTAGAGGCTTTATGGATATTGTTTTGTGTAAGGGAGAACTGAATATTTATGGTAATTCGAAGGATTGCATTTGGTTGATGAGATGGTGACCAAAGTAGAATAAAAATAGAAGTTACTTGGTTGGAGCAATGAATTATACTAGCTTTTGTTTTGAAGAAGTGAATTTGTGTTGAATAAGTGTGACTCTTGTGAACTATTGGAATTTTGAAATCATAGAATTAAAGATGATTTGAAGGAAAATTGAATGAATTAATGGTTCCAAGGTGTTAAAGGCTAAAGGAAAACAAAGGAAAGCATGAATAGTGAAACTGAGAAAAAACTACTGGGGCTGTTTTTCCACATTAGCATGTCACAAGAGCTATAAATCTATAATGGTCCAATGCATAATCAAATTTAAGAGTCTTATGGTCATTTTGGTATATCATATAGTGAAATCGGAGTTGTAGATTGAAAGTTATGTAAAAAACAAAATCATGTGTCAAAGCAGCAAAATCTCAAATTTTTTATTAGAAAATGGACGAACCTAAGGATGATTAATTGTGTGATTTTAGGGTGAAATTATGGGGAAATATGAAGTGAATCCCTTTTCTATGCAGGGATAAAGGATATGGAAAAATGAAAATGAAAGAAACGAAAAAATGATGAAAAAACGACGTAAACGAAAGTTAAATGTTTTCCTTAACCGTCAGCTAGGCGTCGAGCACATCAGCTAGGGGTTGGCTAATCATTGGCTATTTTTTGGCCAAACCCGATTTGACTCGAAAAAGATATTTAGTGTAGGTTTATCGGTAAACGGCCAACGGTTCATTGAAAACGGTAAAAACGGCGATCAAACGGCCGTATACGGAAAAGTTTAGTCAGGACACGAGGTAAGTCCCTTTGATTTCTAAAACCCTTTTGAAACCTAGTGTGCTTTACTTTTCCATGAAATGATATGTTTTATACTATTTTGGAAATCCCTGAATATGTTTAAGGTTTATTGGAGAAAGAAATATTCCTATACCCCTTTAGGCTCAATTGAAGTTCATGTTTAGCTTGAAAACCTTAATGGTTGATTAAAGTTGGAATTTGTGAATTTGGTCCTTTTTGGATTAAACATTTGGGATTTTCAGAAAATGGTTATTTTTGGAATCGGGTATTCACAAATTGACTAGAATTCCCTTATTAGAACACTTTATGGAAACATATTTGGAAGCTTTGAATTTAATCCTTTCTTGGGATTAGAATTCTAGATTTCTTAAAATGAGTTCCTTTTGGAAATGGATATTTTGAAAATGATCCCAATGTCCGTATTGGAATGTTTTATGGAAACCTTTGGAATCGGATATTCGGTAAATGTCCAAAATATCCTTACTGGAACCTTTATGAATACTTTTTAAATCGGGTAAGGGTAAAATGCCCCGAATACCCTTGAAAAAGTCTTTTGGAATTGGGTATCGGTAAAATGACCCGAATACCCTTGAAAATGACTTTTGTGATCGAGTAGGGAAAATGACTCGAATACTCTTGGAAACTTATTTTGATGTGAGAAAAGAACTCTTTACCCTGTTTTAACACAGTTTTGGAAAATGATCTCTCAATATGAGAATGACTTTGGAAAATGACATTTTGATCTCGAAAATTGTTTTATTGGCTTGATGTGCCTATGGAATGAATTGATTGGCTCTGCAAAGCTTTTGGAAATTATTAACTGGCTTGCGAGTCAGTGGGATCAAATCTTGGAAAATAATATTTTGCCCCAATAATATTTTTCTTTATGTGGAAAATTGTTTCCGGATGTGCTGAAGTACGAGCCTTGATTTGGATTTGGAAACATGGTGAACAATATGAATCTTGAATTCTTGATTTCTTGAACTTAACAATCCTTAAATACTTGGCTTACTTACTTGGGGTATGCACTAATTTAAATACTGAGCATAAGCACTAACTTACTTGGGGTATGCACTAACTTGAATACTTGGCGTAAGCACTAATTAAAATATTTAGTGTATGCACTAACTTGAATACTTAGCGTAAGCACTAACTTACTTGGCATATGCAAAAACTTGAATACTTGGCATAAGCACTAACTTGATTCTCGATAGTACGTTGGGGTGTACTTACCCTCCCGACAATGAATGGTTAAGTGCTGTAGGCTATGGTTTAAGCACAATGATACGTGGCACCGAAGGCAAAGCTTTTTGAGCTTTGCATACAGGCCAACCTTCTGATAAAAGAATGCTTGTGATTTGGAGATTGGGACAATGATTTGAAATTGAAACACAGTTTTCCAAAAATGACTGAGTTCTGAATAAACCATTCTTTAAAAAGTTTTAGAATTGTTTCTAGAGGACAAAGGAAATGTTTTCCCCATAAAAGTTTTATGTACTCTGTCACTTTACTAAAGCACTAGCACACACGAGTCTCACTGAGTGATTTTCACTCACACGTGTATTATTTCCCTTGAAAAATTCAAGATCAGAGGCACAGTGAAAGCGCGGTGGACTCCCAGAGGCTCATGCTACATCTTGGACCTGTTGTACTCGTGAGTGTATGTATCAAAAGCTAAATTCTTGTACTTTCTATGTTGAAAAAAAAATTCCATTGCCTATCGAGTGAAGTTTGTTATAAAGACCCCTTATCTGAGCAATCAGATAGGGTGACATCCCACAAAGCTATAGTCCACTACGTTATGGAAATATGGGATGTTACAACTATGCATTGCTATAGAAAAATTACCACTCAATATTTTGGAAATGATGAGTTTTAACTTGCAACACATTTTATAACGTTTCCAAACGTGCATACATGAAATATTTTGAATATTATGAGCACATACAGGACTTACTGAGATGTAATTTTAACACCTTTCTTTATTTCATATTTTTAGGGTATCAGTTTTGAAGGCGGTGACTCTCTTCTAGAGATTGGGATTTGTTTTTATGTTCTATGAACTTTTTGATTTATTTCTTTTGGGATGAATAAGACTTGTACAAGTTTTTCAATACAATGGATTTAGACTTTTTTTTTATTTAGTTTCTAGTTTACATTATTATAAAGACTCTTGATCCTTCAAATGGGGTGACATCTCCACCTTTTTCGGTACGAAGGTAGTGGGGTGTTATTTATAGCATCTAAATATCTTTTAAATATTCTTTCTGCCAAAGCCTTGATGAATAATTTGCTAGATTATTTTTTAAGGCTACCTTTTCCACCATGATTTTTTGTCTCTAAATAAATTCCTAATCAGGAAGTACTTCCTCTTGATATGCTTTCCTTTCTTGTGGTTTCTAAGTTCTTTCGACTGCGAGATAGCTCCTAAGTTGTCACAATACAGTACAACTAATTTGTCCATCTGTGGTGCAATTCCAAGTTAAAAAATGAACTTCCAGAACCAAATAGCTTCTTTGGATGCCTCTGAAGCTGCCACATACTCAACTTCTTTGGTTAAATTAGTAAAACAAGATTACTTGGTACTCTTCCACAAAATAGCTCCTCCAAATAAGATAAAAATATATCTACTAGTGGATTTTCTTTCTTCTTTATCTGCCTAGAAGTCTGAGTCTATGTATCCTATTGAAACCAAGTCATAGGCTCTTTAAACCAGCATATAGTCCTCCTTTCTAAAGTACTTGAGTATATACTTTACAACTTACCAATAAGCTCCCTCTAGATTTGATTGATATTTGCTAAGTAAGTCTAAAGCAAAGTAGATATCTGGCATAATACATTGCAAGGCATACATGAGATGTCCCATAGCCAAAGTATAAGGAATCTTACTCATCCTATCTTTTTCTTCTTCTGTCTCACAACACTTTTTTGAAGAAAAAGACAACCTATATCTACAAGATATTTGAGCTCCCTTGCATGAGTCCCTACTAAATGTGGCTAACGTCTTGTCAATGTATGTATTTTGGAATAATCCTAACATTCTCTGCTTCCTATATCTAAGAAGCTTAATTGCAAAAATGTAACTTGCTTATCCTTAGTCCTTCATACTAAATTGACTAAAAAGATAAACCTTTGTTAATAATAATATCCCTACATCATTGCTAATGAGTAGAATGCCATCCACGTATAATATAAGAAAAACAACATATGAAACTTCAAGTTTTCTGTAGATATATAGCTCATCCTCGTTTTGAATAAATATATAAGTTTTCAAGGTCCCACCAAAATGAATGTTCCATACTCTTGATACCTGCTTAAGTTCATAAATGGACTTCTTAATCTTGTAAAACACGTGTTCTTGGCCCTAGCAATAAAACCTTCTAGCTAGGATATAGAGTTATCTTCCACCAAGATGACCATTTAGAAAGGCCATTTTGATATTCATTTGCTATATCTCATACTCATAATGATATGTGATGGCAAGGAGAATACAAATACACTTTAGCATGGCAACTAATGAAAAGGTTTCCTCATAATCTATATCATCTTTCTCAGCATAACCCTTTGGTACCAACCTAGCTTTAAAGTTTTCCATTTTCTCGTCTGCTCATCCCTTTCTCTTGAATATCCACTTCCACCTAATAGTTTTGTCCTTTTAGGTGAAGCTACAAGATGCCAAACCTGATTGAATTACATTGACTCAATCTCAGCTTTCATTGCTTCATGTCATATGTCTGTATCAGTATCAACACTGGCATTTTCATACCTAATGGGATCTTATTCCTGGTAGTTAGAGACTAGGTTAAAAACCTCTTCTATACACCTTTTTGGTACCCTAGATACACTTCCATATGATAAGGTTTCTTTTGAAAAGAATCCTGAGGTTGTGTCTTTTCTTGTTCCATAATTGGGTCATGAGAAGTTGACTTGGGGGACAACTTCTCCATAAGTTCCACCTAGTTGAACCTTTTATGGGCATATATTCGAGCTTGAGTGGTTTCTGTTATGTATAGAAGATACATCTAATGCTTAACCAAGTTTTAAAATAAACTACCAATTTAAATCAGTTATGCCTATATTTTGCGTAAGTATACCCATCATGTAGTATAGAGTGCAATTGGTAAGTATCTAAGACCCTCAAGAATGGGATTAATTACTCCTACTTCCACTTGAATTCTATTGGTCAAGTAATCTAAAACAAAAAGTGAAATGACTAATTACTTATTGTTGAGGACAAGATAGTACCACACGAACACATCAACCCAATGCTCAAGGCAAAGAATAGAATATCACAAGGAAGAGTTATGTGAGGAAAAGAGATAAACTGTGTAATTAAACAATAATTCTCCCAGGAATGCTTTAATAATAAACATCAGCGAATCAGTTGGCATTAATTCTAGCACGGGCAAATTTTCTAAAATAAATTAAATTTTATTCTTTCTCAAGTATTGAATCTTTTACCCTAGGATCCAACCTATAGTTATCTCTAACATACAAATCAAACCCAATGGTGCATAAAATTTAGAAAATCTAGTGACAAGCTAAAAATCCCTAAAACCACTCTCTCTAAGTGACCCAAAACCCCATTTATCACTATATCTAAATCCCCCAAATCCTTTCTGAAGTTCATCAAGGGAAAATAAATCTATTAAATTAACAAAAATGGGATCCCAACTTATGAATCCTTTCTCAAGCTCAACATAAGAGAATTACTTAATCAATCATTGTAATCAATCAAGCCCAAGTAATAAATTGTTCAAAATCGACATATGTTAATCAAATAAGCATCAAATGCAAGAGTAAATTGTGGTACAACCCTTTAATTACAATTCAAATTAATGAAATTCAACAACCACAACGCAAATCGCAAAGGGAAAAAAAAGGAAACTCATAGACAAGATCTCTCGTCTACTTTACAAGCTTGATTTGGGGATGCTTCTTCCTTCTCAATTTCTCCTTGATCTTTTCTTCTCTTCTTTTCCTTGTGTTCCAAGGGATTTCTTTGTGTATTTCATGGGTGGATCTCTTTCTCAAATGACCCTAAAAAGCAGTATTTATAGGTTCCCTCATGAATCCCTAGAAATCTGTACAATAATAGGTCATTGA
Source organism: Voacanga thouarsii (assembly GCA_026120185.1). Taxonomy (NCBI): domain Eukaryota; kingdom Viridiplantae; phylum Streptophyta; class Magnoliopsida; order Gentianales; family Apocynaceae; genus Voacanga; species Voacanga thouarsii. The sequence goes on from JANUWF010001174.1 coordinate 1,685,729, forward strand.
CAATATTGCACAGTGCCATGGAAGATAGCCTGCATGGCACTGTACATAATTTGATCCTCTAATCTTATCTCGAAATGATGTTGTGGGATTAACTATTCCTATGTGCTAGATTGGTGCATGATGATGTGGATGACAACCAATATACCACTGTGAAGTTTCGGATGTTCTACATTTTCTACATCCAAATGACACATGGTGATGTGTAAGCTAAGGGGCACGATGCCATTGATGACCAAAATATTAACTTTTAAAGTTCTGTAGTCGCACGATGGGTATGGCGCCGTGGCACTTCAGTTTAACTCTTTTCAGTCTTTTCTCCTTAAATCCTTATCTAATTTTTAACTTTCTCATCCTACATAAAAGAAGAAGAAAATGGGGGATTAAGTAGCAATTTAAAATGGATTTTTCCACAATTTAAGCACAAATAATGTATAAAATATATATACAATGAACCCTCATCACTCCCCCACATATCCTCAAGTAAAGTATCAAAATTAAAAGTGCTCCAAGCACAAAGCATAAGAATCAAGAGTTAATTTTTGGAATAATGACTGCTATTGGAAAACATACTCATTTTTCCATTGAGATGAGAATTTAGTTCAAGGTCATTCAGTTAGGCTAAACTCGTGTAAATATATGTACTTGAATAGACAAAACTAAAGCGATCAAAATTGGATTAAACAAGTTTATATCTATTAAACAAGTGCCGTCACATTTCCCAAGTCAAGAATACAACTCAAGTGATCCATATAAGTAGGGAATGATGAGTTACTTAAGTTCTCTGACTTCCAAAAGCTACTGCAGTCTAAGTAGTAAATAGAGAATTGGTCTATATGCTCACTTTTGCAAGGTAATATAATTGCCTAATCGAGATAAAATGAGAGATTTTCAGCTTTTATATTACCCTCTAATCTCATTTTCTTTCAACAATAAGGTAATGTAATTTCCTAACAAAGATAAAATGAGAGATTTTCCTTATTCTATTACTTTACTCATTTCTTTCATGATTTTGCCTCTGTCCATATTTACTAAAATAGAGAATGAGGACAAGCTAGACGATCATAAAATATAAATAAGTCAAAATTCCTCACTTAAATTTCATTACTAGTTTCTCATCCAAGCCTAAGAAATAAAATATCACCATGTTTATCAAAACATAGGCAAGGTTAAGCCAAATTCCCAAGATCTAATCTATATCACATCAAATATACATAATTACCTTAGAATATTTAGTCAAAATAAACTCATTCCAAATTCTCATGTCAAGAACAAAAGAATAGTAGTTCCAAAAGTATGTTAAAATAAGCCAAAAAAAAAAAAAAATAGCTCAAGTTTTTAAAAACTAATTCCAACCCATAAATAAAACCTATAAATGATCTTGCAAGGAATATATTCTAATCCCTTCCCCCCCCCCGCTTAAAATGGATAATATCCTTATTGGCCAACAAAAATTACATTGTAGATGTATGCAATAGGACTAAAAATAATATTAAAGCGGAAAGAATGAAAGTAATACTCCCTTAGTGAATAAGATCTCAAATTTTGTATTGAAAAGAAGCTGGATTAAGAGTTTTAGCTATTGGGGATATACCCTAGAGTGAATTTGTACTTATACTATTGTCATTATGTTTTATATAATAATATGAGGCTTTCCTTTCCATGAATAGTGAGTTTTGTTTTGTTAGTCATCAAGTACGTGACTTGATAGTAAAACCCTACAATGAATACAATGACTATTCTAAAACTGTCGCTAATCGATTATTATTATTGGAATAATAATAAATTGAGATTAGTATGTTTGTGACTTGATGGCTATGTTTTACTGGCCATGGATATTTGTGATATCGAGTCAAGACATAAATAAATGTTAGAGAACATTGTATTGGACATGACCCATTGTGAGAGTACTTCATGGAATATGTCATAAGTACTTTCTAGCCATAATAATATTGAAAGTCTTTCGACCTAAATTCATCATAGTTTCTTACTTGATAAATTCTATATTTTGACATTGTCTAAAGTTGTCTTTAACCAGATAATAAATTAGACTACTGTTGGATATAGAATAAATCAAGGAGAGGAATATGATTGATTGTGAAGGAATTTGTCCCTCTCAGTTATGGGAGAGATATCCATGGGCTCCTTGATGAGTTAGACTGCTAAAAATGCATGGCCGTGCTCAAATATATCAATCTAAGATATTGATATCATTTGTTTGAACAGTCTACTATGAAATCAAGAAATAATTGATTAAGCTTAATAAGGATGACATGCTCCGTGCCTTATGCTTAATCTGGATATTGTGTGACAAAAAGACTAAATATAAAATTATGGTTTGGTTCAAAGAGATCACCGATCTTCATTTAACCTGGATAGTTATATTGTTTTGCTAGAAACCACTTATAACTTGTGGGCAATTTAAATATGATTTAGGCACGCTGCCAGTGTTAAATAAACCTATAGGGTCACACAATAAGCGAACTTGTTAGGTTATTTTTCTGGTGACCAGGTGATGAATCTGGAAATATGTCTAAGTTAATCGTACTTAGAAAATTTACCAGATACAATGAATCTGGAAATATGTCCACATTCGATGTATCTGGATGATGTCCAGATTATAAGAATCTGACTCGGTAAATTAATTAGTTAAATTACCGAGATAATGGCAGAATCTTATCATATCAGTTTTAATTTAATTTGAATTTAAATTAGAATATGATAAGATATTATTAGGGTTGGACTCTAAGAGGTTCGAGGGTTTTTAAGAAAACCCTAGCCGTCTTTTCAATAGTCCAATTTTTCGGTTGAGAACATTCGTGCCATTCTCTACCAGAAAAGAAAAAAAAAAAACCTCTCAAACCTTAGGCGCTAGCACTCCCCGGATATCGAGTGAGTTCGCGGTGTGTATCCAATAGAGGACGTTTGCATACTGCAGCGTCTGGTGATTGTTTGGGTTAAACGTACAACAGCGCAATCAGAATCGAAGGATTTCGATTACAGCAACCAGATGTAATTCTTAAACCTTAGATATTTTTAATCGTTTACTTGGGTCCTCGGGAGGGATTCGTGGATGTTTTCCGCATTTAGGAGTCCACGAATTCTAACATTAGCATCCAATAAAGATTACATCTATAGTCATCCAAAATAAATAAGTACTGGTAAGTATGTAATAAAATAAAACTAAATAAAGATAAACTACGGAAGAAATATCCATAAAGAACAAAACAAGATAACTCTTATCCCTAATATGGCCTACGGCTTCCATGTCTATCTTGCTCGGGCTTATCAGGTCCCAACGGCTATATCTCTTTAGTCTGTCCCATATAGTACATAGGAAAGTATTTGAAGTGGACTGCTGAGTACGAATTACATCTAGCTTTGCTCCCACATATCAAAGCTCAGTCCGGACCATCTCCAACTACTCCTTAAACCCATCAAATGTCTAGCCCTTCTTCTCTAGGAGACCCATCATATGCTCCATCATTTGCTGTTGCTAAGCTATAATTTGACTCGCTGTGCCACTGTGTCCTAAAGTGTGTGGATGGTTTTTGGTGAGCGTGACAAATTGCGGGCGCATCTCTGCCTAGAAATCAACAATGGTAGTAGGTAATCTAATATTAGTCCTCTTTGCTCTGGAAGACTCAGCTTCAGCAAGCTCTATAGCTTGGGGTTGCTATTGTGGTAGACGCTGTTGTCTCTTGCCTACGCGTTCTTTAAATTCAGTAGAAGTTAGCCATCTTTTGTCATTTTTATCGTAGCTATAACCATAATCAACTAACATTGTATCTGTAACAATCTTAGTGGTAGTAGTAGTTGATGTCACCTCACCCTTTGTGGGCACATGAAAATTCTTAAGGATCTTGGTGATAACAAGAAGGAAGGCAAAGGCTTTAGCAGAGTGGGTAGAAAATACCACATCTCATATGTAAGAGATAATGAGGGAAGCCAAACGAATGGTATGGGCCTGAATTAGCTTGCTAAACAAATAAATATCTACTAATCTGCCCTCATTGAACCCACTATATCTAGGAGTAATACTAAAGGCCAGTAAATTTATAACTATTCTGCACTGTGGGGGAGATTAGTAACAGTCAAAATCTCATATGTGCCAGCAATCTAGTATACCAAATGTAGCTCTACTCTTGCCTCAATAAACTTCCAATTCACATTAGACACCACATTTTTGTTATAAGTATCTATATCTACCCATGGTGCCTTATCTCTGAATCCTAGAATGGTAGCCAAAAGCTCTCTAGTAAGGCCAATATGAACACCACTGACCATGCTACTTTTTAGCCTCCATGTTCGCATAGAATTCTTTAACCAAATCTAGGTAATAAGTACCGTTTAAGCCTAGAATGGGCCCCATTCCAACTAACCTGAACATATGAGAAATCTTAAGCTCATAGTCCAGGACTGGGTTAATGGTCCCTTCTTCCTCTCCTCCCTCTTCTCTAACCATTCTTTGTTCTCATCATTGGCAAATCTAATAGAAGGAGTAGAATGATATTGGGTGGATGATAATGCCTCACTTCTCTTCCTCTTGGAAGGAAGTTTGATACCTGTATGCTTTGGAGCTACAGATTCGATAAGAGAATAAAGGAGAGAAAAGAAAATGAAAGGGAAGCAAAGAAGATGAAAAGGAAAGTAAGATAGATGGTCAAAGGAAAAATGGCTCACTTAGTACACATGTTTCAACTCAACAACTCCCACTCAATCAATATATTCTAATCATCAATCAATTAATAGAATAGCACAATCCTATCCATAATATCCACTATAAATTAACAATCCAAACCAATGTACTCAGCAAATCACCCTTGCTCCTAAACTCTTTTCAATACCAATCCATTTTTTTTGCAAACCACAATGCAAAATCAACAATACAACCACTCAACAAATCCAAAATATCTCAGCTCAGCTCAATTATATCAACCAATCAAAATACATATACTAACCCACCAATCAATACAAATTCAAAATCAATCCATAACCATTACTTAATTAAAATAGCTAATCCTAGAATAGGAATTCAAAGCACAATGCCAACAAAATAAATCAAAGACAATTTAGCATAAGATCAATCACCTTAAGAAACCACACATTTATCAACTCATTCAATATATATTGTCCCAAGACAAGCTTAATAAACCCAAAATAGCTCAACTCAAATCACTTCAGTAGTTGTCAACAAAACTCCTCTTTTTAGATTAGTAATACCAATCCCATTTTCTAATCAAACAAAATAGTCAATACATATAATCTTATTAAAGAATTCATTCACAACATCATTCACTAAGAAATAAAGAAGATAGTTAACAACCAATTCCTCAAGCTACATATAGGACTCAGTATACTAAATTTGCTTAAGGTTTATAAGTCACCCTGTGAAGTACAAAAATTCTCATGTTGCACAATTTGAAATACCAACTCGAAGTGCAATCAAATTATGAAATCTTTAATCACCAATCCTAAAATCTTACCTAGAGTTGTTTCCCCACAACTTTTGATGTGGTAAATTAAAAGAAGTCGCAAAAGATAGTAGCTAAGTGGTAAGGTTTAATTGATTGAGTGATATAAAAGGGAAAGTGTCAATTGATTTTGAACTGAAGTAAATATTCAAAATTTGTGGGAAATATGACTATAAGGAGGGATTTAAACTATGGGTACAGTAAATGGATGCACAGCAATAGTGGATTTGAAGAACAGAGTAACTGTCGTCAAAGGGTTTTGAAGAAATGGGAAAATTACAAAAGAAGAAGCATTTTATTTTTTTTCTGAAATCCATCATAGCACGTGCTATAAAAGCTGGTATGCATATTATCGTCGAGCACAGAGGTTTGAAAATTGAAATCAAAATGATGTTGTTAATATTATGAATAGGTACACAGTGCCGTGTAGCATAACTACCATGGTGCCAGGCATAACTGTATGCACTTTGAAATTTGTAGTGAAACGACAGCGCTTTCGTTCTAATAGACTATAGGACAACGTCATGCATGATTTGCATGATGCTGTGTATTCCCAAAACCTTCAATTTTTCTGTAGTATTTAAGGGCATGTCACCATGATCTATGAGCATTACCTTTCCGTGCACTTCTAGACAATGCAAAAATACATCGTTTTTTTTTTATCAATATATATACATACATACATACATATATATATATTAAAGTGAAAGTAGTAAAGTAATTATAGCAAGGAAAAATAAATAAAGTGTGTGTGTGTATATATATATATATATATATATATATAATCATATAATCAGAAGACTCAATAGAAGATGACAATGCAAATTAATGCCTCAAAACCTAACAAACTAATCAAGGCAAAAATGTCTAAAAAAGACTTATTAACCATAATCGCTAAAACAACTAAAACTAAACATTTTTTCAAGTGCAAAGCATAATTGAGGAAGGGATCAAGGTTTTTCACGTTCATCACATGGATTGCCTACAGTGTATCTAGGCATAGTTCCCATCGATCTCTCAGCAAGCATCTTTGCAAGTTGTCCAATTTGGTTTTCAAGGTTGTGAATTGAAGCTTCTTGGTTTCTCATGGATGCCTCAACACCTCAGCAACTAAATCTTCCAAATATGGCTTTGATTGTTCTTGTGGAAGTGGTGGAGGTTATGGTGTATAGAATGGTAGAGAGGCTTAGGGTGTTGAAGCATAATTAGCTTAACCTCCTTAAAGTCTTCCTTAGTTTTATCTTTTATTATTCCAAGAAATGTTTGGATGATTTCTCCAATTAGGATTGTAAGTATTACCAAAAGAAGTGTTCTCTTGTCTTCCATTCCCTATGTAACCTACATGTTCAACGTGTTGTTCACTTCCAACTCCCATTTCGTGAAATTCATGATTAGGGTGTCCTCCCCCCACAAAAGTCACACATCATAACCTGTTTGGTAGAATTGACATTCATCTGATTCACTTTCTTTGTAAGTGCCTCCAACATGGCTTTCAAAGATGCCATTTTATCCATATTATAGATTCTTTGACTTTTTTCCTTTGATCTTTGCATTACCCAAGAATGGTTGTTTAATGAGATATGTTCCATTAGATCAAAAAGCTCTTTTGGGGTCTTCAAAGAAGTAGTTCCTCTTGATGAACCATCAACCATTTATTTGACAGAAAAACTTGACCTATTACAAAAAGTTAATATTTACAAACCAAGATCAAAACCATATTGACGACATTTTCTAATCATTTCCTTAAACCTTTCCCAAACATCATGAATTATTTCAACATCTAATTGGAAAAATGATAAAATATAATTCCATAGCTTGGCTACTCTAGCAGGGGACAAATATTTAGCAAGATAATTTTTAGCCAACTGATCCTAAGTGGTAATAGAACCAAAAGGTACGGACTTCAACTAGGATTTAACTCGATCTCTCAAAGAAAAAGGAAACAACCTTAATCTTATGGCATCCTTGGATACCCCATTAAGCTTAAGTGTGTCAAAAATCTCCAAGAAAACTGCTAAATGAGTATTAGGGTCCTCATCTAATAATCCATCAAATTAAACCATATGTTGTATCATTTTGATAAAAGTAGGCTTAATTTCAAAGTTATTTGCATCCTCACAAGGTCTCACGATACTCGAATTTGTTCATGAAAATATAGGTTTAGTGTAATCAATAATTGTTCTTCCCCCATTACCATTACTATTCCCATTACCAATTTGATTGACTTCCATTTTCTTATCCAATTCACTTGAAAGGTCTAGTGTTTTCAACGCTTTTCAAGACTCTTTATTTTTCTCCCTACGCAACCTTTGAAAAGTCCTCTCAATCACACTATCAAACTCAACTAACTTTTTATCACAATCCTCTTTTATGCATATACAAGAAAATTGTCCTACAAAATAAAGCACTACTAACTTCAACTACAAATAATCCAACAATAAAATAAATCAAGTTTAAAAGAGATAATTATAATAAGAATTGAAGTAAAAGAATCACAAGAAAAATATGTACAAAAGATTAATAAAATAATTCTAAAACCAACTATCCAAAAATAGAAAATTAATTAGTTACCTAATGAAAATCAAAATTAAAAATATATACGAATAAAAATAATTGAATCAATAAAACTCAAGTGTTTTTGGAATAGTGACAACTGATCCCCAGAAATAGTGCCAAAAAACTTGTTTGTGTGTCAGTGGTTTGTGCTCTGTATAGAAAATAGATGAAATGCTCAACCAAGTTTTAAAATAAAATACGTCACATACGCACATTTTGGGCAAGAATATCCATCATGTAGTATAAAGTGCAGTTGATAAGTATCAAGGACCCTCAAGAATGGGATCAATTACTCCAACTTCAACTTGAATTCTATTGTTTAATCAATCCAAGACCAAAAGTGAAATGACTAACTATTTAATGTTAAGGACAAGAGACTACCACACTAATACATCAACCAATTCTCAATGCAAAGAATAGAAGATCACTAGGAAGATTTAACTGATAAAAGGAGATTAGCCATGTAATTAAACAATAATTTCCCTAAGAATAATCTAATAATAAGCATCACTCAATCAATTGATATTAATTCAAATCATTGGCAACATTACCAAAACAAAGTAAAATTCACTCCTTATTAAGTAATGGATCTTTTACCTTAGGATCCAACCATAAATATCTCTATCACGCAAATAAAACATAAAAGTGCATAAAATTAAGAAAATCTAGTGACAGCCAAAAAGCCCTAGAATCTCTATCTCTAGGTGACCCCAAAACCTCATTTATCACCAAGTTCTAAACCCCCCAAATCCTTTCTCAAGTTTATCAAGAGAAAAAAAAAACTATTGAATTAACAAAAGAGGAAACCCAACTAATGAATCCTTTCTTTAGCTTAACATAAGAGAATTACCCTAATCAATCAATTCAATCAATCAAACCTAAGTGATAAATTGCTCAAAATAGGCATCAATTAATAATAATAAAAAAAATCAAATACAAGGGTAAATTAGTGTATTTGCCTTTCACTATAATTCAAATCAATGATATTTAACTACCACAACTCAAATTATAAAGGGAAAAAGAGGGAACTCATACATAAGATCTCTCTTCTACTTTGCAAGCTTGATTTGGGGCTGCTCCTCTTTTCTCAATTCCTCCTTAATATTCTCTTCTCTTCTCTTTCTTGTGTTCCAAGGTGTTTTTCTAAGTATTTCATGGGTAGTTCTCTCTCTCAAATGACCCAAAAAAAAGCAACATTTAAAGGTTCCCTTGTGAATCCTTAGAAATTTGAGAACAATGGGTAAAATACGATATTGCATGATGCCATGGAAGATAGCCTGCACAGTGTCGTGCATGCTTTGATCCTCTAATTTTGCCTCGAAATGAGATTGTGGATTAACTATTGCTATATGTTTGATTGGTGCACATCTAGATTGTGAAGCTCTAGATGTTTTGCATTTTTAGTATCTTGATGACGCACGACGCCATTAATACCGAGAATATTTACTTCTGAAGTTCTACAACCATATGGTGATGAATAGAATGATTGGCATGGTGCCATGGCACTTTAGTTTGGCTATTTTTTAGTCTTTTCTCCTTAAATCCTTATCTAATCTTCAACTTTCTTATCCTACATAAAACAAGAAGAAAATAGGGGATTAAGTAGTAATCTAAAATGGACTTTCCCACAATTTAAGCATAAATGATGTATACATTTAGTGCTCACTAGCACTTTGTGCTCCTTCAGATGATAAAAGTATCCACCTTTTGTTCTCTTTAGATACCTAACTAAGTAGCATAATTCTGATCTTTACTCTAACTTATCTTTCTTAATTAGTACATAGGTCGAATATCCCTATATCCTTAGATAATTTAGACTTAGCTTTTGCCTAGTCCACATCGCATAGGTTGTCTTAAGTACTAACTTGGAAGGTACCATGTTCTCAATGTATTTTGTTATTTCTAGAACATATCCAAAAAAAAAATAAAAAAATGGAAGAATCATATGAGATATTATGCTTCAGACAATTCCATCATTGTCCTGTTCTTTCCCTCAGCTACTCTATTCTACTAGAGTGTCCCAGGAGCACTAAGTTTGTGAAACCCCAACTAAAACCAACCATAGAGTAAGGGGGTCGGAATGCATGTCATATTTTCTTACATGAATATATATATATTTGAATGATTTGTATGTGCTTTGAAATTGTGATTTATAGTCTAGAAGTTTTAAGTTGTGCTTATTGAGTAGGAATGGTAAAATGGTAATTTTGCTTGAAGTGAAAATAGGAAGATAGCTTGAGGATTAAATAGTAAGAATATTTGGGAGAGAAAATAAGAACAAGAGTTTTTGTGGTTTAGTGGTTAGAGCTTTGTAATTTATTTCTAAGGTCTTGAGTTCAAATCCCATCATTTAAGTTTTAGCGTGATTAAATTTTATTTTGTTTAAGGTTGGACTTTCGGCCTTTCTATTCCATAAGTAGAACTATGAGTGTTGTCCTAGGGAAGATATGAAGGGAATATCCTAATTCTATTCTTGTGCCTTAAAAGAATTCTTAAAGGATTCGTGTCCTTCTACTCTCTAGCTTACCTTAATTCTTTATCAATTACGTTGTTCAATTTATCCAAAGCCATTTTTACTTCTAGAAAATCCAGCAAGGTTTATTAACCTTGGAATCTCGAAAATGACTCTTAGAGGATAGATTATTGGCTAAAAATGGAGAAGGAGTTAAGGAAGGTTTCCAAGAGAATTAATCTCCATGGTTGAACCTTCAAACTCCACTCTAAAAGTGTTCATCTTCTTCATGGTAGCAACCTGGAAATTTTCCAGCTTCATTGACCAGTCCAGCTTTCAAAAACTTCAACCATTTTTCTCACTCAAATACTGGCAGAAAAATATCCAATTTGTTTAGCTTGAAGACTGAAACCTTTGGCCAAAAATCAGACTACACAAAGCTATGCAAACCAAGAAAAAAACCTGGACAGTTTCGCAGCTTAGCAGTAAAAAAACCAAGCTGTTTCTTCTAGCCTTCAAACCAGTAAATCATCTCTGTCTTTCCTCCATAAAGAAGGCTGGAAACTAACCTTAAATGACCCTCCAATACCCCTTCAAGCCTTCTGCAAGTCAGCTGGAGCATTGCAGAAAAAATTGCACAAAAATTCCAACAAAACCTCTCGAATGAACAACCAGAAATTCCAACCTTGCTCTCTATTCAAGCTTTGTTCGAAAATCACTTCAACTTTCTGTGAAACTAACCTAAGTCAGCCATGAACTGAACTTCTTCACCCCCTCCAATGATCTACATGAATGAACTCCATAGCCACTCCTTAAATCACTTCTTCAATCACTACAATCAAGCTTCCAATTAAAATTTAAAATTGTAGCAAATTGCTCCATGAAAACTCCTTGGATTAAGCTTCAAATAACCAGAAATTCTCCCATCCTTACACTCAGAATTTCGGCCACCCTATAGCTTCTTCAAACCTCATTCATCTCAGAAAAAACCCAAGGAAAATCCAATCGGCCATAGCAACTCCCAAGAACCTCCATCAATCAAACCACTCTACCAGATCTTCTACCTTAATTCACTCCATGAATTACTCATTTTGAAATTCAAATGATCAGATTTCCCTCTTCCCCCTAATCTAAAAATTCAATCACAAGAATTCCTCTAACCATTCGACCCACCCCCTTCAGTAAATTTCATCCAGCTTTCTCTCCATTCCCTCTATTCTCTCCATTTCTCCAAGAATACACACCACTATTCTCCAAGCCTATGACCACTCTAAACACCTCCAATCTCTTCCAAAAACTCCAGATCATGTCTACTCACCCTCTAGAGTCCATTTATATATTTTATAACATCAAACACTGAAAATAAAATTCTGCTATCAAATCAAAAACCAGAATTTTTCTTGAAGATTCAAGAACACTCTCAAGGTAACCAAAATGATTTTGATCATTCTTCTTTTCTCTTCAATCTTTAATATAATGTACTAATACTCTCTCTCTCTCTCTCTCTCTCTCTCTCTCTCTCTCTCTCTCTCTCTCTCTCTCGGCCGAAATGGTTGTTTCAACCATGGTCGTTGTTCTTCTTCTTCCTTGGACAAATCAAGCCCCATTCGCGTGTGGATCTTCTTGGATCTTCAAGAAGATTGCCATCAACCAAGTATTTCTCTTTAACCCCTCCTTAATTCTAAAATCATGTCTCTTAGATGTTGTTAGAAAAGGATAGTTGGTGTTTGGGGAATGAGTATATGCTTGTGTATGAAGGAGTTGAGATTGAAGTATGAGGATGTTTTGCCATGATTAAGTGTTGCAGTATTTCTTGTAGATCGATGCATGTTTTTCATGGCTTGAGTAAGTTGGATGGTCATGTATGCTGGATATTATGTCACCTTTGGTGAGTAGGGTTTATGTTCTTGAATTCTTGTTGAAGCCATGAATATAAATATACTTAGTGAGGTTTGGATCATGTGATAGTAGATATGGATTTAAGCCTTTATGCAAGAATAGAATAGTTGGGTGATTGATGTTGGATTTTATGTTCATGAATCTTGTTAGCAATAGGAAAATTATAATCATGACCTTGTTGATCCTAAGATAATTTAATTAGCCAATTTAATTACATTTAAAAAAGTTAATACTATATTTTCCTCCAATAATTTCGAAAACCCTAGGAAGCTTTGAGAGTTGGATTATTAAATGAAATAGTGAGATTTTAGCCAAATAAATGATATCTTCTATTAAAAATAATATATATGAATATTATATATAGTAATAATAATAAATGAGACATTTTATATAAATAATCATAGTAGGAAAAATATTAATCTTATAGGTCATATATTCATAAATACTATTAAATTTTATTTATTACCTTTTGATCAAGATTTAATAAAATTTACTATTAATTTTATTTACTAATTATTTTCTATCTATTAATTATTAATTAGGAGATTAATAATAGTTTATTATTTTTAAGACTTAGGACCCTTCATCAAATAAACCCTAGTTTATTTATTAATAGAAAAGATTATATTTGAATCCATAACTTATTAGAAATTATTTTACAATGCCTAGTTATTTTCATTTATCAAACTAGGCTTATTATATAAAACCCTCTATCATCTAGCCTTAAAGCTTTGGATATTGGGGTCATGATTGTAATAAGTTGAACTAGGATTATTTATGAAAGTAGTTATGGCTTGAATTTAACCATATGGCTTGTGTTTACCCCAGGTAGGGTTAAGTCAACTTTGGAGGATTCTTGAATTAGTTCAAGCAAAGGATCAGGTAAGCTCCTGTAAAAAAACTTATTTCCTGTAAAAAGGTTACTATGGCAAGCCAAATGCGAAGTGTGTGAATACTCATTTTGTAAAGGCAATTAAGGACTATTTCCCTTCTTGTTTCATTCAAACAAATTATTTGAAAATCAACAAGCATTTTGCTCAAACACCAAACTGTTTCTAAAACCAATTTTGACACGAACTCTAGAAACCCTTAATTTCTATTTCCAAATAAAGCAATGTTTTATCAGTTTTCTCCCAAGTGAGACAATCAACGTTGAGGACTCAACAAGGGCAGGCTAGTAGTACTAGTTTTGAAGAGTAAGAGCGAGTCTACTGGCAGGAGGCTATCTCCAGAAGATGAACTCAACTTAGAGAAGCGACAGTACTACTTAGTCATGCCAGTCCGAGCTAGCAAGTTTTAGTCATGTGGATTGTGTGTTGCTGGAGTGGACAACTAGTTTATTTTGGTGTAGAGAAAGAGGAGTACCTTACCCAGTAGGCCGTACACCTACCTTTTGTTAGTCTGCACAAAGTGTGGCATTTTGTCCGTTGTATGATCATGGGGCCCAACGTGTGGTAACCCATGGTCACCCTTTCGAGTGGTTGATTTTATTGTGCACATGTATAGTTGGAAAAGCAAAACGCCACTCATTATTTTTAATATTGTCTAATGCTTGCTAGTACATTTTCTTATGAAGTTTTTACAACTTGCATACATGAACTGTTTTACCTGAAACATTCAAAACACACATGGACTTACTGAGATATTTATCTCATCACCTTTTATGCCATGTTTCAGGTCGATCCTACTATGGGGATGAGTAGCTAGAATGTTGCCTGCTTGAAGACTCTTTGTTGTTTAGTTTATATGTTGCTTTGAGATATGATAGTGAACAATTTATTTTGGATTTATTCTTGAATTTTTGGGTTGTAATAAGTTTTAATTTTACAGTATTATTTTATTTCCGTTTGTGTGTCCTAGTTATAAATACCCCTTGTCCTTTGGACGGGCGACATCCCCGGCCCTGTTGGGCTTAGGTAGTGGGGTGTTACAATATTGGGATACTATCCTATAATGTACTATGAAATCCTTAAAATTACGTAGGATGTACTCTCCACCACAATCCAATCAAAAGGTTTTAACTAGTTTTCTTATTTGATACTCCATCTTAGTTTATATTCTTTGAACTTGTTAAAAGAGTCAGACTTGCGTCTCATTAGGTAAATATAACCATACCTTGTACAATCATCTGTGAATGTCATAAAGTACTTAAAACCTCCCCTTACTGGTATGGATAATGAACCACACACATAAATGTGAATTATACTTAGTATCTTCTTGGCTTTCTCTAGCTTTTAGATAAAAAGCCTCTTAGTTATCTTCCCCATGAGGCTAACTTTTCAAACTCAATAAGCCCATAAGCTTATCGTTGATTAGCCTATGAATCCTGGTTGAGTTAATATAACCCAATCTTAGATTCCATAAATATAAGTCATTAACATTAGTCTTTCTCTTCTTACTCATAAGTTCATTTTAAACGTTATTTACTTTATTGTAAATATGATTTATGAAGAATAAATTACCATACATGTGCCTAGTGTATAACACTTTTCCATTTCTACTAGTAGTAATATCAAGATAGAAAGAAACAGAATAACTATGATTTATAAGCTTTGCAACTGAAATCAAATTCCATCTAAAGTCGGGTACATATAAAATATCCTTAAATAAAATTATTCAATTACAATAAAAAAAAAAAAAGCACTAGTTCTCCCATTGCTCAGGCCGACACTTGCGCTCCATTTGCTATATTGAAACCATGCTTGCCCATCTGGAGTCTCCTTATCTTCCTAAACCTGTGCAAGGAGTGACAGACATAATCAACAGCTCCAGAATCAACAATCCAAGTGGAAGTTGATCCAACTATAGATATATACTCTAGATAGTAAGCATTACCTGTAGGGTTTTTCTTTGCCAAAAGATCTGGACATCTCTTGTTCCAATGTCCCTTTTTTCCGTATTTGAAGCACTTACCTTTGGGCAAGGATTTAGGTTAGGCAATTGGCGTTCCCTTCTTTTTGAATTTTCTGGGCTTGGACCGAGTCCTTGAAGAAGATGATTGATGCATAGAATTTGGGTGTATAAAAATCATACAAATTTAAATCCACCCCTAGCCAAGTTTAATTAAAACATTAATCCCTAAATTATATACGTGAACAAGTATACTCATCGCATGCATAGTAAAGGGAATTAACGAGTATCGATCCTCAATGAACAACTACCACTAGATGTTGTTCATTCATTATTTAACCAACCCAATAAAGTGATGAAAGAATAAAAAGGAAAATAATATATATATATATACATATATATATATATATATATATATATATACAACTCAAGGATGAAAAAATTTGCAATTTAGACAAATATTTTTGAAGACATGACAACGAATTACATAGAAAATATCATAATCATTTATTATCTTTGTATCATGAAGGAATTAAAATAGATCCACTTTGTTTGTAATCCATGGAATTCTTTGTGGATTGCTATTACATAAATCCCTACATAGGTGCACTCTATATTAAAATCCTACACAAAGGAATGAGGCGTATTTAGTGAATATATTTTGTCTTAAAATAAATCCTACACAAAGAAATTGAAATAGATCCACTTCATTTAAAATAAATTGGTTAAGACATAATATATTTACTAATTTAGTGATAAAAGGAAAATATTACATGGGTGCACTCTAAATATTTGTTTAACTCTCCATGTGTGCACCCCTATTACATACATGAATGAGACGTATTTATAGCTACAAGAACATCCTAAAAATCCTACACAAAGAAGAAGTAATTTCCTAATCTAAATTCTAATTTCTAAAATCTGCATAGAATTCTCAAAGAACTCCAACTTTAATTTACTAAGCCTGAGCTAAAGACCACATGAGTTGAATCTTCCTTTCTTTGCTGAAGCCATCAAAAAACTGAGCCACAAATCTTTTCAGAGCCGAGCAAAGTTCCTAAGCCATCGCAAGCCTTTGTGCTGAATTACTTCTGAAACTGATTCAAGCTACTTTCCTTCTACGGAGCCATTGAACCACTTCCTTTTTCTTCTTCTTGCTGAAGCCGCCGAACCTATGCTGCAACTTCTTCATTCCTTTTCCCTTTACCGAGCCACGGCTCCCGCTTGTTGAAGCCAGCCGTAGCTATTATACATCATGGCATGGTTGCTTTCTCCTTTTTTTTCTCCTTTTGTTTCTTTTGTTTATGAAGCCAGCTCATTTCTTCTTGAAGATGGCTTACCCAGGCTGACTTTTCTTCTCTTCTTCTTTTGTTGAACCGTGGCTCTTTTCTTTTGTTGGAGACTCTTGCGGCATGTATTCATCCTCCCAAGGCTTGCATTTGTTTTTGGTAACAATCAAGCCGCAGCACACATGACTCCTTCCACGGTTTGAACACCCTATTTCTTGGACAATTATCCTCTGTGTGTTGTTTTTCCAAATTTGGAATGATGCTAGATCAGTGATTTTGAGCTGGCACCAGTCTCCACTGCAATTTCTTCAATTAACTCTAATGCGTAAAATATTGGGTGTATAAAAATCATTCAAATTTAAATCCATCTCTAGCCAAGTTTCAATTAAAACATTCATCCCCAAATTACACATATGAGGAAGTATACTCATCGTAAGCACAGTATAAGGAATTAACGAGTATCGATCCTCAAGGAACAAGTACCATTAGTTATTGTTCATTCATTGTTCAACTGGCCCAATAAAGTTATAAGAGAATAATAAAGAAAAATATATACAACTAAAGGATGAAAGAATATGAAATTTAGACAAATATTCTTGAAGACATGATCATGAATTACTTAGTAAATATCATAATAAATATTATCTTGGTATCATGAAATAATTAAAAAATACCCACTTTATTTGCAATCTATGGAATCACTATCCTCTAGTTAAATTAGTGAACATACTCTGTCTCAACTAATTTACCTAAAAGATGCATAAAAATTAATCCTCACATAAATCCCTATATTCTAGGTGATTTAAAGCTTGAAATTAGCCAATTAATCTATATTCTAGCAATCATTAACTAATATTTGATTACACGAGTTCTTGACAATTAACCCATTTTTCAAGCAAGTTTAGAGACAACAAATATGAAATTAATTAAATTGAAACAATTATCAACCCCTTTTTCAAGCAAGTAAACAATAAGAATCAATCAATCAATTCCTTAAATGAAACAAGTAATCAAATCTCAAGAAAAATAATTAATTGATCAGAAGACTAAATTAACTCAATAAATCACAAATCCCAAAATAATGTCAAATTACAATGAAAATATTAATCACATCATTATTCTAGAAAAAGAAAACAAAGATAAAAGAAAGAACTATAAACAAGCCCTATTTCTTCTCCTTGAAGACCTTTTTGAACAATGCCCCTTTATTGATAAATCTCCTCTTTTTGTGATTGATTCGTAGCTTTGATCCTTGGATTCATGTATTTCTCATGTGTTTTCCTTACTTAAATAGGCTCACAAAATGCCAAAATTTGTTCCCTAAGAGTTCTAGGCCAAGTACAAGTTGGAAAATCCCAAAACTCTTAGGAAATTCCAAAATCCACGCGTGAATAGGAAAATTGTCGTCTTTGAACAACCTTAAGCTAGCACCGGCCATGCGCTGTTGGCTCCAACGTACTCTATTTTTTAACATTTTCCCTTTATTTTTGCCTCGAGGTAGCACTGGCTCTGTGGGACAAGGCCGGCACTGGCTGTGCACTGCAATGGTGACGGTTTTTCATCATTTTTCCCTTCGTTCTGCAATAATACATCTAAATACCTTTCTAAGGGTAAAATATCAAATATAAAGGAATATGACTAATTATTACATCAAATGTATCATAAAATACCCTAAAATAACTAAGAAATTATTGATGAATTTGGCTCCTATCACATTCCCTCAAACTTAAATCTTTGCTTGTCCTCAAGCAAAGTACTTGAGATAAGGAAAAGTAAGACAATCTCCCAAAAACTTTAACAATAACAAAACCAGAATTCTCCTTCAAACTTTAGACATGACCTTGTCATTCTTTCAACCCTTTGAAAACATTTACAAATTGAAGCACTAGATAAGGCATACCAAAGCCCACAAAATCAAGTTAAGCAAGTTTATACTTTAGTCTTAGAAAATTATATCACTTCTCAAGAAAAAAAACGTAGATAATATAAATCATACATCTCAAGCTATCTACCAACTCAAGCATTACAAAATAAAAAATTTCACTACTTAAGTAATGATTTAAGGAAAATACTCCACCTTTTTTCCCCCAAAGACTTATGGAATTAATAGCTTCAAGTGAATAGATTTCTTTTAACACACCGTATTGGCCCCTTTATAGTCACTATACATTTTTTTTTTCTCATCATTTTTCTCAACATTTGCTTTCTTTGCTCTTTCTTTCCTTTTTTGCCTTTTTACCTTCAGGATTGCCTTAAGAGAGTGCACTAAATAATACTTACTACTTCTCTCTATATTAACCCATTTTTTAGCAAAAAGTCTTCAATAATTAAAAATAAGAGTGTCTTTGTCAACTAAAAAAAATAATAAAAAATTCCTCACAAAACAACGAATTTTTCCACTCAATATGTTTCAATTTCCTTAAATTCCTTACTCATTACTTAAAGTCAGACAAATTTCAAATCCATAATACAAGAGTTAGTCAACAACTTTCCCTACGTTCATCACATTATCCACCTTCGAACTAGATGAATAAAATAGCATTCAAATACTAATGCATAAACAAGATTAACTCAAATTCTCACGACTTAATACATCCAATCCAATGAAGCAATTCATTATTAATAAAAAATACAATCAATTGAATTAAAAAAATCATATCCTAAGTAAGAAAGATAACTACAACTCCATTATAAGTTAAAGCAATAAAAACCAAAAGAATTCGAAAAAAATTTATCCAATGTAGCCTGAAAACTAGAGTAACAAAATATATTTTCAATACTAAATTCTCACTGGACAGTTAAACTAGACATTGTCCACAATGGCCAAAAATTTAACATTGAAAACAAAGCTAATAGACCAAAATAAATAAAGGGGAAGAAGATAAGAAAAGAAAATACTTCCATAATGGAGTAACTTCAATATAGGTGAATCCATCACCAGAAGTCGTTGAGGAGTGTACCTAAAAAAGACACAAAAGAAACAGAAAAAAAAAACATAAAACTAGAAAAGGAAAAGAAACTAAAAGAAAAATAAACTAAGAAGATTCATAAATCATGTAGAAAAACATCCACGGGATCCAAATTGTCAAGAGCCTGACCATAATAACGCTGCACTCAATTCCCTTTGACTTTAAAGTACCATTAATAAGGTGTGTAACTTCAAGAGCCTCAAAGGGAAAGACATTACATACCACATATGGCCCCGACCACCTTGACTTCAACTTACCCGGAAAGAGTCACAAGCTAGATTTAAACAACAACACTTGATCACCTTCTAAACTCCCAATTTTAGATAATATGTTTATCATGTCATCGTTGTACCCTCTCTTTATAGAGCAGTAAATTATCATACACAGCTGTGCGTAATTCCTACAATGCATTCAAGTGAAGCAAACTTGATTTTCCAGTAAGTTCAAGATCAAACATAACAAGTTTGATGGCCCAATAAGCTTTATGTTCAATATCCATAAGTAAGTGACAAGATTTCCCATACACCAATCTATAGGGGGTTGTACCTATAGGAGTTTTGAAAGTTGCCCGATAAGCCCAAAGAGTGTATCCAATTTCAAACTCCAATCCTTTCTTGTATGATTTACCACTGTTCCAAAATTCTTTTGAGTTCTCAATGGACAACTTCAACTTGGCCACTGGTTTGGGGGTGATAAGAGGTAGCAAACTTATAGGTAACAGCTAAATGTTGGAGAACCTTTTCCAATTGGGTATTGCAAAAGTGTGTTCCCCTATTACTAATGAGTACTTTAGGTACACCAAACTTGGCGAAAAGCTTTTTAAGAAATTTGACCACAACCCGTGCATCATCAGTTAGCAAAACCTGAGCCTCAACCTACCTAGACATATAATCAACCATAACTAAGATGTATTTATTACCCAGAGAATTAAAAAAAGGGCTAATGAAATATATCCCCCAATAATAAAAAGTTTCACATGCTTGAAACATTTGCAATGGCATCTCACTAGATTTAGAAATATTACCTGTACATTGACACCTATCACAATTTTGAACAAACCTATGCGAGTCCTTAAAAAGTGTTGGCCAATAGAATCCGAACTCAAGCACCTTTCTTATAGTATTGTTAGCTTGGTTGTGGCCTCCCGTGGGTCCTTCATAATAATATTTGAAGATGTTCGCACTTTCCTCAGAATCCATACACCTTCGAATAATTTGATCTGCATAACATTTAAACAAGTAAGGATCTTCCCAAAAGTAATGCTTCACTTCGGAAAGGAATTTCTTCTTTTGTTGCAATATAAAATCGTCAAGGATAATTCCTACAACCTAGTAATTAGCAAAATCCACAAACCAAGGAGTTTGAGAAATCACAGCATCAACAAGTAGAAGTTGTTCATCCAG
Organism: Voacanga thouarsii; assembly: GCA_026120185.1. Taxonomy (NCBI): domain Eukaryota; kingdom Viridiplantae; phylum Streptophyta; class Magnoliopsida; order Gentianales; family Apocynaceae; genus Voacanga; species Voacanga thouarsii. The sequence goes on from JANUWF010001174.1 coordinate 1,706,618, forward strand.
GAAGGTGTCATTGATGTCTTCTTTGGCCAAAGGTTCCAACATGGGATTTTCCAACCTAGTTAAGAGATCTACAGCCAAATTTTTGCTCCCTTTTTATCCCTAACCTCCAAGTTAAATTTTTGTAGCAATAAAACCCATCTTATCAACCTTAGTTTGGAATCATGCTTGATTAGTAGGTATTTAAGGGAGAAATGGTTCGTGCACATAATGACTTTGGACAAAACAAGATAAGAACGAAATTTATCAAAAGAAAATACTATTGCAAGCAATTCTTTTTCCATTGTGGTATAGTTCTCCTATGTCGCCATAAGGGCCTTGCTTAAATAGTAGATTAGTTGAAAATGCTTTTTCCATCATTGTCCAAGTGCTGCGCCTACTGCATAGTCACTTGCATCACATATTAATTTAAAAAGAAGAGACCAATCTAGTGCAATTAAAATAGGAGAATTGATTGATTTCTTTTTAAGCACATTAAAAGTATTGAGATATTTATCATCAAAATTGAAAATAACATCCTTTTTAAGTAAAGAAGTAAGAGGTTTAGAAATTTTTTAAAAATTCGAGACTAACCTGCTATAAAAACCTACATGACCAAGAAAGTTTCAAATAGCTTTCACCGAAGTGGGTGGAGGAAGTTTCTTAATTGCTTCAATTTTTTCTCTATCAATCTCAATACATTTCCTTGAAATCTTGTGTCCCAACACAATACCTTCTTTCACCATAGAGTAACATATTTCTCAATTAAGTATGAGGTTGGTCTCTTCACACCTTTAAAGCACTTTTTCTAGATTGGCCACAAAAAAATCACCGAAAACATAGAAGTCATCCATAAATACCTCCATGATGTCCCCTACAAGTCTTCAAGGATAGCCATCATGCATCTTTAGAAAGTTCCCAGACCATTACAAAGACCAAAAGGCACACAACGATATGCAAAAATACCAAAAGGGCATGTAAATGTAGTTTTCTCTTGATCCTCCGGTGCTATGGGAATTTGAAAGTAGTTGAAAAAACCATCTAAGAAATAATAAAATTCATATCCGGCTAGTCTTTCTAGCATTTGATCAATGAAAGGGAGAGGAAAGTGGTCCTTCCTAGTTACCGCATTCAATTTCCTATAATCGATGCAAACTCTCCAACCAGTTACCAATCTCATTGGGATCAACTCATTTTTACATTTGGGCTAACCATCATTCCTCCCTTCTTTAGTACTACTTGTATTGGAATTACCCAAATGCTCTAAAAAATAGGGTAAATGATGCATGAATCTAATAGTTTAATTACCTCACCTTTTACCACATTGCTCATAGTCGGATTCAACCTACGTTGGGATTGCAGTATGGGCTTTTCTCCCTCTTCTTGAAATATTTTGTCAATGCAAAAGAAAGGACTAATTCCTTTAATATCTACAATTTTCATGCTATGACTCCAATATATTTTCCAATAAGCTTACTATTTTAGTCTTTTGCTCCAAGGTAAGGTTTTTTGCTATGATCTCTGGAAATTTTCTTCCATTAGCCAAAAATGTATATTCTAAGTGCTCAGGGCAATCTTTTTTGTCTAATTGTAATGGTTCCTCAATGGACGACTTCATCATTACTAAACTACTTTTCTCAATTTCTTCAAATTCTACCAAATCAGGGGTGTTAGTTGAGTCCTCCACATATGCAATTGATTGCTTAGCCTATGATTGTTACACAAAATTCAATATAGACTCATCAAGAATATCAATCCTCAAACAGGAATCATCAGAAGATATAGGATGCTGCATGCTTTTGTGGATTTGAATAATGACTTCCTCATCCCCAATCCTACGTGTTAACTCCCCCCCCCCATGAACATCAATTAAAGCTTTGGTAGTAGCTAAAAAGGGTCGTCCTAGGATTAAGGGGACTTTAGATTCTTCATCCATATCAAGAATAACAAAATCCACAAGAAATATAAATCTATCCACTTTAACCAATGCATCTTCGACTATTCCTTTAGGGTATTTAATAGATCTATCTACAAGTTGAATTCTCATCCTAGTAGGCTTGGGCTCACCTAAGCCTATCTTCTTGAAAGTTTTGCATGGCAAATTATTAATGCTAGCACTTATATTGGCTAATACATTACAAAATGTAAGAGTACCAACTAGACAAGGAATAGAAAAACTCCTTGGATCATTTCCTTTGCATGGCAAATTCTATTAGTCTTGCAAGATGGTAGAGTATCCTTCATTTGAAACCATAGTGGACAATTCTTCCAACCACTTTTTATTAACAAGCATGCTTTTGAGGAACTTTGCATATTTCGGCATGTGTATCAAAGCCTTACTGAGTGAGATGTTTATGTGCAGTTGCTTGAAAATTTCTACAAACTTATCAAATTGTGCATCATTTCTCACTTTTTGTGTTCGAATGAGAAAACGAACTAGTAGTTTAAAACGTGGATTTTAGCTTGCGTGTCAAGTGGTGCACAGAGAGGGGTCGGCATCGGCCTCGCTTCTTAAACTAGCACCAGGTCCTTACTAGAATTAGGTAGCTTCTTACCGCTCCTCAATGTAATGGCAACTGAATCCTCGTAAGTCTCCAACCCCAATGGTGACCATTCTTGTGATTTTAACACTAGATCTATTAAAAACCAAATTTGCCTCTCCATGTTTCGAATTATTTTCTCAAATTTGGAATGTGTATTATCTATTTTGTTAAATTGTTTGGTCACTTGGGTTGCAAATTTTCCTAGTACCCATTCTAGAGCAGTTGAATCCTATGGGCCGAGGTATCATATCTTGAGAATTGTAAGGGTATCGCCCTACATTCCAATTAGCCATACTACTTGCATGTGGCAGCTTGTTAGTGGCATACAGACATAGTACAATATTAAATCAATTTAGTGAATAAAGATACAATTATACATAATAAGATATGACATTTATTTACACAAAGAATATATATACATATTTACATATACAAATATATACATATAAATATGGTTAAAGAAAAAAAAAATTCCAAGCTTTCATGATACTGTTCCACAGCAACTGTAAAACCAAACCTAAACCTACCTTAGAGTAAGAGGAATGGGGTACATATCATATCATATCATCTTGCATAAAATATATTCCTTAAATGATTTTGTGTGCCTTCGAATGGTGGATTATGGGTTATATGATTTATTTGTACTTGTTGAGTAAAAATGGTAAAAAGGTAATTTTACTTGAGGTCGAAATAGAAAGATGCCTTGAGGCTTAGTTAAGAAAAGGATTTTATTGAGAAAATAAGAACAAGAGTTAGTGTGGTTAAGTGGCTAGAGCTCTGTGATTTAATCTCTAAGGTCATGAGTTTAAATCCCATCACCTAAGTTTTATTCATATTTGCCTTAACCAATGTTTGAATTTTCTTCTTTCTTACATTCCTTAAAGTTAGGAATGTTCTCTTAGGAAAGACACAATGGTAATGTCCTAACCATGTGATCTTGTCTTAAAAAGAATTCTAGAAGAATTTTTGTCTCCATTATTTTTGCAAGACTTGTTCTAACCACTTTGAATTTAAACTACTCCTAATTCTTTAATTCATTTTTATATCCATAAAAGTCTTGGATAATTCCTTACTTAGAATTTCAAAAAAATCCAGCTCTTGTGGAATAGAAGGATGGCCAAAATTGTGGAGGAGAAATAGGAAGAGATTCTCAATTAAATCACTATGGTTATTCCTTCACGAACTTTATTCTCTTCTTGTTCTTGTTTTGGTTAAAATCTGAAAAATTTACAAATGTTCTTCATGGCTGATTTTGAAATTTACAGCCACCTTTCTCTACCTAATTCTTGCAAAGAACCAACCATCTTGGGTGAAGATGAAAGCTGAAACACTTTGGAATTTCGCAGCCTTACAAACTACACTAAACCAGAATATTTTTTTTCCAGCAAACAAGCAATCTTTGAACATGAACATGGAGCCATTCGTTAGTGCTCAAGAACACCTGAAGCTTTCTCTTTTCTTCTTCAAGATGGTGGCTGGAAAATCACTATTAACGGACCTTCAAACATTCCTAAATTCCAGCAGCAAAACTTTTCCTTAAAGGACCAAAATTCTGCACAAAACCACTTCAAATCCTAAGCGTTGTTTAGCTAAAATTTCAGAAAATTTTCCAGCTTTGCCTATCCTAAGTTAAGTCCAATTTTCTTTATCAAACATCTTCATGTTTCAGCCATAATGCAGCCATGCACAGAACCCCTTGGCATCTCCATCTACCTTGATCATTAGGACTCCATTAACATACCTTAAAACACTTCTATCTTCACTCCATTCAAAATTATTCAAACTTCAAATTAAATTCCGTATTTTTGTTCCATTAAACACTCACCTAGCTTGATAATAAAACCAGAAATTTCTCTGCTATATCATAGCCATTTTCGGCCAGCCCAAAGCTGAAAGAACTCTCCATTCCTAGCTAGTTTAGCCATAAGCCATTGAAGGACAAGAAACCTTCAAATAGCAAACACCATTACTCAATCCTTTACCTCAAACATATCCACTTTCTCTCAATTTGAAATTTGAAAATGCTGAAACTCCCTCTCTCCTTCTTGTATAAACCGAAAGCCTCCCCCCCCAAGCTAGGCCATTCAACCATCATTCGCACACACACACGAAATCACTCACTCTCTCAGTTTCTCTCAAAAACACCAAGAACACTAAGAACACACACTAAGCTTCTTCAACCTTCAATCACCTCTTTTCAACCCAAATCACTCTAAGAACCTTCAAACCAACTAGGATTCAGACCATACTCCCTCATGGGCCACTCCATAACATCAAAAACACCAAAGTTGTTATTCCATTCATATCAAACATACCTTTTCGGTCAAGAACAAAAAGAACATCAAGAAGGTAACTTTGAACACCATGAACCTTCTTCATCTCATCATCATCACTTCAATATTATCCTAACCTCTCTCTCTCTCTCTCTCTCTCTCTCTCTCTCTCTCTCATGGCCAAAACTTGGATGGCCACTCTTGGACAAACTTCAAACAAGGAAGAAATTTCAAGCACTTAAGGACCTCCATTAAGCAAGGCGATACCTTCATCTAACGTTCATTAAATCAAATATTTCTTTCTTAATCTACTCTTTAAATTCACAAACTCAAGACTCTTAGATGATGGATTTGATAGGTTGGAAGAATAATGTGGGGTTGAAGATATGTATATGGGTGACGGGAATGGATTTAAGACATTAGAATTGGAATGAATGTTGTCACTTATAGATTATGCTTTAGGATCCCTATATGTTCATTATGATTCAGAGCTTTGTGGATGTTTTGATGTATGATAGTCATTATACCATCATTATTGATTATGTCTTCATGATGTTATTTTTCAATAAATCCCAAGATAATATTATGCCTAGTAGGATATCATCCTTGTTGTGATGTATGTTAATTCAAGTCTATTTTTGGATAAATTGACATGTTATTTGTTGAATCCATGAGTGGATGAACATGTAATATGGATTTTCTCAAGCAATAAAATTATTGTATGACCTACTTTTACTTTTTTTAGAATTATTCTTGCTATTATTAAAATAATTAATATTTTTATTTAATTTAATTAACTAAATTCAAAAAACATTAAGTAGTTTCGAAATTAAAGATTATTTAAAATATTATTATTTATTAGATAAATAAATAGTAAAATTGTTATTAAATATAAATAATAATATATTGAATTAATTGATATTAAATGTCTTTTATATTCATATTATTATTGGTTAGCCTTACTAAAACTTTCATTTATACTCACAAATATTATTTATATTAGAATAATTAATTTATTTTTAGTTTTATTTATTAATTATTAAAATTATTTATAATTTATTATTAATATTACTTATTATTTGTAATAATATTATTTATTATTTACTACTAATATTATTTAGGATTTATTATTAATAGTACCCATTATTTATTACTAATTTTATTTATTTATAATATTACTCATTACTTATTATTTGTTAATAAAAAGGTAATATCATGATTTATTATATATTTTATAACACCTATTTATTTTAACTTATCAAATTAATTTTATTTTATAAAATACTTTATCAACTAGTGTTAAAGCTTAAGGCATTTGTTGTCATAAGTAGATGTTGTTGTAGGTAGTTGAACTTAGGAGTTATTTATTTAAGACAAGTGTTGTTTGGATATTGGACTTATACCCTGTATTTATCCTAGGCGGGGTTAGATTGCCTTGAATTACCTTGGAAGGCTACAGTACCTGAGAAGAGTAAAAGATAAGATAAGTTCCTGCATAAAGCCGTTTGAAGATCGAAGTTACCTTGGCAGGTCAAATACAATGTATACGAGAATTTGTACTGTAAATGTAATTATGGATAATTTTCCCTTTTCCTTTCAATCAAGCAATCCATTTAAAGTTGAACAAGTAATTTTATACAAAATGCCAAACTTTTTCAAAAAATCAACTTTGACATGAATTTAGGAAACCATAAATGCTATTTCAAAGAGACTCAATCTATGATCTTTCTTTTTCCAAGAAGGACAAACATAAGGTTCCTTACTCAGTAAGCGTAGGACTAAGTCTCTCAGTAGATGGCCACCTCTGAGGGGTGAGTCCTTACCGGATAGGATGCTTGTCCTGTAGGTAGTATCGGTCCGAGCTAGCAAGTTTAGTTAAGTGGACTGTGTATTTCCAGAATGAAAAACCAAAAAGTTTGGGTGTAGAGATGGAGGAGTATCTCATCCAGTAGGCCATACACCTACCTTGTGTCAGTATGCACAAAGTGTGGCATCCTGAACGTTCTTTTGTCATGGTACACAAAGTGTGGTGTCATGGCTACCTCTTTTGGCTGGTTGTATTTATTGTATACGTGTATGATTTGAAAGGAAAACACCACTCTTCATTTGTGAAATTTGTTTAATGCTTGCCAACACTTTCTTTATGAAAATTTCTCAACCTACATATATGAACTGTTTTACTAGAAACACTCAAAGCACACATGGTCTTACTGAGATTTATGTCTTACCACCTTTTAAACCATGCTTTCAAGTCGATCCTATTGTGAAGGTTATTGATTAGAGATTGCCTTTGTTTTGAAGACTTATTTCTTTTCCTATGCATTTCATTTGGGAGATTTTAGCAGAGATTTATTGTTGGGAATTTTTCATATATTATTTGAGTTGTAATAAGTTTTTATTTAGATTGTTTCTTTCCTTTATTTTGTGAGTCCTAGTTATAAAAATCACTTGTTATGTGGGCGGGGCAATATCCCCATCCCTAATAGGGCACGTAAGTAGTGAGGTGTTACATGTGGTATCAGAGACAAGGTTTAGGCAATTGTTGATGGTATTTGCTTTATTTCATTATGATTAAAATCTTTTGGCTAATCTGGGTTATTTATGCTATAGGATGGCTAGAATATATAGAACTATGAGGAAGGGGCAGCAATGGCATCCACCAGTGCCACAACCTGCACCACAACCCACACCTCAGCCAGCTATACCTTTCGAAGAAAGTAGTGATGATGAGGTTCAGATTATTGAGCCACCCCCTATACCTGTAATACATTTGATTACTGATAGTACGGATGGGGATATTGATATAGAGTATGTCCAAAACCCCCTAGCCTCGTGATTGATTTAACTACTGATATTGATGATCCGGGGGAGATAAACTCTGAATCTCCACCTACACCTTATTTTGTACCCCCACCCAACCACGTTGAAATTAGGGAGAGTTCTAGGAGACCCGAGAAGGAATAAATGGACTACGGGTTTGTGGATGGTGCAGGGATAGACCTTTCTAAGAATACTGGAGGTTAGTTGTATGATGCTGACACTGGGGATGCTGATAAGGATTAGGGGTGAAGTTTTCCTATAATTAGGAAGTTATTATTTACTACTTTCAATAAACTCCTGTGCTAGGGGTTCATTTTTGTTTAATGTTTTATTTCAAAATTCATGCAAATAAGAGTACCTTGGTGTACAGCAATCTTGGAAAAAAATGCAATTATTTATACAAATCTTGCATCCGATTTACTTTTACTTAACTATGAATGTGAATGCAAGCTCAATTTAAATATTTTAAACTTTGATGCATAACTCATTATTTAGGGGTGATGGTTTAGAATGGCACCAAAGCATCATGTAGCAGCATCCAGCAAAAGGGTTCTTGAAGCAGAACTCGTGACTCTGGAATTCGATGCAACCTAAATTTCATCTCCAAATTAGGGGAATAAGAATGAACCAAAGCAGGAAGTGGGGTCTGAAGAGCTAGCCGATGTGATCATGGGGAAAGTATTCCACAAAATGATGGAGATACTGGAAACTTTGTTAGAATGAAGGAACTCGAATGGGAAAGGATGAAACTTTAGAGAGGTTTCTGAAGTTCCAACCTCCTACCTTCTTGGGAGAAGCCAAACAAGACTAGAAAGCGAAGTAGTAGGTGGACTAGATGGGGGATATTTTTGCCACACTCTAATACACTGAGAAGCAGATGGTAAAATTTGTTGCATTTAGGCTGAGAGGGCTAGGTCGGGCATGGTGGTAGCGAGTCCATGAAGACTAGGAATTAATGGATCAAGAATGGACGAAGGTCAACTTTGTGGAGACATTCAGAGCGGAATATATCCCTCTGTGGATAGTAGAGAAAAGGGAGGACAAGTTCCAAAATCTGAAGTAAAGGAGCATGACCGTGCCTCAATATGCTACTCATTTTACCCAATTGTCAAAGTATTGCAAGAAGCTAGTAGATACCAAGTAGAACTGAACTATGCAATTTGTCAAGAGATTGAGGTAGGAGTTGAGAATGGCATTGGCACCTTCTCCACTGATAACTTATTCTAGCGCAGTAGTCGCAACGACCTGGACAGAGAACAAGGATCGAAGTAAGATGGTACTAAAATAGTTCCTGCCACCAAGGCAACCACTAAGACCCTTTCAGTGGTAGTAATCTAATAAGCGACCGCCCACCCGCAATGGCAGAATCGAGAAAAGCAAGCACGAATGGCACTGACTGCACCTACTCAGAATGTCCTATCGTGCTGACATTGTTGGAAAAAAGGTTATGTAGAGAAGAACTGTTGGTCTAAGGGAGCTAAATGGAAATGCTACAATTGCGGAGATCCAATGCATCTATGAAACGCATACCCAAAACTCCTTGTAATCAAGCAAGGAAACCTGGCCCAGTCTGTGAGAGCTAATCAAACTAATACTCTAGGAGCCTCCAAAAGTGGAACTCAAAAGCCGCAAGTGAAAGCAAAGTATTTTGCCCTTGATCGGGAGGAAGTTAGAGCAAATGCAGCGGCGGTGGAAGGTGCGTTTCCTATCCAAGATTGTTTAGTTAATGCATTGATAGACCCTAGATCTACCCATTCCTATTTAAACAAGAATTATACATATCATTTGGGTAGGGATGAAGTAGAACTACCTTTTACCCTGTTAGTAAGTACGCCTTTAGGAAAAATGGTGCAAGCAGATCGGTATGTGCAGAGTTGTAAGATTGAACTAGGAAAAGAGTGCCTAGAAGGAGACTTGATAGTCTTAGCTATTGATGACTATAACCTAGTTTTGGGGATGGATTGGCTAACTTAGCATGGAGCTAAAGTAGACTGTAAGAATAAGTCTGTCCAATTTATTAGACCTAGATGTGATATGCTGGAATTCAATGGCAAGCAAGTGAAAGAGTTGAAGTTTCAAATAGCAGGAGCAAAAGCCCAAAAGTTGTTGAAGTAAGGATGCCAAGGATATTTGGCTTATGTGATAAATAAGCCAAATGATCAGTGCACCTTGAAAATTACTAAAGTGGGAAAAGACTTTTCTGATATGTTTCCAATAGAACTTACTTCTCTTCCTCCTACCCGAGAAGTTGAGTTCACCATAAATCTAATTCTAGGAGCGGAACCTGTATCCCGAATCCTATATCGGATGGCACCAGTAGAGTTGAAAGAACTAAAGGACAGCTAGAAGAATTGGTGAAATAGGGTAACATAAGATGTAGCACGTCACTTTGGGGAGCTCTTGTGCTATCTCTGAAGATGAAGAACGGGACCTTAAGGTTGTGCATTGATTATCGGGAGTTAAGTAATTTGACCATCAAGAATAAAAACCCCATACCATTAATAAAGAGTTATTTGACCAGTTGCAAGGCTCCTATTATTATTATAAATTGGATTTGAGGCAATGATATTATTAAGTGCAGATAAAGGAGGAGAATATTTCTAAGACGGCCTTCAACACGAGATATGGTTACTACGAGTTCGTAGTGATGCCTTTTGGAGTGACTAATGCACCGGCAGTATTTATGGATTTGATGCATCGTGTTTTCTAACCATACTTGGATAGGTTTGTGGTGGAATTCATCGATGATATACTTATATACTCCAAAAGTGCATAGGATCATGCAAAGCATCTAAAGCAGGTATTTAAAAAGCTAAGAGAGCATAATTTTTATGCCATATTTAGCAAGGGCGAATTTTGGCTGGACAATGTGTCATTTCTTGGCCATGTGGTGACTAATGATGAAATCAAGGTGGACCTAGCAAAAGTTGAAGTAGTTTTAGATTGGAAGCAATCAGAGAACATCACTGAGATTAGAAGCTTCATGGGATTGGTCGGCTATTATAGGCAGTTTATTACACGGCTCTCAACACTAGAATCACATATGACCCAATTGTTGATAAAGGATGTACCATTTATCTGGAGTGAGAAATGCGAGAAGAGTCTCTAAAAGCTGATATGGAGGTCAATGACAGCTCTAGTGTTGAGTTTGCCAGAGGGAGATAAACCCTATGCTTTGTATACTGATGCTTCTAAGGAATGTTTGGGAGTGGTATTGATGCAAGATAGGAAGGTAATAGGCTATGCCTCTCAAAAGTTTAAGCCTCATGAAATCAATGATTTGGAGTTGAATGCTATTTTATTTGCTTTGAAGAAATGGTGGCATTACTTGTATGGAGTCAAGTATGAGGTGTTCATAGACCAAAAGAGTCTAAACTATATCTTTACGTAGAAGGATTTGAATTTCAGGCAATGAAGATGGATGGAATTTCTAGAGGAATATCGTTGTCCTATCAACTACCACCTCGGAAAGGCCATTGTTATTGCTGATGCCCTGAGTCGCAAAGTCAAAATGGCCAGGCTGAGAGTGTAAGAGATTAAAGTAGTCCAAAAAGTGTTGGATAGAAGGACAAAAATGCAAGAAGAAAGGATTATCTTTAGTAATCTGAGGTTGCTACCATATCTCAGGCAAGAAATCATCAAAGCACAGCAAAGCAATACGGAGTTTCAACTTTTCAAAGACAAAGAATTTAAACGAGAAGGTAGTGAATTCTGGCAGGACGAGACGAGAGTGATGTATTTCCGAGATCATTTGTGTGTGCCTGATGAACAACAGCTGAAGTATAAGATTTTAGAAGAGGCACATAGAAGGAAATATGCTATTTATTTGGAAGAAGTAAATATATATCAAAATCTAAAAAAGCTTATTGGTGGCCCAGAATGAAGAAGGACGTGGTGAAGTATGTCTCCACGTGTCGACTTGTCAGAAAGTTAAAATGGAGCACAAAAAGTCAGTAGGATTGTTGTAACCTTTACCAATACTAGATTAAAAATAGAAAGAGGTGACCATAGACTTCATTACCGAACTACCTATGGCAATGACCCAAAAGGATGCCATATGGGCAATGGTAGAAAGATAGACTAAGTTAGTGTATTTTATACTATGAACGTAAGAGATTCAATGGGGAAGTTAGCTCAAACGTATGTGTAGGAGATAGTCAAATTGCATGGAGTACCTTCGAATATCGTGTCCAACTGAGACCCGAGATTTACATCCCGATTTTAGTGCAAGTTCAAAGAATTGATTGCTTCTAATCTAAAATTCAGTACGACAACACACCCACAAACTAATGGTTAGCCAGAAAGGGTTATTCTAATATTGGAAGATATGTTAAGAGCTTGTGTAATAAATTTCGGGGATAAGTGGACTGATTGTGTACCGTATGCGAAATTGGCTTACAATAATAGCTACCAATCTTCGATTGGAATGGCTCCATATGAAGCGTTGTATGAACGTAAGTGTCAAGTACTTCTGCACTGGAGTTGGTCAGAAGACGGCCACATAAGCAAGTCTGGAGAAGTCTGCATTTTAGAAATGTTAGATAAGATGAAGCTGATCAAAGAAAGGTTGAAAGCAACACATAGTTGACAAAAATGTTATAAAGGGAGTTGGAATTTTAGGTAGGAGATAGTGTGTTTTTACGGTTTACTCCAAGTAGAGGAATTTTGAAGTATCTAAAAAGTGGAAAGCAGAATCCAAGATATTTAGGGCCATTTCCAATAATGGAAAGAATTGGACCAGTGGTGTATCAAACAGATTTGTCGGATGGTTTAACAAGAATACACATTATATTCCATATGTCTCAATTGAAAAAGTACAATGCCGACCCCAGACATGTTTTGAATGACAAACCGCTGGTATTGCTACTCGACTTTAGCTGCGTGGAGAAACTTGTCAAAATTTTAGACCGAAGTATTAGGACTCTCCAGAATAAGTAGATTCCTACGGTGAAGGTATAGTGGGAGCATCATGGCACTTACAATATCACGTGGGAAATGGAAGAATGGGTCAAGCGGAAATACCCCGACTTGAGATAAAGGTACACGTTGAATTTTGGGGCGAAATCTTCTAAGGAGGGGAGGATGTAAAACCCCAACTAAACCTATCCTAGAGTAAGAGGGATGGAGTACATATCATATCATCAAGTATAAAATATATTCCTTGAATGATTTTATATACCTTAGAATGGTGGATTATGGGTTATATGATTTATTTGTGCTTGTTGAGTAAAAAGGATAAAAAGATAATTTTACTTGCCGTCAAAATAGGAAGATGGCTTGAGGCTTAGATAAGAAGAGGATTTGGTTGAGAAAATAAAAAAAAAATAGTTATTGTGGTTTAACCAATATTTAAATTCTCTTCTTTTTTACATTCCATTAAGTTAGGAATTTTGTCTTAGGGAAAACACAATGGTATTATCTTAACCGTGTGATCTTGTCCTAAAATGAATTCTAGAAGAATTTTTGTCTCCATTATTTGTGCAAGACTTATCCTAACCTCTTTGAATTTAAACTTCTCCTAATTCATTAATTCATTTTTATATCCATAAAAGTCTTGGATAAATACTTGCTCAGAATTTCAAAAAATTCCATCCCTTGTGGAATAGAAGGTTAGCCGAAATTGTGGAGGAGAAATAGGAGTAGGCTCTCAATTAAACCACCCTGTTTATTCCAACCAGAACTTCACTATCTTCTTGTTCTTGTTTTGGTTAAAATCTGAAAAATTTTCAAGACTTTTTTCATGGCTGGTTTTTGAAACTTACAGCCACCTTTCTCTACCTAATTCCTGCAAAGGACCAACCATCTTGTGTGAAGATGAAAGCTGAAACACTTTGGAATTTTGAAGCCTTACAAACTACACCAAACCAGAATTGTTTTTCCAACAAACAAGAAATCTTTGAAAAAGAACATGGAGCGATTCGTTAGTGCTCAAGAACACCTAAAACATTCTTCTTTCTTCTTCAAGATGGTGGCTAGAAAACCACTATTAATGGACCTTCAAACACTCCTAAATTCCAGGTGCAAAATCGTTCCAAAGAGGATAAAAAAATTCTGCACAAAACCACTTTTAATCCTATGTGTTCTATAGCTAAAATTCCTGAAAGTTTTCCAGCTTTGCCTATCGTATGTTAAGTCCAATTCTCTTTATTAAACTTGTCCATGTTTCGGCAATAATGCAGTCATGGACAAAACCCCTTGGCTTCTCCATCTACTTAATCATTAAAACTCCATTGACATACCTCAAAACACTCCTATCTTCACTCCATTCAAAATTATTCAAACTTCAAATTAAATTTGAGATTTTTGTTCCATTAAACACTCACCTAGCTAGATAATAAAGCCAAAAATTTCTTTGCAATATCATAGCCATTTTTGGCCTGCCCACAGCTAAAACAACTCACCATTCCATGATCACATCATAGCTAGTTCTGCCATACACCATTAAAGGACAAGAAACCTTCAAAGAGCAAATACCATTACTCAATCCTTTACCTCAAACATCTCCACTTTTCTATCAATTTGAAATTTCTAAAAGTTGAAACGCTCTCTCTCCTTCTTGTTTAACCAAAATCCTACCCTAAGCTAGGCCATTCGGCCATCATTCAGACTCACACACAAAATCACTCTCTCTCACAATTTCTCTTAAAAATACCAAGAACACGCACTAAGCTTCTTCGACCTTCAAATCTTCTCTATTTATCCCAAATCACTCCAAGAACCTTCAAACTAACTAGGATTCAGTCCAAACTCTCTCATAGGCCACTCCATAACATAAAAAAAAACCAAATTTGATTTTCCACTTGGATGAAACACACCTTTTCGTTCAAGAACAAGCAGAACATAAAGATGGTAACGTTAAACACCTTGGACATTCATCATCTCATCATCAACATTTCAATATCATCCTAACCTCTTTATTTCTATTTCTCTCTTTCTCTTTCACTCACATCCTGGCCGAAACTTAGATGGCCATTCTCGGACAAACTTCAAACAAGGAATGACTCTCAACCACTCAAGGACCTCCATTAAGCAAGGTGATACCTTCATCTAATGTTCATCACATCAAGTATTTCTTTCTTGCTCTCCTCTATAAATTCACAAACTCAAGACTCTTAGATGATGGATTTGATAGGGTGGTAGAATAATGTGGGGTTGAAGATATGCATGTATGCGAAGGGAATGAATTTAAGACATGAGAATTAGAATGAATATTGTGACTTATGGATTATGCTTTAGGATCACTATATGTTTATTATGATTAAGAGCTTTATAAATGTTTTGATGTATGATAGTCATTATACCATCATTGTTGATTATGTCTTCATGATGGTATTTTTCAATAAATACCGAGATAATATTATGCCTAGTAGGATATCATCCTTGTTGTGATATATGTTAATTCAAGTCTATTTTTTGATAAATCGACACGTTATTTGTTCAATCCATGAGTGGATGAATATGTATATGGATTTTCTCTTGCAATAAAATTATTGTAAGAGCTACTTTTCTTATTTTTAAAATCATTCTTGTGATTATTAATATAATTAATATTGTTATTTAATTTTATTTACTAAATTCAAAAAACACTAAGTAGTTTCGAAATTAAAGATTATTTTAAATATTATTATTTATTACATAAATAAATTGTAATATAATTATTAAATACAAATAATAATATATTGGAATTAATTGATATCAAATGTCTTTTATATTCATATTAGTTTTAGTTAGACTTACTAAAACTTTCATTTATACTCACAAATATTATTTATATTAGAATAATTTACTTATTATTAATTTTATTTATTATTTATTATTAAAATTATTTATAATTTATTATTAATATTACTTATTGTTTGTAATAATATTATTTATTATTTATTACAAATATTATTTAGGATTTATTATTAATAGTACCCATTATTTATTCCAAATTTTATCTATTATTAATGTTACCCATTATTTATTATTTGTTAATAAATAGGTAATATCATGATTTGTTATTTATTTATAATACCTATTTATTTTAACTTATCAAATTCATTTTATTTTATAAAATAGTTTATCAATTAGTGTTAAAACTTAAGACATTGTTGTCATAGCTAGATGTTGTTGTAGGTAGTTGAACCTAGGTGTTATTTATTTAAGACAAGTGTTGTCTGGATATAGGACTTATACCCTGTATTTACCCCAGGCGGGGTAAGTTCCTGCATAAAGCTATTTGAAGATAGAAGTTACCTTGGCAAGTCAAACACACTGTATACGAGAATTTGTACTATAAATGTAATTATGGACAAATTTCCCTTTTCTTTTCAATCAAGCAAACCATTTAAAGTTGAACAAGCAATTTTATACAAAATGCTAAACTTTTCCTAAAAACCAACATTGACAAGAATTTTGGAAATCATAATTGCTATTTCAGAAAAAAACATTGTAAAATCTTTCTTGTCCCAAGTGGGACGAATACAATGTTGAGTACTGAATAAGGGTAGTCTACAAGAACGAGTCTTTGAAGAATTAGAATATGTCTCTCAGTAGGTGGCCACCTCTCAGTCCTGTAGGTCATACCAGTCCGAGCTAGCAAGTTCAGTCAAATGAACTGTATAATTCTGGAATGGTCAACCAGTAAGTTTGGGTGTAGAGATAGAGGAGTATCTCAGCCGGTAGGTCGTACACCTATCTTGTGTTAGTATACACAATGTGTGGCATCCTGAATATTCTTTTGTCATGGTGCACAAACTGTGGTGCCATAGCTTCCTCTTTTGAGTGGTGGTATTTATTGTATACATGTATGATTTGAAAGGAAAACACTGCTCTTCATTCGTGAAATTTGTTTGAGGCTTGCCTGCACTTTTTTTATTAAAATTTCTCAACCTGCATTCATGAACTATTTTTCCTAAAACACTCAAAGCACACACAAGCTTACTGAGACTTATGTCTCACCACCTCTTATACTATTCTTTCAGGTCAGTCTTGCTGTGAAGGTTATTGATTAGAGATTGCCTTTATTTTAAAGACTTATTTCTTTTCCTATGTATTTTATTTAAGAGACCTTAATAGACATTTATTTATTTTTGGGAATTGCTCATGTATTATTTAAGTTGTAATAAGTTTTGATTTGGATTGTTTCTTTCTATTCTTTTGTGAGTCTTAGTTATAAAGACCCATTATCCTGTAGACGGGGTAACTTCCCTAGCCCTAATAGAATACGTAGGTAGTGGGGAGTTACAAGTGGTATCAGAGACAAAGTTTAGGAAATTATTGATAGTATTTGCTTTATTTCATATAGATTAAAATCTTTTCACTAATCTAGGTTGTTTATGCACTAGGACGGCTAGAATGTATAGAACTATGGGGAAGGGGCAGCAATGGCATCTACCAATCCCTATCTACCCAAAAAACTTACCTGTGCCATAGCCTGCACCACAATCGCACCTCAACCAGTCATACCTTTAGAAGAAAGCAGTGATGATGAGGTTCAGATGATTGAGCCACCCCATACCTGTAATAGACTTAATTACTGATAATAAGTATGATGATAATGATATGGAGTACGTCCCAAACCCACCTAGCCCCACAATTGATTTAACTGCTGATAGTGATGATCCGGGAAAAAGACACTATGAATCTCCACCTGGACCTTCTTTTGTACCACCACCCAATCAAGTTGAAACTGGGGAGAGTTCTAGGAGACTTGGGAAGGAACCAATAGACTATAGGTTTGTGGATGGTGCAAGGATAGACCTTTTTAAGAATACTGGAGGTTGGTTGTATGATGTTGACACTGAGGATTATGATAAGTTTTAGGGGTAATGTTTTTCCTTGAATAGGAAGTTATTATTTATTGCTTTCACTAAACTCCTGTGCTAGTGGTTCTTTTATGTTTAATGTTTTGTTTTAAAATTTATGCAAATACCTTGGTGTATTCCAATCTGGGGGAAAAATGCAAATTTTTATACAAAGCATGCATCCGATTAACTATTACTTAAGTTTGAATATGAATGCATGCTCCATTTACATATTTTGAACTTTGAAGCATAACTTATTATTTGGGGCCAATGGTTTAGAATGGCACTAGAGCATCGTGGAGTAGTATCCAACAGAAAGGTTCCTGAAGCAGAATCTGTGACTCCGGAATTCAATGCAACCAAACTTTCATCACCAAATAAGTAGAATGAGAATGAACCAGAGTAGGAAGTGGGGTCTTAAGAACCTACCAATTGTAAGTTTGAAAAATAGAGGAGCATGCTCACGGGAGACAAAAATGGAGGAAAAAAAAATGAACAAAGAACAACAGCAGCATGGGAGTGTTTAGACCATACCTCTATGTGCCTTAAACCTTGAAGACCGTGGGAGAATGGATTGAATCACAGGGACAGCTTCTTCCTTCCCATTTGATGAAGCTTTCAGTTTTTCTCTTGCCAACCTTCTACTTCTCCTCAGGTGCATGAACTCCATACCTTTCAGTTCTCAAAATATGTCCCTTCTGTAACACCGCACGACTACGTACCCTAAAAGGGCAGGGATGTCGCCCCGTCTTGTAGGACAAGGGGTCTTTAGAATGAGGTATAAAATATAAAGGCAATCTCCAAAAGGATCAACTTAGATAAATAAAGAAATATTCTTATTACATCAGGCTCAACTTGGAGCAAAACAGAATAAAACAAAATATTGTTTAGAAGTTTAAGCAATAAATATCTCCTAGAATGGATAGACAAAATAGCAAAAGCTTCAACTATTACATGCCTCGCTGACTCAGCACAGTCTATCCCCTGAAAACATGATGTAAAACAGTGTGAGAATAAATCTCAGTAAGTCCTGTGTGTGCACATGGTGTTTTTAAATAGTTCGTGTATGCAAAGTGTAAAACATTTGTAAAAATAATTTGGCAAGTCATAAACAATCTCTTTTCGCAAGGAGTGGGTTTTTCTCTTTGTCACACTTTGTACAAAATAAATCCTCCACTCGGATAAAAGTCATGTTACCACACATTGGGCTCCATGAGAATAAATTGGCCAAGGCACCACACTTTGTGCACCTTGTCCGGACCAGATTACCACACGTTGGGCGTTCTGATCAAGGTGAGTGTACAGCCCACCGGGTGAGATACTCCTCCATCTCTACACCCAATAAAACCATCCGGGTGTCCATGCTGGGAATATAAATAATACCTTTCAGGTATAATGCTAGCTCAGACTGGCCTGACCAACCAACACTGTCGCCTTTTCAAGCAGAGTTCATCTTTTGGAGGTGGCCTCCTGCCAGAAGACTTACGCTAGCCCTCCAAGACTAGTATTGTTAGCCTACCCTTATTGAGTACTCAACGAACATATCCGTCAATTCCTTATTCAAAATATTTCCAAACCCTGGCTTTGTAAAACGTGGTTTTCTTTAAAAGAGATTTCCAAAAATTTAAGGAAAAGAATAGTTTTCTTGCTAAAATCGTTAGTTTGACAAAACCGTTTAAAGAATAAATATCCACGTTTACAACCCAAGCAAACATAGTTTAACAATAGCTTTACAAAGCATCACAACATGGACTTGCCATCACAACATTTAACAAAACAGTTTATAAAAGGACTTACCATCACAACATTTAATAAAAGAGTTTATGCAAGGACTTACTTGATATGCCTCAAATAAATGCAATAAAAATCACCGCTGGCTTTCCTCAATTATCCACCTGATCTAAGCCATATAATATCATGATCAGGGTCTCAATTAATTCAAACATGCTCTAATCCCATTTATTTTCATAACAATTCGCAATCTCCTATTTAATTCCAAGTAAACTATTCAATCCCCAAAGATCAAATACTACGACCACATGTTTATCTCGCTAATAAACACCATTACACTTTACTTTTAACATCAAGGGAGGGTATTCCCTTACCTTGCAACTACCGGATAATGAGGTTTCGATGCTCCTATGGTGATCGTCCCGAGTTCGCTTGAGAAGAAGAGAGAAGCTACCTCCTTTGCTTCAGTTGACCGAAAATTTAGGAAGAAGAGGAAATCAGCCTCTATAGGGCGTGATTTAAGGGTAGAAGAAAGAGAAAAGAATCATTAGAGAAAACGGCATCAAGAGGTTGAAAGGATTTATGCTTACCTTAGGGTGTGTTCGATTTTTGCTAGGAATAACTCTTGTGGTTTCAAAAATTTTGCAGAGAGAAGTTGCTGAAATTTTCGTGTAGAATGGAGAGGGTAAACGGTGGTTATGATTTAAAGTTGGAGAAGATTGGTTTAGGGTTAGATGGTGATGTTTAGATAGACTCCTAATGGCTTTAGGTTTCTTGGACAGCAAAGGCGGAATTTCCAGCTTGCGCGCGCCTCCTTGCTGCCGATTTTAGGGGAGATTTATGGAGGAAACAATTCTGCAATTTGCTCCTCTATGCTGGCCGAAATACTGCTCAAAGGAAGGGCTGAATGTGTTCAGAATTTTGGGCCAAACAAGGAAGAGTTTGAGTGAGTTTTGATGACTGAAAAATCCTGTGCAAGTGCTGTGAAAATTCTGTGCAAGTGTAGCAAGTTTTGGACTAGTTTGGCTGCTATAATTCTACCGAAATTTCCAAAGGAAATTTGAGGGTTTTGGGCGCTGAAAATAGCTTGTTCAGCTAGGGTTTTTCAGTGAAGGATGTGTGCAGAATTTCAGTTGAAGTAGGAACTTAAAGCTAGCCGAAAATCCTGCACAAAGCTGTCCGAATTTTCTGTGTATATGCTGGAAGAATTTCAGTGTTTTTTGTGTGAATAAAATTCTGATTTTGTGCAGCTAAGGTAGTTGAATTGTTAAGGAGTATTCTAGGTGGTTTGAGCTAGGATTTTCAGAGTTGGATTGTAGCTAAAGATGGCTGGAATTTCGGACAGCTTATATAGATTCAAAGCTGCCGAAATTCAGCTAGGAAAAGGAGAAATCCTAGTTGAATTTGGATTGAAATAAAATCTGGTTTTATCAAGGATTTGGATAAGATTTCCTCTAGTCGTAGAAGAGTTTGGATTGAGCTAAAGGTGCTCCAAGGTGGCGAATATTTCCAGCTTATGGTTTCCGAAAATTCAAGGGAACAAAAGCTGAAAATAAAACAAACTTTATCCTTATCTAAAATCCTTGAACTTAGGAGTTAAATATAGAGTCTTACTCCTATGGAAGTGGCGTTTAATCCCAAAGAAAATATCTAAGGCTTTAGTTAAAATATTTCTATAAAATAATTAAATAAATAAAAGGATTATGGCTAGAATTCTTGAAGAGGTAAAATAAGATTTTTCCCTAATATATTCCCTAACTCTAATATTCATCAAGAAGAGTTTTATACCACTTGAAATTCTTCAAAGTGGCTCCTAGCTAGGTTTTTTTGAAAATCCTAAGGAACACAAGCTGAAAATTAAAGGTGAACTTTATTCACATCCAAGTCCTTGAATTTAGGAAATAAATATAGAGACTTATTTCCTTGGAGTAAAAATACTAAAATTTCTCTAGGATAGCTAGATTCTTTTTCGGTCAAGATAAGAAACGGTCTAAAGAAAAGAATTTCAAGAAGAGAAACTTATTTCACAGAAGGTAGGATTCGAACTCGGGTCACCAAAGGAAATCACCAACCTCCCAGCTATTCCAAAATAACTCCAATGCTAATTTTTCTACAAGAAGTTCTTACCACCCCAATACTCATCCTTCCAAATCTTCGACCAAACCTCCCTTAACCAAATCTTTAACAACACAACTATTTCACGTCAATTAATTCAAATGCAAGAGTAACGGAAAAATTCACATGCATCCATGCAAATAAAATTATTCTAGCTACCACATAAAATGCAAGATGCTATGCAATGCATGACTTTTTCCCATAGTCAAAGGTGGTTTTGGGCGGGGTATTACACCTTCCTAATCCTTGTTGGCGAACACAGAAATTGGATGAGAAGAGCATCGGTCTCATGGCTCTGGTTGGCTTCTTATGTACTAGCCAACAACTAACAATAGAGAGTGAAGAGTCACGAGAGAGAGAGAGAGAGAGAGAGAGAGAGAGAGAGAGAGAGAGTCACAAGAGAGAAAAACCTTAGGAAATTCAAAGCTTTTATTTCCACACAGTGGGCTGCGAGAAGTG
The DNA here is from genome assembly GCA_026120185.1 of Voacanga thouarsii. Lineage (NCBI taxonomy): Eukaryota > Viridiplantae > Streptophyta > Magnoliopsida > Gentianales > Apocynaceae > Voacanga > Voacanga thouarsii. Next base: position 1,728,323 of record JANUWF010001174.1, read on the forward strand.
AAGCAAAAAATAGGTCTTTGATTATTCTGATAACAATATCTCGATTTAACATTTCAAAGACTCAGATATTATTAACAGAGTAAGTTTGGCTTCACCCTAAATTCTACTGAACCATACCTGGAAAAACCGAATGGTCCAGGCTATTGGGCCAAAATAATATTTATTATTTTTCTTGGACCCGAATAGCCCAAAATAATAAACATTAATTATTTATTCTTTAGGCTTAAATAAATAACCCAATAAATAATTAATGAACCCAAATGAACCAAAATAATTAAAATTTAATTATTTATTTCTTGGGCTTAAATAAATAACCCAATAAATAATTAAGCATTAATTATTTCCTCCTAGTTTAAACCCAGGTTAAATTTTTCTAATTATTGAATCTGGACCTAGGCCTTGAATAATTAATTAACCAATTAAACCAGATAATAAATTTCTCTCAATTTATTTTATTTCAGTCTAATAATAAATTAGACCTCCTGAATAAAATAAAACCCTCTTTAACTGAGACCAATTCCTCAACCCAAAATTAATTAGGACTTACGGGTTATTCCGAGGACCAAAAAGACACATCGCATTGGCTACTAAAATGACCAAAATACCCCTACTATATAAATAGATGGATTTTGCATTTTAAATATTTCTTAATATCACCATAAGGAAATATTGACCCCAAGGACAATGCTGCATTAGCAATGTCTCCAACCTACAAGTAAAATGACTAAAACACACCTCTACACATCGCTGTGCATTTAGAGAGGAATAAGTGTACTAATACCCTTCTAAATGACATCTACCATCCTTAAGCTTCAAGTCCAATGATCCATGACTTCCTGGAGTGTTTCTACTTTCCAAGGGAGCTATCCTAAAGCAAATATCCAAGTTATGTGTCTCAGGGCCCTGGACATTTAGATTATTCAGACAACCACAAGGGGCGATATAGTGTAAAAACTATCTCGTACAAGTCTGTCTTAACTAACTAGTTATATAAACCCAATATGCAAGTATATTAGTTCTACCATAGAACCTCAACTATAGCATATCAAAGTATATGCTTCTAGCTTTGTTAGACCACCAACTCATACTCAAATCGTAAAGTACTATTCCTGCTGTAGTGGTAGTAGTCGAGGTTTCTACCATATAATACTTTTAGAAACCACTACTACAGGTCCTATTCTACGTATTCGAAATACGCTTATGTCATGATGTGAGTGGACTACTCACTGGCTAAAGGTAAGCCATTCCCCATTGGAATTCATAACATAATAACCTAAACATGATGGGATTCCCGTTCTCATCAATTGGTTAAGAACAAATGTTTATGTTTATGTGTTTAAATAATCCATGATCCATATCTTACTGTGAAAGACCACCATTCACATGGATCACTTATTTAAACACAATGGGTCTTTTCCAAACGAAATTTCGTACAAATAAATTCACCAATGATTTCTGAAAATAAATGCTTTTATTAAAATATTCGATATTTACATCAGAAACCTAGTCTAAGAGGGTATATTTCCAACAATCTCCCACTTGCACTGTAAGACTAGGTAAGTCTGTAGGTGCCCACCCCTATGGTGTCAAGTGTCTTTTGAAGATTCTCTCGGCCAAAGGCTTGGTGAATGAGTCTGCTAGATTATTATCTGAGGCAATATATTCCACCACGACTTCCCGTCTCTTGATGAAATCCCATATCAGGTGGTACTTCCTCTCGTGCGCTTCCCCTTTTTGTGGTTCCGAAGTTCCTTGGATTGCGAAACTGCTCCAATATTCTCATAATACATCGCAATCAGTCTATCCATATGTAGCACGACCCCAAGTTCTGAAAGGAACTTCTGGAGCCAGACTGCTTCCTTGGATGCCTTCGAAGCTGTCACATACTCAGTTTCCATGGTTGAGTCAGCAATGCAAGAATATTTGAAACTTCTCCATGAAATTGCTCCTCCAGACAAGGTGAAGACATATCCACTAGTAGATTTTCTCTCATCCTTATCCACCTGGAAGTCTGAGTCTATGTATCCTGTAGGAACTAAATCATCAGCCCTGTAACCCAGCATCTAGTCTCCCATTCCCTTGAGGTACTTGAGAATATGCTTTACAGCTTGCCAATAAATCTCCACAGGGTTTGACTGATATCTGCTAACTACGCCTATAGCAAAGCAGATATTTGGCCTAGTACACAGCATGGCGTACATGAGACTTCCCACAGCCAAAGCGTAGGAAATCCTACTCATTCTGTCATTTTCTTCTTGAGACTTAGGACAGTCCCTTGAAGAAAATGACAACCCATATCTGCAAGGCTCCCTTGCATGAGTCTATACTGTACTTGTCTAGTATATTGTCAATGTATGCGGCTTGGGATAATCCTAACATTCTCTGCTTCCTATTTCTAAGAAGTCTAATCCTGAAAATGTAGCTGGCTTCTCCTAAGTCCTTCATACTGAATTGACTACATAGCCAAACCTTTGTAGATAACAATGACCTTACATTATTTCCAATGAGTAGAATGTCATCCACATACAAGACAAGAAAACCCATATTAATGCCTTTAAGTTTCCTGTACACACATGGTTCATCCTCATTTTGAATGAAACCATAAGACTTTACAGTGTTGTCAAAACGAATGTTCCATGCTTTCAATGCCTACTTAAGTCCATAAATGGACTTTTTAAGCTTGCAAACCATATGTTCTTGGCCTTCAGCAATAAATCCTTCTAGTTTGGACATATAGACCTCTTCACTAAGATGGCCATTTAAAAATGCCGTCTTGATATCCATTTGCCATATCCCATAGTCATAGTGACATGCGATGGCTAGGAAGATACGGATGAATTTAAGCATAGCCACCGGGGAAAAGGTTTCCTCATAATCAATCCCCTCTTTCTGAGTATATCATTTCGCTACAAGCATAGCTTTGAAGGTTTCCACCTTCCCATCCACTCCCCTCTTTCTCTTGTACACCCACTTACACATAATGGGTTTTATCCCTTTAGGTGAAGCTACAAGATCTAAAACCTTATTGAAGTATATAAACTCAATCTCAGCTTTCATTGCTTCATACAATAGATTTGCATCGGCATCAGCAATAGCCTCCTCGTATCTAGTGGGGTCTTGTTCTTGATGGTCGGATACCAGCTCAAAAGCCTCTCCAGTCCATCTATTTTGAACCCTAGACACTCTCCCACTATGATGAAGCTCCATTTGTATAGGCTCTTAAGGCTATGCCTCTTCTTGTTCCACAATCAGGTCAGAAGAAGTTGCTTTCGAAGATAACTTCTCCTTGAGTTCCAACCTAGTTGAACCTTTCGTGAAAGTACTTTGATCATCCTCTAAGTATCTAGCACTGATACTAACCAGTACCTTCTGCTCCTTAGGATGATAAAAGTAACCACCATTTGTCCCTTTTGGATACCCAACAAAATAGCATAATTCTGATTTTGGTTCTCCCTTATCTCCCTTGACCAGTATATAAGCTGGACAACCCCATATCCTGAGATGGTTTAGAGTTGGCTTATGCCCAGTCCACATCCCATAGAGAGTCCTAGGTACTGACTTGGAAGGTACCAAGTTCAGAATGTATGCTGTTTCTAGGGTATATCCCCAAAAAGACACTGGAAGAGTAGCATGAAACATCATGCTTCAGACTATTTCCATCAATGTCCTGTTCGTTCTCCCAGGTACTCCGTTCTACTAGGGTGTCCCTGGCGCAGAGAGCTGGGATACTATCCCATGATGTACCATGTAATCCTTGAATTCACCCAGGAGGTACTCTCCACCATAATCCGATCGTAAGGACTTGATTAATTTACCTGTCCGACGCTCCACTTCAGCCTTAAACTCCTTGAACTTATCAAAAGAGTTAAACTTGCACCTCATCAAGTAAATATAACCAAACCTTGTACAATTATCTGTGAAAGTGATGAAGTACTTAAAATCTCCTCTAGCTGGTGTAGACAAGGGACCACACACATCAGTGTGAATAATACTCAATACCTCCTTAGCCCTATCCGCCTTTAGGGTAAAAGACCTTTTGGTCATCTTTCCCATTAGGCAGGATTCACACTGAGGCTAATTTTCCAATCTCAATTAGCCCAAAGGCCCATCATGGATTTGCCTCTCAATCCTGGTTGAGTCAATATGACCTAACCTTAAATGCCAAAAATATGATTCATTGACATTGGTCTTTCTCTTCTTAGATAAAGGTTCAGATTGAGCGTTATTTGATTGATTATTAATAGGGTTTAAATAGAATAGATTTCCATACATGTGCCCAGTACATAAAATTTCTCCATCTCTACTGATAGAAATACCAGAATGGAAAGATACAGAATATCCTTGATTTATTAGTTTTGCAACTGAAATCAAATTCTGACGAAAAGCAGGTACATATAAAATATCTTTTAAAACCACTATTCTATTACAATAAAAAAATAAGATTCAGCTCTCCCACTGCAAGGGCCCAGACTTATGCTCTATTTCTCACGTGTAGCCCATGTTTGCCATTCTTGAGTCTTCTAATCTTTCTAAACCCCTGTAAGGAGTTATAGATGTGATCAGTAGCTTCTAAATCAACAATTCAAGTGAAAGTTGATCTAACCCTTGATATAGACTCTAGATAGAATACATTACCTATGGGGTTTTTCTTGGCTTGAAGATCTGAACATTCTTTTTTCCAGTGTCCTTTCTTCCTACATTTGAAGTATTTGCCATTTGGTTTGTCTTTAGGCTGGGTCTTGGGCTGAGCCACTGCGTTTTTCTTTTTCCTTTTGAATTTTCTGGGCTTGGGTCCAATTCTTGATGAAGAAGCCTTAGCAATCATAGCATTTGATTGTGGCTTCATGACCTTTTCTGCCATCTGGAGTTCCTTCATTAACTCAGTTAAACTCATTTTTAACTTGTTCATGTCGTAATTTAATTTGAATTGAGTAAAGGAACCTGGTAGAGACTTGAGAACCATGTCCACTTAGCTCTTTTGGTTAATGACAGCCCCTAAGATTTCTGTCTCCTTGAAAGCAGCAATCATCCTAAGCATATGCTCTCTGACTGATGCTCCCTCAGTTATCTTAGTGTTTATTATAGTTCGAAGAGCCTCCTACCTTGTGGGCTGGCTCTTGTCTACGAACATAGTGGCCAATGATTAACTAATGTCATACGCAGAAGCCATGTGCTCATGTTTTGACTGGAGCACATTAGACATGGAGGCTAACATATAGCAACGTGCTATTTCGTCAGCCTTCTCAGCCTCTCGCTCTTCGGCGGTGGAACCTTCCCCGATCACAGGGCAGGTCTCATAAAGGACATACTATTACTTCTCGACTGTGAGTATTATGTCCTGGTTCCTCTTCCAGTCCACATAGTTTGGTCCCATTAACTTATTCTCTCGGAGAATAACGGCCAAATGACTAAAAGAACCTCCCACCATTTCTGAAAAATCGAAAAATAAAAGAAAGGATTTAGTTTGTGAAAATAAATTTGTGCACTGAAATTAATTTGGCTCTTAAGAAAACTGACATAACTTCTTAGGAAGATTAACAGTTCCCTAAGCTAAGTGTATTAACCACCACAAATGAATTTCCCTTCTAGGTAATGATCTGGAGGATAACTCCACTGAGGGCATGGCCGTTTCCTCTCATTTCCTATGGACATACCTCGCACTATAGCTCCAACGTGGGCTGGCCGATTATAGTAGGTGTCCCGAGTTATTAATTACATCCTCCTATTAGATCTAGATACTTGTAGTATCCTCATCCTATACGGGTTCACTCCCAGGGTGACGCGAGGGGACCCACAATCCCTAATGACGATCGTGATGGAAGCCGTGGAGCTGTTGGAACCCCTCTCCCACTTAGTCTTTTAAAATAAAAAATTTCTGAAAAATATCCTTTTGAAATTTTCATTAAGTTTTTCCGTAACTCAAAATAAAATATCTAAATCCATTAAAATCTCTATGTCAAGGTTTATATCCTTTGAGAGATTTATCCATGGACTAATTTTATTTAAGTTAAAACTTAATGATTTCAAAAATTTTCCAATTAAAACTCTCTAGAGACTTTGATCTCAAGTTTATTTAACAAAACAATTTTTCTTGCACAAAATAAAACAAAATGGATTTCTATTTCAACTTACAAAAATATCTAAATCCAATATATTTTCTACGTCAAGGATTAAAACCTTTGAGAAAATATCTAAGGATTAATTTTTGTTCAAGTTAAAATAACCATTTAATTTTTAACGAAAAATATTTTCGTGTAAAAATATTCCCAAAGACTTTGGTCTTTGAGAAATTGCGCACATAGGTACACAAAAAAATAGCATGCTAGAAAACAGTAGACGTTTTTTGTGCTTTTCTATTTTTAAACCTAAGTACCCAAATAATATAATTAAACACATTAATTAATTAATTAATTAATTATCTTGTTTAATCCTAAGATCCCATACTAATATTTTTCATGCAAATATATTCCAAGAATAATAACTATTGCAAAAATATTAACTTCGCCTGCTATGGGACCCAAAATGGGGGGAAAAAACAAAGAAAATTGCAAAAAACAAAGCTGCCGGTCCATGAACACCTGCCGCACCGGATCAAAGCTATTTTGCTCTGCGGTCCACCACGACCTCGGTGCACCAACCGCACCGGATCGCCATCATTGCAACCCACGGAGCTGATCTGCCTACCTGCAACCTGTTCCTACGCCAGCTACCGTTAACCTGCATGTGCGCCCGCGTGCGTGCCTGAATCTACTCCGTCTTACCCGCGAGTGCGCCCGTTTTGGCCGTTTGACCCGCGTGCAATTGAAAATTTGCAATTGCAATGGCAAATGGCTCAACTCCTGTGACACGTGGATAGTGGCTCCAGGCATAGCAATAGTAGCGGCTCGGCTCAGTTGGTAGCTTTGGAATAGTATTCTTCTTCTCCGCAAATTTTTCTTCTGGGTTTCTTCTGCATTTTTTTCTTCTATTTCTTCCGCGACTTCTTGGGACATTTTTCATTCAAAAAACTCATCCAAACCAAAACCACATTCGCCTATACCTTCTAAAATGGGTTTATACGATCGTTCTATCAAAGCAAAAATTTTACAGAGAACCTATGCTTCCACTATGAAGCTTACAAAAATGTCTACCCCATACCAAAACAGCAAAGGATCACAGGATTAAGCACCGAACAATGATCTTTTCCATTTTTAATTAACAACATGCTCCCTAAGCTAATCAAACAACATTCTCTGATACCACTTGTAAGTTTGAAAAACAGAGGAGCATGCTCACGGGAGACAAAAATGGAGGAAAAAAAAAACATGAACAAAGAACAACAGCAGCATGGGAGCGTTTAGACCATAACTCTGTGTGCCTTAAACCTTGAACACTGTGGGAGAATGGATTGAATCATTGGGACAACTTCTTCCTTCCCATTTGATAAAGCTTCTGGTTTTTCTCCTACCAACCTTCTACTTCTCCTCAGGTGCATGAACTCCAGGCCTTTCCGTTCTCAGAATATGTCCCTCCCTAATCCTTGTTGGTGAACACAGAAATTGGGTGAGAAGAGAATTGGTCACATGGCTCTTGTTGGCTTCTTATGTACTAGCCAAAAACCAACAACAGAGAATGAAGAGTCACGAGAGAGAGAGCGAGAGCGAGAGAGAGAGAGAGAGAGAGAGAGAGAGAGAGAGAGAGAGAGAGAGAGTCACAAGAGAGAAAAACCTTAGGAAATTCAAAGCTTTTATTTCCACACAATGGGCTGTGAGAAATGAAGCGAAAAATAGGTCTTTCATTATTCTAATAATAATATCCCCCGGGATTTAATATTTCAAACACCCAGATATTATTAACAGAGTAAGTTTAGCTTCACCCTACACTCTATTGAACTATATCTGGAAAAAACCCTATGGTCTAGGCTATTGGGCCAAAATATTATTTATTATTTTCCTTGGACCCGAAAAGCCCAAAATAATAAATAATAATTATTTATTCCTTGCACTTAAATAAATAACCCAATAAATAATTAATGAGCCCAAATGAACCAAAATAATTAAACTTTAATTATTTATTTCTTGGACTTAAATAAATAACCCAATAAATACATAAGCATTAATTATTTCCTTCTAGTTTAAACCCAGATTAATTTTTCTAATTATTGAATCTGGACCTAGGCCCTGAATAATTAATTAACCAATTAAACCAAATAATAAATTTCTCTCAATTTATTTTATTTCAGTCTAATAATAAATTAGACATCCTGAATAAAATAAAACCCTCTTTAACTGAGACCAATTCCTCAACCCAAAATTAATTAGGACTTACGGGCTATTCCAAAAACCAAAAAGACAATCGCCTTGGCTAATAAAATGACCAAAATAGCCCTACTATATAAATAGATGTATTTTGCATTTTAAATATTTTCTAATATCACCAAAAGGAAATATTGGCCCCAAGGACAATGTTGCGTTAGGAAAGTCTCCGACCTACAGGTGAAATGACTAAAATACCCCTCTACACATCGCCGTGTATTTAGAGAGGAAGAAGTGTACTAACACCCCTCTAAATGACATCTACCATCCTTAAGCATCTAATCTAATGATCCACGACTTCCTGGAGTGTTTCCATTTTCCAAGGGAGCTATCCTAAAGCAAACATCCAAATCATATTTCCTAGGGCCCTGGACATTTAAATCATTCAAACAATCACAAGGGGCAATATAGTGTAGAAACTATCTTGTACAAGTCTGTCTTAACTAACTGGTTACGTAAACCTAATATGCAAGTATATTAGTTCTACCATAGAACCTCAACTATAGCATATCAAAGTATATGCTTCTAGCTTTGTTAGGCCACCAACTCATACTCAAGTCGTAGAGTACTAGTCCCCACTGTAGCAGTAGTAGTCTAGGTTTCTACCATATAGTACTTTTAGAAACCACTACAACAGGTCCTGTTCTACGTATTCGAAATACACTTATGTCATGAAGTGAGTAGACTACTCACTGGCCAAAGGTAAGCCATTCCCCATTGGAATTCATAACATAATAACCTAAACATGATAAGATTTCCATTCTCATCAATTAGTTAAGAACAAATGTTTATGTTTATGTGTTTAAATAACCCATGATCCATACCTTTCTATGAAAGACCACCATTCACTTGGATCACTTATTTAAACATAATGAGTCTTTTCCAAACGAAATTGTGCACAAATAAATTCACAAACGATTTCTGAAAATAAATTCTTTTATTAAAATATTTGATATTTACATCAGAAACCAAGTCTAAGAGGGTATATTCCCAACACCAGTATGACCACGGCGTAAGCATTCCACAAAATGATGGAGATACTGCAAACTTTGTCTGAATGAATGAACCCGAAGAGGAAAGATGAAGCTTTGGAGAGGTTTCTGAAGTTCTAACCTCCCACCTTTTTGGGAGAAGCTGAACAAGACTAGAAAGCGGAGCAGTAGGTGGAGCAGATAGAGAACATCTTTGCCACACTCCTATACAATGACAATCGGGTGATAAAATTTGCTGAATTTGGGCTGAGAAGGCCAGCTCAGGCATGGTGGCAGTGAGTCCAAGAAGACTGGGAATTAATGGATCAAGACTAGACGTGGGCCAACTTTGTGGAGGCATTCAGAGCATATTATATCCCTTAGTGGATAGTGGAGAAAAGGATGGACGAGTTCCAAAATCTGAAGTAAAGGAGCATTACCTTGGCTCTGTATTCTACTTATTTTACCCAGTTGTCAAAGTTTTATCGAGCAGAACCAAACTAGACAATTTGTCAAAGGATTAAGGTAGGAGCTGAGAAGGGCTTTACCACTTTCTCCACCAATGACTTATTCTAGGGCAGAAGATACAACGACCCTAACAAAGAACAAGGATCGAAGAAGGATGGTACCGAAACTATCCTTGCCACGAAGGCAACCATCGAAACCCTTTCAGAAGCAGCAAGCTAATAAGCGACCTGCCCACTAGCAATGGCAAAATCGAGGAAAACAAGTAGGAATGGCACCGATTGGTCCTACTCGGAATCTCCTCTCATGCTGACGTTGTGGGACGAAGGTCACGCAGAGAAGAACGGTTGGTCTAAGGAAGCTCAACGAAAATGCTACAATTGCAGAGATGTAACATATCTACGAAACACCTACCCAAAACTCCTTCAAATCGGGCATGGAAACCCAGCCCAAACTATGGGAGCTAATTGAGACAATACTGCAAGAGCCTTCGGAAGTGGAAGTCAGAAGCCGCAAGTGAAAGCAAAGGTTTTTGCTCTTAATTGGGAAGAAGTTGGAGCAGATGCAGTGATGGTGAAAGGTACGTTTGCTATCTATAGTCATTCAATTAATGCATTAATAGACCCTGGATCTACCCATTCCTATTCAAACAAGAATTGTGGATATCATTTAGGTTGGGATGGATTAGAACTACCTTTTACCTTTTTGGTAAGTACGCCTTTGAGAAAAATGGTGCAAGCAAATCAGTATGTGTAGAGTTGTAAGAATGAAGTAGGGAAAGAGAGGTTGGATGGAGACTTAATAGTCTTAGCAATTGATGACTACGACCTAATTTTGGGAATGGATTAGCTAGCTAAGCATGGAGCTAAAGTGGACTGTAAGAATAAGTCTGTCCAGATTAATAGACCTGGATGTAATGTGTTGGAATTCAACGGCAAGCGAGTAAAAGAGTTGAAGTTTTTGATAGCTGGAGCAAAAGCCCGAAAGTTGTTGAAGTAAGAATGCCAAGGATATTTGGCTTACGTGATAAATAAGCAAAAGGATCAATGGACCCTGGAAAATACTGAAGCGGTAAAAGACTTTCTTGATGTGTTTTTCCCACAGAACTCACTTCTCTTCCTCTGATAGGGGCTAAATTGGTTATACTTTGCTTAGTTATTTGAGGCTCTTTTTTAATACATTTTATGAAATAACTAGTCATATTCTTTCATATTTGAGATTTTACCCTTGGAAAGGTATTTTGGTCATTATCTCAGGATTTTGGGTAAAACAAAGCAAAACCGTCACGAAAAAGAGTAGAGGCGGCGTCGGCTGCAAGGCTGGAACCGGCGCCGGCTGCACTCTAGAATATATGCGCACAATTCAGAGAAAAATCGATGGACGAGTGGAGAAACAGAACCAAGGTGGCGCTGACTCCGAAGGACCAAGGCGGTGCCGGTTGTGGTCTGTCCCTGAGGCGGTGTTGTGATCTTTCTATGCATTTTTGGAAATCTGAAGAGTTTTAGCAGCTTCCAACTTCTACTCGGCCAAGAAATTCGTACCTACAAGTTTAGGCACCTCTTAAGCATATAGATAGATGGAAAACACAAGGGAAAATAGGAGAATTCATTAATTATCGTAGAAAATCACTCTGTCCAAGAAGAATTCTTCAAAGTTCAAGGAGGGTTGTACAAGAAGGTTTTTAAAGGAAGAAGAAGGAGGCTTGTCTTTGAGTTCTTTCTTTTGCTTTGTTTTCTTTTTCTTAAACAATGATGTGTTAATTATTTTATTGTAATTCGACATTGTTTTAGATATTCATGATTCCTAGAGTTATTTGATCTTTTGATTAAATTATTCTTGGTATTCAATTACTTATGCTTATTACGAGATTAGTTAGTTGATTTTATCCATTGACTTGCTAGACCAAAGGGGGTTGATGGGTGTTTCGATTTATTAGTTTCATATTGTGTTAACCAAAGGGGGTTGATTGTTTAAGAACTGTTAATTGAAGATTAATTGATGTATTCCGGAGTAAGGGTTCATTGATTAATTTCATGTTCTAAATTCACCGAGACTAAGGGAATTTTATTAAGGATTGTGTTTAATGTATCTTTTGGATGAATTAGTTGAGACGGACCAAATGATTCTAATTTATCTAAGAGATAGTGATTTCATGGATTGACCATCAAAGTGAGTTTACCTTCATCCTTCTTGGTGCTAAGAGAATGATTGGTTATGATAATGATTAAGTTCTTTAAGATCATGTTTGTCTAAACAATGGCTTGGGTTGCATAAATCTATATCCTTGACATATACATATTTTTATTTTTATTTTCTTTTTTATTTTATTTTTATTTATTTTTCACTATGTTGAGTCGGTTAAACAATGAAAGAAGGGTAATTAATGTCTACTTGTTTCTTGAGGATCGACACTTGTTATAACCCTATGCTCAGTTAATAATGAGTACGCTTGCTCATATGTGTGATTTGGGTTTAACATTTTAATTTGAACTTGATTGGGAATGTGCTTAATTTTGTATGATTTTTATACCCAAGTCTGAATGCATCATCCTCCGACTAGAAAAGTTGAGTTCACCATAGATCTAATTCTAGGAGTAGAACCTATATCCTGAACCCCATATCGGAGGGCACCAGCAGAGTTGAAAGAACTAAAGGGGCAATAACAAGAATTGGTGAAGCAGGGTTACATAAGACCTAGCACATCACCTTGGGAAGCTCCAGTGCTATTTGTGAGGAAGAAAGACGGGACCTTGGGGTTGTGTATCAATTATCGGGGGTTGAATAATTTGACCATCAAGAATAAATATCCCCTGTCGTTAATTTATAAATTGTTTGACCATTTGCAAGGCTCCAGCAAATCGGATTTGAGGCAGGGTTATTATTAATTGCAGATAAAAAGGTAGATATTCCCAAGACAGCCTTCAACATAAGATACGGTCACTACAGGTTCATAGTAATGCCTTTTGGAGTGACTAATGCACCAACGGTATTTATGGATTTGATGCATTGTGTTTTCCAACCATACATGGATAAGTTTATGGTGGTATTCATCGATGATATACTTATATACTCCAAGAGTCTAGAGGATCATGCAGAGCATCTAAAGCTGGTATTGGAAAAGCTAAGAGAGTACAAGCTTTACAACAAATTTAGCAAATGCAAATTTTGGCTGCACAATGTGTCCTTTCTTGGCCATATGGTGACCAAGGATGGAATTTAGGTGGACCAAGCAAAAGTTGAAGCAGTTTCAGTCTGAAAAGTAACCGGAGAACATCACTGAGATTAGAAAGTTCTTGGGATTGGCCGGCTATTATAGGTGGTTTATTACAGGGTTCTCAATGCTAGCATCACCTATGACCTAATTGTTGAGAAATGATGTACCCTTTGTCTGGAGTGAGAATTGTGTGAACACTTTCCAGGAGCTGAAACGGAGGTTAGTGACAGCTCCTATGCTGAGTTTGCCAGAGGAAGATAAACTCTAAGCTTTGTATATAGATGCTTCTAAGGAAGGTTTAGGAGCAGTATTGATGTAGGATAGGAAGGTAATAGCCTATACCTCTAGGAAGTTGGAGCCTCATGAAGTTAATTATCTCACGCATGATTTGGAGCTAGCTACTATTGTATTTTCTTTGAAGAAATAGCAACATTACTTATCTGGAACCGAGTATGAGGTGTTCATAGACCACAACAGTCTGAAATATATCTTTACCCGAAATGACTTAAATTTCAGGTAGCGAAGATGGATGGAATTTTTGGAGAAATATCGTTGTCCTATCAACTACCACCCCGAAAAGGCCAATATTGTTGCTAATGCCCTGAGTCGTAAAATTAAAATGGCCAAACTGAGAGTGAAAGAGATTCAAGTAGTCTGAGAGATATTGAATAGAAGGACAGAAGTGCAAGAAGAAAGGATTTTCGTTAGTAATCTGAGGTTGACACTAGGTCCCGGCAGGAAATCATTAAAGCACAGCAAGGTAATGCGAAGTTTCAACTTTTCAAGGACAAAGAACTAAAACGAGAAGGTAGTGAATTCTAGCAGGATGAGATGGGAATGATGTATTTCCGAGTTCGTTTATGTGTGTCTAATGAGCAACAGTTGAAGAATAAGATTTTAGAAAAGGCTTATAGAAGCAAATACACTATTCATCTGGGAGAAGTAAAAAATGTATCAAGATCTAAATAAAGCTTATTGGTGGCCTAGAATGAAAAAAGATATGGTGAACTATGTTTCCACGTGCCTAATCTTTGAGAAAGTTAAAGCGGAGCACAAAAAATAGACAGGATTGTTGCAACATTTGCCGCTATTGGAGTGGAAATGGGGAGAGGTGACCATGGACTTTGTTACCGGACTACCTATGGCAAGAACCCAAAAGAATGCCATATGGGCAGTGGTAGACAGATTGACTAAGTCAGTGCATTTTATACCGATGAATGTAAGGGATTCAATGCAGAAGTTTTCTCAAACATATGTACGGGAGAAAGTCAGATTGCATAGAGTACTTTCAAGCATCGTGTACCCGAGGTTTACATCTCGATTTTCAGGTAAGTTCCAAGAATCGATGGGTTCTAATATAAAATTCGGTATGACAGCGTACCCGCAAATTGATGGTCAGTCAAAAAGGATTATTCAAATATTGAAAGATATGTTAAGAGCTTTTATATTAGATTTCAGGGATAAGTGGATTAATTATATACCGTATGCGGAGTTGGCTTACAATAATCGCTACCAATCATTAATTGGAATGGCCCCATATAAAGCGTTGTATGAAGTATGTTTCAAGTACCTCTGTATAGGAGTTGGTCAAAAGACGGCCACATAAGTAAGTATGGAGAAGTATGCATTCAGGAAATGTTAGATAAAGTGAAGCTGATCAGAAAAAGATTGAGAACAACTCAAAGTCGACAAAAACGTTATGCAAATAATTGGTGAAGGGAGTTAGAATTTTATGTAGGAGACAGTGTGTTTTTAAGGTTGATTCTGAGTAGAGGAATTTTGAAGCATCCAAAAGGTGGAAAACTGAATCCGAGATATTTGGGACCGTTTCCAATAATGGAATGAATTGGACCGGCAGCGTATCGACTAGATTTGCCGAATGGTTTGACAGGAATACACGATGTATTCCATATGTCACAGTTAAAAAGTACAATGCCAACCTCGAACATGTTTTGAATGACGAACTGGTGGGATTTCAACCTGACTTGAGCTACGTGGAGAAACCCGTCAAAATTTTAGACTAAGGTATCAAGACTCTTCGGAATAAGCAGATTCCTATTCTGAAGGTACAATGGGAGCATCATGGCACTCACGAAGCCACGTGGGAAACGGAAGAATGTGTGAAGTGAAAATACCCTAACTTGAGATAAAGATACACACTGAATTTCAGGGCGAAATTCTTCTAAGGAGGGGAGGATGTAAAACCCCACCATAACCTATCCTAGAGTTAGAGGGATTGGATGCATATCATATCATCTTACATAAAATATATTTCTTGAATGATTTTGTCTGCCTTAGAATAGTGGATTATGGATTATATGATTTATTTGTGCTTGTTGAGTAAAAAGGGTAAAATTGTAATTTTACTTGGGGTAAAAATAGGAAGATGGCTTGAGGCTTAGATAAGAAGAGGATTTGGTTTAGAAAATAAGAATAGAGTTAGTGTGGTTAAGTGGCTAGAGCTTTGTGATTTAATCTCTATGGCCTTGAGTTCAAATCGCATCAGCTAAGTTTTATTTATAATGATCTTAACCAATGTTTAAATTTTCTTCTTTCATACATTCCTTAAAGTTCGGAATGTTGTGTTAGGGAAGACATAATGGTAAACTCTTAACCATGTGATCTTGTCCTAAAAAGAATTCTAGAAGAATTTTTGTCTCCATTATTTTGGCAAGACTTGTCCAATCCTCTTTGAATTTAATCTACTCCTAATTCTTTAATTCATTTTTATATCCATAAAAGTCTTGGATAATTCCTTGCTTGGAATTTCGAAAAATTCTAGTTCTTGTGAAATAGGAGGTTGGCCGAAATTGTGGAGGAGAAATAGGAAGAGGTTCTCAAATTAAATCACCACGGTTATTCCTTCAAGAACATTATTGTCTTCTTGTTCCTGTTTCGGTTAAAATCTTGAAAATTTTCCACATTTTCTTCATGGCTGATTTTCAAAATTTACAGCCACCTTTCTCTACCTAATTCTTGAAAACAACCAAACATCTTGTGTGATGATGAAAGCTGAAACATTTTGGAATTTTGCAGCCTTACAAACTACACCAAACCAGAAAAAAAAAATTTTCCAGCAAACAAGCAATCTTTGACCATGAATAAGGAGCCATTTGTTAGTGCTCAAGAACACCTGAAACTTTCTCCTTTCTTCTTCAAGCTAATGGCTAGAAAACCACCATTAATTTAGCTTCAAACACTCCTAAATTCCAACTGTCAAACCGTTCTAAAGAGGACCAAAAATTCAGCCCAAAACCACTTCAAATCCTCATTGTTATTTAGCTAGAATTCCAAAAAAATTTCTAGGTTTGCCTATCCTATATTAAGTCCAATTTTCATCATCTAACTTCTTCATGTTTTAGCCATAATGCAGCCATGGCTTCTCCATCTACCTTGATCATTAGGACTCCATTAACGTACTTCAAAACACTCATATTGTCACTACATTCAAAATTATTCAAACTTTAAATTAAATACTCACCTAGCTAGATCATAAAACCCAAAATTTCTCTGCTATATCATATCCATTTTCGGCCAGCCCAAAGTAGAAACAACTCTCCATTCCATGATAAAATCATAGAAAGTTCAGCCATACACCATTGAAGGACAAAAAATCTTCAAAGAGTAGACACCATTACTCAAGCCTTTAACTCAAACATCTCTACTTTTCTCTCAATTTGAAATTTGAAAAAGCCGAAACTCTCTATCTTTCCCCTTCTTGGATAACCGAAAGCCTCCCCACAAGCTAGGCCATTGAGTAATCATTCACACACACACACACATACCTAAAATCACACACTCTCTCAATTTCTATCAAGAACACTAGGAACACCAAAAACATACACTATGCTTCTTCAACCTTCAATCGCCTCTATTCATCCCAAATCACTCCAAGACCCTTCAAACCAACTAGGATTTGGTCCATACTCCTACATAGGCCACTCTATAACATCAAAAACACCAAAGATGATCTTCTATTCGGATCAAACACACATTTTCGATCAAGAACAAGAAGAACATAAAAAAGGTAACTTTAAACACCTTAGACCTTCTTCATCTCATCATCATCATTTCAATATCATCCTAACCTATTTCTCTCTCTCTCTCTCTCTCTCTCGGCCGAAACTTGGATGGCCATTCTTGGACAAACTTCAACCAAAGAAGGACTCTCAAGCACTCAATGACCTTTATTAAGCAAGGCAATACCTTTATCTAATGTTCATCAAATCAAATATTTCTTTCTTGATCTCCTCTTTAAATTCTCAATCTCAAGACTCTTAGATGATGGATTTGATAGGTTGGTTTCATAATGTGGGGTTGAAGATATGTATGAGGGTGAAGGGAATGGATTTAAGACATGATAATTGGAATGAATGTTGTCACTTATGGATTATGCTTTAGGATCACGATATGTTCAATGATTAAGAGCTTTATATATGTTTTGATGTATATTCATTATACCATCATTGTTGATTATGTCTTCATGATGTTATTTTTCAATAAATCCCTATATAATATTATGCCTAGTAGGATATCATCCTTGTTGTGATGTATGTTAATTCAAGACTAATTTGGATAAATCGACATGCTATTTGTTCAATCCATGAGTGGATGAATATGTATATAGATTTTTAATAGCAATAAAATTATTGTAACTACTACTTTTATTATTTATAGAATTATTCTTGCTATTATTAATATAATTAATATTGTTATTTAATCTAATTTACTAAATTTGAAAAACACAAAGTAGTTTTGAAGTTAAAGATTATTTAAAATCTTATTATTTTTAGATAAATAAATAGTAACATTTTTATTAAATATAAATAATAATATATTGAAATTAATTGGTATCAAATGTCTTTTATATTCATCCTATTATTAGTTAGGCTTACTAAAACTTTCATTTATACTCACAAATATTATTTATATTAGAATAATTTATTTATTATTTATTATTAAAATTATATATAATTTATTATGAATATTACTTATTATTTGTAATAATATTATTTATTATTTATTACCAATGTTATTTAGGATTTATTATTAATAGTACACATTATTTATTACTAATTTTATTTATTATCAATATTACTCATTATTTATTATTTGTTAATAAATAGGTAATATCATGATTTATTATTTATTTATAACACCTTTTTATTTTAACTTATCAAATTAATTTTATTTTATAAAATACTTTATCAACTAGTGTTAAAACTTAAGGCATTGTTATCATAGCTAAATGTTGTTGTAGGTAGTTGAACCTAGGAGTTATTTATTTAAGGCAAGTGTTGTGAGGATATTAGACTTATACCCTTTTTACCCCAAGCAGGGTTTGGTTGCCTTGAATTACCTTGGAAGGGTATTGTACCTGAGAAGAAGAAACGATCAGGTAAGTTCTTGCATAACGCTGTTTGACTTTCGAAGTTACCTTGGCAAATCAAACACAATGTCTACTAGAATTTGTACTGTAAATACAATTATGGACAATTTTCCCTTTTCTTTTCAGTCAAGTAAAGTTGAACAAGCACTTTTATACAAAATTCAAGACTTTTCCTAAAAACCAACTTCGATATGAATTTTTGAAACCATTATTGCTATTTCAAAGTAAATCATTGTATGATCTTTCTTTTCCCAAGTGGGATGAACACAACGTTGAGTACACAATAAGAGTATACTACTAGGGCTAGTCCTTGAAGGGTTAGGGTAAGTCTCTCAGAAGGTGGCCACTTCTGAGGGGTGAGTCCTTCCCTGATAGGATGCCAATCCTGTAGGTCATATCAGTCCAAGCTAGCAAGTTCAGTTAAGTAGACTGTGTTATTTCGAAATGGACAACTGATAAGTTTGGATGTAAAGATAGAGGAGTATCTCACCCGGTTGGCTATACACCTACCTTATGTCAGTATGCACAAAGTGTGGCATCCTAAACATTCTTTTGTCATGCTGCACAAAGTATGGTGCTATGGCTACCTCTTTTGAGTGGTTGTACTTATTATATACATGTATGATTTGATCGAAAAACAACACTCTTCAATTGTGAAATTTGTTTGAGCCTTGCTAGCACTTTCTTTATGAAAATTTCTCAACTTGCATACATTACCTGTTATACCTGAAACACTCAAAGCACACACAGGCTTACTGTGATTTATGTCTCACCACCTTTTATACCATACTTTTAGGTGGGTCCTGCCTTTGTTTTGAAGACTTATTTCTTTTCCTATGTACTTCATTTGAGAGACTTTAGCAGGCATTTATTTATTTTTGGGAATTGTTCATGTATTTTTTGAATTGTAATAAGTTTTAATTTGGATTGTTTCTTTCTTTTCTTTTGTAAGTCCTAGTTATTAAGACCACATGTCTTGTGGATGTGCCGACATCCCCAGCCATAATAGGGTATGTAGGTAGTGGGGTGTTATAAGTGCTATCAGAGATAAGGTTTAGGCAATTATTAATAGTATTTGGTTTATTTTATTAAGATTAAAATATTTTGACTAATTTGGGCTGTTTATGCCTTAGGATAGCTAGAATGTATAGAGCTGCAAGGAAGGGGTAACAATGACATCCACCAATCCCTATCTACCTGGATGACTTACCTGTGCCACTACGCGCACCTCAACTAGTCTTTCCTTTGGAAGAAAGTAGTGATAATGAGGTTCAGATTATTAAGCCACCCCTTATACCTAAAATCGACTTGATTACAGATAGTGAGGATGAGGATATTGATATGGAGTATGTCCAAAACCTACCTAGCCTCATGATTGATTTAACTACTAATAATGATGATCCGGGGGAGATAGACTATGAATCTTCACCTAAACCTTCTTTTGTACACTTACCCAACCACATTGAAACTGGGGAGTGTTTTAGGAGACCCGGGAAGGAACCAATGGGCTATAGGTTTGTGGATGGTGCAGGGATACACCTTTCTAATAATACTGGAGGTTGGTTATATAATGCCGACACTAAGGATTCTGATGAGGATAAAGGGCGAAGTTTTCCCATGGTTAGGAAGTTATTATTTACTGCTTTCAATAAACTTCTGTGCTAGGGGTTCATTTATGTTTAATATTTTATTTCAAAATTTATGCAAATAAGAGTACCTCGGTGTACTCCAATCTTAGGGTGAAAATGCAATTATTTATACAAAGTTTGCATCCGATTTGCTTTTACTTAAGTCTGAATATGAATGCATGCTCGACTTAAATATTTTGAACTTCAATGCATAACTCATTATTTTGGGGTGATGGTTTAGAATGGTGATAGGGGTTAAAATCACCATTCTTTTCTTAATTATTTAAGGTTATTTTTAGATACATTTCTTGCAATAACTAGGCATATTCCTTCTTATTTGACATTTTACTTGTAAAAGGTATTTTTGGCAAATATGTGTTGATCTAAGTAAAAATTAAGTAGAAAGTGTACAGAACCAGAATGTACTTAGTGCCAAGCCCAGCTAGTGAACTAAGCATCGAGTCCATTCTATCTAGCGGTAAAGATTGAACAAGCTTCAGGAATTTTTCTAGAACAGACCTGGCGCTAAGTCTGGCAACTATACTTGGCACCGAGTCCATTCTGCTTACTATGGAAAAGATGGCCGAAAACAGAGGAAGAATAAAGTGTCCCTGGCGCCAGGTGGGTCGAAGGTACCCAGTGCCAGGTAGGTTCTGAGGCTAAAATTTTTGTACATAGAATTAGGGCTTATCTAAGAATTTTGGTATTTTTCTATTCCTACTCGGCCAAGACTTCCTCAGCCACGAAATAGGCATCCAAGAGGCCTATAAAAGCATAAGAGAACACAAGGGTTTGAGATATACAACCAAGAAAGGTGAATTAAATGTCAGAAATTCTGATTTTCTCATTGAATGAGGAATTCACCCAAGCCAATGAGGATTGTTCAAAGGGAGTCTTAAAGGAAGAAGAAAGAGGCTTCTCTATGAGTGCTTTCTTTTCTCTTTTTTTTTTCTTTTTCTTTAATAATGATATATTCAATGTTTTCATTGTAACTTAGCAATATTTTGGGATTCATGATTTATGCATCAATTTAACTACTCGATCATTTTTCTCTCATTCTTGGTGTTTGATTACTTGATTCCATAAGTTTTTGGAATTGGATTTATGTCTAATGGACTTGGGAAACAATGTTAGATTAAGCTTAATTTAATCAATGCTACATACTTGTTAAATCTTAATGGACTTGGGAAATGAAGTTAAGACCAAACAACCAAAGTAATCAAATGTTAGTTAAATTTTCCTAGAGCATAGGGTTGTTGGCTAATTTCATGTCTATAAGGAATTGTGTTTAATGCATCATTTGGTTATATTAGTTTGATTGGAAAATCTACTAATTTAACAAACGGGCAGTGATTCCATAGATTAGAAAAGAAATGGAGTCTATATAAGTGAATTCATGACTTGGGAAATGATTGAACTTTACTTTATATTCCTTCATGATGTCAAGATGAGAATAAATTGCAAGAGTTGTTAAGTAGGTCATTGTAAGGTTTTCTAGGGTACTTCTCTAAATTGCATAAACCTACATCCTTGAGTTGTACATGTTTCTTTTGTTTTTCTTTTTATTCTTTTCTCACTTTATTTGGGTTAAACAATGAAAAATAAGTTATTAGTGTGTACTTGTTCCTTTGAGAATCGATACTCGTTAATTTCCTGTACTATGCTTGCGATGAGTATACTTGCTCATATGTGTATTTTGGAATTAACGTTTTAATTAAAACTTGATTAAGGGATGGATTTAAAATTAATGATTTTATATGCCCAAAATTTACGCATCAAGTTTTTGGCACCATTGCCGGGGAACAACATTATGAAAGCTTGGATTTTGTTAATTTAACATATGTTAATATGTTTATATGTAAATATGTAAATATGTATATATGTTCCTTGTATGACTAGGTGCTATATTTTGTTTTCTTGTATACTTGTACTTTAATGTCTCTAAATGTTGTAATTTCTTGTAACTTAATTTTTACCTTGGCTGGTGTACCTTTACTAACTAACTTAATTAAGATGTGTGTGTATATATGATAATAACTAGCTATTTTGTATAGGTAAGATGGCCAATTTGGGACGGTATCCTAACATATCTCATGGAATGACATCTCAACCACCCGACTCCATTGCCTTAGAAGGGGTGTTGGAAAAATTTGCGACCCACGTAACTAAGTGTTTTTCTGAAATATAAGACACACTGGAAAAAATTAAGGGTATGGTTAGAAATATGAAAAGGTAAATTTGTTTTTTAAAGAATTTAGGAATAAAGTCACCAGTAGGGGTAGAAGCACAACATGATTCAACTGCTATTACACTAAGGAGTGGTAAGGAGCTGCCCAATCCTAGCATGAAACCGGTATCCTCTAAAGAAGATGGGCCGAAACCAACTCCTATTGTTGAACCTTTTGAAAAATAGCCTAAAAAACCAGATTTTCAGCCACCAGTACCCTACCCCACTCATACACACAAAGTAAGAAAAGATGCACAATTTGATAAATTTTTGGAAATCTTCAAACAACTGCATATAAATATTCCACTTTGTGAAGCCTTAGTGCACATGCCCAAATAGGCAAAATTTCTCAAAATCATGCTTGTAAACGAAAAAAAAAAAAAGTTGGTGGAATTATCCACTGTGGTGTTAAATGAAGAATGTTTAGCTATCTTGCAGGACCAACGGACGATGCCTCGAAAAGAAAGTGATCTAGGGAGATTTTCTAGTCCTTGTCTTGTTGGTGCTCTTATATTTTGCAAAGCTTTAGCTGACCTAGGTGCTAGTATTAATCTTTTACCTTATAAAACATTTAAAAAGCTAGGCCTAGGTCAACCCACGCCCACTAGGATGAGTATTCAACTTGCAAATCGATCGATTAAATATCCTAGAGGAATAATTGAAGATGTCTTGGTTAAAGTGGATAAATTCATATTCCTTGTAGATTTTGTAGTTCTTAACATGGATGAAGATTCTAAAATGCCTTTATTCCTAGGTCGACCTTTTTTAGCAATTGCTAAAGCTTTAATTAATGTTCATTGAGGAAAACTAACACTTAAGCAAGTCTGGAGAAGACGGCCACATAAGCAAGTCTGGAGAAATCTACATTAAGAAAATATTAGAAAAGGTAAAGCTGATCAGAGAAAAGTTGAAAACGGCTTAAAGCCGACAAAAAAGTTATGCGGATAATAGCCGAAGAGAGTTGGAATTTTAGGTAGGAGACAGTGTGTTTTTAAGGTTGACTCCAAGTAGAAGAATTTTGAAGCATTCAAAAGGTGGAAAGCTAAATCCGAGATATTTGAGACCGTTTCCAACAACGGAAAGAATTGGACCAGTGGCGTATCGACTAGATTTGCAGGATGGTTTGATGGGAATACATGTTGTATTCCATGTGTCTGGTTTGAAGAAGTAGAATGCTGACCCCGGGCATATTTTGAATGACGAACCGCTGGTATTGCAACCCGAAATAAGCTATGTGGAGAAACATATCAAAATTTTAGACCGAAGTATCAAGACACTCTAGAATAAGCAAATTCCTATGGAGAAAGTACAGTGGGAGCATCATGGCACTCATGATGCCACGTGAGAAACGGAAGAATGGGTAAAACATAAATGCTCCAATTTGAGATAAAGGTACATGCTAAATTTCAGGGCGAAATTCTTCTAAGGAGGGGAGGATGTAAAACCCCACCTAAACCTACCCTAGAGCAAGAGGGATGGGGTACATATCACATCATCTTGCATAAAATATACTCCTTGAATGATTTTGTGTGCCTTAAAAAGGTGGATTATGGGATATATGATTTATTTGTGCTTCTTGAGTAAAAAGGGTAAAAAGGTAATTTTACTTGAAGTTGAAATAGGAAGATAGCTTAAGGATTAGATAAGAAGAGGTTTTGGTTGAGAAAATAAGAACAAAAGTTAGTGTGGTTAAGTGGTTAGAGCTTTATGATTTAATCTCGAAGGTCTTGAGCTCAAAACCCATCACCTAAGTTTTATTCGTGTTTATCTTAACCAATGTTTAAATTTTCTTCTTTCATACATTCCATAAAGTTTGAAATGTTGTCTTAGGGAAGACACAATGGTAAACTCTTAACCATGTGATCTTGTCCTAAAAAGAATTCTAGAAGAATTTTTGTCTCCATTATTTTTGCAAGACTTGTCCTAACCTCTTTGAATATAAACTACTCCTAATTCTTTAATTTATTTTTATATCAATAAATGTCTTAGATAATTCCTTGCTTGGAATTTCAAAAAATTCTAGCTCTTTTGGAATAGGAGGTTAGTAGAAATTGCGGAGGACAAATATGAAGAGATTCTCAATTAAATCACCGTGGTTATTCTTTCAAGAACTTCATTGTTTTCTTAGTCTTGTTTTGGTTAAAATCTGGAAAATTTTCAACATTTTCTTCATGGTTGGTCTTCGAAATTTACAGCCACCATTCTCTACATAATTCTTGCAAAGAACCAACAATCTTGTGTAAAGATGAAAGCTAAAACACTTTGGAATTTTGCAGCCTTACAAACTACACCGAACCAGAATTTTTTTCTAACAAACAAGCAATCTTTGAACATGAATATGGAGCCATTCGTTAATGCCCAAGAACACCTGAAACTTTCTCCTTTCTTCTTCAAGATGGTGGCTAGAAAACCACCAATAATGGACCTTCAAAAACTCCTAAATTCCAGTAGCAAAATCGTTCCAAGGAGGACAAAAAATTCTGCACAAAACCATTTCAAATCCTAAGAGTTCTTTAGCTAAAATTTCAGAAATTTTTCCAACTTTTCCTATCCTATGTTAAGTCCAATTTCCTTCATCAAACTTCTTCATGTTTCGGCCATAATGCAGCCATGGACAAAACCCCTTGGCTTCTCCATCTACCTTGATCATTAGGACTCCATTAACAAACCTTAAAACACTCATATCTTCACTCCATTCAAAATTATTCGAACTTTAAATTAAATTCCAGATTTTTGTTCCATTAAACACTCACCTAGCTAAATAATAAAACTAAAAATTTCTCTGCTATATCATAGCCTTTTTCGGCCGGCCCAAAGCTGAAGCAACTTTCTATTCCATGATCAAATCATAGGTAGTTCAGCCATACACCAAAGATGGACAAGAAGCCTTCAAAGAGCAAACACCATTACTCAATCTTTTACCTCAAACATTTCAACTTTTCTCTCAATTTGAAATTTGAAAAAGCTGAAACGATCTCTCCTTCTTGGATAATCGAAAGCCTCCCCGCTAAGCTAGGCCATTCGGCCATCATTCACACACACACACACACACACACACACACACACACACACACACACACACACATAAAATCACTCTTTCTCTTAATTTCTCTCAAAAACACCAAGAAAACGAAGAACACACACTAAGCTTCTTCAACATTCAATCACCTCAATTCATCCCAAATCACTCCAATAACCTTCAAACCAACTAGGATTCGGTCCATACTCAATCATAGGCCACTACATAAGATCAAAAACACCAAAGTTGATCTTCCATTTGGATTAAAGATTGATCGGGCCTAAATTAGTCATATTTTTCCTTGTTATTTGATATTATTTTGTGTTACATTTTGTGAAATAACTAGCCATATTTCTTCATATTTGAGATGTTACCCTTGGAAAGGTATTTTGTGCATTATTTTACTTGAGATAAAGTAAAGTAAAATCATCATAAAGCAGAATATAGGCGGTGCCAATTCTGAGAAGGACAGCCGGCGCCGGGTTGCCACTGAAAAAATAGAGAAGTGCAGAACAATTGGAGGAATGAATTGCAATTAAGAAAAGGACAGAAGGGAAATTGAATTTCGGCCAGCAACAAAACAAAAGAAAGAAGGAAGTAGCTTTATGGCTTTGGTGGCTCGGCAGGACAACAAAGGAACAATTTCGGCTAGAGGACAACAGCAAAACGAAGAAAGACATTTCGGTCAGCCAAGGAAAAGCTGAACAAAAACAACAAAAATAATTAGCAAACAAAGAAAGATGAAACTTGGTCAGTAGCTTCACGGCTAAGCAAGCTGACGACAGCAATAGAAATAACAAATAAAGCAGCCAAGGTAATTGAAATCGGTGGAAGAAAGCAAAGTCAACAAAGGTGGCTACAAAGGACAAAAGGAAATCAGAACAAGAAGCAACAATTTCGGTAGGTTTTGGTGATTTGCGGCTCAATTGAGTCGAAGCAAGAAAAGCGGCTCAATTGAGCCGCTGCGACAACAAAGAAAGAAACAGCAAATTTCGATGGCTTCAATCAATCTCGCACGGCTTAATTTGAAGCTGACTTCAACAAATTCGAATTCCACAAGAATTGCAATTACAGCACTACACGACAAGAACCGAATTAGAAGTCCACATTGAATTCAATTTCACAAAAGGTCAAAGATGGTGGACCCTTGTTTTATTTAGTTTTATTTAGACTTTTATTTAGACCTTTTGTTATTCTTTTTGGTTTTGGATTATATTTAGGTAATTTTTTCTTCTTTATTTAGGATTCTTTTAGAAACTTTGTAAGCCTATAAATAAAGGTCAATTTACCTTAGAAAAGGGAGGTACACAATGTAGGGACTTAGATTTATTTTAGAGCACATCACCAATATTTTCTTGAGATAAATAGTTCGAGAAGTATTGTACAAGAAGGTTTTCAAAGGGAGAAGAAGAAGGCTTGTCTATGAGTATCAATTTCTTTCCTTTGTTTTCTTTTCTTGACAATAATGTTTTAATTATTTTATTATAATTTGACATTAGTTTAGATACTCATGGTTTTTAGGGTTATTTGATCTTTTGATTAATTAATTGTTTTTCTTGGTATTTAATTACTTGGGCTAATTGCGAGATTAATTGATTGTGCTGTTAACTTGTTTGAGAATAGGGTTGATGGTTTAAATTGATTGATTTCATATTTGTTGCCTTTTAAATTGCCTGAAAATGGGGTTAATTGCAAGAATAGAGTAATTAAAGGTTAATTGATGTCTGCCAAAATATGGATTCAATTGGTTAATTTCATGGGTTAACTTTGCCTGAGAATGGGACTTAATCAGAGAATTGTGTTTAATGCATCTTTTGGGTAAGACTGGTTGAGACAAAGTATGTGATACTAAGTTACCTAGAAGATAGGGATTTATGGTTTGAGAAAGAAGTAAGTCTATTTTAATTCCTTATGATGCCAAGAGAATAATTAGTTATAATAGAGGTTGGGTACTTTAAGATCATGGTTGTCTAATCAATGGTTGGAATTACATAAATCTACATCCTTGACATGTATATATTTTTGTTTTTATTTTATTTTGTTTTATTTTATTTCGGTTTCATTTTATCGAGTCGGTTAAACAATGAAAGAAAGGTAATTAATGTCTACTTGTTCCTTGAGGATCGACACTCGTTTGAACCCTATGCTCGGTTAATTATGAGTATGCTTGCTCATATGTGTGATTTAGGTTTAACGTTTTAATTTAAACTTGATTGGGAATGTGCTTAGTTTTTGCATGATTTTTATACCCAAGTCCGGACACATCAAAGATACCTTTTCGGTCAAGAACAAGAAGAACATCAAGAAGGTAACTTTAAACACCTTGGACCATCTTCATCCCATCATCATTATTTCAATATCATCCTAACCTATTTCTCTCTCTATCTCTCTTTCTCTCTCTCTTGGCTGAAACTTAGATGGCCATTCTTGGACAAACTTCAACCAAGGAAGGACTCTCAAGCACTCAAGGTCCTCGATTAAACAAGGCGATACGTATAACACCCCACCAACTTACGTAACCCAAAATGGGTCGGGGATGCCGCCCCGTCCATTGGACTAGGGGTCTTTATAACGAAAGAGTAAAAGAAATTCAACTTTTAAAGAAAGTCTAAGGGAAAATGCTTTTTTTTTTTAAAAAAAAAAAATATTCAATACTTATACAAAAGTTTCCACGTAAAATTAATATTCAAAGTAAATATCCAAGAAATGGACAAAGAAATTCCATAACAAAAACTTGAAGCTACTGATCTTCCAACCTAATCAAGACTTGAGGCACCCTGAAAACATGAGTTCAAAATAGTGTGAGATTGGTTATCTCAGTATGCCCCATGTGTGAGTCAGGCTAAGAAAACAAAACACTTTTCATGATGCATGCACTAACAATATATCAAGAGCTTTATCATGCCTTCTTTACAAATTTAATTCTCACTTCTTGAAAGATAGTAGTGAGAAGTCATGAAGCAAAATGCTCTTAAAATATTTTGTTTGGAAAGATATGAATAATTAAAAAATATTAAGCTTTGAATAAAATTCTAAGGACATTTTAGAACAGTTCCATGGAAATAGCTCATCAACTAAAAGCAACCAAGTTAATGTGACAGGGCACAGAAGTGGCTCTCATACTAGGTGAAGCACATGACCCCCGTCCGACGGTGAAAGGGCACAAAGATGGCTCTCCCTTCTGTGAAGTACTTGACCCCCAACACCTGGTAGGTGTACATCCTACCGAGTGAGATTCTCCTCCCTCTCTCACTCAATCCAATCCGGTTGTCCCACTTTTGGCCGTCGGTCCTACTAGAACCCCATCGCTAGCTGAGGACGGATCAACCTTCTATACTGACGCCTTGATCGAAGAGAGTCAACCTCTCAGAGGTGGCCACCTACCGAGAGA
Organism: Voacanga thouarsii; assembly: GCA_026120185.1. NCBI lineage: Eukaryota > Viridiplantae > Streptophyta > Magnoliopsida > Gentianales > Apocynaceae > Voacanga > Voacanga thouarsii. The sequence goes on from JANUWF010001174.1 coordinate 1,756,921, forward strand.
TATCCCCAGACCAACTAAAGGCTAGTATAAAGGTCAAGCCCCCATTGAGTACTCAATGTTATTCATTCTTCACAATTCATAAGGCTCCGAAACGGATCCTACAAAATTAGCTCAATACAATTCCAAATAACATTTTCCAACTCGCACAAAGATTTTAGAAGGCATGATTTTAAGTTAACATTTTATTCCAAGTATTCATAGTGAAGGAGACATATGCTCAAATAAGTCATGCTATGATTTTTGAAAAGTATATGCATGATCAAGAATTCGTCTCTTGCATATTCAAAACAAATCAAAATATTTGATGCCTGGCTCCTAAGTCATGCTTAACATATTTTAAAAATTTATAGATCTAGAAGTTTCTAAAATTAGAAGTTTTTCAAATATAGAAAGTTTCCAAAATAAGAAGTTCTAAATATAGAAGTTTTCAAAAATTAGCTATCGTGCTAATATTTCGTGTTTGCAAGAGATGCTCACCAATCTTTCTTTCAAACTAAGATAATAAAATAAAATCAATTTCATGAATGTAAGGGAACTTATCTTATCATTAAGCTTAGGGTATGAACTCTAGTAAGTTGGTCTTTACCCTTGATAATCTTCAAAATCTAGCAAAGAGTTCATATAAATTCATCACAGCACTTCCTAGATCATCCCAAACAAAATTCAAGTCCATATTACACACCAAGCTTATATTATGCCTATACTATCCTTTGCTTGCCAAATAATACCAATGAGCAGCAAGCATGAACTCTACATAGCCTCAGCACCCAAAACCTTCCATCAATCCCTTAGAAAGCATAAAATCCACCCATTAACATTTCTCACGAAATTACATTAAACTTAGCAATTAAGCACAAAACCCTTAGCTGCCCTTAGTTTTCAGCAACCATAGTCTAAACTCCTAAGGGTAAAAACCCTATATGAACCACTTCGATTGACCTCAAATTTTTCTGGCACATATCTTAACATGTTATGAATGAAATAAACTAAGCACATTCAAAAAATCAGGTTCATACAAGTTGCAAAAAATTCTGAACCCAAACTGCTCAAATCTGACTCGATTTTGGCCATGCTGAAAAGAAAATTAATAACTTCCAACCTTGACCCCGTTTTAATCCCAAATTATCCAGATTTTTTAAGCACACAAAGGCCTGAATTATCAAAATTTTTACCTGAGCAAACTATGCTCAAAACAGATTACAAAATAGTTTGTAAAACAGTTTACAAAATAGTGAATAGTGACTTTCGAAAATCCCCTGTTCTTAGTTTTTTTTTTCCCTTTGAAAAATTTCTGCAATAAACCAAAATAACTTCCAGAATAATACTCCACATGAAAACATGATATTTATGTATTAAAACAAGTTTCAAAAAGTTTCTTCAAAAATCCAATCTTGTCCTACATTTTCTTGTGGTCAATTGACAGCTACCAAATAAACAATAAAACATCAGCTTTCAACATGCATTCGGTTCACTTGAAACAAAAAACAAATAGAAGAGACAAATAGGAGCATATATCGTGAAACTATCCACAGCCTCCATATGCATTTAGTCCATGAAAAGAAACAAGTAGAAGAGAACAAATAGAAGGGACAAATAGAGGTAAGCATCTGGTTCATGAAAAGAAACAAGTAGAGGAGAAAAAATTGCAGCAAGCATTCTCCACTTACAATTCGGCATAAAGAGACAAGTAAAAGCAATCAGTAGGCAGTGCAATTTCCATTTCAATTTCATGCACATGGAGACAAATAAAAGAAACCAGCATGCCTTGCAATTTCCATTTCAATTTCGTGCACAAGGAGACAAATAAAAGCAACCAGCATGCCTTGCAATTTTCCATTTAAAATTTGTCCACAAGGTGACAATTAAAGCAACCAGCATGCCGGCCAAACCCATTCAAAACACATCTACATGCTGACTTTTTTTTCTCAGAGAAAATAAAAGAAGGCTCAAGCTTGATACCTCTTGAAATCCTTTTAGGAGAAAAGAAGACCAGCCTAGGATGTTAGTTGATGTGTGTGCCAGCCACAATAACAAAACTAAAGAGAGTTTGCTGCGAAGTTGGTTAAGGAAATATGTTTGTGTGTCGGCTGTTTTGCTTACTATGGCAGCATTTTGTTGTTCAATTTGAAGAGGAAATCATCCACCATTGGAGAGAAGAAGCAATGCACGATGATGGCTTAAGTTCTTGAGAGTTTCAAGAGTTCCTAGGAGTGAAGGTAAGTTGAGATTTTCCTTAGGTAAAGGAAAGAAAATCGTGAAACTAGGGCAGTTGAGATGCACCAGTTGACAGGAGGAAAATGTGGGGTTTGTTTAATTTCAAACACACTTTTAATCAACCCATAATCCTATAGATACTAACAGCCTTTGACCAGATCTGAGAAGTACAAGGGCAAAGTAGAAAATCAAAAATCTCTGCACATGAACTCATGCAAAGCTGTTAGCCAAAAAGGAAGTCTTGTGATCAAAATTGCCGAACTAAGTTTGTTAGGTATAATATTTGGAAATTAAACGTGGTAGGTAGCTAGAGTTTTTAGGGGGAAATAAGGTCTTCAAAGACACGTGCAAATGCCGAAATTTTAGCCTTTCAAACATCACAAAATCCTTGATAGATAGGTGGTGGATGGCAGCCATGGAGAGATGTAGGAAAATATAGGAGTCTTCAAGTCAAAATGTGATGGCTAAATGAGATCAACCACATGAATGCATAATTTAATATTATACAAGGAGTATATATATGGAATGGAAGGAAATCATTTAGTTATAACATTATTAAGATAATATACATAATATTATCATAATTCATCAATTGAAAACAACTATAACAATAAATAAGTTTTCAATAGACAATAAATAATAACAATATAGTTCTAATTAGTATAATAATTGTTATTACTACTATTATAAATAATTAATAGATGATCAACCAAAAATGGAAGATATAATAGTTTTTTAGGAATGATGATGAAAATAAAAATAAAAAAAATAATAATATTTTTCATGTAAAGAATTTTATGATACAATAATCAAATAATGCCGTCCACTATCCCTAAATATCTTCAATTCTAAAACCACAGAAAGAGCAAAAATCATCTTGAAAAATGAAGAAAAAGGTTTCGGATTCAAGCAAAGCAGCACTCTTTTGGATGATAATTTCGGATCGAGTTTTGATCCAAAATCCATCCTTAATATTTTTCTTATTCCGAACACATATCCAAATAAATTTAAAATATGCACATATCACCGCAACACAACCTTACAGATTCATGAACCAAGCATATGTCATGTTTAAAGATATATATGTTCATATTCAATGCATGTTAATTCTCATAAACTAGGGAGTGGAATATTACAATACATTTATCTAACGTTCAGCAAATCAAGTATTTTTTTTCTTGATCTCCTCTTTAAATTCTCAAACTCAAGACTCTTAGATGATGGATTTGATAGGTTGGTAGAATAATATGTGTTTAAAGAGATGTATGTGGGTGGAGGGAATGGATTTAAGATATGAGAATTGAAATGAATGTTGTGACTTATGGATTATGCTTTAGGAGCACTATATGTTCATTATGATTAAAAGATTTATCAATGTTTTGATGTATCATAGTCATTATACCATCATTGTTGATTATGTCTTTATGATGTTATTTTTCAATAAATCCCTATATAATATTATGCCTAGTAGGATATCATCCTTATTATGATGTATTTAAATTCAAGTCTATTTTTAGATAAATCGACATGTTATTTGTTGAATCCATGAGTGGATGAATATGTATATGGATTTTTTTCTAGCAATAAAATTATTGTAACAACTACTTTTATTATTTTTAGTATTATTCTTGCTATTTTAATATAATTAATATTTTTATTTAATTTAATTTTCTAAATTCGAAAAACACTAAGTACTTTCAAAATTAAAGATTATTTAAAAGATTATTATTTATTAGATAAATAAATAGTAAATTTGTTATTAAATATAAATAATAATAATAATAATATATTGGAATTAATTGATATCAAATGTCTTTTATATTCATATTATTATTAGTTAGCCTTACTAAAACTTTCATTTATACTCACAAATATTATATATATTTGAAAAATTAATTTATTATTAATTTTATTTATTATTTATAATTATTATTAATATTACTTATTATTTGTAATAATATTATTTATTATTTATTACTAATATTATTTAGGATTTATTATTAATAGTATCTATTATTTATTACTAATTTTATTTATTATTAATATTACTCGTTATTTATTATTTTGTTAATAAATAGGTAATATCATGGTTTATTATTTATTTATAACACCTATTTATTTTAACTTATCAAATTAATTTTATTTTATAAAATACTTTGTCAACTAGTATTAAAGCTTAAGGCATTGTTGTCATAGCTAGATGTTGTTATAGCTAGTTGAACCTAGGATTTATTTAAGGTAAGTGCTATCTGGACATTGGACTTATACCCAGTATTTACCCCAGGCGGGGTTAGGTTGCATTGAATTACCTTGGAAGGCTATTATACCCAAGAAGAACAAAAGATCAAGTAAGTTCTTGCATAAAGCTATTTGAAGATCGAAGTTACCTTGGCAAGTCAAACACAACGTATATGAGAATTTATACTGTAAATGCAATTATGGATAATTTTCCCTTTTCTTTTCAGTCAAGCAAACCATTTAAAGTTGAACAAGCAATTTTATACAAAATGCTAAACTTTTCCTAAAAACCAACTTTGACAAGAATTTTGAAAACCATAATTGCTATTTAAAAGAGATTCATTGTTTGATCTTTTTTTTCCCAAGTAGGATGAACACGATGTTAAGTACCCAATGAGGGTAGACTACTAGGACTAGTCTTTAAAGGGTTAGGGTAAGTCTCTCAGTAGGCGGCCACCTCTGAGGGGTGAGTCCTTCCCGGATAAGATTCCAATCCTGCAATTCATACCGGTCCAAGCTAGCAAGTTCAATCAAGTGGACTATGCATTTTCACAATGGACAACCGGTAAGTTTGGGTGTAGAGATGGAGGAGTATCTCACTCGCTAGGTCGTACCCCTACCTTCTATCAGTATGCACAAACTATGACATCCTGGATGTTCTTTTGTCCTAGTGCACAAAATGTGGTGCCATGGCTACCTCTTTTGAGTGATTGTATTTGTTGTATACATACATGATTTGAAAGGAAAACACCACTCTTCATTTGTGAAATTTGTTTGAGGCTTGCCAACACTTTCTTTATGAAAATTTCTCAACTTGTATACATAAATTGTTTTACCTAAAACACTCAAAGCACATACGGGCTTACTAAGATTTATGTCTCACCACCTTTTATACCATGCTTTTAGGTCAGTCTTGCTATGAAGGTTGTTGATTAGAGATTGCCTTTGTTTTGAAGACTTATTTTTCTTTCTATGTATTTCATTTGAGAGACATTAGCAGACATTTATTTATTTTTGGGAATTGTTCATGTGTTATTTGAGTTGTAATAAGTTTTGATTTTGATTGTTTCTTTCCTTTCTTTTGTGAGTCCTAGTTATAAAGACCCATTGTCCTGTAGACGGGGCGACATCCCCAGCCCTAATAGGGTATGTCGGTAGTGGGGTGTTACAACAACGGTACCAAAAACTTGATGCGTAAAATTTTAAGTGTATAAAGATCATACAAATTTAAATCCATCCCTAGCCAAGTTTTAATTAAAACATTAATCTCCAAATTACATATATGAGCAAGTATAATCATCACAAGTATAGTATAGGGAATTAACGAGTATCGATCCTCAAAGAACAACTACCATTAATTAACGTTCATATATTGTTTAACTGACCCGAGAAATTGATAAGAGAATAATAAAGAAAAATATATACCACTCAAGGATGAAAGAATATGTAATTTAGACAGATATTCTTGAAGACATTATCATGAATTACTTAGCAAATATCACAATTAATTTTTATCTTAGTATCATGAAAGAATTAAAATAGACCCACTTCATTTGCAATTTATGGAATCACTATCTTCAAGTTAAATTAGTGAACATATTCTATCTAAACCAACTTACCCTAAAGGTGCATTAAATTTAATTCTCACATAAATCCCTATATTCTAGGTGATTTAAAGCATGAAATTAGGCAATGAATCTATATTCTAATAATCATCAACTAATCTTTGTTTACCCAAGTTCTTGACAATTAACCCCATTTTCAAGTAAGTTAAGAGATGACAAATATGAAGTTAATTAAATTGAAACCATTATGAACTCCTTTTTCAAGAAAGTTAACAATAAGAATCAATCAATCAATTCCTTAATTGAAACAAGCAATCAAATCCTACGAAAAATAATTAATTGATCAAAAGATTAAATTAAGTCAAGAAATCATGAATCCAAAAATAATATCAAATTACAATAAAAACATTAATCACATAATTATTCTAGAAAAAGAAAACAAAACTAAAAGAAAAAACTCATAGATAAGTCCTCCTTCTTCTCCTTAAAGACCTTATTGAGCAATGCCCCTTTATTGATAAATCTCCTCTTTTTGCAATTGATTGGCAACTTTAATCCCTAGATTCATGTGTTTTTCTTGTGTTTTCCTTGCTTAAATAGACTCCCAAGAGGCAAAAATTTGTTCCATAAGAGTTCTAGGCCAAGTACAAGTTCGAAAATACAAAAAACTCTTAGGAAATTCCTAAATCCGCGCAGGAATAGGAAAATCGCCGCCTTGGAACAGCCTTGAGCCAGAGCCGGCATTGGCTGTGCTCTTCACAGCCGGCCGTGCACTGTCGGCCCCAATGTGCTCTATTTTTTCAATGTTTTCCCTTGCTTCTAGCCTTAGGCATATGCCGGCTCTATGGGACACGCTCGGCGCTGTTCGTGCACTACAACGGCGACAGTTTTTCATCATTTTTCCTTTCATTATGCAATAAAACACCAAAATACCTTTCCAAGGGTAAAATATCAAAAATTACGAAATATGACTAGTTATTGAATCAAATGTATCACAAAATACCCTCAAATATCTTGGAAATTATTGATGAATTTATACCCTATCAAACCAAATTCTCTATTTTCACATAAAATCACCGAAAAACATTTCTATAAGTGAACTATCAAAGAGGAAGAAATATGACTAGTTATTATATCAAAAGTATCACAAAATATCCTTAAATAACTAGAAAAATATATGTAAATTTAGGGCCTATCACATTCCCTCACACTTGAATCTTTGCCTGTCCCCAAACAAAGTGCTTGAGACAAAGCACATAAAACAAATTAGCTTTTCTCTAATTCATTCGCATCAAAATCATAATTTCTTTTCCAACATTAGATATAAAGTTGTCATTCATTCAACCCTTTAAAAACCTTTGTAAACTCATGCATTAAATCAAACATGTCAAGACCCCTAAAATTAAGTTAAACAAGTTTATACTTTAATCTAAGAAAATTATTTCACCCTTTCAGCCAAGACATAGATAATGCTAATCATATAAGTCAAGCTGTCTAACCAATTCAAGATTCATAGAAACCAATTTACACAACTCTAAGTACTGAATAAAAAGACACTCAAATTTTTTTTTCATACTCATTTTTTTGCAGGATGACTTAGGGAATTTAGCCTCAAGAAAGTGTATTCCTTTTCTCTAATCATTCTTTCTTTTCTTGCCTTCTTGCTTTTTAGATAGCTTCAAGATAGTGCACCAACCAATACTTACTACTTCTCTCCATATTAACCCCCTTTTCAGTAAAAGGTCTTCCATATCAAAATAAGGGCTTTTTTTTTTCTTCATCATTTTTCAATATCTCAACAATATCTCGAAACAATGGTTTTTTTTCCTCCTCAATTTTTTCTCTATTTTATATATTCCTTATTCACAACTTGAGGCTTAATAAATTTAGAAAACCATGAATCAAAAATTAATGAACAATTTTTCCTATATTTCATCACATCATCTACATCTAAACTAAAAGAGTAAAATAAAATTTAACTACTAAAATATAACCAAAATTAACTTAAATTTCCAAGATTTAACATATTCAACTTAATACACAATTTTACCTAATAAAATCCATCCAATTAAATGACAAAATCTTATCCAAAGTGAAAGAGAAAATCATAACCTTATTATAGGCAAAAATAATTTGATACCAAATTTCAAAAATTGCCCTAGAGTCTTAAGAAAATCCATTGAATCTCAAAATGATACACTTGAGAAAATATTAAATCTCTCTCCCACATTTAAATTAGACATTGTCCTAAATAGCCTAAAATTGCACAATAAAGTATAACCAAGGGACCAAAAATGTAAAGAGGGAAAAGAAAATAATAATTTCCCAAGGCAGATTAGCGCCATGAAAAGAGGAATTCTATTTCAAAAAGTCAAAAGAAGCAGTGGCAGCAACATAGGAGTTATGAAACCTACAAAAAGAAAAACAAACATACCAAGGAAATGCATAAAAAGGAATTGAAAGAAAAAAAAAGTACATCAGAAATTAAAGAAAAAGAAAAATAGAAAGTCAAAGTATTTAAGAACCCCATAAAGTAGAGCCTCCAGACGGGCCTCCAAATTATCCTCCAAATGGACCACCGAATGTGCCACCATGACCTCGAAATAGACCATGAGGTCCTCCTTGTCTCTCCCAATAATGTTGTCAATAATCCCCTTAAATATCTCGATTGATCCTTAGATTGCACAAAATATCATCGTGAAGTTGCTGAGTACGCTCAATCCTATCAAACCTTTGATCTGCCTTACCCTTATATCAGCTATGTCTACCCTTATTCCAGCCATTTTGTCCCTCAAATGCTCTAAATATGTATGAATGTTGGCCAAAATGTCATTACTAACATTTGATGGTCACCTGGAATGCTTTTGTAGTTGGGAAGGTTCCTTTTCTTGCTCAACTTGAAGTTCAGGAATGCTAGTTTGGGAACCTCTCTTGGCCTTGACATGTAGATGTTATAGCATTAAACTTATAGCCACAATGAGTTAGTACTTGTTTAGTGACCACATTGCAAGACATAGTGGGTTCCACAAGTTCATTCTCTGTAGAAATATTAAAAGCATTTGAAACCTATTAAAATCACCAAAGGAAGGACAAATGCTTTAGTAACAAGGCCATAAGCTGCTACTTCTTGCATAGAAGTTAGTAACAAAGAAGCATAGGGAATGGGTTCTTCATGAAGTATTTTAGAGAGTATATAAATATCAATGATTCTAATTTCATTCAAACTTCTCGATTGAGGGCAAACATTAAAACACAAAAGATACAAAAAAACCTTCCATTAAGGAGAAAGATCATTGTTGGGGAGAAAGGAAGAACCTTGTGTTAGTGTTGTGCCCTAGAGGTAATCACTTGTACATTGTATATGACATATTTTATTTTAATAAAAGGAATTATTTATCTTACAGTTTCTTTTGTTTACTTTTAAGTAATATAACTGTTAGATAAAGTCCCGAGTACAACACTGTGTTAAGAAAATCATGATAGAGATCATAATATGAGATTCCTACTACACTGTATGGTGTTAGTACTTAAATGGTCCCTAGTCATAATATTAATGAGATAGGACATCATTAATGCGTTAAGACTAGCATGTGTTAACTTCCTGAATTGATCAGGCAGTGGTTCTCATATCCGTGAATATTGAGATACTCAGAGTTAACACATGGATGCTTGTTAATGGAACAAGGTCATTGGATAACCTAGCTTTGAGAAAATCACATGGATAACTATTTAGTGCCAATGATATAATCTCAATATAGCAAACGTGCAAGTATCCTTAGACTTGAGATCTCTAAGGTACTTTATTTACTGAGCATTATACTTTGATTCCAATCTCCGGAGCTCAATCGAGGGCTGCCTATGGGGTGGATATTGGGTACATTGTGAGATAAATGAAAGTGACTGAAAGGGTCAATAAAGGATTCACCATTCCTAATAATAAGGGTAAATATCTCACGGCCACTTGTAGGAATCACTATTCGAGAAGTCCTTGGCCAAGGCGATTGTGTATTGGAAACAGTTCAAATTGATACATTTCTAGAGTAGTGGGTTCCTTGTACAAGTACTATTGTATTTAGGCCAGAATTAATTCTGGAGGGAGTTGGCACTAATTCCGTACTCCAAACAAAATGAGATATTATATGATGAAAGGAGTTAATTGCGCTAAAGTTTGTTATTGAAGGGTTCATATCAAGCCACTTGACTTCCTGGACTCTTGGGTAGTCATGATGTGTTGCTAGAAACCACTCATGATCTAGGAATATGAGTTTATTAATTGATGAATTAATAAACCAATCTTGATTAGAATTAATAGGATTAATTCTAATTAATTATGGATTATTAATCTCAAAGACGTTTAAATTAATTAATATTCTCTACCAATTGACTGGAAAACCTAATAGGTCGCATACAATAGATGATTATATACTCAATATATTATTTGATAACATAGTGGGGTTAATTGGGAGAAAGAGAAGTTGTTGTGGACAAATTATAATTAGTTATAATTTATGGTCCAAATTGTAATTGTGAGAACTTGATGTTTCCAATTACAATTAGGGAATTCTAATAGGATTAGAATTCTCAGTTTTCACCGGATTTTTCGGTTATATATATGATATAATCAAAACCCTAGCAGAGGTTGGAAAAACGCACACACTAGGCAACACAAAACTTTCTCTTCTTCTTCTTTCTCTCTTAATTGTTCTTGTGAAGAACCCTAGCCGCCATCTTTTTCTTCTAACACAGGAAATTTTGGTGCTTGAGTATTCCTCTATGTAGATTACTATTAGAAATAATCACACACTGTAATTATAGTGGTTAGACGTTCAACTCTTGTGAAGTTAGATCAAGTGGATTGCTGGATCGCGTCTCGACTTGAAGAAGAAATTTTTGTTCTTTGGACAATCAAACAAAGGTAAAAAGTTGTTACCTTTATGTTTTATATTGTCTTGTTTTCCACACACATGCGGGTCTTAGGTTGGTATCTCATTTTATTTTCTGCTGTGCCGTATAGGATACAAGCCTAAGATACCGAATAGTGGTATCAGAGCCATGCTATGTGTCGCCTACGCACAATGTTTTTTGCATGAAAAACTATGTTCATGTATTCATGTTTATCTTTGTTTGCTATAAAAATTATTTTCACTCGAGTCGAAATTGTTTCGAGCATCATGGGTTGGGTCCATAACAAAATATGATTGTGTAAAAGTTACAGCATATTTCGAAAGATGCTTTCTTTATGTGATGAAAATTTTCTACAGAAAAACGTATTCTTAAAAACATGTTGATTGCCTTCCGTTTCATCTTGTGAATTTAATTTTCTTTTTTGTTTTGTTTAAACTAACAAATTGGTTGTTGTTTTGAGCTTCAAAACAAAAAATACTGCTGAGAATTGTTCTCACAGAAAATTTGCAGAAGAAGAAGGCACCAGAAATATTTTCTGGAAAATTTTCAAAATCGCCGCCACTGTTCCTGACTACAGCCGACACTGGCTCCGGCCTCCAAGCCAGCACCGGTTCTATGCTGTTTTGCAAACGTCCAGAAATCGTTTTTGGAAGAAAATTTTTTAAAACCAGACGCGAGCCAGGGCCGGCTCTGGTTCTGCTCCGTTTGAGACATTCTAGCTATTTAAAGAAAAAAATTCCTAGAATAGAATTTTTATAGGGAAAATCTCATTTAATGAGAGGCGGTAAAATGAAAATTTTTCTAAGGGGGTGCTGCCCCCCTGACCCCCTCCTGCTAACCGGCCAACGGGACCACCATTTTCATTGCCAGAGTCAGGACCCAAAAGCATTTTCTAAAAATTAGTTTTGAGACAAACAATTTTATTTTTCAAAATAGTGATTTTGAAATTTTAAAATTAATGTATTTTTCTAAAATATTAAGTTTAGAATTTGTTTTATTTTTCCAAAATAGTGATTTTGGAATAATAAAAGTATATGTTTATTTTGTTTAACCATATTTAATGGCATGGTGGATGGTTATGGACTAAAACCAATTATATCTGTTCATGCATTTTACAATTTTGGTTTTTATGAAATAGGGCCTGCGTGTCCTACCTTCTTTAGAATTCTTGTATAATTCTCTTCTCATGTGACTCCCCTCGAATGTAACTCGAGGTTTTCTCTCTTTAGGAAATTATGTAATTAGTGTACATAGGTTAGATAGGAGTAGAATTATTCTATTTTGGAGATAGCAACCAAAACAAGGCGAGAAAGTTAGACCTTCTACTTAAATCATACATGAACACATAGGGTTAACTATATTAATTTCTTTTATTGCTCAAAGAAATTAATTTAGGGTAAAGTCCATAACCATACCACGTAATCGCTTTATTACCATGATTATCAATTTTGTGATTTATTGATTTATGTATGTCATTCAATGAAATCACTAAAAGGAACAAATCCCTCAATTAATATTAAACCTAATTCCTTCCATTAATATAGTAAGAATAAGAGTCATTTTTCGAGACAAGGTTGTTGGGCAAACGCAAGCCTACTTGACATTGGACATGTTTCAAATTCCTTCCGTTGTTCCATGTTGTAGATCATCGCTTCGAATTTCTCAAAGGTGGAATCTATTTCTTGGAAATGCCTCGTGACATTAACAGCAAATTTCCCAATTACGGTTTCAAGCTCTGCTGATTCTGGTGCTGCACGTGTTATTTTCGAAGCGTAATAGGGGTATTGCCCCTCATTAAACTTCCTCTTATTCCAATTCGCCATTTCTCCTGAACATAGAAGCAAGCTAGACACGGAATTTGTGATTTAAAACCAAATTAAAAGACTACAACATTAGTTAGTAGAACATAGTCAAAGTTAGTAGGTTAGATTACAAGGGTATACACAAATACACAAAATACAATAGATAGCACCATTTTGCAGGAAGAACATTTGTACATATTTTACATACTTATATATTTACATATTTACATAGTTAAATCAACAAAATTCAAGCTTTCATGCTATTGTTCCCCAACAACGGCACCAAAAACTTGATGTGTCCGAACTTGGATGTAAAAATCATACAAAAACTAAGCACATTTCCAATTAAGTTTAAATTACAGCGTTCAACCCAAATCACACATATGAGCAAGCGTACTCATCATTAACTAGGCATAGGGTTCAAATGAGTGTCGATCCTCCAGGAACAAGTAGACATTAATCACCTTTCTTTCAGTGTTTAACTGACTCGATAAAGTGAAAAACAAAAATAAATAAATAAATAAAACAAAATAAAACAAAACAAAAATAAAAATATACACATATCAAGGATGGAGAAGTATGTAACTCAAACCATTGTTTAGACAAACATGATCTCAAAGGACCTAACCATTGTCATAACTAATCATTCTCTTGGCACCATGAAGGATAAAGGAAAATTAGCATCATTTGGTCTGTCTCAACTAATTACTACATTCTAGATAAATTAGCATCACTTGGTCTATCTCAACTAATTCATCCACAAGATGCATTAAACACAATCCTTGATTAAATTTCTTTGGTCTGGCAAATTTAAAATATGAAATTAATCAATGAATCCTTGGTTTGGCAAACATCAATTAACCTTCAATTACTCAATCCTCAGCAATTAACCTCTCTGGTCTAGCAAGTTAACAGCCAATAAATATGAAATCAATCAATTGCAACTACCATTAACCTCTTTGGTGTAGCATGATAATAAAAGGAAACAACCAATTAATCTCGTAATACGCCCAAGTAATTGAATACCAAGAGGAACAATAAATTAATCAAAAGATCAAGTAACTCTAAAAATAATGAATATCTAAAGCAATGTCAAATTACAATGAAACAATTAACATATCATTGTTCAAAAAAAAGAAAACAAAGGAAAAGAAAGCACTCATAGACCAGCCTCATTCTACTTCCTTTGAAGACCTTCTTGCACAACCCTTCTTGAATTGATGAATTCTTCGTTTGATTGAGTAATTTTCTATGATGATCAATGAATTCTCTCCTTTTTCCTTGTGTTTTTCATCCATTTATAGGCTTAGGAAGTGCCTAAACTCGTAGGTACAGAGTTCTTGGCCGAGTAGAAGTTAGAAGATACTAAAACTCTGCAGAATACCAAAAACTGCGTAGAAAAAATCAATCACCACCTTATCTTCAGGGCACAACTGGCGCCACCTTGGCTCTCAGAGTCGGCGCCAGTTATGTTCTGCTTCTCTACTTGTTCGCCAATTTTTCTCTAAATTTCACATGATGAAGGCCAGAATGTAGCCGGCGCCGGTTTAACTCTGTTTTACTCTATTTCAACAATTTTTTCGTCACTTCGAAGTTCATGTAATCCAGTGCATGGCTGGCGCCGGTTCTAAAGCCCTAGCCGGTGCCACCTCTCCTCTGTTTCGTGATATTTTTGCTTCGTTTTACCCTAAAAATCTATAATAATGAACAAAATACATTTTCAAGGGTAAAATCTCAAATATGAAGGAATATAACTAGTTATTGAACAAAATATATCACAAAAGAACCTCAAATAACTTGGAAAAACATAACTAAATTAGCCCCTATCAATTCCCCCGCACTTAGCTCTTTGCTTGTCCTCAAGCAAAGTATCAAGAATAAGTAGGAAAACACAGGGTTTAACAAATCACTCAATCAATTTCAAAACAATATCTTCAATTCTTTCTTCATTCAAAAAGATAAAACACATACTACTACATCTTTCACATCAAATGCAAGACTTGTGTAAGTGATAAATGACTTAGTAGAACCATCTCAATACTTCACAATATCCTCAAAACATTGGAAAGAATTTAGTTAATGCATTCCATAAGCTTACTCTTCATACACTCTCTCCACTAATCCGAGATATATCATGATTCTACTCAGATCAAGTAGGACTTTCAAGCTTGTAATGTATAGCTAAAGGCTTGTAATGTAGCTTATCAAATGAAGGATATAGGTGAATCAAATACCAAAGAAACTGAGAGTTAGCAAAAAAAGGATGAACAAAATGTATCAATAATTTCCAACTCTTCTTGCTCTCCTATTCCAAAAATCGATCAAACCATAACCTTATTCAGCAATTACAACTCTACTCAAGCAAATCCTACATTTCTTCTCTTTCTTTTTCTTTCTCAACTCTTCTTTATTCCTTTCACAAGATCACTCAAATTTTCCAGCAATGGTGTCAAGTACTTTAATATGAACTTAACTTTTACTGCTCAATCACCATTCCTTTTGTGATCTTTTCTTTCTTCTTTTAATAAGTTTTTTCTTCTCTTTCTTTTGTTTTCTTTTTCCTTTCCAACTCAACTTGTTATTGATCCGTGACTAAAAGTAACAAGTCATGATCTTTATCCCAACATTCTTCCTCAACATTTTCTTACATATACTCTTATCCATCAAGAGCATAAAGATTTGGAAAATCATTCAAACTCTCAGCAACAAGCAATGGACAAAATATTGTGACGGGTTTTAATGAAAGAAAGAAACAATTTAGGCTTAAAATCGGCACTGGGGATAATATGACAATAGGTAGGCTTGAAAAGCTCAAACTATCTAAAGAAGGCCTATTACCGTCATCCCTAA
The DNA here is from genome assembly GCA_026120185.1 of Voacanga thouarsii. Taxonomy (NCBI): domain Eukaryota; kingdom Viridiplantae; phylum Streptophyta; class Magnoliopsida; order Gentianales; family Apocynaceae; genus Voacanga; species Voacanga thouarsii. The sequence goes on from JANUWF010001174.1 coordinate 1,772,495, forward strand.
GTTAAATCGTGACTGTCTTTCTTATTTCGCCTCGAGAGGTATTCAAGTAAGTTCTAGAATGCTCCATGAATTTTAGTAGAAAAAATAGGTTTTAGGAGAATGCAAAGCATTAGATCAAGAACTACTTCGTCTAAGTGCGTGCAAAAAGTCATGCATAAGCCATAAATGATCTAGAACATATGCTCTATAATCCATCATAAAGACATGCACTAAAAATATAGCTTGAAATCTCTAGAAAATCAGAAAAATTGTTGAAAATTTTACTTAAAATTTACTCCCAAGAAGGCAAAAGTATATGTATAGAAGACTTGTTAATCAAATCACTCCCCCACACCTAAACTGGACATTGTCCTCAATGGCCAAATAAATATAACAAGACCAATAATACCATGGGACCAAAAATATAAAGGAGAAGAGATAAGAAAAATAAACTTTCATTCGTTTGGCATTATGCTATACAAGATCTGAATGCTGGAAGAATGAGGCATTAGCAAAGTACCTAAAAAGAAAAATACAAAAGAAAACACCAAAGCATAAAAACTAGAAAAGAAAATAAAGCATAAACAAAAGAAAGAACATAGTACAAATGAACAACCGCCACATGATGAACCAAAAATTTCTACATGGAAGCGTCGAAAAGCATCTCCACCTACTTGGTGTTGGGAAGACCTTCACCCACATAGTGCTTTACGCGATTGCCATTAACTTTGAAGGTGCCCCTAGTGGGGTGAGTGATTTCAAGAGTGCCAAAAGGGAATATCTTACTCACCGTGTATGGTCCCCACTACCTTGATTTCAATTTCCCTAGAAAAAGTCTTAAACGAGAATTGAAGAGCAACACTTGATCTCCTTTCTTAAATTCGTATTGTTGACTGATATGCTTATCATGCCATTGTTTGACCCACTCCTTATATCGTATTGAACTATCATAAGCATCCATCTACAATTCTTCCAAGGCAGTGAGTTGAAGCAATCTGGACTTACCAGCTGACTCAATATCAAGATTAACAAGTTTAATAGCCCAATAAGCCTTATGCTCAATCTCTACAGGTAAATGGCATGCTTTCCCATAGACTAACTGAAAAGGAGTTGTGCTAATTGGGGTCTTAAAAGGTATCCTATATGCGCAAAGAGTATCTTCTAATTTTCGACTCCAATCCTTTCTAGTATGGTTAACAGTTTTTTCCAAGATTCTTTTAATTTCCCTATTAACCACTTCAACCTATCTACTCGTTTAGGGATTATAGGGGATGGAAAACCTGTGGTTCACTTCTAAATGTTTGAGGACTTTTTCCATTTGTGCATTACAAAAATGAGTCCCCCTATCACTGATAAGTACCTTAGGCACACCAAAACGAGTGAACAGCGTTTTCAGAAATTTTACCACAACCCTTGCATCATTGGTGGGTAATGCTTGGGCTTCTACCCATTTAGAAAAATAGTCAACGACCACCAAAATATATTTATTCCCAAAAGAACTAGGAAAAGGTCCCATGAAGTCTATGCCCCAACAGTTAAATACTTCACAAGCTTGAAAATTTTGTAATGGCATCTCATTAGATTTAGAGAGGTTACCTGTACGTTGACACTTATCACAACTTTGGACAAACCTGTGGGCATCTTTGAACAATGTGGGCCAATAGAATTTGACCTCAAGCACCTTTCGTGCAGTGTTGTTGGCTTGGTAGTGGCCTCTAGCAAGTTCTTCATGACAATGTCTGAGAATATCTTTGCCTTCCTTAGAGTCCACACATCTACGAATGATTTGGTCTACACAACACTTAAATAAATATGGATCTTCCCAAAAATAATGCCTTACGTCGGAGAGGAATTTCTTCTTTTGCTACATCGTGAGATCTTTTGGAGTAATTCCTGCAACCAAGTAATTAGCAAAGTCGGCGAACTATGGGGTATTTGGAATCTCACCTTTTCTGAGTAAGAGTTGCTCATCCAAAAAAGCGTCATCGATGTCCTCTTTTATCAAGGATTCCAAATTTGGATTATCCAATCTTGACAAGTGATCTGCAGCCAAGTTTTACACACCCTTTTTGTCTCTAATCTCAAAATTAAATTCTTGCAATAATAGAACCCATCTTATCAATCTTGGTTTGGAATCATGTTTGGTCAGTAGGTACTTCAGGGTCGAATGGTCTGCATAAACAATAACTTTGGACAGAATAAGATAAGAACAGAATTTATTAAAGGCAAACACTATGGCAAGCAGTTCTTTCTCTATTGTTGTGTAGTTTTCCTGTGCATCCGTCAAAGTCTTGCTCGCATAGTATATAGGTTGGAAGTGCTTATTCCGCCTTTGTCCCAATACTGCACCAACTGCACAATCACTTGCATCACACATTAGTTCAAAGGGAAGAGACCAATTAGGTGCGATTAGAATGGGTGAATTAATCAACTTCTCTTTGAGTATGGTAAAAGCATTGAAACATTTTTCATTAAAATTGAACACAGCATTCTGTTCAAGTAAAGAGGTAAGAAGTTTTGAAATTTTTGAGAAGTCTAAAATAAACCTCCTATAGAAACCTACATTACCAAGAAAGCTTCTTATGGCTTTTACCGAAGTAGTGGGAGGCAGCTTCTCAATTGCTTCAATTTTGGCCCTATCGACTTCTATACCTTTTCTTGAGATTTTATGCCCCAACATAATACCTTCTTGCACAATAAAGTGGCATTTTTCCCAATTGATCATCAGGTTAGTCTCTTCACATCTTGCGAGTACCTTATCAAGATTAGATAAACACAAATCAAACGAATCACCAAAAATTGAAAAATCATCCATAAATACCTCCATGATGTCCCCCACGAGTCCTTCAAATATGGCTATCATGTACCTTTGAAATGTTTCGGGACCAATGCAAAGACCAAACGGCATCTGACAATATGCAAAAGTACCATACGGACATGTGAAAGTGGTATTTTCTTTATCCTCTGGTGCTATAGGAATTTGCAAGTTGCCAGAAAATCAATCTAAGAAACAATAATACTCATGTTCGGCTAACCTTTCCAACATTTGGTCAATGAAAGGGAGAGGAAAGTGATCTTTTCTAGTGGCTTTGTTTAGCATCCTATAATCTATGCAAAATCTCCAACCCGTAACCAATCTCATAGGGACTAGCTCATTTTTGTTATTGGGAGTCACCGTCATTCCTCCGTTCTTTGGTACCACTTAAGTAGGACTCACCCAAACACTATCAGAAATAGGGTAAATGATGCCTGAATTTAGGAGCTTAACCACCTCATCTTTTACCACTTCACTCATATGCGGGTTCAGCCTAAGTTGGGGTTGCACTACGGGTTTTGCACCTTCTTCTATCAAAATCTTATGAGTGCAGAAGGATGGACTAATACTCTTAATATCAGTGATCTTTCAAGCTATAACTCCCTTATATTTTCCCAACATACTTACCAATTTGGTCTTTTATTCTGCATTGAGATTTTTAGCAATGATCACAGGAAATCTATTTCCTTTAGACAAGAACACATATTCCAAATGCTCGGGCAAGTCTTTTAAGTCCAATTCAGGAGGATCTTCTATGGATGATTTCATTCTCCCTAAACTGCTTTTCTCAAATTTCAACTTATTCATCCCATCCTCATTGGGGACTTCCTCCAGATATGCCATTGATGTTTCCATCAATTCTTCCTTGATGGATTCCTGCATCAACTCAAAAATAGGTTTGTCAAGAATATCCATTCTTAAACAAGAATCATTAGAAGACAATGGGTGTTGCATGCTCTTGTGGATTTGAATCACTACTTCTTCATCCCCAACCCTAAGTGTCAACCTCCCCCCATGAACATCGATTAACACTTTTACTGTAGTTAGGAAAGGTCTACCTAGGATTAGAGGGACTTTGGAGTCTTCATCCATGTCAAGAATAACAAAATCCATTGGAAATATGAATTTATCAACTTTTACCAACACATCTTCTATTATACCCCTAAGCTATTTGATGGATCTATCCGTGAGTTGAATACTCATCCTAGTGGGTTGTGGTTCTCCTAGGCCTAGCCTTTTAAATGCTTTATAGGGCAATAAATTAATGGTAGCACCTAGGTCAGCTAATGGATTATAGACATGAAAAGTGCCAATTAAACATGGGATAGAGAAACTCCCTGGATCATTTTCTTTATGTGGCAAATTCGAGTTGTCCTGCAGGATAGCTAAGCATTCTTCGTTAAGGACTACTGTGGACAATTCTTCCAATCGCTTTTTGTTGACAAGCATGCTTTTAAGAAATTTGGCGTATTTGGGCACGTGAATTAAAGCTTCACTAAGGGGGATGTTTATGTGCAGTTTTTTGAACACCTCAAGAAATTTGTTGAATTGAGCATCTTTTCAGGCCTTATGTAGACGAGTAGGGTATAGTATGTTAGGCTGAAAAGTGAGACTTTTGGAAGCTGGACAGGGGATAGCCAGCGTCGGTTCTAGTGCTTCAGCCGGCACCGGTTCAGTTCTGGATGGCTAGGTCTCGGGGTTACCGGATAGCCAGCGCTGGTTCTCTTCTTCCAGACGGCGCTAATTGCTATCTGTAATGTCTAGCAACACTTTTCCACATCGCAATGTGACAGCCGATGTTTCCTCACTGTCTATTGGGGTTAGTTCGTGAGATTTTATTACACTGTCCGACAAAAACCAGATTTGTTGTTCCATGTTGCAGATCATCGCTTCGAATTTCTCAAATGTGGAATCTATTTCTTGGAAACGCCTTGTGACATGAATAGCAAATTTTCCAATTATGGTTTCGAGCTCTGCTGATTCTGGTGCTGCACGTGTTATTTCTGAAGCGTAATGGGGGTACTGCCACTAATTAAACTTCCTTTGATTCCAATTCACCATTTCTCCTGAACATAGAAGCGAGTTGGACACGGAATTTATGATTTAAAACCAAATTAAAAGAGTACAACATTAGTTAGTAGAACAAAGTTAAAGTTAGTAGGTTAGATTATAAGGGTATACATAAATACACAAAATACAACAGGTAGCACCTTTTTGCAGGAAGAACATTTGTACATATTTTACAAATTTATATATTTACATATTTACATGATTAAATCAATAAAATCCAAGATTTCATGCTATTGTTCCCCAGCAATGGCGCAAAAAACTTGATGTGTCCGAACTTGGGTGTAAAAATCATACAAAAACTAAGCACATTCCCAATCAAGTTTAAATTAAAACGTTCAACCCAAATCACACATATGTCAAGCGTACGCATCATTAACCGAGCAAATGTTCAAACAAGTGTCGATCCTCCATGAACAAGTAGACATTAATTATTTTTCTTTCACTGTTTAACCGGCTCGATAAAGTGAAAAATAAATAAAACAAAACAAAAGAAAAGAAAAATAAAAATATACACATGTCAAGGATGGAGAAGTATGTAACCCAAACCATTGTTTAGATAAACATGATCTCAAAGGACCTAATCATTGTCATAACTAATCATTCTCTTGGCAACATAAAGGATAAAGGTAAATTAGCATCACTTGGTCTGTCACAACTAATTCATCCACAAGATGCATTAAACACAATCCTTGATTAAATTTTCTTGGTCTGAAATTAATCAAAGAATCATTGGTCTGGAAAACATCAATTAACCTTCAATTACTCAATCCTCAGCAATTAACCTCTTTGGTCTAGCAAGTTAACAGCCAATAAATATGAAATCAATCAATTGCAACTACCATCAACCTCTTTGGTCTAGCAAGTTAATGAAAAGAAACAACCAATTCATCTCGTAATACGCCCAAGTAATTGAATACCAAGAAGAACAATCAATTAATCAAAAGATCAAGTAACTATAGAAATCATGAATATCTAAAGCAATGTCAAATTACAATGAAACAATTAACATATCATTGTTCAAGAAAAAGAAAACAAAGTAAAAAAAAGCACTCATAGACAAGCCACCTTCTTCTTGATTTGAAGACCTTCTTGCATAACCCTCATTGAATTGAAGAATTCCTCATTTGATTGAGTAATTTTCTACGATGATCAAAGAATTTTCCCCTTTTCCCTTGTGTTTTTCATCTATTTATAGGCTTAGGAAGTGCCTAAACTCGTAGGTACAGAGTTCTTGACCGAGTAGAAGTTGGAAGATACTAAAACTCCGCAGATTACGAAAAACCACGTAGAAAAAATCAAGCACCACTTTATCTTCAAGACACAACCGGCGCCTCCTTGGCTCTCGGAGCCGGCGTCGATTATGTTATGCTTCTCTACTTGTTCGCCAATTTTTCTCGAAATTTCACGTGATGAAGGTCAGAATGCAGCCGACACCGATTTGACTCTGTTTTGCTCTGTTTCAACAATTTTTTCGTCACTTCGAAGTTTGTGTAATCCAGTGCATGGCTGGTGACGGTTCTAGAGCCCTAGCCGGTGCCGCCTCTCCTCTATTTCGCGATGTTTTTGCTTTGTTTTACCCTAAAAATCTATAATAATGAACAAAATACCTTTCCAATGGTAAAATCTAAAATATGAAGGAATATGACTAGTTATTGAACAAAATATATCACAAAAGAACCTTAAATAACTTCGAAAAACATGACTAATTTAGCCCCTATCAATCGTTCTCAAATCAGAAAAATTGTTCTACATGCTAGATGCTCCTATTCCACTACCACCAACTCAAGATGCTCTTGTTGATGAGCATGCTATCCACAGAAGGCACAAGGAGGATAGTGATATAGCATCATGTATTATGCTAGCATCCATGACTCCTGAGTTGCAAAAACAGCATGAGTATATGGATGTTCAATCGATTATACTACATCTTCGAGAGCTGTTTGATGCCCAAGCCAGAACAGAGAGATACGAGATCTCGAAACAACTACTCCGTTGCAAAATGGCAGAGGGTTCTTCTGTAGCCACTCATAGGCTGAAGATGCTAGTTTTAATAGAGAAGCTTGGATCTCTCGGGTTTGCAATGGATCATGACTTAAGGGTTGACTTAATTCTACAATTTTTCAATTTATGATTTACTATCAAATGAACAAGATTGAATCCACCATTTCTGAGTTGATCAATCTTCTCAAAACTATAGAATCCTCCATGAAGAAGGATTCCAATGCAGTTTTAATGGTAGAATCTTCCTCTTCTAAGAAGAAAGTTCAAAAGAAGAAGAAGAAGGCTCCCATGAAGCCCAAAGGTGGTATGAACAAGAAGGACGGAGCTACCAAGGGCCCATGCCATCATTGTGGGAAGATGGGCCACTGGAGGTGCAACTGCAAAGCATATTTGGAGACCATTAAGGACAAGAAGCAGAAGGAGAAGCTTACAAGCACTTCTACTTCTTCTGCAGGTATGTTTATGATAAATATTACCTTTAGAAATGAGATATGGGTATTAGATAGTGGATATGGATCTCATTTGTGCAATAGCTTGCAGGGACTAAAGAGCAGTAGAAGGCTAGAGAAAGGTGATGTGGACCTACGTACTGCAAATGGGACAAAGGTTGTTGTACTTACTATGGGGACATACAAGCTGAACCTGCCTTCGGGATTAATTCTAGAACTACAAAACTGTTATGTTGTACCAGTTTTAATGAAAAACATTATCTCAGTTGCATGTTTACACTTATGTGGATTTCATTTAATATTTAAGAATAAATGTTGTTCTTTTTTATTGAATGATATTCATTATGGTTCAGCAATTTTAGTTAATGGTTTATATGTTCTAGACTTGGATAATACAATACTCAATATAATCAATAAGAAACCTAAAATAGATAACTCTAACACCTATTACTTATGGCATTGTCATTTGGCCTATGTAAACGAAAATCATGTTTCTAAGTTACACAAGCTTGGTGACTTAGGATTATTTGATTATGAATTATATGGCACATGCCAGTCTTGTTTACTATATAAGATGTCTAAAACTCCTTTTCCAAGAAAAGGAGAATGGGCCAAGGAGTTATTAGAACTCATACATTCTTATGTATGTGGCCCAATGTCAATACAAGCAAGAGGAGGTTACAACTATTTCATAACCTTTATCGATGACTTCTCACGATACGGATATTTGTATTTAATGAAATACAAATCTGAGGCCTTTGAAAGGTTCAAAGACTTTATGAATGAAATAGAGAAACAACATGGCAAAAGTATTAAGACTCTAAGATCTGATCAAGGAGAAGAATACTTGAGCCAAGAGTTTCTGAGTTATCTTAGAGATAATGGGATTTATCTCAATGGACTCCACCACATACACCTCAACATAAAGGTGTATCTAAGAGAATGAATCGAACCGTTCTAGACATGGTACGGACTATGATGGCTTCTGCAGACCTACAAAATCATTTTGGGGGTATGCACTAGACACTTCTGTTTATATACTAAATAGTGTTTCAATAAAATCGGTTGATACTACCCCATTTGAAATGTTCTTTGGTAAGAGACTAAAGTTATCTCACTTGCGAGTATGGGGTTGCCCTGCCTTTGTCAAAAGGCCACAGTTAGACAAACTTGATTGTAAGTCTGACAAGTGTTTGTTTGTTAGATATCCAAAAGAATCTTTCGGATATTACTTTTATCTACCCTCTGAAAATAAATTGTTTGTTTTGAAGCATGTCGTCTTCATAGAGAATGAGCACATGCTCAAAGGGGACAGTAGGAGTAAGATTAAACTTAGTGAAGTTCATAAAGATCAAACAAATGATGATCAATCGTCTAACCCCATATCTTCTGAGAGAATGGATGAACATTCTAATACACAAGAACCTCGTAAATCTAGTAGGATACGTGTGGCACCTGAGAGATATGGATTTCTCATTAGTGACCACAATGACTTTTTGCTCATAGATGAAAATGAGCCTACTACCTACACGAATGTTCTGAATAGTTCAAAATCTGGCAAATGGCTTGAGGCCATAAAGTCAGAGATGGATTCCGTGTACGATAACCAAGTATGGACTTTGGTTGATCCACCTAAAGGAATTAAACCTATTGGGTGCACGTGGGTTTTGAAGAAGAAAACGGACATGGATGGTAACTTAGTTACCTATAAAGCACGACTAGTGGCGAAGGGTTATCGTTAACAACATGGTATTTGACTATGATGAAACCTTCTCACCAGTAGCCATGTTAAAATCCATCAGGATACTCCTAGCTATTGCTGCTCATCATGATTATGTGATTTGACAAATGGATGTGAAAACGGCTTTCCTAAATGGAAATCTGACTGAGGAAGTGTATATGATACAACCTGAGGGTTTCACATCCAGTGATGGCATAAAGGTGTGTAAGCTGTAAAGGTCTATTTATGGACTTAAGCAAGCTTCCAAGAGTTGGAACATCCATTTTGATGAAACAATCAAAGAGTTTGGTTTCATTCAAAACATGGATGAGCCTTCTGTATACAAGAATGTTAGTGAGAGTGCAATCATTTTCTTACTACTTTATGTAGATGACATATTGCTAATAGGAAATGGTATACCTGTCTTGCAAACGGTTAAAATTTTGTTGTCCAAACAATTCTCCATGAAAGACCTTGGAAAAGCAACCTATATTCTTGGAATAAGGATCTATAGGGATAGATCCAAAAGGTTGTTAGGTCTTTCGCAGTTTACATACATAGATAACGTGCTAAAGAGGTTTAACATGGATCAATCCACAAAGGGATTCTTACCCAAGTCACATGGTGTAAGCCTTTCAAAGTAGATGTCTCCCAAGACACAAGTTGAAAGGGATCACATGAGTAAGATTCCATATGCCTCGGCAGTTGGATCGATCATGTATGCTATAATATGTACTAGGCCCGATATATTTTGTGCTCTCAGTTTAATGAGCAGATACCAATCTGACCCTAGTGAGGGTCATTGGGTAGCTATAAAGAACATTCTTAAGTACTTACGAATGACTAAGGATAAGTTCTTAGTATATGGAGAAGGTGATTTGAAAATAAATGGGTATACTAATGCAAGTTTTCAATCTGACAAAGATGATTTCAAATCACAATCTGGCTACGTGTTTATATTGTCCGGAGGGGAAATAAGTTGTAAAAGTTCCAAACAAGAGACTATTGCCAACTCTACGATAGAAGCTGAGTACATAGCTGCTTCTGAAGCAGCTAAGGAGGTTGTTTAGATCAAGAAGTTTGTGGTGGAACTGGGTGTGGTTCCTAGTATTGTTGGTCTAATAACTTTGTATTGTGACAACAAATGAGCCATTGCACAAGCAAAAGGGCCACGATCTCACCAGCGATCCAAACATGTACTACGACGCTATCATCTGATTTAGGAGATCATAGATAGGAATGATGTAAAGATAGAGAGAGTTTCCACGAATGAGAGCATAGCTAACCCGCTTACAAAAGCACTATCCCAAAAGAAACATGATTGTCATGTTGAGTCATTCGGTATTAGATACATGAATAATTGGCTCTAGTACAAGTGGGAGTATGTTAGTGTTGTGCCCTAGAGGCAACCACTTGTACATTGTATATGATATATTTTATTTTAATAAAAGGCATTATTTTATCTTACAGTTTCTTTTGTTTACTTTTAAGTAATATAACTGTTCGATAAAGTCCCTAGTACAACATTGTATTAAGGAAATCGTGATAGAGATCATGATATAAAATTCCTACTATATTGTATGGTGTTAGTACTTAAATGGTCCCTAGTCATAGTATTAATGAGAAAGGACATCAATAAAGCAATAAGACTAGCATGTGTTAGATTTCCTGATTTAATCAGATGGTAGTTCTCATATCCGTAAGTATTGAGATACTCAAAGTTAACACATGGATGCTTGTTAATAGAACAAGTTCATTGGATGACCTAGCTTTGACAGAATCACATGGATAACTATTTAGTGCCAGTGATATAATCTCAATATAGCAAACGTGCAAGTATCCTTAGACTCGAGATCTCCAAGGTACTTTGTTCGCTAAGCATTGTACTTTAATTTCAATCTCTGGAGCTCGATCAAAGGCTGCCTATGGGATGGATATTAGGTACATTGTGAGGTAAACGAAAGTAACTGAGAGGGTCAATAAAGGATTCCCCACTCCTAATAGTAGGGGCGAATATCTCACGGCCACTTGTAGGAATCACTACTCGAGAAGTCCTTGGCCAAGGCGATTGTGTATTGAAAACAGTTCCAATTGATACACATTAGAGTAGTGGGTTCCTTGTACAAGTACTATTGTATTCGGGCCAAAATTAATTCTGGAGGGTGTTGGCACTAATTCCATACTCCAAACTGAATGAGATATTATATGGTGAAAGGAGTTAATTGCACTGAAGTTTGTTATTGAAGGGTTCATGTCATGCCACTTGACTTCCTGGACTCTTAGGCGGTCATGATATGTTGCTAGATACCGCTTATGATATGGGAATATCGGTTTATTAATTGATGAATTAAATTAATAAACCAATCCTAATTAGAATTAATAGGATTAATTCTAATTAATCATGGATTATTAATTTCAAAGACGTTTGGATTAATTCATGTTCTCTACCAATTGACTGGGAAACTTAATATGTAACACACAATAGAGGATTATATACTTAAGATGTTATTTGATAACATAGTGGGGTTCATTAGGAGAAAGAGAAGTTGTTGCGGACAAATTATAATTAGTTATAATTTATGGTCCAAATTGTAATTATGAGAACTTGATGTTTCCAATTACAATTAAAAAATTCTAATAGGATTAGAATTATCAATTTTAACAAGATTTTTTGGTTATATATATGATATAATCGAAACCCTAGCAGAGGTTGGAAAAACGGACACTCTAGGCAACACAAAAACTTCTCTTCTTCTTCTCTTCTTCTTCTCTCTCTCTCGATTGTTCTTGTGAAGAACCCTAGCCGCCGTCTTTTTCTGTTAGCACAGGAAATTTTGGTGTTTGTGTATTCCTCTATGTGGATTACTGTTAGAGATAATCAAACACTGTGATTATAGTGGTTAGACGTTCAACTCTCGTGAGGTTGGATCAAGAGGATTGCTGGATTACTCCTTGACTTGAAGAAGAAATTTTTGTTCTTCGAACGATCAAACAAAGGTAAAAAATTGTTACCTTTGATCTATTTTGTCTTGTTTTCTAAACATATGTGGGTCTTGAGATGGTATCTCATTTTATTTTCCGCTGCGCCGTATAGTATACGAGCCTGAGATACCCAACACCTTGTGTAGATACTTTTGGTTCCAAACCTAACTGGCGATAGGCAACATTAAAATTCTAAGTTGGCCAGAAGAGATCATCTTATTGTGATGGTCAATTTCTATCCAAAGGCCACTATCATCAACTCTTAAAATGGTAGCTAACTAAGCCCTAGTTAAAATTATGGAGGTGCCTTTTATTGATGTTTCGATTTGTTTGAAATTTCCTTTCCTTTTGCCTTTAATATTTGCGTAAAATTCCTTCACAAGGGCAGGACAAAAGTTAGCTCTCAAACCTAAAATTGGACACCAACCAATCCTTTCAAACATCTCATTTATATTCAAAGACTGATTAAGGGAAGGCTTGATTGTTTTTTCAACAATAATCCTATTTAAGGCCCTAGCATCATACCATTCCTCACAGTTTTTATCAGTGAAATTCTTTGGATAAAAAGAAGGTAGCTCTAAAGATAGGTCAAAAGATGGGGATAGTATACTGCGTTTGTGAGGTTTAAAATTTTATTTTCTTTTAGGAATTTTGACTCAAACAAACACACTTTGCAAATGGTTTTCTTTTCAGTTAAAAACTTTTTCCAAAATTTTAATGTTCAAGAAAAACAATGGTCAAAATACCATTGACAATATCCACTTCAAATAGCAAAAGTACAATATCATGCCACAATGTCACTCAAGTGTACTATCAAACTGTAATCTCAACAAGGTCCTTGAAAAAAATTTCATATTTAGACTCAAAATGCACCTACAATATTGGCAAAGTCAAGAATTCTAACAAAATATAAAAACAACATTAGTAGCCCAAAAATCACTATTAAGGTTATGCCCTAGTGGCAATCACATGTATTCTATATATTGTGCATTATTAAATAAAATAAGGCAATCTTTATTTTTCAGTTTGTTTTATTTATACTTTCGTGTAAAATAACTGTCAGATAAAGTCGCAAGTACAACACTGTGTTAAGAAAATCATGATAAAGATTATGATGTGAGGTTCCTATTACAGTGTATAGTGTTCATGCTTAAATTATCGCAAGTCGTAGTATTAATGAGATAGGACATCATTAATACGCTAAGATTAGCATGTGTTATACTTCCTAATTTGATCAGGCAGCGGCTCTCACATTTGTAAGAATTGTGATACTCAAAGTTAACACATGGATACTTGTTACTTGAACAAGTACATTGGATGACCTAGTTATGAATTAATCACATTGATAACTAATTTTTGCCAGTGATAGAATCTTATCATAGCAAATGTGCAAGTATCTTTAGACTTGAGATCTCCAAAATGTTTTATTTGCTAAGTGTTAGTCTTTGATTCCAATTTCTGGAGTCCTGACAAGACTGTCTGTAGGATGGATATTAGGTACAACATGAAGCAAATGAAAGTAGTTGAGATGATCAATAAAGGATTCACCATTCCTAATAGTAAAAGTGAATATCTCAAGGCCACTTATAGGAATCACTACTTGAGAAGTCCTTGGCCAAGGCGATTGTTTATTGAAAATAGTTCTACATATGATGAGTAGTGGGTTCCAGAAACGAGTACTAAAATATTCGAGTCAGAATTAATTTATTATTCTAGGAGGAGTTGGCACTAATTTCATACTCCAAACTAAATAAGATATTGTATGTTGAAAAGGATTTTATTGCATTATTGTTTGCTATTGAAAGGCTTGTGTCAAGCCACTTGACTTTTTGGACTTTTGGGTAGTCATAATGTGTTATTAGATACCACTCATGATCTGCTGAATATGAATTTATTAATTAGAGAATTAATAAATCAATCCTTATTAGAATTAATAAGTTAATTCTAAAATTATTAAGGATTATTAATCTTAAAGACGTTTAGATTAATTCAAATTTTGCTACCAATAGACCGAGAAACCTAATAGGTCACACATATAGAGAATTGAGTGCTCAAGATGTGATTTGATAACATTATAGGATTGATTGTGAAAAGAAGAAGTTATTATGGTCAAATTATAATTAGTTATAATTTATGGGCTATATTGTAATTAATGATAATCATAATAATAATTGGCAATTAAGAATTCATATAAAATATGAATTCTGTTTACCAAAAACAAAACGAATGAAATATATGTATGATTATATAGAATTCATGATTGTTATGATTTTGTAAAAATATTACACAAAGGTTTTTGTACGGGAAAAAAAAAAAAAAACTTGAGAGCTATCGTCATATTTTTCTTCTAAAAGTCACAAAAACCTAGCCGCTAATTGTTTTTGCTAGCACAGAAATCTTTGGTGATTGTTGAGCTCCATTCTCATGTGGACGTTATTGGAGACAATTCTACACTTGGATTGTGGTGTTTTGATGGAACAAAAGAGAAGATATTCTTTGTGTTTGCTAGATCATGCCTCAGAGCAAAAGGAAATTTTTGTTTCACAGAGGCACTTAAAAAGTATGATTTCTCTACGGTTTATTACCTATTAACGCATAAAACGTGATCCTCGATATGCAATTCTTGTTTTTTTCCGCTGCACAACTATGATTTTGCATGGAGAATTCCTAACAGTGGTATCAGAGACTTCGTTTATACGTTAAGGGGTTGTGTTTTGGCCATGAAATTTGTTTCATCGTTATCTCTGTGTTCTCTATGAAAAATCATTTTTCGCTTGAGTGGTCTGTGAAAGAAAATTAAAATTGATTCCGTGGGCTTTGGTTGCAACGAATATGTTTCCGTAAGAGTTAAAGAAATGTTTTATACAAGAATTAATATGTTAATTCTTGCATTAATTCTTGTAGAAAGAAAAATGTTTTTCTGGGCATTTGTTTCTATAAGTTAAAAGGAAATCATTTTCTTGAAACTGTCGTTTTTCATGTACAAATTTTTTTATTTGTTTTGGTTTTGTTCTACTGAAAAGTTTTGAGTGAGTTTAAAGAAAAGAAAAAAAAAAGGATTGGAATGCATCAAAGAATTGTTCTTTGAAGCTATTGCAGAAAACTTGAACCTGAAATCGTTTCCGGTAAAGACGAAGGAAGAAAAAAAAAATGTTTTTTTGCCCCAAACCGTGGCTTGGAGCTGCGCTTGCATAGGTTTGGCTCCTAGGATGCACGACTCATATGGGATTGTTTGTGCAATCATGGGGAGGATCATGCACATCCTTACTAGGATGCAATTCCTATTTCGCTTATAAAAAAATTTAAAAATAAAAAAAAATCTTCTTCTTGTGCATAACAAGCACATGATTGTCTTTTGTTGTTTCCAGCTAAAGGCCCACGAATGTTTTTTTTTTTTTTTTTATCTTTTCATCTTGTGCCCA
Source organism: Voacanga thouarsii (assembly GCA_026120185.1). Lineage (NCBI taxonomy): Eukaryota > Viridiplantae > Streptophyta > Magnoliopsida > Gentianales > Apocynaceae > Voacanga > Voacanga thouarsii. Next base: position 1,787,933 of record JANUWF010001174.1, read on the forward strand.
AATTTTCCAAAAGTTACTATTTTGCAACTAATATAATTTTTCCAAAAATCTTGTTTTTGGAAAATTATATATATATATATATATATATATTCTAAAATAATAATTTTAGATTGTATGTTATTATAATTCCTAAAATATGATTTTAGCAATTAATATATTTTCTAAAATATTGATTTTAGATTATATATTATTTTAATTCCTAAAATATGATTTTTGCAATTACTATATTTTTTAAAATAATGATTTTAGAATTTATTCTATTTTTCAAAAATAGGAATTTTAGGAATTAGTATATTTTCTAAAATATTGATTTTAGAAGTAATTTGGAAGGGAAAATCTCATTGAATGAGAGATGAAAAATTAATTTTCTTTCCGAGAGCGCAACCCCCTCAGACCGCCATTTTGTTTTCCAGATAAGGGGACCTAAAAGTTTTTCTCAAAAATTTGATTTTGAGACTAACTATCTTATTTTTTCAAAATAATGATTTTGGATGTTTATATTTTATATAAATCTATCTAGAAATTTCCAAAATTTTATTTTGGAAACTTTTCTTAATTTCTAAAATTTGATTTTAGAAATTAATATATATATATATATATATTCTAAAATTCTATTTTAGATTTTATTTCCAAAATAGTGATTTTGGAATTGTATGCTATGTTTTATTTTGCTTAATGTGTTTTGAGCATGATGTTAGCATGGTGGATGGTTATGGACTAAAACAAAATATATCTGTTCATGCATTATGTATAGTTTTGGTTTTAATGAAATAGGGCCTGCGTGTCCTACCTTCTCTATTATTCTTTGTAATTTCGCTTCTCATCTAAACTCCCCTTGAATGTAACTCAATGTTTCTTTAATTAGGAAATTCATGTAACTAGATTACATAGGTTAGATAGAGTTAGAAAAATTATTTACAAGACATTTGAGATAGTAACCAAAATGAGGCGAGAGGGTAAGACCTTCTACTTTTATCATGCATGAACATATAGGGTCGACCATATTAATTTCCTTCGTGGCTCAAGAAAATTAATTTAGGAAAAGTTCATAACAATAGCACATAATTATATTTTTGCAATGTATGAATATGATGATATTATGCATCCTATCTGTAAGACATAAACATCACAAATCCCTCAATTAAAATTAAACCTAATGCATTCCATTAATATAGTAAGAACGAGAGTCCTTTTTCGAGACCAGGTTGTTATGTTAATCCAAGCCTACTTAACATTAGGCATGCTCAAGCTATGGAATTTTAAATCCCTAATTAATGGGTTAGGTTTAACTAATTTCTTTATCCTAGTTGGGCTAACTCAAGAATAAAGAAAATTAGAGACAAGATTGGGTTAGCTTAAAAGCTTTAAGATTAAAAGATGTTGATCACCCAATGACCCAGTAATTACATACGATGTAATTGGTATTGGATATCTATCATTGAACTTGAAGGTGGCTTGTTGGGTAAACCCAAGGTAATTCTTGAGGAATTTGAATACCGGTCCACTAGGAAAGCTTCCAATGGGTTTTCCCGAATCAATAGTGAGGGCTATTGGTTTGAGTAAAATAGTAAAATAGTAATACGCTTAATTAAAGACCTAATTATTTACATTACATGTGCATATACAGTTAGTTAACTTTCTCTATCTTTACATCTAAGTCATTTGCATCATGTCGACCAACCCAAACCTGCGTAGCATCTTGGAAATCAATAAACTAACTGAAACAAACTTTCTGGACTGGTATAGAAACTTGAGAATTGTTCTCAAGTCGAAAAAGTTGCTCTACATGTTACTATTAGGGATATGCCCTATAGTCAATTTATACTTATACTATTGTCGTTATATTTTATATAATAATATGAGGTTTTCTTTTCTATGAATAGTGCATTTTATTTTGTGGTCATTAAGTACGTGACTTGATAGTAAAACCCAACAATGAATACAATAACTATTCTAAAATTGTCCCTGATCGATTATTATTGTTGGAATAATAATAAATTAAGATTAGTATGTTTGTGACTTGATGGCTATGTTTTATTGGTCATGGATATTTGTGATATCAAGTCAAAACATAAATAAATGTTAGAAAACATTATATTGGATATGACCCACTGTGAGGGTACTTCATAGAACATGCCATAAGTACTTTCTAACCATAATGATATTAAAAGTCCTTTAACCTAAATTCATCATAGTTTCCTACTTGATAAACTCTATATTTTGACGTTGTCTAAAGTTGTCTTTAACCAGATAATAAATTAGACTACTGTTGGATATAGAATAAATCAAAGAGATGATATATGATTGATAGTGAAGGAATTTGTCCCTCTCAATTATGGGATAGATGTCCATGGGCCCCTTGATAAGTTAGACTGTTAAAATGCATGGCCGTGCTAAAATATATCAATCTAAGATATTGATATAATTTGTTTGAATAGTCTACTATGAAATCAAGAAATAATTGATTAAGCTTAATAAGAATGACATGCTCCGTGCCTTATTCTTAATCTGGATATCATGTGACAAAAGGACTAAATATAAAATTGCGGTTTGGTTCAAAGAAATCACTGATCTTCATTTAACTTGGATAGTTATAATGTTTTACTAGAAACCGCTTATAACTTGTGGGCCATTTAAATATGATTTAGGCACACTGCCAGTGTTAAATGAACCTATATGTTCACACAATAAGCGAACTTGTTAGGTTATTTTTCTGGTAACCAGATTTGTTGAATCTGGAAATATATCTAAGTTAATTGAACTTAGAAAATTTACCAGATACAGTGAATCTCGAAATATTTCAACATTCGATGTATCTGGATGATGTCCAGATTATAAGAATTTAACTCGATAAATTAATTAGTTAAATTACCGAGATAATGGTAGAATCTTATCATATTAGTTTTAATTTAATTTCAATTTAAATTAAAATATGATAAGATATTATTAGAGTTAGACTCTATGAGGTTCAGGGGGTTTTAAGAAAACCCTAGCCGTCTTCTTAAGAGCCCCGTTCTGTTGAGAATATTCATGCCTCCATTCACCAGAAAAAAAAACCCTCTCAAACCCTAAGCGCGAGCACTCCCGGGATAACGAGTCAGTTCGTCGTATATATCCGATAAGGGACGTTCACACTCTGCAGCGTCTGGTGATCATTCGGGTTACACATACAAAAGCACAATCAGAATCGAAAGATCTCGATTACACTGAATAGAGGTAATTCTGTAAAGCTTAGATCTTCTTAATCGTTTACTTGGGTCTTCAGAAGGGATTCGTAGATGTTTTTCACATTTAGAAGTCCACGAATCCTAACAGTTAGAGGATCCTATTTTGCTACCACTAGTACAAGATGCTCATACTGATAAGTATGTTGTCCACAAAAAGCATAAAGTGGATAGTGAAACGGCATCCTATGTGATGTTGGCGTTAATGACCCCTGAACTGCAAAAATAGCACGAGCATAAGTATGCTTATTCGATTATCTTACATCTTTGAGAGTTTTTTGATGCCTAAGATAGAATAGAAAGATATGAATATCAAAATAATTATTCCGTTCAAAAATGGCTGAAGTATTTCTATGGCCACTCATGGGCTGAAGATGTTGGGCTTAATTAAGAAGCTCAGATCTCTTGGTTTTGTGATGGACAATTAATTAATTATCGACTTAATTCTGCAATCTTTAGCAAGTAGTTTTTCACAATTTGTGATTACCTAGCAGATGAATAAGATTAAGTCCACCATACCCCAGTTGATCAATCTACTCAAAACTGCGGAGTCCTCCATGAAAAAGGAATCCAATGCTGTTATGTTGGCAGAATCTTCTTCTTCTAGGAACAAAGTCCCTAAGAAGAAGAATAAAGCTTCTACTAAGCCCAAATATGGTGTGGAAAAGAAGGAAGCAGCCACAAAAGGCCCATGCTATTATTGTGGAAAGCTGGGTCACAACTACAAAGCCTATTTGGAAACTGCCAAGAAAAAGAAAGAAAATGAGAAGCTTATGGACACTTCTACTTCTACTCCTACTATATTTATGATTAAGGTTAATACTGCCTTTAGAAGTGAGAAATGGATATTAGATACCGGATGTGGATTTTATTTGTGCAATAACTTGTAGGGACTAAAGGACACTAGAAGGCTTGTGAAATGCGACACAAACCTACGTACTGTAAATGGGGCAAAAGTTGTTGCACTTGCTATGGGGACTTACGAGCTACATCTTCCTTTAGTATTAGTTTTACAACTGCAAAACTGTTATTTTGTACTAGTTTTATTAAAAAATATTTTCTCAATTGCGCGTTTAGACTTGTGTGGATTTCATTTAATTTTTAAAAATAAATATTGTTCTTTATCATTAAATGATATTCATTATGGTTCTGCAACTTTGGTTAACGGTTTATATGTTCTAGACATGGATAATCCAATCCTCAATATAAATAATAAAAAACCAAGGATAGATAATTTAACCTCATCTTATTTATGTCATCATCGGTTAGGCCGTATAAATGAGCATCGCATTTCAAAGTTGTACAAGCTAGGTGACTTGGGGTCATTTGATTATGAAGCATATGGCATATGAAAATCTTGTTTACTTGGTAAAATGGCTAAAACTCCATTTTTTGAAAAAGGAGAAAGGGCCAAAGAGTCATTAGTACTTATACATTCTGATGTATATGGCCTAATGTCTATACAATCAAGTGGAGATTATCACTATTGCATTATTTTTATTAATGATTATTCACGATATGGGAATTTGTATTTTATAACATTGATAGGGGCTAAAATCACTATTATTTTCCTAGTTATTTGAGGTTGTTTTAAGATACATTTGTTGTAATAACTAAGCATATTCCTTTCTATTTGACATTTTGCTTGTAAAAAGTGTTTTTAGAAAATATGTTCAGATTTGAGTAGATTTCGAGCAAAAAGTGCACAAGTCCAGAATGCACTTGACGCCAGGCCCAGGTAATGGACTAGGCACCGAGTCCATTCTGTTCTAGTAGAAGAATTCAAGCCAACGTTTAGGGAAAACTAGAATAGACCTAGCGATAGGTCTTACAAGTACACCAGGCACTGGGTCCATTCTGTCATGACAACGAAAACAGAGCAAAACTCCAGAGGAAGAACATAGTGCACCTGGCACTAGGTGGGTCAAAGGTACTCGGCACCAGGTACGCTCTAGAGGGTAAATATCTTTTGCACGAAATTAGGAATTCCCCATAGATTTTGGTATTTTTCGAATCCTACTCGGCCCAGACTTCCTAATCCGCGAATTCAGCATCCAAGAGGCCTATAAAAGCATAAGAAAACATAAAAATTTGGGGCAATACCTAGGGATACATAGAGAGAGGTGGATTCAAGAGCAAAAAATCCCAATCACTTATTGAATGAGAGACTCACCCAATCAAGAAGGGTTGCTCAAAAGAGTCTTCAAGGAAGAATAAAGAGGCTTATCTATAAGTGCTTTCTTTTACCTTTGTTTTCTTTTCCTTAAATAATCAGGTATTCAATATGTCCATTGTAACTTTACATTATTTTCATGATTCATGATTTTCTGAGATAATTTAGTATTTTGACCAATTCAGTATTCATCTTGGGATTTGATTGCTTGTTCTTTTTACGGAGTTGGCTGATTGACTTTTGTTATTAACTTGCTTGAAAAAGAGGTTGGTAGTGACTTCAATTAATTAGTTTCATATTTGTTATGTCTTAACTTTCTTAAAAAAAGGTTAATTATCTCGAACATTGGTAATCAAAGGTTGGTTGATGATTGCTAGAATATGGATTCATTGACTAATTTCATATTTCAAATCACCTAGAATATAAGGTTTATATGAGGATTAATCTTAATGCATCTTTTGGATAAGTTAGTCGAGACAAAATATGTTCACTAATTTAACTAGAAGATAGTGCTTCCATAGATTGCAAACAAAGTGGGTCTATATTAAATCATTCATAAGACCAAGATAATAATTGATTGTGATATTGGCTAAGTGATTTATTTTCATGCTTTTGAAAGCTTTTGTCTAAATTGCATATTTTCACATCCTTGAGTTGTGTGTGTGTGTGTGTGTGTGTATTTCTTTTTATTCTTTTCTCACACTAGTTGGTCGGTTAAACAATGAATGAAAAGTGATTAGTATGTACTTGTTCATTTGAATATCGATACTCGTTAATTCCCTATAGTATGCTTGCAATTTCAGTATACTTACTTGTATGTGTATTTTGAGATTAATATTTTAATTAAAACTTAACTAAGAGATGGATTTAATATTAATGGTTTTTTATGCATCCAAAATTTACGCATCAAGTTTTTGGCGTCATTGTAGGAGAACAATATCACAAAGCTTGGATTTTGTTGATTTAACCATGCTTATATGTTAATATATCTATATGTAAATATGTGAATATGTATATATGTTCCTTGTATGACTAGGTGCCATATTTTTTTTTTCTAATATACTTGTACTTTAATGTCTTTATGCGTTGCAATTCCTTGTAACTTAATTTGTAAACATATCCTAACTGTCTAACTAATAAATTCTTTAATTTCACAATTTTCTATCTTGTGTAGACCTTGCTCTTAGTTTATGACTCGACGATCCAAAGCTAAGATAGTTTACCTTGATCTGGAAATCGAGAGAACTCTCACTAAGGTCCGTAAGGTTATAAGCGAAAGGGTAAAGAAAGAGATGGAAGTAAATCAGCCCAACAATGGTGGTAACAGTGGAGCTGACAGGCAGATTATGAATGACTTTATAAAACCCGCAATCTCAGATATGGGCTCTAGTATCAGAAGGCCTAGGATAGAGGCCATCAATTTTGAGATAAAACACAATGTAATCCAAATGATTTAGAATATGGTCCAATTTGATGAGTTTCCTGAGGAAGATCCCAATGCCCACGTTGTAAGGTTTCTGGAAATATGTGACACATTTAAGATAAATAGTGTTTCTAAGGATGCCATTAAGCTAAGACTTTTCCCTTTTTCCTTGAGGATTGAGCAAAATCATGGTTAAAATCTTTACCCACCGGATCTATTACTACTTGGAATGTGTTAGCTAAAAAATTCTTGGCCAAATCTTTCCCGCCAACTAGAACAGCAAACTTAGGACTGACATTTTTACCTTCCAACAATTAGAGGCCGAAAACCTTTATGAGTGTTTGCAGAGGCTTAAGGAAATGCTGAGAAAATGTCTTCACCCTAGATTTGAGTTGGGAATGAAAATGCCAATCTTTCACAATGGGTTGAATTTTGCTACGAGATAATTAGTTGATGTATCTGCAGGAGGCTCTATCAATTCCAAAATTCCGTAAAGGGTATTTGATTTGATTGAGAATTCAGCTACGAACAAGTATGAATGGGGTAGTACACGATCTAAAGCTCGGGTACATATAGTACATAAGGTGGATGCAATGGCTACGTTTGAGGTATAGGTGGAAGCACTCACATAGAAAATAGATCAATTAGTGCCGCCTCCTTCCCAAGGGCAGGTGATGAGTGTGAATTGTGATTTTTGTGGGGCAGGGCATCCAAACCATGAGTCCAACATTTGGGGTCTTCACAAGAAGCATTAGAACAAGTGGCGTTTGTAGGTAATGGTTGGTAAGGTAATAATCCTTGTGAAACCCCAGTCAAAACCAACCTTAAAGTAAGGGGGTTGGAATGCATATCATACTTTATTGCATATTTAAATATATTTTTATATGATTTTATGTGCATTGAATTTGTGTTTTATAGTCTAAAGAGCTTAATTATGACTATTGAATGAGAAGGGTAAAATGGTAATTTTTACTTGAGGTGGAAAAAGTGTGATAGCTTGAGGGTTGAATAGGAAAATATTTTTAGAAAGAAAATAAGAACAAAAGTTGTTGTGGTTTAGTAGGTAGAGCTATGGAATTAATTCTTGAGGTCTTGAGTTCAAATTCCATCATAGGAGCTTTAGTTTGATTAAATTTTATTTTTGCTTGGGAAGTATTATTTTTAGCCTTATGTGCTTTGGAGTAGGGTAGAGATGTTGTCCTAAGAGAGACATGATAGGAGTATCCTAATCCTACTCTTTTGCCCTACACAAAATTCCTAAGAGGAATTAATTTCCTCTTGATCCTTAATTTTTCCTATTTCTCAATCCATTAGGATGTTTAATTTGTTCAAGCTAATTTTATTCTAGAAAAATTTCAGCAATGTGCTGTGGCTTTAAAGGTTCAAAATGTCTTAGTAAAAGATATCTTATGGACCGAAACCATGGAAGAGGGGGAAGGATCTCAAGTGAATTAATTTCCCTAGTAAACTTTCTAAAACTTCACTCTATCTAGGTTCATTTTCCTTCATGCATAGAACTGAAATTTTTCCAGCTTCTTGTACCTTCAAGGTGTCGAATTCTTAGCCATTATTCCCTCCCAAATGCTACCAGAAAATGGCCTTTTGATCAGCTTGAAACCTGAATTTTTCTGGCCATTTTCGAACTGCACAAAGGCTGTGCAAAACCAGAAAAATCCCTGGGCAAAATCGCAGCTTTGGAGGTCCGAAACCAAGCTGTTTTCTTTCAGTTTTTGTTCAGCATCTTAGCCATGTTTTTCCTCCATAAAGAAGGCTAGAAACCAGCCTTCAAAGACCCCTGAAATCCCCTTCAAACTCTCTGCAAGATGACTGGAAAGTGGCAGCCGAAAACTGCCCAGAAATTCCAGCCTTGTGAAAATTCTATGCAGGAAAACTTTCCAGCTTTGTTTCCTAATTCGTCCCTAGCCAAAACCTCAGCTTTCTTCTACACAAACCCTCCTTAAACAGCCATGAGCTGAACTCCATTGTCCTCCCCAAGCTTCTGCTCAAAATTCAGACATGGCTACCCGAAAATCTCTCCAACAAATCTCTGCAATCATGCATGATTAGTTACGAAAATTCCAACCACCATAATTTAGCAACCTTCCATAAAATATCCCTCAAACAACCAGACCTTTCCTCCATCATTATACTCGTTATTTTCGGCCACCCTTAGCCTCCTTCAACCATCCCTCATCCAGCCGAAATACTACACAAGCAGTCGGCCATGGCAGCTTCCCAAAAGCTCTCCAATAATCAAAGATATTCTTGTTATATTTAGTTTCCAAATTTGCTTCCCAAAAATATTCTTCAAGGATTTCAACAATTAGCCTTTCCTTTTCCCTTCCAAACCAGAAAATCATCTACCAAAACCTTATAAGCAGTCGGCCAACCCTAATCCCTTTAGAAATTCGGCAACCTCCAATCCAAAAGCTCTCAGCTCTCTTCAACCTTCAAGAACACATAGCATACCAAGAACACCTACTCATTCCTTTTACCTAATACCTCTCCAAATCACTTCAAACTTCTTCTAAAAATTCCAGATTTCATCTATACACTACCGTGAGTCCATCCATACCATTGTTAACATCAAACTCCAAAATTCAACTCGCACTTTTTGATCAAAAACCAGAAATTTTGTAAAGGCTCAAGAACACCTTCAAGGTAGGTTTATTCAATCAACTTCATCTTCGCTAATCTTCAATCTCTAATGAACATATATGTGTTTAAGCATGCTAATGGACTTTCTTCTTCTTCTTCTTCTTCTTCTTCTTCTCTCTCTCTCTCTCTCTTGACCGAACACTCCCTCTCTCTTGGCCGAATGATTTCATCAACCATAGCCATGCTTCCTTTATCTTCTTTGGACGAATTTAGACATCTAGGAGTTGAGATCCATTTGAAACTCCTTCAAGGTATTCCTCAATCAAGTAAGCCTTTTTAACCCTTCTTTTAAATTCTAGATTCATGTCTCTAGGATGATGTTGATAGAAGATGAATCATGAATAGGGTTGAGTATATATTGTTGTGATGAGTTGAGAGTAAATCATGAACATATGTATGAATATGTTGGTGATGGGATTTATGCATGAATGGATTATCTTGATTGATTGTATGGTGTTTTAGGGTTTAATGCATGTCTCCATGTCATAGGTAGTATTTGTGATCAAGTATGCTAGAGATTATGTCACCTTTAGTGAATAGGATTTATATTCATGTTGGATTATTGAAGCCATGATTATATTTATGCTAGTAGAGGTTAGATCATGTCATGATAAATTTGGATCTATGCTTATATGCATGATTTGGATGATTTGATGAATTGAAGGGTTGTATATGTTCCTAATTGTGGTTAGCAATAGAAATATGATCATGATCTAGTTGTACCTAAGCTGATTTTTATTTCATTAATAAAATATTTAATAATATGATTTTGCTAGAAAATTCAAAAAACCCTAGGAAGTAGATTTGAATTATTAAAAGGATATTTTAGTCAAATAAATGGTAGCTTTTATACAAGGAATAAAATATATATATTATATAAAATGATAAAAATCAACTAAAGCCTTTACAAAAATAATCATAATAAGTAAAATATTTATTATTAAAAATTTAATTATTACCTTTTAATCAAAACCTATTAAAGTCTATTTATTATCTTCCAATCAAGACCCATTAAAATTTATTTTCAACTAATTTTACTTAGGAATTATTTTCAAGCAAATAATTATTAATAAATCATTATTTTACCTAATACCTAAGACTCTTCACCAATTAAACTCTGAATTTAGCTTAGTAAGATTTAAACCTTCAACTTATTAGTACTTATTTCCCAAAACATTAATTATTTTAAATATCAAATTAGGCTTAGCTTATAAACCTATTTATTTATTGTTTTGCCTTAAAGCTTGGGATACTAGGATCATGGTAGTAGTGAGTTGAGTTGTTTAGAAAGAGAATTTTGGCTTGAGTTTGATTGTGGTTTGTATTTGCCCATGCGGGGTTAGGTCAGCTATTGGAGACCTTTTATTGTGAGTAAGAATCAGGTAAGCTCCTGCATAAAACCTGATTGATGTAAAATGTTTATTATGGCAAGCTAAATGTAGAGTGCATGGAAACTCAATTCTGTAAAGGCAATTGAGGATTGACTTCTTTCTTATTTCAGTCAATTGAATTATTTGAAAATCAACAAGTAGATTTACTCAAACTTAAAACTCTTTCTAAAACGGATTTTGACAAAAACTTTAGAAACCCTTAATTGCCATTTTCATGTGAAATTGTGTTTGTTCATTTTCTCCCAAGTGGGATATGTTACATTGAGTACTCAATAAGGGTGGACTGCTAGGGCTAATATTTGAAGGGGTAAGGTAAGTCTCTCAGTAGGTGGCCACCTCTGAGGGGTGAATTCTTCCTGGATAAGATGTCAGTCCAGTAGGTCGTGCCGGTCCGAGCTAGCAGTTTATTTTTCAGTCAAGTGACTGTGTTTTGCCAGAATAGAAACCCAGTTGTTATTTGGGTATAGAGAAAGAGGAGTATCTTGCCCGGTAGGCTGATCACCTATCTTTTGTCAGTCTGCACAAAGTGTCGGCATTCTGACCGGTTATAGGGCCCAACGTGAGGTAGCCCATGACCACCTTTTTGAGTGGTTGATTTTACTGCTTATGTATGGTTGGAAAAGCTAAAACACCACTCTTGATTTTGACTAATGTTTATTGCTTGCCAGTGTTCTCTTATAAAGGTTTTATACTTTGCATTCACGAACTATTTTCACTGGACACTCAAAGCACACACGGACTTACTGAGATTTCTATCTGATCACCATTTTTACCATGATTTCAGGTCGATCCTACCGTGCGGATGAGTAGCTTGCCTGCTTTGGAAGATTTTCTGATAATTTATTTTGTGTAATGCTTTGGAGAGATGAGAGTAGATAAATTTTATTATGGATTTTTTTTTAATTCATGGATTTATTCTTGGATTTATTTTTGGGTTGTAATAAATTTTAAGTTAAATTATTATTTTTATTCCGCTATTTTATTTGTGTGACCTAGTTATAAAGACCCCTTGTCATTTGGACGGGGCGACATCTCTGGCCCTGGCGGGCCTAGGTAGTGGGGTGTTACAATCCTTATAGCAATACTTACAATCCAGGTTGGAGGAATCACTCTAACGTTTCTTAGAATAATCAAAACCAACCTCAGCAAGCTTCTTGAAATTTCGGGATGCAAAAGATTCAACCACCTCTATTGTACAATGCCCCACCAACTAAACCATCCTTGGAGGAGTTGGTCACCCAACTAGTAAGTGGAACGGAAACATGGTTCCAAGGAATTGATGTGACCACGAGAAACTTGGAGGCATCCATGCCCAACCTTGAAAGTCAAATTGGATAGCTAGCCAAACTCATTGGTGATCGTCAACCGGGATCACTTCCAGGTAACACGAAGACCAACCCATGGGACTAAGACCATGCGAAACGCTGATTTGGCATTTCTCTAGTTTTTGAACAATATTTTTAATTCTCGTTTGTTTTCATTTATTTGGCTATTATTCTTACTTTCTAGACTGTATGCTTTTTATGATTTCATGTTCCTTTTTCTTTGCATCCATTAAATTCCAATAAAAAAAATATAAATAAGTGATATTTTGCCAAAGCTGACCTAGCGCTGGGCCCAACCCGTGGTGTACGGCCTAACAATAAACTACGACAAAACAAGCTCGGCCCCAGGCCCAGTTCGTAGGCCAGGTGCCAAGCCCGTTCGGCCACCACACTTAAAATCGGCCTTCTTGGTCACTTTTATTCAAGAAACTTTCATCCTTCTCAAATTTTCTCTCAACCCATCACCGGTTCATCTTCAAAACACCATCGAATCACTTTCTAAACCTCAAAAACACTTCCCAAACACAAAACCTCCACTTTGTTCTTGAAAATTTGGATCAAAACAAGGAAAAATCTAACCTTTTCAGCTAAAACTCATTTTTCAATCCTTCCATTGGGGGCACGATTTCTTTAATCTTTTTGTATACAATCATTGGCCATGGATTAGAGATCATTGTTGTATGAATTTTCTACACTTTCTACGATTAAATTTTTTCTTATGAATTTTAGGTAGTTTTCTATGCATTTTTGGGTGAGAATTCTTGAAATATTTCTGATGAAGGGTTTAATTGTTAAGATTGCATTCTTTAAGCTTTCATTGAGATGAATATCATTGATACTGCTTTATGATTAATGCCATGATATTTTACATCTTCTTGGAAGTAACTGAGCATGTATTCTTTATGAGTAATTTTTGGGATAAAAAAAATATACTTGTTCATGTTTCACTTAGCCTTGTGCTTATAAGCTTTACATTGTGATATAAATGGTATGTCCAATTAAGCATCATGATTCTGAGCTGAATATGGATTCATTGAGCACTATTGAATATTGTGGATTTCATCAAACCTATTGATATTATGTTTGGATTGGGATATGGCTATCTTTCTTACAAGTTTGTTGGAGTAAGTTGAGTGGTGTTTTATTACCTGTCTTTTGGGGTTTTGTGTTGAGTTGGTGGTGGTGATGAATGATGTTGTAATTGTGAGAATGAGAGTTGAGCATTGGTTTTAAAAAGTAAGTGGAGAGCATTATATTTTTTTGTTATATCATTTTTCTTCATCCTGCTATCATGTCTAGACGACCTATATAGTTAGCACTAAGGGCTAAGAGAGCTCGAGATGCATCTTCCCCCACACCTTCTTTCCAGCCTCTACCTACGCAACCTGCCCAATTTTCTAATCCTATATGTCAAATCTGGTATGACAAGCACCAACACAATAAGATTATAGTAGAAAAGTGATACAAGTCATCTTTAGACAATTCCCTAGAGCTTTCTACTATATTTAGGTGCTTGGGGTAGGAACTCATCATTAGAATAGAAGGTCCTTATTATCCTATGCACATGCGAGAGTTTTACGCCAATATGCAAGATAAAAAGAAAAATAGCCTTCAAGTCATCTCCACTATAGTCAAAGGGATTCCCATGGAGTTTGATAGAATGAGACTAGCTAGAATTTTAGGAGTCCCGGATGAGAGGCAATGGATAGTGTGGACCATAATCACCAAAAGATCATCTCTAAGCTAACATGGGATATGGGGGCTATAAGGGCTAGTTTTCGTATGTGGGAAAAAAAAAGGACATAGGTCAACACCGATATTACTCAAATAATGACCTTGAGGCCCAGTGGTGTGCTTTAGTCTATATCTTTACTTTCAACGTCTATCCCAATACTAGTGGCTTCAATGAGTCTAGGGTCCTTAACCTTTATATTCTAGATAAGATGAGGAACCGTGAGCCTATTCCCTTTGCTCCAATTATCATTCACTCTATGCAAGTGGTTGTTTCCTCTAACATTGCAGCCAAAGCCCTCAAATTCCTTTTGGTTATTATGCGTATTCTAAAAAACTTTGGAGTACAGCTAGATAGAGCGTTGAGTGAGTCTACTACTAACCGCGACCTAGTGATAAAGCATACCTTGGTTCAGTGTAGGTATCGCTATAACGAAAGGGCCAAGAGGTGGAAGAGGCCGTATGAAGTGCAGTACCCCGGAAGGGAGGAGCTTCCCCCAAATGAGAAGGATGATAAGGAGCCACCTATTAGACCTACCCCTCGTGCCACTAGCTCTCATTCACGTACTGAGTTTGAGGCACGAATGGAGACCTAGATATAGAGCCAAGTGACAATCCTCCTCTAGCTCGTGATTCGATTGCAAACATTCGTCACCACTAGGATGTTCAAGATCAAAAGCTGGCCACTTTGATCCAACAAGTTACTGGTGCATCTTCCAGTCACATAGTTGACGATGATGACAATGATGAGGATGAGGATGACTCTTGACTTACTCTCTTGTATTTTATGTTGTTTCTTTTTCTTTTGAATTTTAATGACCTTTACTGGCTTTTAGGTATCATTTCTTTTCTTTTATTCTCACTTTCATTTTCTAGATTTATGTTTCCCTTCGATTTTGTTTCTTTTTCATTAGGTACCCTTATGATTTTTCTTGTACTAACTCTTCCTTGTAGTGGATTCAAACATGGCGGCACTACGATGTAATGGAAGTATTGTCTTCACTTTCTTCTTCTTCTATTTTAATTTTGGTCTTCTTAGCTGTACTTTTGTTGTTCTATCTTTGGCCATTAAGAAAAATGTCCAGTTTGAGTGTGGGGGATGGGGGGAGAGAATGCGGTTGAAGAAATACTTTTCCATATCATTTTGTGAAATTTTTTCAAAAATTTCAATGGTTTTCATTGATTAGCAAGGTTGTAATTCTTTTTCTTACTTAGATATGAGATTTGTAATTCATTAGGTGGATTTGGATGAAATCGGTTTTGTGGATATGTTATTTTCAAGACTTGAGAATTTTGATTAATCTTGTTTATGCTTTGGTGTTTGAAAATTATTTGACCCATCTAGTTTGAATATGAAGTGTATGATGAATATGGGAAGAGTTTATTGGCTAACTCTTGTATTATGAGTTTAAATTTTGCTTAGCTTTGAGTTATGATGAACAATGTGAGTTGATAAAGAAGCTTTGAGAGGAAAGATTGTAGAGAATTGTGAAAAACATTTATTCGAGAAGAAAAAAAGAAACAATGGGTGTAAACAACACTATTATCGTGTGAATGGAAAAATGCTCTTATTGATTATCGTTGAAGACCTTTGGCTGAAAGAGGGTCAATATAGGGAGAAGTAGCAAGTGAATTCGGTTCACTCTCTTGAGGCTATCCCAAAGGCAAAAAGACTAGAAAGAGCAAAGGAATAACGACAGAATTGGTGAGAAAAAATGATGAGGGATGACTATAAAAGGGGCCAATACGGTGTGTGAAGAGAAATCCATGCACTTGAGGCTATTAATTTCCTAAGTCATTGAAAGAATTTTGAGAAAAAAAAAATTGGAATGATTTCCTTATATCATGACTTGAGTTGTGCAATTTTTAGATTTATAATGCTTATGTTGGTAGATGGCATAACTTATGCGATTCATATTATCTATATGTTAATTTGATGGATGAAATAATCTTCTTAGATTAAGGTATACACTTGATTAATTTGACTTCAAGAGTTTTGTGATGTCTTGTCAAAAGCTTCAAGGTTTCTATTGTTTTCAAAGGGTATGAATGACAAGAGTTGTATCTAAAATTTGAAGGGAAAACATAATCTTTGCTATGGTGAAGAAATTTTTGAATGAGTAAGAACTTGTGGCTTCTTAATGAATTTTCTTGGACTAACGTATTTTGCTTGAGGACAAGCAAATGTTCAAGTGTGGAGGTATGTGATAGAGGCTAAAGTCACCATTCTTTTCCTAGTTATTTGAGGGTATTTTGAAATACATTTGTTATAATAACTAGGCATATTCCTTACTATTTGACATTTTGCTTGGTATTTTTTAAAAATATATGCATATTTGAGTAGATTTCGAGCAGAAAGTGCACAAAACCAGAATAGACCTAGCGCCAGGCCCAGCTAATAGACTAGGTGCTAGGTCCATTCTGCTCCAATCGAAGAATTTGAACAAGCTTCAGGGGAAATTCCATAATAGACCTGGCGCCGGGTCTGGCAAGAGGACCAGGCACCAGTTCCATTCTGTCCGAACAACGAAAACAAAGCAAAACTCCAGAGGAAGAATAAAGTGCATAGCTGTATTGGAGCACGAACGAACCAAGTATCTCATTTTCAAGCTCGAGTTCAAATATAATCAAACACTGTTCGAATTTATTCGTTTATTATTCAAGCTCGAGTTCGTGTTCGAGTTCATTCGATTATTGTTTAATAATGTTCAAGTTCATTTAAGATCGAGTTCAAAAAACTCAATTAATGTTCGAATTTAGAATTGTTCGAATTCTTTTATTTTACATGTTTTATTTTAAAATTTATAAAAATAAGAATTCAAATTTTAATTAAAATAATTAAATATTATAGTATTAAATAAATATATAATATTATTAATATTAATATTATAATTATAATATAAGATTTATTAAGAATAATCTTAATATTATAAAATATAAATAATATAATAAATTTTAAAAAATACATAATATGCTCGCGAACGTTTGAATATGTTCGTGAACATGTTCGAGTTCGTTCGTTTATTATTCGTGCTCGAGTTTAAGTTCGTTCATTTATAAAATGAATGAGCTTTATTCAAACACGAACGAGTTCGAATGAGATTTTTTCGCGTATGTTCTGTTCGTTTACAACTCTATGCAGCTGGCGCCAGGTGGGTCGAACATACTCGGCACTAGGTACGCTTTGGAGGGCGAATATCTTTTGCATGAAATTAGGAATTCCCCAATAATTTTGGTATTTTTTGAATCCTACTCGGCCAAGGCTTCCTATGCCACGAATTCAGCATCCAAGAAGCTTATAAAAGCACAAGAAAATACAAGAATTAGGAGCGATACCTAGGGATACATAGAGAGAGGTGGATTCAAGAGAAAAAAATCCCTAATCACTCATTGAATGAGAGATTCACCCAATCAATGAGGGTTGTTCAAGAGAGTCTTCAAGGAGAACTAAAGAGACTTATCTATGAGTTCTTTCTTTTATCTTTGTTTTCTTTTCCTTAAACAATCATGTATTTAATATGTCTTTTGAAATTTGACATTATTTTTGTGATTCATGATTTCTTGAGTTAATTTAGTATTTTAATCAATTCATTTTTCATCTTTGGATTTGATTGCTTGTTTTTCTTACGAAGTTGGTTGATTGACTTTTGTTATTAACTTTCTTGAAAAAGAGGTTGATAGTGACTTCAATTAATTAGTTTTATATTTGTTATCTCCTAACTTGCTTGAAAAAGAGGTTAATTGTCTAGAACATTAGTAATCAAATATTGGTTGATGATTGCTAGAATATGGATTCATTGACTAATTTTATGTTTCAAATCACCTAGAAAATAGGGTTTATATGAGGATTGATTTTAATACATATTTTAGATAAGTTAGTCGAGACAGAATATGCTCACTAATTTAACTAGTTGATAGTGATTCCATAGATTGCAAACGAAGTAGGTCTATATTAAATCCTTCATGAGACCAAGATAGTAATTGATTGTGATATTAGCTAAGTAATTCATTATCATGTTTTCCAAAGCTTTTGTCTAAATTGCATATTTTCATATCCTTGAGTTGTATATATTTCTTTAATTTTCTTTTTATTCGTTTCTCACATTATTTGGTTGGTCAAACAATGAATGAAAAGTGATTAGTGTGTACTTATTCCTTTCAGGATCGATACTCGTTAATTCCCTATACTATGCTTGCAATGAGTTTACTTGCTCGTATGTGTATTTTTGGATTATTTTTTTAATTAAAACTTGACTAAGGGGTGAATTTAAAATTCATGGTTTTTATGCACCCAAAATTTACGCATAAAAAATACAAATATGGAGCTTGTGAAAAGTTCAAAAACTTCAAGAATGAAGTAGAGAAACAACTTCGAAAAAATTTTAAGACTCTAAGATCAGATCGAAAAGGTGAATACTTATGCTAAGAGTTTCAAGATTATCTTAGAGATAATGCAGTATTATCTCAATAGACTCCACCACATATACCTCAACATAATAGTGTATCTTCGAGAAGGAATCGAACCCTTCTAGACATGGTACAGACCATAATGGCTTCTACAGACTTGCCAAAATCATTTTAGGGGTATGTACTAGAGACTTATGTTTATGTTTTAATTAACGGTTGATACTACCCCATATGAGATGTTTTTTGGCAAGAAATTAAAGTTATCTTACTTGAGAGTATAGGATTGCACTACCTTTGTCGAAAGGCCACAGTCAGACAAACTTGACAATAAGTCTGACAAGTGTTGGTTTGTGGGTTATCTGAGAGAATCTTTCTGATATTACTTCTATCCCCCTTCCGAAGACAAGGTGTTTATTTTGAAACATGCTATCTTCTTAGAGAATGAGCATATGCTTAAAGGGGGCAGCGGCACTTGAGAGAATAAATAAACAAGGAACAACCATCTGATACCATATCTATTGAGAGAATAGATGCACCTTTAGCTACACAAGAACTTCGTATGTCGAGTAGGATACGTGTGGCACTTGAGAAATATGGATTTCTCATTAGTGATGACAATGACATATTGCTCATAGATGATGATGAGCCTACTACTTACAAGGAAGTTTTGAATAGTTCAGAACTTAACAAATGGCTTAACACCATGAAATCAGAGATAGATTCCATGTATGACAATCAAGTATAGACTTTGGTTCATCTACCTAAAGAAATTAAACCTATTGGGTGAAAATGGGTTTTCGGGAAGAAAATCGACATGGATGGTAACATTGTTACCTATAAAGCATGACTGATGGCTAAGGATTATCGTCAACTGCATGGTATTGACTATAACAAAACCTTCTCACCAATTGCTATGCTGAAATCCATCAGAATACTCCTAGAAATTGCAACTCATTATGATTATGAGATATGGAAAATGGATGTGAAAATAGCTTTCTAAATGGAAACCTGATTGAGAAAATGTATATGTGATAGGGGCTAAAGTCACCATTCTTTTCCTAGTTATTTGAGGGTGTTTTGAGATACATTTGTTAGGCATATTTCTTCCTATTTGATATTTTGCTTGTAAAAAGTGTTTTTGGCAAATATGTGTGGATTTGAGTAGATTTCGAGCAAAAAAAGTGCACAAAACCAGAATAGACCTGGCGCCAGGCCCAGCCAATGGACCAAGCACTAGGTTCATTCTGCTCTAATAGAAGAATTCGAGCAAGTTTTAGGGGAAATTACAAAATCGACCGGGCACCATGTTTGGCAAAAGCACCTGGCCTCGAGTCCATTCTGTCTACCGAGGAGAAAAGGCAAAAAACAGTGCAAAAATAGAGGAAGAATAGAGTGCACTTGGTACTAGGTAGGTTGAAGGTACCTAGCACTAGGAACGCTCTAGAGGCGAATATTCTGTACACAAAATTATGGATTGTACAATGATTTTTGTATTTTTCTACTCCTACTCGGCCAAAACTTCCTTAGCCATGAATTTAGCATCCAAGATGCCTATAAAAGCACAAGAAAACATAAGGGTTTGGAGATATACAATAGAGAGAGGTGGATTCATAAGCAAAAAAATTTGATTCTCTCATTGAATGAGGAGTTCACACAAATCAAGGAGGATTGTTCAATGGAGTTTTCAAGGAAGAAGAAAGAGGCTTGTTTATAAGTGCTTTCGTTTATCTTTGTCTTCTTTTCCTTTAGCAATGGTGTATTCAATGTTTTGATTGTAATTTAATATTATTTTGGGATTCATGATTCTGTGTTAATTTGGTTATTTGATTAATTCTTTATCATCTTTGGTGTTTGATTACTCGATTTTATTAGTTATTGATGCGAGTTCTTCTAATTGACTTGAGATGACGATGTTAGGAGTTTCATTGCATTGATTTCGTTATTGTCTAATCTTGATGGACTTGAGCGGCGATGTTAAGGTTATTAGACTAAGTAATCGAAGATTAGTTGATATCACCTATAGCAAAAGGTTATTTGCAAATTTCATGTTTATAAGGAATTAAGCTTAATGCATGGTTTGGTTATGTTAGCTTGATTGGCAAATCTATTAATTTAATCGAAATATAGGATTCCATGAATTGGGAAATGAAGTGGGATTTATTTAAGTAAGAATCATGACTTGTGAAATGATTGAATTTTACTTTATATTCTTTCATGATGCCAAAATGATAATTAGTTGAGAGAATTGCTAATTTGTTCATTGTCATAATTTCTAGTATAATTGTCTAAATTGGATAAACCTACATCCTTGAGTTGTATATATTTCTTTATTTTTCTTTTTATTATTTTCTCACTTTATTGGGTCAGTTAAATAATGAATGAAAAATAATTAGTGTGTACTTGTTCCTTTAAGGATTGATACTCATTAATTCCCTATATTATGCTTGCGATGCGTATACTTTCTCATATGTGTATTTTGGGATTAATGTTTTAATTAAAACTTGACTAAGGAATGGATTTAAAATTGTTGATTTTTTTACACCCAAAATTTATGCATCAAGTTTTTTGCACCGTTGCCGAGAAACAATATCATGAAAGCTTGGATTTTGTTGATTTAACCATGTTATTATGTTTATATGTCCATATGTCTATATGTAAATATGTATATATGTTCTTTGTGTAAATTGGTGTTCTATCTTGTTGTTTGTAATATTATGTGACCTAATTGACTAGCGTACTTCATGTTGTACTATAAATACCGCTAACTTTTGTATTTAGATAGTTTGTAAATGTGTGTGTTTTTCTT
Organism: Voacanga thouarsii; assembly: GCA_026120185.1. Lineage (NCBI taxonomy): Eukaryota > Viridiplantae > Streptophyta > Magnoliopsida > Gentianales > Apocynaceae > Voacanga > Voacanga thouarsii. The sequence continues at coordinate 1,809,071 of JANUWF010001174.1, forward strand.
TTTCTTTATTTTTCCATTATTTTGTTTTTCCCTTTTGTTTTCTTTCTTTTGTTTTCTTTGTTTTTTTTTATTATTTTTATTTTTTTAAATTTTGATTTGATTTTTGTTTTCGTTGAGTGCAAGATTGACATCATCATAGACAACTACTTTTGGATACAACGTCGAAGGAGCTATAATGATGATGTGGTGGCAATGTTACAAGCTCGAATTAATGCTTTTAGTGAGACGTCACTTGAAGCGTCAATGCATTCTTTTGTTGCTAATTCAAATTCCTCCATTAAGTGGCATGAAAAAGCAACCCAACAGATGAGCCATCAAAGAACACAACTTACCAAGTTGGTTGAGGATGCCATAAAGGCTCATATGCTTGAATAAGAGAATCTCCAAGGAAAAGAGAGAGGCTACGAGGAACAATTATCCAATATGCAAAGGGAGGTGTTCAATTCTCCTCTATGTACTAATAATTGTAATCTCTCTTTATCACATGATGTCTTAGGTTCCTCTCTATTCTTGGAGGATCGTGGTCCACATGATGATGTATGGAATTTAACATGTCTCAAGGAGTTGGATCTTTCAATGCTACATCACAAGAAGTCCTTGAAAGATGGTGATAATTTATACTCTTTACCCCATTCAAAGGGAGGTAACTTAGTTTTTGTAGAGCATGCATTGAAAAGTAAGGATTTTCTGATCCCATCTTTGAAAACTCCAATACTAAGTTTAAAGGGGAGTTTTAACTTTGAACATTCTTTTGAAGGGTTAAAAGGTGATGTCAAGTTTGATGCATTTTTTAGAGACCATGTGCACTTATATGTTGACAAAAATATTTGTGTCTAAAAGAATGTTAGAGAAAGAGGTTTATGTGTTTTGCTTTAGTGAGAAAAATTATTTTCATAAACCTTCTATTTATCAAAAACCTCTTTTCTTTCTACATTCTTCATACCTATCTTTTATTTTAAGCTTTAAGCTCTTTTCAAAATGTTTGATGAGGAAGCATGATGAGTGGAAAGAGTTTGTATCTTTATTTTGTGTTTGGTTTTGTTAAGTGTTTTGTTTTCCTTCCCCAAATAAGGAAAATATTTCCCATCTTAAGTGTGGGTGACTGAGTCATGTCTTTATATGTTTTGTTAGGATTTGTATTTTTTTTTAGTTTGTGTTCTTTTATTTATGCGTGCTTTATTTTTATTTTATTTTCTTTATGCTTTTATTGGTGTTTTGTTTTATATGTAGGAATAAATTCCTCTTGAACAAGCCCTTCTCCCTATTTGCAGTTTGAATATCGATTAGAGCATTATTGCACTTGGAGAGTATTGCTTAAACTTTCTATCCCTTTAGTATTTTTTGTCCCTTTATAGATGCTTTCTTGTGTTTATTTTTTGCCAATGAGGACATTGCCCAATTTAAGTGTGGGAGAGTGGTTTGGTGATATTCTTTGACCAAGTTTTTATCAATTATCTTGTTGTTTTCTTGGTATTGAGCTACTTTAGAAAATTTTGGTTTAAGAGGTTTTGATTGAAAAATAACTTTGTTGCCAGTTCCTTGAAAGTTTTGAAAATTTGAAGATTTAAAAGTTTGGAACTTTTGGAGCTAATTCGCAATGGAAGTACTTTCTTCTCTTTCTTTTTCCTCTTTATTTATTTTAGTCTTATTGGCTATACTTTATTGTTCTATCTATGGCCATTGAGGAAAATGTCCAGTTAAAGTGGGGGGCAGCGGGGGGGGGGGGAGGGGGGTGTGGTGTTAGTGTTATGCCCTATAGGCAATCACTTATACATTGTATATGACACATTTTATTTTAATAAAAGACATTATTTATCTTACAGTTTCTTTTGTTTACTTTTAAGTAATATAACTGTTCGATAAAGTCCTTAGTACAACATTGTGTTAAGAAAATCATGATAGAGATCATGATATGAGATTCCTACTACACTGTATAGTGTTAGTACTTAAATAATCCCTAGTCAAAGTATTAATGAGACAGGACATCATTAATGCATCAAGACTAGCATGTGTTAGACTTCCTGATTTGATCAGGCGGTGGTTCTAATATCCATAAGTATTGAAAAACTCAAAGTTAACACATGGATGCTTGTTAATGGAACAAGTTCATTGGATGACCTAGCTTTGAGATAATCATATGGATAACTATTTAGTGCCAATGATATAATCTCAATATAGCAAACGTGCAAGTATCCTTAGACCTGAGATCTCTAAGGTAGTTTGTTTGCTGAGCATTGTACATTGAATCCAATCTCCGGAGCTCGATCGAGGGCCGCCTATGGGATGGATATTGGGTACATTGTAAGGTAAACGAAAGTAGTTGAGAGGGTCAATAATGGATTCACCATTCATAATAGTAGGGGCGAATATCTCACAGCCACTTGTAGGAATTACTACTCGAAAAATCCTTAGTCAAGGTGATTGTGTATTGGAAACAGTTCCAATTAATACACATCTAGAGTAGTGGGTTCCTGGTACAAGTACTATTGTATTCGGGTCAGAATTAATTCTGGAGGGAGTTGGCACTAATTCCGTACTCCAAACCGAATGAGATATTGTATGGTGAAAGGAGTTAATTGCATTGAGGTTTGTTAGTGAAGGGTTCATGTCAAGCTACTTGAATTGCTGGACTCTTGGGTGGTCATGACGTGTTGCTAGATACCGCTCATGATATGGGAATACGGGTTTATTAATTGATGAATTAATAAATCAATCCTGATTAGAATTAATAAGATTAATTCTAATTAATTATGAATTATTAATCTCAAAGACGTTTGGATTAATTCATGTTCGCTACCAATTGATTGGGAAACCTAAAAGGTCACACACAATAGAGGACTATATACTCAAGATGTTATTTGATAACATAGTGGGATTAATAGTGAGAAAGAGAAGTTATTGTGGACAAATTATAATTAGTTATAATTTGTGATCCAAGTTGTAATTGTGGAAACTTACTGTTTCCAAATTACAATTAGGAAATTCTAATTGTTTTGGAATTTTAGATTTTCAGTGGATTTTGGAACATATATTGGATATGCTCAAAATGCTAATCCAAGAATGATTCACACGAAAATAGAAGCCACAAAACAAATGTCTTATTCTCTCTTTCTCTCTCTTTCTCTCTCTCGTTTTGCTGAAAATGAAAACAGCCCTAGCCGCAATCTATTTTTACTAGCACAGGAAATTTTAGTGCTTGAGTATTCCTCTGTGTGGATTACTACTAGAGATAATCACACACTATGATTATAGTGGTTAGACGTCCAACTCTCGTGGAGTTTGCATAAGAGGATTGCTGGATCACACCTCGACTTGAAGAAGATCAATTTTGTTCTTCAGACGATCACCTAAAGGTAAAAAATGCTACCTTTATTACCATTATGTCTTGTTTTCCACACATAGATGGGTTCCGGGAGGGTATCTTTTTTTATTTTTCGCTGCACCGTGTACGATACGAGCCTAAGATACCCAACAGTGGTATTTGAGCCATTCTATATGTGGTCTACTGACTTTGTTTTGGCATGAAAAACTGTTTTCATGTATTCGTGTTTGTCTTTGTCCACTGTGAAAATTGATTTCACTCGAGTTGAAATCGTTTAGAGCTTTGTAGGCAGGATCCGTAGCACAATATGAATGTGTAAAAGTTATAGCATATTTCGAAAGGTGCATTCTTTAAGTGCAGAAAATTTTCTGCAGAAAAACATTTTCTTGAACATGGTTGTTACCCTCCGTTTCATCTTGTGAATTTGATTTTTTGTTTTGTTTTGTTTAAACTAACAAATTGGTTGTTGTTTTGAGTTTCAAAACAGAAAATTCTACTGAGAATTGTCCTCACTGATCTATTGTAGAAGATTAGGGCACCGGAAACTGTTTCTGGAAAATTTTTCTAAAAAATCGCCGCCACTTCCCGACTACAGCCGGCGCCGGCTCGGGCCTCCAAACCGGCGCTCGTTCCATTTTGTTCGCAATGTCTAGAAATCGTTATTGGAAGAGAAAATTTTTTAAAAACTAGAACACAGCCGACGCTGGCTCTAGCCTTCAAACCGGTGTTGTTTCTGCTCTGTTTGCGACATTCTAGCTATTTTAAAAAAAAATCTAGAATAAAATTTTGAAAGGAAAAATCTCATTTGATGAGAGGCGGTAAAATAAAAATTTTTTCAATGGGGCACTGCCCACCTAACTCCCACCCGCTGACCGGCCAGCAGGACCACCATTTTCGTTACTGGAGACAGGGACCAAAAAGCATTTTCTCAAAATTGGTTTTGAGACAAACAATTTTATTTTTCAAAATAGTGATTTTCAAAATTTAAAATTAATGTATTTTTCTCAAATATTGATTTTAGAATTTGTTTTATTTTCCCAAAATGATTTTGGAATAATAAAAGTATATGTTTATTTTGTTTAAGCATAGTCAATGGCATAGGGGATGGTTATGGACTAAAACCAATTATATCTGTTCATGCATTTTACAGTTTTAGTTTTTATGAAATAGGGCCTGCATGTCCTACCTTCTCTAGAATTCTTGTATAATTCTCTTCTCATCTCAAACCCCTCGAATATAACTCAAGGTTTTCTCTCTTTAGGAAATTATTTAATTAGTTTATATAGGTTAGATAGGAGTAGAATTATTCTATTTTGGAAATGGCAACCAAAACAAGGCGAGAAGGTAAGACCTTCTACTTAAATCATGAAAGAACATATAGGGTTAACTATATTAATTTCTTTTATTGCTCAAAGAAATTAATTTAGGGTAAAGTCCATAACCGTACCACGTAATCGCTTTATTACCATGATTATCATTTATTGATTTTTATGCATGTCATTTAATGAAATCACTAAAATGAACAAAACCCTAAATTAATATTAAACCTAATTCCTTCCGTTAATATAGTAAGAACAAGAGTCCTTTTTCGAGACTAAGTTATTTGGCAAACCCAAGCCTACTTGACATTGGGCTTGTTTAAGGTATGGAATTAAATTCCTGATGAATGGGTCGGGTTTAACTAAATTCTTTATCCCGATTGGGCAAACTCAAGCATAAAAAAATTTAGACGAAAAGTTGGGGTAGCCCAAAAGGCTTTAAGATTAAAAGTTGTTAATCACCCAATGATCCGGTAGTTATATACGATGTAATTGGTATTGGATACCTACCAATGAACTTAAGGGTGGCTTGTTAGGCAAACCCAAGGTTATTCTTGAAAATTTTGGATACCGGTCCACTAGAAAAGCTTCCAACGGGCTTTCTTGAATAAGTAGTCGGGGCTATTAGTTTGAGTAAAATACTGGAGTAAAAATGTACTTAGTTAAAGTCCTAATTATTTGCATATCATGTACATATGCAAGTAGCTAATGCTCTCTATCTTTACATCTAGGTAACTTGCATCATGTCAACAAACATGAACTTACGTAGCATCTTGGAAACCAACAAGTTAACCGAATCAAACTATCTCGACTGGTATAGAAATTTGAGAATCGTTCTCAAATCCAAAAAGTTGCTCTACGTGCTAGATGCTCCTATTCCACCACCACCAACCTAAGATGCTCAAGCTGATGAGCATGCTGTCCACAAGAGGTAGAAAGAGGATAGTGATATAGCATTATGTATTATGCTGGTATCCATGACTCCTGAGTTGCAAAAATAGCACGAGCATAAAGATGCTCAATCGATTATTTTATATCTTCGAGAGTTGTTTGATGCCTAAGCCAGAACTGAGAGATACGAGATCTCAAAGCAACTATTCCGTTGTAAAATGGTAGAGGGTTCTTCTGTGCCCACTTATGGGCTGAAGATGCTAGGCGTAATAGAGAAGCTTGGATCTCTCAAGTTTGCAATGGATCTTGACTTAAATTTTGACTTAATTCTATAGTCTTTGTCTAATAGTTTCTCATAATTTGCGATTAACTATCAGATGAATAAGATTGAGTCCACTACTCTTTAGTTGATCAATCTCCTCAAAATTGCGGAGTCCTCTATGATGAAGAATTCTAATGCAATTTTAATGGTAGAGTCTTCCTCTTCTAAGAAGACAGTTCAAAAAAAGAAGAAGAAGGCTCCCATGAAGCCCAAAGGTGGCGTGAACAAGAAAGACGCAGCTACCAATGGCCCATGCCATCATTGTGGAAAGATGGGCCACTGGTGATGCTGTTAGTGTTGTGCCCTAGAGGCAATCACTTGTACATTGTATATGACACATTTTATTTTAATAAAATTCATTATTTATTTTGCAGTTTCTTTTTGTTGACTTTAAGTAATATAACTATTCGATAAAGTCCCTGGTACAACACTGTGTTAAGGAAATCATGATAGAGATCATGATATTTGATTCCTACTACACTGGATGGTGTTAATACTTAAATAATCCCTAGTCATAGTATTAATGGGATAGAACATCATTAATGTGTAAATACTAGCATGTGTTAGACTTCCTGATTTGATCAAGCGGTGGTTCTCACAACCGTGAGTATTGAGATACTCAAAGTTAACACATAGATGCTTGTTAATGGAACAAGTTCATTGGATGACCTAACTTTGAGATAATCATATGGATAACTATTTAGTGCTAGTGATATAATATCAATATAGCAAACGTGCAAGTATCTATAGACTTGAGATCTCCGAGGTACTTTGTTTGCTGTGTATTGTACTTTGATTCCAATCTCTGGAGCTCGATTGAGGGCCACCTATGGAATGGATATTGGATACATTGTGAGGTAAAAAAAAGTAGTTGAGAGGGTCAATAAAGGATTCACCACTCCTAATAGTAGGGGCGAATATCTCACGGCTACTTGTAGGAATTACTACTCAGAAAGTCCTTAGACAAGGCGATTGTGTATTGGAAATAGTTCCAATTGATACACATCTAGAGTAGTGGGTTCCTAGTACAAGTACTATTGTATTCAGGCCAGAATTATTTCTGGAGGGAGTTGGCACTAATTTTGTACTCCAAACCAAATGAGATATTGTATGGTGAAATGAGTTAAGTGCACTGAAGTTTGTTATTGAAGGGTTCATGTCAAGCCACTTGACCTCCTGGACTCTTGAGTGGCATGATGTGTTGCTAGATACTGCTCATGATCTAGGAATATGGGTTTATTAATTGATGAATTATTAAACCAATCTTGATTAGAATTAATAGGATTAATTCTAATTAATTATGGATTATTAATCTCAAAGACGTTTGGATTAATTCATATTCTCTACCAATTGACTAGGAAGCCTAATAGGTCACACACAATAGAGGATTATATACTCAAGATGTTATAAGATAACATTGTGGGGTTAACTGAGAGAAAGAGAAGTTGTTGTGGATAAATTATAATTAGTTATAATTTGTAGTACAAGTTGTAATTGTGAGAACTTGATGTTTTCAATTACAATTAAGGAACTCTAATTGTTTTAGAATTCCAGATTTTCAGTGTTTTTTTCGATTTTATGATGATATAACCGAAAACCCCTAAGGGTGATTCACGTGAGAAAAATAGCAGCCACCTAAACCTTCTCTTCTTCTTCTTCTTCTTCTTCTTCTTCTTCTTCTCTCTCGATTTGATCTTGAGGAGGAACCCTAGCCGCCACTTAGAATTTCTGCTAGCACAAAAAGCTACATGCTTGAGTATTCCTCTGTGTGGATTACTATTAAAGATAATCACACACTGTGATTATAGTGGGTAGACGTTTAACTCACGGGGAGGTTGATCACGGGGATTGCTAGATCGCGCCTCAACTTGAAGAAGAAAATTTTATTCTTCGCACGATTACCTAAAGGTAAAAGCTGTTGCCTTTATTGTCGTTATGTCTTGTTTTTCACACATAGAAGAGTCCTAAGAGGGTATCTCGATTTATTTTTCATTGCGTCGTATAGGATACGAGCCTGAGATACCCACAAGTGGTATCAGAGCCATGCTATGTGTGGTCTACGAACATTGTTTTGGCATGAAAAACTATTTTTGTGTTTGTCTTTGTTTGCTGTGAAAATCATTGTCACTTGAGTCGAAATCGTTTCGATCTTTATGTGTTGGGTCTGTAGCACAATATGATTGTGTAAAAGTCACAGCGTATTTCGAAAAGATGCTTTCTTTGGTGCTAAAAATTTCTGCAGGAAAAATGTTTTCTTGCAACATGGATGTTGCCCTCCGTTTCATCTTAATTTTTCGTTTTGATTTTGTTTAAACTAACAAATTGGTTGTTGTTTAGAGCTTCAAAACAGAAAATACTACCGAGAATTGTTCTCACTGAAAATTTGCAGAAGAAGAAAGTACCAGAAATTATTTCTGGAATTTTTTGACAATCGCTGCCATTGTTGTAGAACACAGGCAGCACCAGCTCCGGCCTCCAAGCCGGCGCCAGTTCCATTCTGTTCCTGATGTCTGAAAATCGTTTTTGGAAGATAAAAATTTTTGGAAACCAGAACAGAGCCGGCGTCGGCTCCGGCTTCCAAACCGGCGCCGGTTCTGCTCTGTTTGCAACCTCTAGTATTTTAAAAAAAAAAAAAAAAAATTCCGGAACAGAATTTCGAACGGGAAAAACCTCATTTGATGAGGGACAGGACCTAAAAGCATTTTCTTAAAATTAGTTTTGAGACAATCAATTTTGTTCTTCAAAATAATGATTTTGAAAATCTAAAATTAATTTATTCTCTAAAATGGTGATTTTAGAATTTTTTTATTTATTTTGCAATAATATAAGTATATGTTTATTTTGTTTAAGCATAGTCAATGGCATGGTGGATGGTTATGGGCTAAAACCAATTATATATGTTCATACATTTTACAGTTTTGATTTTTATGAAATAGGGCCTGCGTGTCCTGCCTTCTCTAGAATTCTTGTATAATTCTCTTCTCATCTAACTCCCCTCGAATGTAACTTGAGGTTTTCACTCTTTAGGAAATTATGTAATTAGTTTACATAGGTTAGATAGGAGTAAAATTATTTTATTTTGGAGATAGCAACCAAAACAAGGCGAGAAGGTAAGACCTTCTACTTAAATCATGCATGAACACATAGGGTTAACTATATTAATTTCTTTTATGGCTCAAAGAAATTAATTTACGAAAAGTCCATAACCATACCACGTAATCGCTTTATTACCATGATTATCAATTATGTGATTTATTGATTATTAAGCATGTCATTCAACGAAATCACTAAAAGGAACAAATCTCTCAATTAATCTTAAACCTAATTCCTCCCGTTAATATAGTAAGAACGAGAGTCCTTTTTCAAGACCAGGTTGTTAGGCAAACCCAAGCCTACTTGATATTGGGCATGTTCAAGCTATGGAATTAAATTCCTGATTATTGGGTCGGGTTTAACTAAATTCTTTATCCTGGTTGGGCAAACTCAAGCATAAAGAAATTCAGTGGAAAAGTTGGGATAGCGTAAAAGGCTTTAAGATTAAAAGCTGTTAATCATTCAATGATCCGGTAGTTATATACGATGTAATTGGTATTAGATACCTACCAATGAACTTAAGGGTGGCTTGTTGGGCAAACCCAAGGTTATTCTTGAAGAATTTGGATATTGGTCCACTAGGAAAGCTTCCAACGAGCTTTCCCGAATCAGTAGTGGGGGCTATTAGCTTGAGTAAAATAGTGGAGTAAAAATGCGTTTAATTAAAGTCCTAATTAATTGCATATCAAGTGCATATACAAGTAGCTAATGCTCTTTATCTTTACATCTAGGTCACTTGCATCATGTCAACGAATTTGAACTTACGTAGCATTTTGGAAACCAACAAGTTAACCGAATCAAACTATCTCGACTGGTATAGAAATTTGAGAATCGTTCTCAAATCGGAAAAGTTGCTCTACGTGCTAGATGCTCCTATTCCACCACTACTAGCCCAAGATGCTCATGTTGATGAGCATGCTGTACACAAGAGGTAGAAAGAGTATAGTGATACAACATCGTGTATTATGCTGACATCCATGACTCCTGAGTTGCAAAAACAGCACGAGCATATGGATGCTCAATTGATCATTTTACATCTTCTAGAGTTGTTTGATGCCCAAGCCAGAACTGAGAGATTTGAGATCTCGAAGCAACTATTTCGTTGTAAAATGGCAGAGGGTTCTTCTATGCCCACTCATGGGTTGAAGATGCTGGACTTGATAGAGAAGCTTGGATCTCATAGGTTTGCAATGGATCATGACTTAAGTATTGACTTAATTCTACAATCTTTGCCGAATAGTTTCTCACAATTTGGGATTAACTATCAGATGAACAAGATTGAGTCCACCATTCCTAAATTGATCAATCTTCTCAAAACTACGGAGTCCTCCATGAAGAAGGATTCCAATGCGATTTTAATGGTAGAATCTTCCTCTTCTAAGAAGAAAGTTTAAAAGAAGAAGAAGAAGGCTGCCATGAAACCCAAAGGTGGTGTGAACAAGAAGAACGCAACAACCAAGGGCCCATGCCATCATTGTGGGAAGATGGGCCACTGGAGGCGCAACTGCAAAGCCTACTTGGAGACCATAAAGGTCAAGAAGCAGAAGGAGAAGCTTACATGCACTTCTACATCTTCTCCAGGTATGTTTATGATTGAGATAAATACTGCCTTTAGAAATGAGATATGGGTATTAGATACTGGATATGGATCTCATTTGTGCAATAACTTGCAGGGGCTAAAGAGCAGTAGAAGGCTAGAGAAAGGTGACGTGGACCTACGTACAGCAAATAGGGCAAAGGTTGTTGTATTTACTGTGGGGACATAGAGCTGAACCTGCCTTCGGGATTAATTTAAGAACTGCAAAAATGTTATTTTGTACCAATTTTAATGAAAAATATTATCTCAGTTGTGTGTTTAGACTTATTTGGATTTCATTTAATATTTAAGAATAAATGTTGTTCTTTTTCATTGAATGATATTCATTATTGTTCAGCAACTTTAGTCAATGGTTTATATGTTCTAGACTTGGATATTCCAGTTCTCAATATAAACAATAAGAAACCTAAAATGGATAACTCTAACACCTCCTACTTATGGCATTATCATTTGGGCCATGTAAACGAAAATCGTGTTTCTATGTTACACAAGCTTGGTGACTTAGGGTCATTTGATTATGAATCATATGGCACATGTGAGTCTTGTTTACTAGGTAAAATGATTAGAACTCCTTTTCTAGGAAAAGGAGAATAGGCCAAGGAGTTATTAGAACTCATACATTCTGATATATGTGGCCCAATGTCAATACAAGCAAGAGGAGGTTATAACTATTTCATAACCTTTATCGATGATTTTTCACGATACGGGTATCGGTATTTAATGAAATACAAATCTAAGGCCTTTGAAAGGTTCAAAGACTTCAAGAATAAAATAGAGAAACAACTTGGCAAAAGTATTAAAACTCTAAGATCTAATCAAGGGGGAAAATACTTGAGCTAAGAGTTTCTGAGTTATCTTAGAGATAATAGGATATTATCACAATGGACTCTACCACGTACACCTCAACATAACTTTGTATCTAAGAGAAGAAATCAAACCCATCTAGACATGGTACGGACCTTGATGGCTTCTGCAGACCTACCAAAATCGTTTTGGGGGTATGCACTAGAGACTTCTGTTTATATACTAAATAGAGTTCCGACAAAATCGGTTGATACTACCCTATTGGAGATGTTCTTTGGTAAGAGACCAGAGTTATCTCACTTGCGAGTATTGTCCTGCCTTTGTTAAAAGGCCACAGTCGGACAAACTTGATAGTAAGTCTGACAAGTGTTTGTTTGTGAGATATCCGAAAGAATCTTTTAGATATTACTTCTATCTATCCTCTGAAAACAAATTATTTGTTTCGAAGCATGCCGTATACATAGAGAATGAGCACATGCTCAAAGGGGACAGTGTGAGTATGATTGAACTTCGTGAAGTTCATGAAAATCAAACAAACGAGGATCAACCGTCTAACCCCACATCTATTGAGAGAATAGATGAACCTTCTAATACACAAGAACCTCGTAGATCTAGTAGGATACGTGTGGCACCTGAGAGATTTGGATTTCTCATTAGTGACCACAATGACGTATTGCACATAGATGAAGATGAACTAACTACCTACAAGGATGTTCTGAATAGTTCAGAATCTGGGAAATGGCTTGAGACCATGAAGTCAGAGATGGATTCCATATTCGATAACCAAGTATAGATTTTGGTTGATCCACCCAAAAGAATTAAACCTATTGGGTGCAAGTGGGTTTTGAAGAAGAAAACAGACATGGATGGTAACTTAGTTACCTATAAAGCACGACTAGTGGCAAAGGTTTATCGTCAACAACATGGTATTGACTGTGATAAAACCTTCTCGCCAGTAGCCATGTTGAAATCCATCAGGATACTCCTTGCCATTGCTGCTCAGTATGATTATGAGATTTGGCAAATGGATGCGAAAATAGCTTTCCTAAATGGAAATCTGACTGAGGAAGTGTATATAACACCACCTAAGGGTTTCACATCCAGTGATAGCACAAAGGTGTGCAAGCTGCAAAGGTCCATTTATGGACTTAAAGCAAGCTTCTAGGAGTTGGAATATCCATTTTGATGACACAATCAAAAAGTTTGGTTTCATTCAGAACATGGATAAGCCTTATGTATACAAGAAGGTTAGTGGGAGTGCAATCGTTTTCTTACTATTTTATGTAGATGACATATTGTTAATAGGACACGATATACCTGTCCTGCAAATGGTTAAAATTTGGTTGTCCAAACAATTCTCCAAGAAAGATCTTGGAGAAGCAACCTATATTCTTGGAATAAGGATCTATAGAGATAGATCCAAAAGGTTGCTTGGTCTTTCACAGTCTATATACATAGATAAAGTGCAAAAAAGGTATAGCATGGATCAATCCAAAAAGGGATTCTTGCCCATGTAATATGGTGTAAGCCTTTCAAAGTCGATGTCTCCCGAGACACAAGTTGAAAGGGATCATATGAGTAAGATTCCATGTGCCTTGGCAGTTGGAGCTATCATGTATGCTATGATATGTACTAGGCCCGATGTATCTTGTGCTCTCAGTTTGACGAGCAGATACCAATCCGACCCTGGTGAGGGTCATTGGGAGGCTATAAAGAACATCCTTAAGTACTTACAAAGGACTAAGGATATATTCTTAGTATATGGAGAAGGTGATTTGAAAATTAATAGGTATACTGATGCTAGTTTTCAATCTGAAAAAGTTGATTTCAAATCACAATCCGGCTACGTGTTTACGTTGTGTGGAGGAGCAATAAGTTGGAAAAGTTCCAAACAAGAGACTATTGCCGACTCTACGACAGAAGTTGAGTACATAGGTGCTTCTGAAGCAGCTAAGGAGGCTGTTTGGATTAAGAAGTTCGTAATGGGACTGGGTGGGGTTCCTAGTGTTGTTGGTCCAATAACTTTGAATTGTGACAACAACAGAGCCATTGCACAAGCAAAGGAGCCGCAGTCTCACCAACGATCCAAACACATACTGCGACGCTATCATCGGATCCGGGAGATCATAGATAGGAATGATGTAAAGATACAGAGAGTTCCCACGGATAAGAACATAGCTGACCCGCTTACGAAAGCACTACCCGAAAAGAAATATGATTGTCATGTTGAGTCAATCGGTATTAGATACATGAATGATTGGCTCTAGTGCAAGTGGGAGTTTGTTAGTGTTGTGCCCTAGAGGCAATCACTTGTACATTGTATATGTCAAGTTTTATTTTAATAAAAGATATTATTTATCTTACAGTTTCTTTTTGTTTACTTTAAGTAGTATAACTGTTCGATAAAGTCCCTGGTACAACACTGTGTTAAGGAAATCATGATAGAGATCATGATATTTGATTCCTACTACACTGGATGGTGTTAGTACTTAAATAGTCCCTAGTCATAGTATTAATGAGACAGGACATCATTAATGCACTAAGACTAGCATGTGTTAGACTTCCTGATTTGATCAGGCGGTGGTTCTCATAACCATGAGTATTGAAATGCTCAAAGTTAACACATGGAAGCTTGTTAATTGAACAAGTTCATTGGATAACCTAGCTTTGAGATAATCATATGGATAACTATTTAATGCCAGTGACATAATCTCAGTATAGCAAATGTGCAAGTATCCTTAGATTTGAGATCTCCAAGGTACTTTGTTTGCTGAGCTTTGTACTTTGATTCCAATCTCCAGAGCTCGATCGAGGGTCGCCTATGGGATGGATATTGGGTACATTGTGAGGTAAACGAAAGTAATTGAGAGGGTCAATAAAGGATTCACCACTCCTAATAGTAGGGGCGAATATCTTACAGCCACTTGTAGGAATTACTACTCGGAAAATCCTTGGCCAAGGCGATTGTGTATTGGAAATAGTTTCAATTGATACACATCTAGAGTAGTGAGTTCCTAGTACAAGTACTATTGTAATCGGGCCAGAATTATTTCTGGAGGGAGTTGGCACTAATTCCGTACTCCAAACCAAATGAGATATTGTATGGTGAAAGGAGTTAATTGTATTAAAGTTTGTTATTGAAAGGTTCATGTCAAGCCACTTGACCTCCTGGACTCTTGGGTGGTTATAATATGTTGCTAGATACCGCTCATGATCTGGGAAAATGGGTTTATTAGTTGATGAATTATTAAATCAATCCTGATTAGAATTAATAGGATTAATTCTAATTAATTATAAATTATTAATCTCAAAGACGTTTGTATTAATTCATATTCTCTACTAATTGACTGGGAAACCTAATAGGTCACACACAATAGAGGATTATATACTCAAGGTGTTATTTGATTACATTGTGGGGTTAATTGAGAGAAAGAGAAGTTGTTGTGGACAAATTATAATTAGTTATAATTTGTAGTACAAGTTGTAATTGTGGAAACTTGATGTTTCTAATTACAATTAGGGAACTATAATTGTTTTAGAATTCCAGATTTTCAGTGTTTTTTTTCAGTTTTATGATGACATAATCAAAAAACCCTAAGGGTGATTCATGTGAGAAAAATAGCAGCCACCTAAGCCTTCTCTTCTTTTTTTTTTCTTCTTCTCTCTCGATTTGATCTTGAGGAGGAACCCTAGATGCCACTTAGAATTTCTGCTAGCACAGAAAGCTACGTGCTTGAGTATTCCTCTGTGTGGATTACTATTAGAGATAATCACACACTGTGATTATAGTGGGTAGACGTTCAACTCACGTGGAGGTTGATCACGAGGATTGCTGGATCGCACCTCAACTTAAAGAAGAAAATTTTGTTCTTCACACGATCACCTAAAGGTAAAAGATGTTCCTTTTATTGTCGTTATGTCTTATTTTCCACACATAGAAGAGTCCTGGGAGGGTATCTCGATTTATTTTCCACTGTGTCGTATAGGATATGAGCCTGAGATACCCACAGACACAACTGCAAAGCCTACTTGCAGAACATTAAGGACAAGAAGCAGAAGGAGAAGCTTATAAGCACTTCTACTTCTACTCTGGGTATGTTTATGATTGAGATAAATACTACCTTTAGAAATGAGATTTGGGTTTTAGCTACCGGATATGGATCTCATTTGTGCAATAACTTGCAGGGACTAAAGAGCAGTAGAAGGCTAGAGAAAGGCGACGTGGACCTACGTACTGCAAATGGAGCAATGGTTGCTGCACTTGTTGTGGGGACATACTAGTTGAACCTACCTTTGGGATTAATTCTAGAACTACAAAACTGTTATTTTGTACCAGTTTTAATGAAAAACATTATTTCAGTTGCGTGTTTAGACTTACGTGGATTTCGTTTAATATTTAAGAATAAATGTTGTTCTTTTTCATTGAATGATTTTCATTATGGTTCAACAACTTTGGTTAATGGTTTACATGTTCTAGACTTGGATAATCTAATTCTCAATATAAACAATAAGAAACCTAAAATAGATAACTCTAACATCTTTTACTTATGTCATTGTTGTTTGGCCCATGTAATTGAAAATCGTGTTTCTAAGTTATACAAGCTTGGTGACTTAGGGTCATTTGATTATGAATCATATGGCACATGCGTGTAACACCCCACAACCTAGGCCCAGCTGGGCCGGGGATGTCTCCTCGTCCAATGGACAAGGGGTCTTTATAACTAGGTCACACAGCAAAAATAAAACAATATTTTGAAAATTAAAACTTACTACAATCCAAAAATTCAAGAACAAATCCAAAATAAATTGTTCACTCTCATCTCTCAAAACATTACATAAAATAAATAACACAACATCTTCCAAGCAGGCAACAACTAGCTACTCATCCCCAGATCAGGATTGACCTGAAATCATGGTAAAAGGGTGATGAGATAAAAATCTCAGTAAGCCCGTGTGTGCTTTGAGTGTTCAAGTAAAACAGTTCATGTATGCAAGATGTAAGAACTTCATAAGAAAAGTACTGGCAAGCATTAAACAATGTTAAAAATAAAGAGTGGCGTTTTGCTTTTCCAACCATACATGTGCACAATAAATTCGACCACCCAAAAGGGCAGCCATAGGTTACCATACGTTGGGCCCCATAACCATACAACGGTTAGAATGCCACACTTTGTGCAGACTGACAAAAAGGTAGGTGTACGGCCTACCGGGTAAAATACTCCTCATTCTCTATGCCCAAACAAAACCAGTTGTCCACTCCGGCAACACACAGTCCACATGACTAAAACTTGCTAGCTCGGACCGGCATGACTAAGTAGTACTATCGCTTCTCCAAGTTGAGTTCATCTTCTGGAGGTGGCCTCCTGCCAAAAGACTCGCTCTTGCTCTTCAAAACTAGTACTACTAGCCTACCCTTGTTGAGTACTCAACGTTAGAGAAAACTGATAAAACACAGCTTTACTTGAAAGTGGCAATTAAGGTTTTCTAAAGTCCGTGCCAAAATTGGTTTTAGAAAGAGTTAAATGTTTGAGAAAAATTGCTTATTAGTTTTCAAATAATTTGTATGACTGAAATAAGAAAAGGAATAGTCCTCAATTGCGTTTACAAAAATAAGTGTTCACACACTTCACATTTGGCTTGCCATAGAGACCTTTTTACATCAAATAGATTTTATGCAGGAGCTTATCTGATCCTTTGCATGAGCTAATTCAAAGATTCTCAAAAGCTGACCTAATCCCGCCTAGGGTAAACATAAGCCATAATTATATTCAAGACAAATTTGCTTCCATAATAATCCTAGTTCAACTTACTACAATCATGACCCTAATGATCCAAACTTTAAGGCTAAATGATAAAAATGATTTTATAAAATAAATCTAGCTTGATAATAAAATAACTAGGGATTGTGAAATAATTACGAATAAGTTGTATGTATAAATCTTTGTTATTAATAAATAAACTAAGGTTTATTTGATGAAGGTTCCTAAGTCTTAGATGATATTATTAAAATAATAAATTATTACTATTCTCTTAATTAATAATTAATAGTTAGAAAATAATTGATAAATAAAATTAATAATAAGTAAATTTTAATATACTTTGATTAAAAGATAATAAATAAATTTTATTAGTATTTATAAATATATGACTTATAAGATTAATATTTTACCTATTATGATTATTTATATAAAAGGCTTTATTTAATAATATTATTATATTTAATATTTATATAATGTATTTTTAATAAAAGACATCATGCATATGGCTAAAATATCATTATTTTATATATCAATCCAATTCCAAATCTTCGTAGGGTTTTCGAAATCATTTGAAGAAAATACAGCATTAATTTTTATTAATGTAATAAATTTGGCTAACTTAATTAGTTTAGGATGAACAAGGTCATGATCATAATTCTCCTATTGCTAACCATAGTCATGAATATAAACTCTAACACCAATCAACAAATCATTCAATTCATGAATAAAAGCATAGATCTATAGCTACCATCACATGATCCAAACTTCACTAAACATAATCATATTCATAGCTTCAACAAGAATACAAGAATATAAAACCCTATTCACCAAAGGTGACATAATATCTATCATGCTTAATCACTCATACTAAGTCACGACATGAAGAGTATGCAACAAACCCCAAAACATCATAAAGCTCAACCAAGACAAATCATCCTCAAACTTCAATCCAAACTCCATCATATAAACACATACTCAATCTCCAATCATATTCCACCTTTTCCAACAACATCCAAAAGACATGATTTTAGAATTAAGGAGGGGGTTAAATAGACATACTCGATTGATGACTACCTTGATGAAGTTTCAAGAAAGTCCACACACTTGGAAGGCTTGATCTGACCAAGAAGGAAGAAGAGAAAATGGCTATGGTTGAAACAACCATTTCGGCTGAGAGAGAGAGAAGAGAGAGAGAGAGAGAGAGAGAGAGAGAGAGAGAGAGAAGGAGAAAGAGAGAGAGTATTAGTATAATTCAATAAAGATCGAAGAGGAGGGAAGATGAACACAATCGTTCATGATTACCTTGAGAGAGTTCTTAAACCTTCAAGAAAATTCTGATTTTTTATCCAAAAGTAGAATCTTGTTTTCAGCGTTTGATGTTATAAATTACAAAAATGGATTCTAGAGGGTGAGTAGACGTGATCTGGAGTTTTTGGGAGAGATGGAGTTGTTTAGAGTGGTCTTAGGCTTGGAGAATGGTGGTGTGTGTTCTTTGGAGAAATAGAAAGAATGGAGGAAAGGCTTGACGAAATCTGTTGAGTGGTGTTGGCTGAATGGATTGGAGAATCCTTGTGATTGAATTTCCAGATTAGGGAAAAGAAGGAAAGCTGGTAGTTTGAAATTCAAAAGAAGTAGTTTAGGGAGTAGATTAAGGTAGAAAATATGGTAAGAATAGCTTGGTTGATGGAAGTCCTTGGAGCTGCTATGGCTGGCTGGAATTAGCTAAGGTTTTGCTTAGACGAATAAGGTTGAAGAAGCTATAGGGTGGCCGAAATTCTATGTGTTATGGTGGAGGAAATTTTTGGTTGGTTGAGGCTTAAACCATGGAAGTTTCATGGAGTAATTTGCTGAATTTTTGAATTCCAATTGAAGGCTTGATTGTAGTGATTGAAGGAGTGATTTAAGGAGTGGCTATGGAGCTCTTTTTGTGCAGACCAATGGAGGAGGTGATGAAGTTTAGTTCATGGCTGACTAAGGTTGGTTTTATAGAAAAATAGGAGTGAGTTTCGGATAGGGTTGAAGAGGGAATAAGGCTGGAATTTCTGGTTGTTCATTCAAGAGGTTCGCTGGAATTTTTGTGCAGATTTTCTGCAATGTTCTAGCTTACTTGCAAAAGGTTTGAAGGGGTATTGGAGGGTACTGTAAGGCTGGTTTCCAGCCTTCTTTATGGAGGAAAGGCAGAGGTGAAATACTGGTTTGAAGTCTAGAAGGAATAGCTTGGTTTTTTGCCTGCTAAGCTGCAAAACTTGTCCAGAAATTTTCCTGGTTGGCATGGCTTTTATACAGTCCGATTTTTGGCTAAAGATTTCAGCCTTCAAGCTGAACAATTTGGCTATTTTTCCGGCAGCATTTGAGTGAGAAAAATGGCTGAAGTTTTCAAATTTTGAGCTTCCCAAGATGCTGGAAAATTTCCAGATTGCTACATGAAGAAGATGAATACTTATAGGGTGGAGTTTGAAGGTTCAACCATGGAAATTAATTCCCTTGGAAACCTTTCTTAACTCCTTCTCCCTTTTTAGTCAAAATTCCATCCTCCAAGAGGCATTTTCGAAACTCCAAAATCACAGAACCTTGCTGGAATTTTTCAAAAATAAAAATGGCTGGGATAAATTAAGCAACTTAATTGATAAAGAATTAAAGTAAGCTAGAGAGTAAAAAGGGCGTGAGTCCTTTAAGAATTTTTGTAGGGCATAAGAGTAGGATTAAGACACTCCCTTCAAGCCTCCCTTAGGACAACACTCCTACTTCTACATATGGCACGCAAGGGCCAAAAATATCCCACCCTATAAAAATAAAATTTAATCATGATAAACTTAATTGGTGGAATTTGAACCCAACACCTTAGAGATTAATTCCAAAGCTCTAACCATTAAACTACAACAACTCTTGTATTTATTTTCTCTCCCAAATATTTTGTCTATTTAATCCTCAAGCTATCTCCCTATTTTCACTTCAAGCAAAATTATAATTTTACCCTTCCTACTCAATAAGTACAATTGAGCCTTCTAGACTATAAATCACGAATCCAAAGCACATAAAATCATTCAAAAACATATTTATGCATGCAATAAAATATGATATGGATCCCGACCCCCCTTACTCTAGGGTTGGTTATAGATGAGGTTTCACAATGCGAGTCTTATTTACTAGGTAAAATGACTAAAACTCATTTTCCAGGAAAAGGAGAACGGGCCAAGAAGTTATTAGAACTCATACATTCTGATGTATGTGGCCCAATGTCAATACAAGCAAGAGGAGATTATAACTATTTCATAACCTTTGTTGATGATTTCTCATGACACGAGTATTTGAATTTAATGAAATACAAATATGAGGCCTTTGAAATGTTTAAAGACTTCAAGAATGAAATAGAGAAACAACTTGGCAAAAGTATTAGGACTCTAAGATCTGATCGAGGAGGAGAATACTGGAGCCAAGAGTTTCTAAGTGATTTTAGAGATAATGGGATATTATCTCAATGGACTCCACTACATACACCTCAATATAACGGTGTATTTGAGAGAATGAATCGAACTCTTCTAGATATGGTACAGACCATGATAGCTTCTGCAGACCTACTAAAATCGTTTTGGGGGTATGCACTAGAGACTTCTGTTTATATACTAAACAGAGTTCCAATAAAATCGGTTGATACTACCCCCTTTGAGAGGTTCTTTGGTAAGAGACCAAAGTTAGCTCACTTGCAAGTATGGGGTTGTCCTGCCTTTGTCAAAAGGCCACAGTCAGATAAACTTAATAGTAAGTCTGACAAGTGTTTGTTTGTGGGATATCCGAAAGAATCTTTCGGATATTTCTTCTACCTACCATCTGAAAATAAATTGTTTGTTTCAAAGCATGCCGTCCTCTTAGAGAAAGAGCACATGCTCAAGAGGGATAGTAGGAGTAAGATTGAACTTAGTGGAGTTTATGAAGACCAAACAAACGAGGATCAACTGTCTAACCCCATGTTTATTAAGAGAATAGATGTACCATCTAATACACAAGAACCTCGTAGATCTAGTAGGATACGTGTGGCACCAAAGAGATATGGATTTCTCATTAGTGACCACAATGACGTATTGCTCATAGATGAAGATAAGCCTACAACCTACAAGGACGTTCTGAATAGTTCAGAATCTGGTAAATGGCTTGAGGCCATGAAGTCAGAGATGGATTCCATGTATGAAAACTAAGTATGGACTTTGGTTGATCCACCCAAAGAAGTTAAACCTATTGAGTACAAGTGGGTTTTCAAGAAGAAAACGGACATGAATGGTAACTTAGTTACCTATAAAGCACGACTAGTAGTGAAGGGTTATCGTCAACAACATAGTATTGACTATGATGAAACCTTCTCGCCAGTAGCCATGTTGAAATCCATCAGAATACTCCTAGCTATTGCTACTCATCATGATTTTGGGATTTGGCAAATGGATGTGAAAATAGCTTTCCTAAATGGAAATCTGACTAAGGAAGTGTATATGACACAACCTGAGGGTTTCACATCCAATGACGGCACAAAGGTGTGTAAGCTGCAAAGGTCTAGTTATGGACTTAAGCAAGCTGTTAGGAGTTGAAATATCCGCTTTGATCAAATAATTAAAGAGTTTGGTTTCATAAACATGGATGAGCTTTATGTATACAAGAAGATTAGTGGGAGTGCAATCGTTTTCTTATTACTTTATGTAGATTACATATTGCTAATGAGAAACAATATACCTGTCCTACAAACGGTTAAAATTTGGTTGTCCAAACAATTCTCCATGAAAGACCTTGGAGAAGTAACCTATATTCTCGGAATAAAGATCTATAGAGATAGATCCAAAATGTTACTAGGTCTTTCACAATCTACATACATAGATAAAATGCTAAAGATTTTTAGTATGGATCAATCCAAAAAGGGATTCTTACCCATGTCACATGGTGTAAGCCTTTCAAAGTCGATACCTCCCAAGACACAAGTTGAAAGGGATCACATGTGTAAGATTGCATATGCCTCGGTAGTTGGATCTATCATGTTGCTATGATATGTACTAGGCCCGATGTATCTTGTGCTCTCAGTTTGACAAGCAGATACCAATCTAACCCTGGTGAGGGTCATTCAGCGGTTGTAAAGAATATTCTTAAGTATTTACAAAGGACTAAGGATATATTCATAGTAAGGTGATTTGAATATAAACAAGCATACTGAGGTAAGTTTTCAATCTAACAAAGATGATTTCAAATCACAATCTAGCTACATGTTTACGTTGTATGAAAAGGTAATAAGTTGGAAAAGTTTCACATAAGAGATTATTACTGACTCTACGATAGAAGTTGAGTACATGGCTGCTTCTGAAGTAGCTAAGGAAATAAAGAGAGAGAGAGTTCCCATGGATGAGAACATAGCTGACCCGCTTACAAAAGCACTATCCCAAAAGAAACATGATTGTCATGCTGAGTCATTCGATATTAGATACATGAATGATTGGCTCTAGTGCAAGTGGGAGTTTGTTAGTGTTGTGCCCTAGAGGCAATCACTTGTACATTGTATATGACACATTTTATTTTAATAAAAGGCATTATTTATCTTATAATTTCTTTTGTTTACTTTTAAGTAATATAACTGTTCGATAAAGTTCCTAGTATAACACTGTATTAAGCAAATTATGATAGAGATCACGATATGAGATTCCTACAACACTGTATAGTATTAGTACTTAAATAATCCCTAGTCATAGTATTAATGAGACATGACATTATTAATGCGTTAAGACTAGCAAGTGTTAGACTTCCTAATTTGATCAGGCGGTGCTTTTCATATCCGTGAGTATTGAAAAACTCAAAGTTAATACATGGATGCTTGTTAATGAAATAAGTTCATTGGATGACATTGCTTTGAGATAATCACATGGATAACTATTTAGTGCCAGTGATATAATCTCAATATAGCAAACGTGCAAGTATCCTTGACTTGAGATCTCCAAGGTACTTTATTTGCTGAGCATTTTACTTTGAATCCAATCTCCGAAGCACGATCGAGGGCCGCCTATGGGATGCATTTTAGGTACATTGTGAGGTAAATAAAAGTAGTTGAGAGGGTCAATAATGGATTCACCACTCTTAATTGTAGATGCGAATATGCCACCGCCACTTGTAGGAATTACTACTCGAAAAGTCCTTGGCCAAGGTGATTGTGTATTGAAAATAGTTCCAATTGATACACATCTTGGCCAAGGTGCAAGTCCACTTAGTGCTGTCCAGGCTTGCTTTCCCCGGTTCTGCCATTGATGATTGGCGGGCGCTTGTGTGGTTGCGGTGTCAAGAAATGTCCCTACGGCTGCCTTGGCAGCTGGAAGGGCTTGGCCGCCATCCTACTGTGGTCCTCGTTCTCTGTGCGAGTAGCTACGTCCACAGCCCCTGAATAGGTTGTCGGTGGAGCAGGTGCCAATGCCCTCCTCAATTCCGGTCTCAGCCCCTTGGCGAACTGCCTCGTCCTGTTCTGCTCGGTGTCGACCAACCTTCGGTAGTACTTTGACAATTGCGTGAATCGCGCCGCATATTGAGCCACTGACATGCTCCCATGCTTCAGATTTTGAAATTCATCCTCTCGCTTTTCCACAATCCACTGAGGGATGTACTCCGTCCTGAAGGCTTCAACGAAACTGGACCACGTCTATCCTTGCTCATCTATCTCCCAGTCATCTTGGACCCACTGCCACCATGCCCGAGCTGGTCCTCTCAGTCGAAAAGCTGCAAACTTAACCATCCGCTCCTCAGCATACTGGAGCGTTGCAAAAATGTCCTCCATTTGCTCAACCTATTGTTCGGCCTTTTGATCTTGCTCAACTTCTCCTATAAAGACAGGCGGTTGAAATTTCAAGAACCTCTCTAAGGCCTTATCTTCCCCTTTAGGTTTCTTTCGCTCGGTCAGCGTCTGAAAGATCTCGGTCATATTACTGAGTGCCTGGCCCATTGACACATCAACCGGGGCATCGGGCCCCATTCCCATTTCTGGATCACTTTCTCCATCTCCCGGATTGGGTGATTGCATCTATTCAGTTTCAATCTCCGGTGCTACGGGGTCTACCTCCGGGATCCTTCTGGCTGAAGAGGCTGCACGTCGCTTGGGTGCCATTCTATACCATACCCCAAATGTTAAGTGTATGCATTCCAGTATTAAACCATTTTAGTGGTGCATGTGTACATGGCTAAGTATGAGTAGGAAGAAATCAGATGCAACTTATTTAGGGAATTGCTCAAAAATTTCAATTTCAAAAATTGACTTGCATAAATCCAAAGGTGTGAACAAAACATAGAATTGGAAATCTTTGACAAACTAGTTCTTGAAAGACAACAAATAAATAATCATCCCAAAACAAAATAACTCCTAACTCTCTAATCCTCATCAGAACCCTTATCATCAGCCTCATATAACCAACTCCCAGTGTTCTTGGAAAAATCTACCCTATCCCCGCTAGCAAATCCCTACATGGGCTCCTTCCCAGGGCGCCTAGAGCTCTCTTCGGGCTCAACTCAGCTGAAGGAAGGAATGAAAGAAGGCCTAGGTGGAGACTCATAGTCTATCTCTCCCGGGTCATCACTATTTGCTGCTAAGTCCACTTCGGGATTAGGAGGGTGGGGTTCAGGCTCCACTATCATCACTTCATCCTCACTATCAGAGCTTATGTCTATCACCAGGATTGGAGGTGGCTCAAGGATCTGGACCTCCTCCTCACTGCTATCATCCATAAGGTCAATCTCATCATCACTATTATCCTCCATAGGGACAACTGGCTGAGGGGCAGGCTGGGGAACTGGAAGGTCCTCCTGGTCTAGGTAGTAAGGCGGGTGCCACTGTTGTCCTTTTCTTGCTGTCCTAAGCAGCCTAACCATCCTACAGCATCAACAAGATAGGTTAGATAAGATTTAAACTTAAATAAATAAAACATATATCATCAATATTTGCCTATAACCTAGTCTCTGATACCACTTGTAACACCCCACTACCTAGGCCTGCCAAGACCGGGGATGTCACACGGCCAAAGGACAAGGGGTCTTTATAACTAGGTCAAACAAATAAAATTGTAGAATAAAAATAATACTTTAATTTAAAATTTTATTACAACCCAAAGAAAACTTCAAGAATAAATCCATGAATTCCCAAAACAAAACCAAAAATAAAATTATCCACTCTTGTCTCCTCAAAGCAATACATAGAATTAAATGACAACAATCTCTTCCAAGGCAGATACTACTAACTACTCATCCCCACAGCAAGATCGACCTGAAATCATTGGGAAAAGGTGATGAGACAGAAATCTCAGTAAGTCCGTGTGTGCTTTGGGTGTTTAGTGAAAGCAGTTCATGGATGCAAAGTGCGAAATCTTTATAAGAGAAATATTAGCAAGCAATGAACATTAGTCAAAAGCAAGAGTGACGTTTTAGCTATTCCAGCCATACATGATCAGCAAAATCAACCACTCATAAGAAAGGATTATGGGTTACCACACGTTGGGCCCCACAACCGGATGGTCAGTATGCCACACTTTGTGCATACCGCCGGTCAGAATGCCACACTTTGTGTAGACTGACAAAAGTAGGTGATCGGCCTACTGGGCAAGATACTCCTCCTTCTCTATACCCGAACAACAACCGGGTGTCCATTCCGGTAAAATACAGTCACTTGACTGAAAAGAACACTGCTAGCTCGGACCGGCACGACCCACTGGACTAACGTCCTATCCGGGAAGGACTCACTCCTCAGAGGTGGCCACCTGCTGAGAGACTTACCCTAACCCCTCAAGGATTAGTCCTTGTAGTCCACCCTTATTGAGTACTCAACGACATTTCCCACTTGGGATAAAATGAACAAAACATTGTTCCACATGAAAATGGCATTTTGAGGGTTTCCAAAGTTCTTGTAAAAATCAGCTTTAGAAAGAGTTTAGGTTTGGCAAATCTACTCCTTGTCTTTTAAATAATTCAAATGCTTGAAATAAGAGAGAGTTCAACCCTCAATTGCCTTTACATAAATGAGTGTCCATACACTCTACATTTGGCTTGCCATAAGAAAACATTTCACATCAATCAGGTTTTATGCAGGAGCTTACCTAATTCTTGCTCATAACAACAAGGTCTCCAACAGCTAACCTAACCCCACATGGGCAAATACAAATCACAATCAATTCCAAGCCACAATCCACTTCCTCAATTTTAAATCAACACAACTTACTACTACCATGATCCTAGTGTCCCAATCTTTAAGGTTAAACACTAAGTAAATAGGTTTAAGAGTTGCGCCTAGTGTGATATTTAAAATAATTAACGGTTTGGGAAATAAATTTTAATAAGTTGCAAGCTTAAATCTTGTTAAGGAAAACTTAGAGTTTATTTGATCAAGAGTCCTAGGAAGTTTTAGGTAAGATAATGATTTATTAGTGTAACACCCCACTACCTAGGCCCATCAGGGCCGGGGATGTCGCCCCGTCCAGAGGACAATGGGTCTTTATAACTAGGTTACATGAAAATAAAATAAAATAAATACTTTAAAATTAAACTTATTACAACCCAAAAGATAAGTACTGGAACAAATCCAAATAAACTGTTCGCAACAATCTCTCAAAACATCACATAAAGTAAATAACATGAGTCTTCAAAGCATAGGCAACATCTAGCTAATGACCTTCACAGCAGGATCTTCCTGAAAACATGGTATAAAAGGTGGTGAGATAAAAATCTCAATAAGCTCGTGTGTGCTTTAAGTGTTTCAGGTAAAATAACTCATGTATGCAAGTTGTAAAAGTTTCATAAGGAAAAGGTGCTAGCAAGCAATAAATAAGTGTTGAAAATAAAGAGTGGTGTTTCACTTTTCAAACTATACATGTGCACAATAAATACAACCACTCAAATGGGTAGCCATGGGTTACCACACGTTGGGCCCCAAGACTAAATAACAGTCAGAATGCCACACTTTGTGCAAGCTGACAAAAGGTAGGTGTACAGCCTATCGGATGAGATACTCCTCCATCTCTACACCCAAACTTACCGGTTGTCCACTCCGGAACACACAGTCCACATGACTGAAACTTGCTAGCTCGGACCGGTATGACCTACCGGACTGGCATCCTATCCAAGAAGGACTCACCCCTCAGAGGTGGCCACCTACTGAGAGACTTACCTTAACCTTCAAAGACTAATCCTAGTGGTCTACCCTTATTGAGTACTCAACGTTGATTCCTCCACTTGGGAGAAAATTGATCATAATCCACTTTATTTGGAAATAGCAATTAAGGGTTTCTAAAAGTCTTGTCAAAGTTGGGTTTTAGAAAAAGTTTAGCATTTTGTGTAAAACTGCTTGTTTAACTTTCAAATGATTTGCTTGACTGAAATAAAAAGAAAAACACAGTCCTTAATTGCCTTCACAAAATAAATGTCCATATACATCATATTTGGCTTGCCACAATAACTTTTTGGTCTTCACAAAACTCCATGCAGGAGCTTACCTGATTCCTTGCTTGCTCAACTCAACCGTTTCCCAAGGCTGACCTAACCCTGCCTGGGGTAAACACAAAACATAAGGTTACATTCGAGCTATACCTGCCTTACATAAGTAATTTCTTAGCTCAACTAGTTACAACCATGACTAGCTATGACCCTAATGTCCTAAGCTTTAAGGCTAGGTGATAAAGAATTTTATAAAATAAGTTTTAGTTGATAAGTTAAAATAACTTGGGGTTCTAAAATAGCTGCTAATAAATTATAAACCCAATTAATAATTCTTGAGTGTTATTTTTACTAAATAAACTAAGGTTTGGATATTAAGTCCTAAATAGTACTAATAAATGGTGGTTTGAAAATAGCTTTATTATAAATAAATATTTAATTACAAATAACCTTTAATTAATTTTTAAATAGATAATAAATAATTACTAATAAATAAAATTAATAATGAATGAATTATTTTAAATTTTAATTAATAAATAACAAATAGATTTTAATATAAATAATATTTTATTTATTGTAAAGGATTTATTACTATATATATTATTTTTAATAAAAGAACTCATTTACTTGATAAAGAAAATATTAATATTTTAATTAATAAACCACTCCAAATTTCCCTAGAGTTTCGAATTTTATAGAGAAAAATATAGTAGTATTCTATTCAAGGTAATAAAATTTGTTAATAAAAATAATCTAGCCTTAATAAGAAAATACTTTTCCACCATGATTTTTTTCCTATTGCTAGAAAGGATTCACGAACACCTTCTCCATCACCAAACAATATATTAATCCATTCATGAACATACCCTTGAACTATCTCATACCATCACATGGCCAAAATCCTACTAAGCGTAATCATCAATAATAGTTTCCATGGAAAAATAAGAACATAAAAGCCTAATCACCTTTGGTGTCATAATATCTAATCATGCTTCAAACCTCCATAAAATTCATTAAGCATGAAGCACATACATTGATTCGAAAGGAAAACACATACATCCTAGTCATATCCAACAATCATCATGTCCTAACTTCATCCCCTTACTCCACACGCATATACTCAATCCCTTATCCATATTTCATTCTTCCTATCAATATCTAAGAGACACGAATACTGAATTAAAAAATGGATTAAAGGAAAAATACTTGATTTGATGAACACTTCGATGAAGAATTAAGAAGGTCCACGCGATTGAGAGCCTTGAATGATCCAATGGAAAAATGGCCATGGTTGATGGTTGATCAACCATTTCGGTTGGAAGAGAGAGAGAGAGAGAGAGAGAGAGGGAGAGAGAGAGAGAGAGAGCACTAGAACAGTACAATCGAATGGAAGAAGATGAACAAGAAGGTTGTTCTTGCCTTACCTTGTTGATGTTCTTAAGACCTTCAAAGAAAAGTTAATTTTGATCCGCTCAAAAATTCTTATTTGCGAGGTTTTGTGTTATAAATACCAAAAATGAGGTTTAGAGATTAAATGGAAGTGATTTGGAGTATTTGAGAGTGATTGGAGATGTTTAGAGTAGGGTTAGGCTTGAAGAAGGTTAGTGTGTGTTCTTGGTGTTCTTGCTGTTCTTGCTGTTCCAGGTGAAAATGGAGAGAATTTGGAAGAAGTGCTGCACAAATTTTGGTAGAAGGCTGGCCGAATGGTATGGAATGAATGAGGGTTTCGGTTTTCAGCAAGAAGGAGAGAGGATGATCAGATTTTTTTGAAATTTAAATGGAGGAAATGCTGGAGATGTTTAAGGTAAGAGGTTAGCTATGGTGTTTTGATCAAGAGAGGTTTCTATGTCTTTCAATGGTGCCGGCTGAACAAGGGGTTTTTGTTGGAATGATTAAAGGTTAACGTTGCTCAAGGCTGGCCGAAATTCAGTCTTAAATGGCAGAGGAAATTCTGGTTTATTGGCCTAATACAAGAGTGACTTTAATGGAGTAAAATGCTGAAATTATTTGAAGTTCAAAAAGAGTTTGAATGGAGTAATCTTAGGAGTGTTTTGTGGTGTGGCTATGGAGTCCTTATGCTCAAGGTGAGTGTGGAGTTAATGGTGTTCAGTCTACAGCTGAGCAAGGTTCAATTTTATAGAGGTTGAAGGTGATTTTCGGCCTAGGCTAGAAGGGAGCAAAGCTGGAAAAAGAAATCTGGTTTCATGGTTGTTCTTAGTTTCGAAGGTTGCAGATTTTTTTTTTTTTTTTTGGTGCAGAATTTCTGCACTCACTTGGCTCGATTTTCAGAGGTTCTTCTGGGGTGTTTGAGGGTCTTCCAAGGATGGTTTTTCAGACTTATTTCTGGACAAATACAGGGAAGTTTTTCTGGCTTGAAGATGAGCTAAAAACAGCTTCATTTCCTTGATTGGAAGTGGCGAAATGCCCAGAATTTTTCCTGGTTTGGTTCAGTCCGAAAATTGCACAGTTTTTCCAGCTTTCAAGCCACATGAAATGACCATTTTCTTGGCAGAAAATGAGTGGTTTTACTGGCTGAATTTTTGAAGAGAAGGTCTGCAAAATATCTGGAAAATTTCCAGATTTTTCCTTCACTAAGCTATGGACAACATGAAGGTGGAGTTAAAGGTTCTTTCATGGTAATTGATTTTCTCTTGGAAACCCTTCCTATTTCTCCTCCTACTTTCGGCCAACTTCCCAACCACCAAAGCTAATTTTCAAATTTCATGGTGGAGGAGTTATCACAGAATTTTTTTGGAATTTAAAAGAAAGGATTTAATGGTTTTGAATTATAAAGATGTTAGAACAAGCTAGTGGTAATAAAAAGGACAAGAATTACTCTAGAATTCTTTTTAGGGCATGAGGATAAGATTAGGACATTCTCTTCATGTCTCCCCTAAGACAACATTCCTATTTCTATGAAATGCAAGAAAACAAAAATTCAAACTTAGTTAGGATAATCATGATAAAAGCTTAAATGATGGGATTCGAACTCATTACCTTAGAAATTAATTCACCAAGCTCTAACCACTAAACCACAACAACCCTTGTTCTTATTTTCTCACCCACATTTCCTTCTTATTTAATCCTCAAGCTTTCCTCCTATTTTGACCTCAAGCAAAATTACCATTTTACCCTTGCTACTCAATAAACATAACTAAGCTTTTTAACCTATAATCCACAACTCTAAAGCACATAAAATCATTCAAAAATATATATATTCATGCAAAATAATATGATATGCATCCCGACCCCCTTACTCTAGGGTTGGATTTAGGTAGGGTTTCACAATTAGTACTCTAGTTGTTAGAAAATAATTCATAGCTAAAATTAGTTGAAAGTGAATTTAATGAGTCTTGCTTGAAAAACAATAAATAAATTCTTAATGGGTTTTGATTAAAAGATGATAATTAAATTTTTAGTAATAAATATTTCACTAATCATAATTATTTCCAAAAAAGGCTTTAATTGATTTCAATATTTTAAATAATATATATATATATTATTTTTCTAGCAAAGCTATTATTTATTTGACTAAAATATCCTTATTGTTTATAATAGTCCAAATCTACCCTTCCTAGGGTTTTTTTCGAAAATACAAAAGAAACATTATTTTATTGAATATTTTATTCAAGAAGTAAAATTAGTTTAGGTACAACTAGATCATGATTCAAATTCCTATGGCTAACCACAATCAAGAACATATGCAATCCTTCCATTCATCAAATCGACCAAATCTTGCACATAAGCATAGATCTAAATTTATTAAAACATGATCTAACCTCTACTAGCATAAATGTGATCATGGCTTCAATAATCTAACATGCATATAAATTCTATTCACCAAAGGTGACATAATCTCTAGCATGCTTTACCTCAAATACTTCATGCGTCAAACCTCAAATCATCACACAATCAATCAAGATAATCCTTCCATGCATAAATCTCATCCCCTTCACAATCATACAAATGTTCATGCTTCAATCTCAACAATATATATATATACTCGAATCCTATTACCATCCACCTACTATCAACATCATCCTAGAGACATAATTCTAGAGTTTAAAAGAAGGATTGAAGGTACGTACTTGATTGATGAATGCCTCGAAGGAGTTTAGAGTAGATCTCAACTCCTAAATGTCTAACTTTGTCCAAGGGAGATGGCGAGAGCATGATTATGGAAGAAGAAGTCATCCGGCCAAGAAAGAGGAATTTCGGCCATGAGAGAGAGAGAGAGAGGGAGAGAGATCATTAGTATGTTTATTCGCATAGGTTTTCACTAGAGATCAAGTTTGGAGGAGATGAAGTTGATAGAGTAAATTTACCTTGAAGATGTTCTTGTCCTTCACAGAAATTTGTAGTTTTGATCCGAAGTAGCAAGATTATTTGAGGAGTTTGATGTTAAGGATGGTGTCGAAGGACTCACAGCAGTAAGTAGGTCAAATCTGGAGATTTTAGTGAAGGTTTGAGGTGATTTGGAGGGGTATTAGGTGAAAGAGAGTAGTAGGTGTTCTTGGTGTAGTGTGTGTGTTCTTGGAGATTGAAGGGAATTGAGAGATTGTAGTGTAGTTACCGAAAATTCTGAGAGAATTAGGCTGGCCGAATTTCTGTAGGGTTTAGGGAGTTGTTTCTCTGATTTGGAAGGGAAAAGGAAAGGTTAGTTGTTACAATCCTTGAAGAATATTTTTAGGTAGTGAATTTGGAAACTAAATATTTCTAGAATATCTTGATAATCAAAGAGCTTTGAAGGTCTCCTATGGCCGACTGGTTGATCAGTTTTTCTGAGGAATTAAAGTTGGTTCAAGGTAGCTTAGGGTGGCCGAAACCTAGGTGCACAATGATGAAGAAGAAGTCTGGTCAATGGAGTGATATATTATGGAAGGTTGCTAAACAAAGATTAATGGAATTTTAGAAACCAATCAAGCAAAATTGTAGGGATTTGGTGGAGGGATTTTTGGGTAGCCATTGCTGGATTTCGTGCAGAAGTTTAAGGGGAACAATGGAGCTCTGTCACTGGAGGTTTAAGGAAGGTTTTTGCAGAATAAGATTGGTGTTTCGGCTGGGAGAGAAATGGGAAACAAGGCTGGAAAATTTCCTGCACAGTTTTTCGTTGAACAGTAATTTCTGGGCAGATTTTCGGCTGCCATTCCCAGCCAACTTGCAGAGGGTTTGAAGGGAAATTTTAGGGGTATTCAAGGCTGATTTCCATCCTTCTTCATAGAGGAAAAACATGGCTAAGGTACTAAACAAAACCTGGAAGAAAACAGCTTGGTTTTGGACTCTCAAAGCTGTGATTTGTGCCGGAATTTTTCTTGCTTTTGCTCCAGCTTTAAGCAGTCCGAAAATGGCTAAAATTTTCAGATTACAAACTGATTCTAAAGACCATTTTTCTGGCAGCATTTGAGAGGGAATGCTAGCTAAGAAACTCGACATCTTGAAGGCACCACAAGCTGGAAAATTTTCAGCTCATTCCAATAAAGAAGATGAGCTAGCTAGAGAGAATTTTCAGCAACCTCACTAGAGGGATTTTTCCTCTTGGAACTTCCCACAACTCTTCCACATTTTTCAGATCATAAAAAGTCTTTTACTAAGACATTTTGATCCTACAAGACCTCAGCACTTTTCTGAAATTTCTGGAAAGAAGATGGCTTGAACATCTTGATTAAACTAAGGAGTTGAGAATTAAGGAAAAATCAAAGATCAAGGGAAAATGAATTCCCTTTAAGAAATTCGAGTAGATCAAGGGAGTGGAATGAGGTTACTCCTAACATGTCTCTCTCTTAGGACATCATCCCTACCTTCCCCTAAGCTCATAAGGCCGAAACTATTTCTTCCAAAGCAAAAATAAAATTTAATCAAGCTAAAGCTTCCATGATGGAATTTGAACCCTAGACTTCCATAATTAATTCTAAGGCTCTAACCACTAAACCACATTAACTCTTGTTGATACTTTTACTAGAAAAATTATTTTCTATTCCATCCACAAGCTATTTCCCTATTTTTCATCTCGGGAAAAATTTACCATTTTGCCCTTCTCACACAATATTCATCAACAAGACTTCCAGACAATAAAACTCAAATTCAAAGAACATAAAAATCATATAAAAATATATTTAATCACGAAATAAAATATGATATGCATCTCAACCCCCTCACTCTAGGGTTGGTTTTGACTGGGGTTTCACACAAGTACTATTGTATTCAGGCCAGAATTAATTCTAGAGGGAGTTGGTACTAATTTCGTACTCCAAACCGAATGAGATATTGTATGGTGAAAGGAGTTAATTGCACTAAAGTTTGTTAGTGAAGGGTTCATGTCAAGCCACTTGACTTCCTGGACTCTTGGGTGGTCATGATGTGTTGCTAGATACCGCTCATTATTTAGGAATATGGGTTTATTCATTGATGAATTAATAAACCAATCATGATTAGAATTAATATGATTAATTCTAATTAATTATGGATTATTAATCTCAAAGGCGTTTGGATTAATTCATGTTCGCTACCAATTAACCGGAAAACCTAAAAGGTCACACACAATAGAGGATTATATACTCAAGATGTTATTTGATAACATAGTGGGGTTAATAGTGAGAAAGAGAAGTTGTTGTGGATAAATTATAATTAGTTATAATTCGTGGTCCAAGTTGTAATTGTGGGAACTTGATGTTTCTAAATTACAATTAGAAAATTCTAATTGTTTTAGAATTTCAGATTTTCAGTGGATTTTGGAACATATATTGGATATGCTTGAAATCCTAATCCATGGATGATTCACACGAAAATAGGAGCCACAAAACAAACGTCTTCTTCTTCTTCTTCTTCTTCTTCTTCTCTCTCTCTCTCTCTCTCTCTCTCTCTCTCTCTCTCTCTCTCTCTCATTTTGCTGAAAACAAAAACAGCCCTTGCCGCCATCTATTTTTGCTAGCACAGGAAATTTTGGTGTTTGAATATTCCTCTGTGTAGATTACTATTAGAGATAATCACACACTGTGATTATAGTGGTTAGATGTCCAACGTTCGTGGAGTTTGCGTAAGAGGATTGCTAGATCGTGCCTCGACTTGAAGAAGATCAATTTTGTTCTTCAGACGATCACCCAAATGTAAAAGATGTTGCCTTTATTATCATTATATCTTATTTTTCACACATAGATAGGTCCTGGGACTGTATCTCGTTTTATTTTCCTCTACGCCGTATACGATACGAGCCTAAGATACCCAATAGGAGGGGGGGAGAATAAGGTTGAAGAAATATTTCTATATCATTTTTGTAAAAATTTTTCAAATTTTCAGTGGTTTTTATTGTTAAGCAATGTTGTAATTCTTTTTCTTATTTGGATATGAATTTTGTCATTTATTAGGTGGATTTTGTTGAAATGGTTTTGTTGTATAGGACATTTTGTAAGACTTGAGAATTTTGATTAATCGTGTTTATGCATTTATGTTTGAATGTTATTTGACTCTTCTAGTTGGAATATGGAGAGTATGACGAATATGGGAAGAGTTTATTGGCTAACTCTAGTGTTACGAGTTTAAATTTTGCTTAGCTTTGAGTTATGATGAATAATATGAGTGGATAAAAGATCTTTGAAAGGAAAGATTGTGGAGAATTAGGAAAAAAAATTTATTTGAGTTGAAAAAACAATTAGTGGAAACAACACTATTTTTATATGAATTGAAAAAAAATGCTCTTATTGATTATCGTTGAAAACCTTTGGCTGAAAAGGGGGTCAATATGGGGAGAAATAGCAAGTGAATTCGATGCACTCTCTTGAGGCTATCCCGAAGGCAAAAAGGCAAGAAAGAGCAAAGAAAGAAAGAAAGAATTAGTGAAAAAAATGATGAGTGATAATTGTAAATGGGGGCCAATAAGGTGTTTGAAGAGAAATCCATACACTTGAGACTATCAATTCCCTAAGTCATTGAAAAAAAAAATTGAGAGAAAAAAATTTTGGAATACTTTCCTTACATCATGACTTGAGTTATGCTATTTTTGGATCTATAATGCTTGAGTTGGTAGATGGCTTGACTTATATGATTCATATTATCTATATTTTAACTAGAAGGGTGAAATAATCTTCTTAGACTAAGGTATGCACTTGATTAATTTGACTTCAAAAGTTTTGTGATGTCTTGTCCAAAGTTTCAAGGTTTGAAATTGCTTTAGAAGGGTATGGATGACAAGAGTTGTATCTAAAGTCTGAAGGGAAGACATGATCTTTCCTATGGTAAAGAATTTTTGAATGAATAAGAACTTATGTTTTCTGAATAATTTTTCTTGGACTAAAGTGTTTTACTTGAAGACAAGCAAATGTTCAAGTGTGTAGGTATGTAATAGAAGCTAAAATCACCATTATTTTCCTAGTTATTTGAGGTTGTTTTAAGATACATTTGTTATAATAAGTAGGCATTTTCCTTTCTATTTGACATTTTACTTGTAAAAGGTATTTTTTTACAAATATGTGTAGATTTGGGTAGATTTCGAGCAGAAAGTGCACAAAACTAGAATAGACATGGTGCTAGGCCCAGCTAATAAACCAGGCGCCTGGTCCATTCTGCTCCAACAGAAGAATTTAAGCAAGCTTCAAGGAAAATTCCAAAATAGACCTGGCACCAAGTCTTGTAAGAGGACCAGGCACTGGGTCCATCCTATCTGCCAAGGAGAAAAGCCCAAAAACAGAGCAAAAATAGAGGAAGAATAGAATGCACCTAGTGCCAGGTGGGGTTAAGGTACATAACTCCAGGTACGCTCTGGAGGTAAATATTCTATATACGAAATTTGGGATTGTCTAATGATTTTGGTATTTTCCTACTCCTACTCGGCCAAGACTTCCCCAGCCATAAATTTAGTATCCAAAAGGCCTATAAAAGCACAAGAAAACCCAAAGGTTTGGAGATATACAATAGAGAGAGGTGGATTCATAAGGAAAAATTCTTATTCTCTCATTAAATGAGGAGTTCACTCAAATCAAGGAAGATTGTTTAAGGGAGTCTTCAAGGAAGAAAAAAGAGGCTTATCTATGAGTTCTTTCTTTTATCTTTGTCTTCTTTTCCTTTAGCAATGATGTATTCAATGTTTTGATTGTAATTTAACATTATTTTGGGATTCATGATTTTATGTTAATTTGGTTATTTGATTAATTCTTTATCATCTTTGGTTTTTGATTACTTGATTTTATTGGTTATTTATACGAGTTCTTCTAATTAACTTGAGATAATGATGTTAGGAGTTTCATTGCATTGATTTTGTATTTATCTAATCTTGATGGACTTGAGTGACGAAGATAAGGTTATAGGACTATGTAATCAAATATTAGTTGATTTAACCCCGAGCAAAGGGTTATTAGCTAATTTCATGCTTATAAGGAATTGAGTTTAATGCTTGTTTCGGTTATGTTTGCTTGATTGGAAAATCTGTTAATTTAATCAAAATATAGGATTCCATGGATTGGGAAACAAAGTGGGATTTATTAAAGTAATAATCATGACTTGTGAAACGATTGAATTTTACTTTATATTCCTTTATGATGCCAAGATAATAATTAGTTGAGAGAATTGCTAATTAGTTCATTGTCATGATTTCTAGGATAATTGTCTAAATTGCATAAACTTACTTCCTTAAGTTGTATATATTTCTTTACTTTTCTTCTTATTATTTTCTCACTTTATTAGGTCGGTTTAACAATAAATGAAAAGTGATTAGTGTGTACTTGTTCCTTTGAGGATCGATACTCATTAATTCTCTACACTATGCTTGCGATGAGTGTACTTGCTCATATGTGTATTTTGAGATTAATGTTTTAATTAAAACTTGACTAAGGTATGGAATTAAAATTAATTATTTAATAGACACAAAATTTACGCATCAATACGACACAACCAGCAGGCTTCACATCCCATGATAGCACAAAAGTGTGCAAGCTACAAAGGTCCATTTATGGACTTAAGCAAGCTTCTAGGAGTTGGAACATCCGTTTTAATGAAACAATCAAAGTGTTTGGTTTCATTCAAAATATGGATGAATCTTGTCCATACAAGAAGGTTAGTGGGAGTGTAGCTGTTTTCCTATCACTTTATGTAAATGACATATTGCTAATAGGAGATATTGTTTCTATTCTTCAATAAGTAAAAGGTAAATTAATATTGGTTTTCAATCTGATAATAACGACTACGAGCCACAATCAGGCTACATGTTCAATTTGTGTGCTATCACTTGATTTATGAAATCATTTATAGAAAATATGTAAAAGATCGAGAAAATTCCCACGGATGAGAATGTAGCCAACCCGCTTACAAAAGCACTATCCTAAAAGAAACATAATAGACATATTGAGTCATTCTGTATTAGATACATGAATGATTGCCTCTAGTGCAAGTGAAAGTTTGTTAGTGTTATGCCCTAGTGGCAATCAGATATATTCTATATATTATGCATTATTAAATAAAACAAGACATTTTTTATCTTTCAGTTTACTTTATTTATACTTTCATGCAAAATAATTGTCAGATAAAGTCTCAAGTACAACACTGTGTTAAGAAAATCATGATAGAGATTATGATGTGAGGTTCCCACTATACTGGATAGTGTTCATACTTAAATTATCCCTAGTCATAGTATTAATGAGATGGGACATCATTAATATGCTTAGACTAACACGTGCTATACTTTTTGATTTGAACAGGCGGTAGTTCTCATATCTGTGAGTATTGTGATAGTCAAAGTTAACACGTGGATGCTTGTTACTTGAACAAGTACATTGGATGACCTACCTATGAGATAATTACATAGATAACTATTTAGTGCTAGTGATAGAATCTCATCATAGTAAATGTGCAGGTATCCTTAGACTTGGGATCTCCAAGGTATTTTATTTGCTAAGGGTTGGACTTTAATTCCAATCTCTGCCTGACAAGACCACCTATGGGATGGATATTGGGTACAATATGAAACAAATGAAAGTAGTTGAGAGGATCAATAAAGGATTCACCACTCCTAATATTAGGAGTGAATATCTCATGGCCACTTGTAGGAATCACCACTCCAAAAGTCCTTGACCAAGGCGATTGTATATTGGAAATAGTTCCCACAGATACATATCATAAGTAGTGGATTCTGAGAATAAGTACTAAAATATTCATGCCATAATTAATGTATTATTCTAGAAGGAGTTGGCACTAATTTTGTACTCCAAACCGAATGAGATATTATATGGTGAAAGCAATTTATTGCATTATTGTTTTCTATTGAACAGTTCATGTCAAGCCCTTGACTTTCTAGACTTATAGGTAGTCATGATGTGTTGATAGATACCGCTCATGATCTACTAAATATGGATTTATTAATTAGAGAATTAATAAATCAATCCTTATTAGAATTAATAAGTTAATTCTAAAATGATTAATGATTAATGATTATTAATCTTAAAGACGTTTAGATTAATTCAAATTTTGCTACTAATAGACCAAGAAACCTAATAGGTCACATGCAATAGAGAATTGAATGCTCAAGATGTTATTTGATAATATTACAAGGTTAATGGTGAAAAGAAGAAGTTATTGTGGTTAAATTAGAATTAGTTATAATTTGTGGGCTATATTGTAATTAACGATAATCATAATAATTATTGGTAATTAAGAATTCATATACAATATGAATTCTGTTTTCCAAAAACAAAATAGACGAGATATATATATGATTATATAGCATCCGTGATTATTATGATTTTGTAAAAATATTACACAGCGGTTTTTTTCTTAAAAAAACTCGAGCTATCATCATATTCTTCTTCTGAAAGACACAAAAACCTAGCCACTAATTGTTTTTGCTAGAACAAAAATCTTTGGTGATTCTTGAGCTCTATTCTCATGTGGACTTTATTGGAGACAATCCTACACTTGGATTGTAGTGTTTCGATGGAACAAAAGAGAAGATATTCTCTATGTTTGTTGGATCGCGCCTCAGAGCAAAAGGAAAATTTTTTTTCATAGAGGCACTTAGAAGGTATGATTTCTCTACCGTTTAATACCTATTAATGCATAAACTGCGATCATCGGTGTGGAATTCTTGTTTTTTCTACTGCGCAACTATGATTTTGCATGGAGAATTCCTAGCAGTGGTATAAGAGACTTTGTTTATATGTTAATAGGTTATGTTTTGGCCATGAAATTTGTTTTATCGCTATCTCTGTGTTCTCTGTGAAAAAGCATTTTTCACACAAGTGGTTTGTGAAAGAAAAAAAATTTTGATTCTGTGGGCTTTGGTTGCAACTAATATTTTTCTATAAGACTTATGGGAATGTTTTTTACAGGAATTAATATGTTAATTCTTGCATTAATTCTTGCAGAAAGGAAAAATACTTTTCTGGGCATTTGTTTTTGTAAGTTAAAAAGAAATCATTTTCTTGAAACTGTCGTTTCTCCTGAACAAATATTATGATTTCTTCTGGCTTTGTTCTAGTGAAAAGTTTTGAGTGAGTTCAAGGAAACGAAAAACAAAAAGGATTAGAATGCATCAGAGAATCGTTCTCTAAAGTTGTCGCAGACAACCTGAACCAAAAATCGTTTTTGGCAAAGATGAAAGAAGAAAAAAAATATTTTTTTGCCCCAAGGCGCAACTCACTAGGAGCCAAGCCGTGGCTTAAGCCACAATCGCATGGGTTTGGCTCCCAGGATGCGCTGCTCACATGGGATTGTTTGTGCAATCATGGGGAGGATTATGAACATCCTCCCCAGGATGCAATTCCTATTTCTTTTATAAAAAAAAAAAATTCTATTTCGTCTTCTTGTGCATAGTAGGCACACAATTGTCTTTTGTTGTTTCTAGCTAGTGGCCCAAAAATGTTTTTTTTTTTCTTTTCATCTCACGCCCAAATTTTCCCAAAGTTACTATTTTGGGACTAATGTAAATTTTCCAAAAATTATATATATTTTCTAAAATAATGATTTTAGATTATATATTATTTTAATTCCTAAACTGTGATTGTAGCAATTACTATAATTTCTAAAATATATGTACATTACTTGAAGGAGTTTGAGCACAACTGTGCTCTTCCAGCTTTTGATATTCAACGACTTGCAAGAGAATGGCAGGCAGTGAGAATAATATGGAAGAAGAAGAGGCAACGGTCTTTGGAGAAATTGGGAGAAAATCAATGGAAATATGGTGGATTGAAAATGAGGTATGAGATTATGAAAAGGAAAAGAAAAAGGAATGGAACAAGAGTTGGCTCTAGTTGTCCGAGGATGGAAAAACCAAATACTAAGGAGGAATCTACCAGTTTTGCTTGGTTGTGAAATAGAAAAGTTGAAGGCAAGTAGGCCATGTTGGGGTCTCTATTGTCCTCTTGTGGGAAAGAGCAACACCTGCACGTGAAGTGGACTCGGATAGTATGCATGTTGACCGAGCCAGCCAAGCTGGCATTGACTCGGCGCGAGGAAGTCCGAATTTCACTTTTTTTTATAGAAACAAGAAAATGCAACGGTAATAAAAATAAATATATTGCAACATCTTATGCTACAACAATATATTACAACAAACTATTATTACTAATATTTTTATTGTTACACATAATAATTAATTAATCACAACCATAAAACAATAATACTAGGAAAATAAATACAACAATATAGTCTAATTACAAAATGCAAAAACAAATATTATTAGTGTTAGTATTAGAAATATAAAATATTTAGCCACTAAGGAAAATACAACAACAAGCAGCATAACAAGATGTAGTTTATTCACAACAAACATTATTTTTTTAATTCAAAATAAATAAATATATACAATACAATAAGAAAAATATTTACATGGTGCCAAAGAAAAAAGTATTTACATATTTACATGGCTAAATCAATGAACCCCTAGCTTTCATGATATTGTTCCCTGGCAACGGTGCCAAAAATATGATGCGTAGAAATTGAGTGTATAAAAATCATACAAATTTAAATATTTCCCTAGCCAAGTCTAATTAAAACATTAATCCCTAAATTACACATATTAGCA
This sequence comes from Voacanga thouarsii, assembly GCA_026120185.1. Lineage (NCBI taxonomy): Eukaryota > Viridiplantae > Streptophyta > Magnoliopsida > Gentianales > Apocynaceae > Voacanga > Voacanga thouarsii. The sequence goes on from JANUWF010001174.1 coordinate 1,850,608, forward strand.
AGTATATTCATCGCAAGCATAGTTTAGGAAATTAACGAGTATCAATCCTCAAGGAACAACTACCATTAGTTACTGTTCATTCATTGTTTAACAACCCCATAAAGTGATGAAAGAATAAAAAGGAAAATAAAAAAATTTTATACAACTCAAGGATGAAAGAATATGTAATTTGGACAAATATTCTTAAAGACATGGCAATGAATTACTTAGCAAAAATCACAATCAATTATTATCTTTGTATCATGAAGGAATTAAAATAGATCAACTTCATTTGCAATCCATAGAATCACTATCTTCTAGTAAAATTATTGAACATATTCTATCTCAACCAATTTACCCAAAAGATGCATTAAAATCAATCCTTACATAAATCCCTATATTCTATGTAATTTAAAATTTGAGATTAGCCAATGAATATATATTCTAGCAATCATCAACTAATCTTTGATTACCCAAGTTCTTGACAATTAACCCCATTTTCAAACAAGTTAAGAGACAACAAATATGAAATTAATTAAATTGAAACCATTATCAACCCCTTTTTCAAGCAAGTTAACAAGAAAAATCAATCAATCAATTCCTTAATTAAAACAAGTAATCAAATACCAAGAATAACAATAATTGATAAAAAAAAAACTAAAGAAATTCAAAATCATAAATCCAAGAATAATGTCAAATTACAATGAAAACATCAATCACATCATTTTTCAAGAAAAAGAAAAGAAAGGAAAGAAATAGGTATTCATAGACAAGCCTTTCAACTTCTAATAAAAAATCCTCCTAAATCAATGCTCCTTGAATGATAAATTTCTCTAGAGAAAATATTACATGGGTGCACTCTAAATATTTGTCTAACTCTCCATGTGTGCACCCCTATTACATACGTGAATGACAAGAACTTCCTAAACATCCTACATAAATAAGAAGTAATTTCCTAATCCTAATTCTAATTTCTAAAATCTGCATAGAATTCTCAGAGTCCACTGACCTTAATTTGCTAAGCCTAAGCCAAAGACCACCTGAGCCGAATCTTCCTTTCTTTACTAAAGCCAGCGAAGAATTGAGCCACAAATTCCCTTTTCCTTTTTGGAGCCGAGCCAAGTTCCTGAGCCATCGCAAGCCTTTGTGCTGATTTACTTCTGAAGCTGACTAAAGCTACTTTCTTCCTATTGATTTGCCGAACCACTTCTTTTTTCTTCTTCTCGCTGAAGCCGCCGAGCCCAAGCCGCGGCTTCTTCTTTCTGTTTCCCTTTGCTAAGCCACTACTTTTTCTTTTGTATCCCTTTCCTAAGCTGCACTTGTAGGATTTCTAAATTAATTAATCAGATTAAACGCAGCAGAAAATAGCAAGAAATCCAAACCATGGATCATGGGTTTGCAGTAGAAACGGGAAAAAGAGAAGATCACGCTTATTACCTCTTGAAGCCGGAATTTAAATTTTTCTTGTTCCAAGAACGCAGGCACGATCCAAATTACAAAACCGATTCACAACAGCTCAACTGAAGTCCAAGAAAGAACTCTCTCTATTGACAATCCACACAAGGTCGAATGCTCACAATCTCACAATTCTATGCTAGTAGAATTTAGGAGGCTAGGGTTTTGATTAATAAGAGAGAGACGGCTAGGGTTTGATCAAGATAGAGGCAGAGAAACGGTTTCTCTATTATTGCGTGAATAGTTTGTATCTCTTACCCTAAGGAAACCGTTTCCTTATATTTATAGATTTATAATTACCGTAAATTGTAACTTAGTCCTTCAACGTCCAATTGTCAACAAATTGGTCCTTGAAGTTTACTTAATAACAATTAGGTCCCATGAATTATAACAAACTTATAATTCACCTATAAATATATTCCCTTCTCTTAATTAACCCCACAATATTATCAAATAATATATTTGAGCATTCAAACCTTTATTGTGTGTGACCCATTAGGTTTCTTGGTCTTATTGGTAGCAAAATATGAATTAATTCTAACAATATTAGAATTAATAATCCTTAATAAAATAAAGGATTAAATTTATTAATTATCTAATTAATAAATCCATATTTAGCATATCAAGAGCGACATCTAGCAATGACTCTTGACCACCCAAAAGTCCAGAAAGTCAAGTAGCTTGACATGAATCTTTCAATAGCAAATTATCAGTGCAATAAACTCCTTTCACCATACAATATCTCATTCGGTCTAGAGCATGGAATTAGGCTAAATCCCTCCAGAATATTATTAATTCTGGCCCGAATATTTTAGTACTTGTTCAAGAAATCCATTACTCGTTATGTGTATCAATTGGAACCATTTCCATCACATAGTCGCCTTGGCCAAGGACTTCATGAGTAATGATTTCTACAAGTGGCCTTGAGATATACTCTCCTACTATTAGGAGTGGTGAATCCTCTATTGACTTTCTCAACTACTTTCGTTAACTTTACGTTGTACCCAATATCCATCCCATAGGCAGTCCTAGAAAAGACTCCAAAGATTAGAATCAAAGTACAACGCTCGTTAAACAAAGTACCTTGGAGATCTCAAGTCTAAGGATACTTGCACACTTGCTATAATGAGATTCTATCACTGGCACTACATAGTTATCCAAGTGATTATCTCGTAGCTAGGTCATCCAATGAACTTGTTCCAAAACAAGCATCCACACGTTAATCCTGAGTATCCCAATACTCACGGATATGAGAACCACCGCTTGATCCAATCAAGAGATATAACATGTGCCAGTCTTGGCGTATTAATAATGTCTCATCTTATTAATACTATGACTGGGGATTATTTATGTACAAACACTGCATAGTGTAGTAGGAATCTCACATCATGATTTCCTTAACACTGTGTTGCACTAGGGACTTTATCTAACGGTTTGTACACATTAATTTAGATATAACAATCAAACTGAAAGATAAAGAATGCCTCTTATTAATTTAATATGCAATATACATAGTACAAGTGATTGCCTTTAGAGCACAATACTAACAACACTCCCTCTTGTTGCAGCCGGTCGCAGGTGTTATACATCATGCCACGGTTGCTTTCTCTTTTTTTTTTCCTTTTGTTTCTTTTGTTTATGAAGCTGGCTTCTTTCTTCTTGAAGTCGGCTCACCTGAGCCGACTTTCCTTCTCTTCTTCCTTTGCTGAGCTGTGGCTAGCCAAGCCGCAACTCTTTTATTATGTTGGAGCCTCCTATGGCATGTATTCATCCTCCCAAGGCTTACATTTATTTTTTACAACAATCAAGCTACAGCACACGTGACACCTCCCATGGTGTGAACACTCTGTTTTCTGGCCAATTTTCCTCTGTGTGTTATTTTTACAAATGTGGACCGATGCTAGATCAGTGGTTTTGAGCTGGTGCCAGGTCTCTGTTGGAATTTCTTCAATTAACTCCAAATTCACCAATTTTTGCATAAAATCACCAAAAAATATTTCTATAAGTAAAATATCAAATAGAAAAGAATGTGGCTAGTTATTATATCAAACGTTTCACAAAATATTCAATTAACTAGAAAAATATATGTAAATTTAGGCCCTATCAATGATTTAGCAACCAAGGCCTTAGACTGTGGTTTTATGACTTTCTCCACCACCTGAAGATCCTTTATTAATTCTGTTAACCTCATGTTTAACTTGTTCATATTATAATTTAATTTCACATATGAGAAGGAATCCGGTAAAATCTTGAGAACCATGCCCACCTAGCTCTCCAGGTCAATAATGGCCCCCAGGACTTCAACTTCTTCGAAACCAGCAATCATTTTAAGTATATGCTCCATGACTAATGCTCTCTTAGCCATTCTAGTGTTTATGATAGCCCTAAGAGCCTCATGTCTTGTAGGTTGGCGCTTTTCAGCAAACATGGTGGCCAATAACATGATAACATCATAGGCAGTGGCTAGGTGATCATGTTTGGATTGAAGCATATTTGACATGGAGGCCAGCATGTACAGTAAGCCATTTCATTGGCCTTTTTCAATGCCTTTTTAGCCTCTCGCTCATCTGTAGTGGAACTATCCCTAATCTCAGGACAAGGATCATATAGGACATACTTATACTCCTCAGCGGTGAGTATTATATCTAGGTTCCTTTTCCAATCTACATAATTTAGTCTCGTTAACTTATTCTCTTAGAGAATAACGACCAAAGAAATGAATGAACCACCAAAGAAATGAATGAACCACCACTGACCATTTCTGAAATTCAAAAAATAAAACATTCTCAATGGTGTAAATTAAAACAAATAATTTGGGCACTTTATCCTTATATTATATCTAAATAATAGTTAATCCTTTCACTATAATCTATAACATGATCAATTAGGCTCTTAGGGGAGCTGACATAACTTCGTGGGAAGATTAATAGTTCTCTAAGTTAAGTGTATTGACTACCACAAATTGACTACCCTTCTAGGTAATTAACTAGAAGATAACTCCATCAAGGGGATGGTTGTTCCTTCTCATTTCCTCGCACCATAACCTTCAATATGGGCTGGCCGATTAAAGTACTTATCCTGGGCATCAATTACATCCGTCTATTAAATCTAGATCCTTGTGAAATCCCAATCCTATAATGTAGACTGTGATGGAAGCTATGGGGCTGTTGGAATCTCTCTCCACTTAGTTTTTTAAAATAAGAGTTTTCTAGAAATTGACCTTTTGAAAAACTTCATTAAGTATACCATAACTCTTTGTAAAATATCTAAACCACAAAATCTCTATATCAAGGTTAATACCCTTTTGAGAGATTTTACCATAGATTAATTCTGCTGGTTAAGAACCTAATGATTTCTGAAAAATTTCTATTAAAAACTTTCTAGAGATTTTAGTATCAAGCTTTGTTATGATAAAAGCATTTTTCCTTCAAAAACTAATTAAAAAGGTTTTTCCTTTTAACTCACAAAATCTCTAAATCTAAAATATTCTCTATGTCAAGGTTAAAACCTTTTGAGAGAAAAACTATGGATTAATTTTGTTCCAAGTTAAAATATCTTTTTAATTAAAGAAAATGTTTTTCTTTGTCTATTTCTCAAGACTTTGGTCTTGAAAACATACATGCACCTTGATTTACAAAAAGAAAATAGAATTCTAGAAAAATGTAAGTCGTTTTCTTGTTTTTCTATTCTTTTAACATAGGTGTCCAAATAAAGAATTAAAACATGAATTGAAATAATTAATGGTCTTATTTAATCCAAAATTCTTTGCTACTATTTACATGTAAAGTATTTCAAGAATATTAAATTGCAAAATAGTAACCTCGTTTGGTATGGGACAAAAAAGAAAAGGAAAAAAATAAGATTACATTGAGAAAACTAAAATTGGATTTCAGGAGACCCTGACCTGACCTGCTAAAAAAAGGATCCCAACCCGTATGAAAAGGCCAAACCATGGCCCGGTCCAAGAACCAAGCCACAACACAGTAGCACCAAGCCACAGTTGGCTTATTGCCCAAGCCGATTACTAGCTTGTTTGTTGTGTCATACAGTCACAGGTTGGCTTCTTCTTGAACATAATCACTCTACTTTGTTTTTCCTCCATTTTTCTTTGTTCTTCTCAGTTTCTTCATCTAGACAGCTCTCTAGGTATCATTGATTACAGAAACTCAAACAAAATTGAATCTCTTAGTAAAAATAAGAACCGCCAATGCCTTTAATTACAGGCTTTACACGAGAATTCTAAGAATGATACCAATTAAAAGTTGGAATAGGACAAACATAGAAGACTGACACTAAAAACATTTTTAAAGATTAAGATCTTATACCTTTGTGTTTGTGAAATACTTTGGCTTGCTTAGGCTGTGTTGAAATGATCGACACAATGACTGATGTTTGCTCAGTAGTTTTTGGTTCAAAACCCACAAGACAACGACTCTGCCTTTGCGCGAACGCCAGGCTCCTGGTTCTTAGAAAATGGCCTCTACCCAAGAAGCCAGTGAAAGTTATTTGGACAAAAGAAAGTCTTTGGTCTTTTTCTTTTCCTTAACGAACTACTAAAGAGTAGTATCAAAAAGAAACTTTTCCTTTAACTTCTATTAGAGAAAACAAGGAAAAAGAGAGAGAAACTTTTTTAGCAAGAGAGGGAGAGAGTCTGTATGTGAAATATCATCTATTAGGATATCACATACTACATTGATCACGTATCTATTATCCTAGGATTTCAAACCCTAAGAGAATACATATCTGTGGAGCCTATCTACTCACACAACTCAGCCGGCTAACCTAAGCTAAACTGGGCTTGGGTCTAGTTCTTGGATCTCTTAGTCTAATATATTGAGTCAGGCTTAAATTATTTATTTATTATTAGACTAATAAAAGCCCATAAATAAACAATTTAACTATCCAAAATGAACTAAAATAACTTCTCAAGCCTTTCTCTAGTTCAAACCCAGGCTAAAAAAATAACAAACCGATCTATTGCTGAAGCCTATGCCTCCACTCGTAAGGCTTACACAGAGATCTACCCATACCAAAAACATGAAGGATCATAAATCAAATCTGTAATACCCCGCCTAAAACCACCTTTGACTATGGGAAAAAGTCATGCATTACATAGCATCTTGCATTTTATGTGGTAGCTAGAATAATTTTATTTGCATGGATGCATGTGAATTTTTCCGTTGCTCTTGCATTTGAATTAATTGATGTGAAATAGTTGTGTTGTTAAAGATTTGAATAAGGGAGGTTTGGTCGAAGATTTGGAAGGATGAGTATTAGGGTGGTGAGAATTGATTGTGGAAAAAATTAGTATTGGAGTTGTTTTGGAATAGCAGAAAGGTTGGTGATTTCCTTTGGTGACCCGAGTTCGAATCCTATCTTTAGAAAATTTTAAGCTTTCTTTTGAATTCCTTTTCTAGTATTCTTCTTGCCTTGGCCAAAAACCCCTAGTGAGGTGCCACTTTGAAGAATTTCAAGTGGTATAAAACTCTTCTTGATGAATATTAGAGTTAGGGAATATATTAGGGAAAAGTCTTATTTTACCTCTTCAAGAATTTTAGCCATAATCCTTTTATTTATTTAATTGTTTTAGATAAATATTTTAACTAAAGTCTTAGATATATTCTTTGGGTTTAAACGTCACCTTTATAGGAATAAGACTCCATATTTAACTCCTAAGTTCAAGGATTTTAGATAAGGATAAAGTTTGCTTTATTTTCAGCTTTTGTTCTCTTGGATTTTCGAAAATCTTAAGCTGGAAAATTCTGGAAATTTTTCCAGATTTTGTCTGCCACCTTGGAGAACTTTTAACTCAATCCAAACTTTTCTAGGACTAGAGGAAATCTTATCCAAATCCTTGATAAAACCAGATTTTATTCAATCCAAATTCAACTAGGATTTTCTTCCCTATCCTAGCAGAAATTCGGCAGCTTTGTGTCACCATAAGCTGTCCGAAAATTCCAGCATCTCTAGCCACAATCCAACTCTTCAAACCCTAGCTCAAAACACCTAAATACTCCTCATCAATTCAGGTTACCTTAGCTGCACAAAACCAGAATTTTATTCACACAAAATCACTGAATTTTCGCCCAGCTTATGCACAGGATTTTTCAGTCATCAACACCCACACAAACTCTTCCTTATTTTGGCCAAAAACCTGAACACACTCAACCCATCTCTTGAGCATTATTTCAGCCAGCCTAGGGAGCAATTTCAGAACACTTTTCTCCTCTTAATCCCTCTTGAATTCGGCCAGCATCAAAGGTACAGCAAGCTGAAATTTCGCTCCTGCTGTCCAAGAAACCGAAAGCCATTAGGAGTCTTTCTAAACATCACCATCTAACCCTAGACCAATCTTCTCCAACTCTAAATCATAGCAATCGTCTACCCCCTCCATTCTACATGAAAATTTTAGCAACTTCTCTCTGCAAATTTTCGAAAACTCAAGAACTACTCTAAGCAAAAATCGAACACACCTTAAGGTAAGCACAAATCCTTTCAACCTCTTGATGCCGTTTTCTCTAATGATTCTTTTCTCTTTCTTCTACCCTTAAATCACGCCCCATAGAGGCTGATTTCATCTTCTTCCTTAACTTTTGATCAAGAGGAGCAAAGGAGGTAGCTTTTCTCTTCTTCTCAAGCGAACTCGGGACGATCACCATAGGGGTATCGAGACCTCATTACCCGGTTGTTGCAAGGTAAGGGAATACCCACCCTTGATGCCGAAAGTAAAGTTTAATGGTGTTTATTAGCGAGATGAACATGTGGTCGTGGTATATGATCTTTGGGGATTGAATAGTTTACTTGAAATTAAATAGGGGATTGCGAATTGTTGTGAAAATAAATGGGATTAGAGCATGTTTGAATTAATTGAGACCTTGATCATGATATTATGTGGTTTAGATCAGGAGGATAATTGAGGAAAGCAAGCTGTAAATTTATCACGTTTATCTGAGGCATATCAAGTAAGTCCTTGCATAAACTCTTTTGTTAAATATTGTGATGGCAAGTCGAATGTTGTAAAGCTTTGTGAAGCTATTGTTGAACTATGATTATTTGGGTTGTAAACGTGGATGTTTATTCTCTAAATGGTTTTCTCAAACTAATGCCTTTATCAGAAACTGTTCTCTCTCTTAAACATTTTAGAAAACTCATTTTTCAAGAAAACCACGTTTTACAAAGCCAAAGTATGGACTTATTATTGTGAATCTGGAATTGACGGATATGTTCGTTGAATACTCAATAAGGGTAGGCTAACAATACTAGTCTTGGAGGGCGTGAGTGAGTCTTCTAGCAGGCGACCACCTCCAGAACATGAGCTCCGCTCAAAAAGGCAACAGTATTGGTTGGTCAGGCCAGTCCGAGCTCGCATGTGTACCTGGAATGGTATTATTTATATTCCCAGCATGGACAACCAGATGGTTTTGTTGGGTGTAGAGATGGAGGAGTATCTCACCCGGTGGGCTGTACACTCACCTTGATCAGAACGCCCAACGTGTGGTAATTTGGTCCGGACAAGGTGCACAAAGTGTGATGCCTTGGCCATTTTGTTCTCATAGAGCCCAACATGTGGTGACATGACTGTTTATTCAAGTGGAGGATTTATTTTGTACAAAGTGTGACAATGAGAAAAACCCACTCCTTGCGAAAAGAGATTGTTTATGACTTGCCAAATTATTTCTACAAGTGTTTTACACTTTGCATACACGTACTATTCAAAACACCATGTGCACACACAGGACTTACTAAGATTTATTCTCACACCATTTTACATCATGTTTTCAGGAGATAGATTGTGTTGAGGCAGCGAGGCTTGATAGTAGAGGCTTTGGCTATTTTTCCTATGCTGTTCTAGGGGACTTTTGTCGTTTATACTTCTGAACGATATTTGTTTTATCTCGTTTTGCTCCAAGTTGAGCCTGATGTAATAAGAGTATTTCTTTATTTATCTAAGTTGATTCCTTTGGAGATTGCCTTTATATTTTATACCTCATTCTAAAGACCCCTTGTCCTACGGGACGGGATGACATCCTCGCCCTTTTAGGGTACGTAGTCGTGGGGTGTGACAAAATCAACACATTAACTTAGTGATTTTAATTAGCGTAAACATGCTTCTATGTTTGTAATAAACAACTAGGCTCTGATACCAATTGAAAGTAGGAGCAGGACAAACACAGAAGATTGAAACTGAAAACGTAGCGAAAGATTAAGATTTTATAACTTTTGCATTTGTGAAAAACTTTCGTTTGCTTAGGTTGTGTTGAAATGATCAACACAATGACCGATGTTTGCTCAGTAGTTTCTAGTTCAAAACCCACAAGACAATGACTTTGCCTTTGCATGAATGCCAACCTCTTGGTTCTCAGAATATGGCCTCTACCCAATAAGCCAGTGAAAATTGCTTGGATAAAAGAAAGTCTCTAGTCTTTTCCTTTTCCTTAACGAACTACTAAAGAGTAGTATCAAGATGAAATTTTTCCTTCGACTTCTATTAGAGAAGATAAGGAAAAACAAAGAGAAACTTTTTCAACAAGAAAAGGAAAGAGTCTGTATGTGAAATCTCATCTATCTGGATATCACATACTACATTAATCATGTATCTATTATCTTAGGATTTCACATATCTACAGAGTCTATCTACTCACATAACTCAGGCGATTAGCCTAAGCTAAACTAAGCTTAGGTGTAGTTCTTGGATCTCTTAGTCCAATATATTAAGTCAGGCTTAAATTATTTATTTATTCTTAGACTAATAAAATCCCATAAATAAATAAGTTAACTATCCCAAATGGACTAAAATAATTTCTCAAGCCTTTATCTAGTTCAAACCTAGGCTAATCCTAATTATTCAATATGGCTCAAGTCCTGAATAATTAATTAACTTGCTAAACCAGATTATTAATTTATTCTCTCTTTAGACATTTTATTTTTATTCTAGCCCAATAATAAATTAGATCGCCTAAATAAAAATAAAACCTATTTTTATTTAAGACCATTTTCTTAGCCCAAAATTAATTAGGACTTTGGGGCTATTCCGAGGACCAAAAGGCATATTGTTCTTGGCTACTAAAATGACCAAAATAATCCTGCTATAAAAATAGCTTTATTTTTATATGTTAAATATTTTGTATTATCACCATAAGGAAATATTGACCCCGAGGACAATGTTGCACATAACAATTATTCTAACCAACTGGCGTTGTGACTAAAATACAACTATGTGTCGTTTATTTAGAGAGGAAACAATGTACTAACACCTCTCTAAATGACACCTACCATACTTAGACCACCAGTCTAATGGTCCACGACTTCCAAAAATGTTTCTGTTTTACCAAGGAGCTACCCTTAAGCAAATATCCAAGTCATGTTCTCTAGGGCAAGATCTATAGACCATCTAGACAGTCACAAAGGATGATATATCCAATTAGAATGTTGAAGCTCTCTTATATGAATCTGTCTTATAGTATACAAGTATATTAGTTCTATAGTAGAACCTCACCTATAGTACATCAAGTAAATGCTTCCAACTTTGCTAGACCACCAACCCATATTCAGGCCGTAGGGTATAAGTCCACGCAATAGCTATAGTAGTTTGGGTTTATCTTATTTTAGTACTTTGGAAAAACACTACTACGAGTCTAGTGCGACATATTCTAAATATGCTTATACCATAAAGTGAGTGGACTACTCACTGGCTAAAGATAAACTATGCCCTATTTAGAATTCATAGTATACCAACTTTTATCCTAATGAGATACCCATTCTCACTAACCAGTTAAGAACTACTATTTATGTATTAAGTAACTTTTGATCTATACCTTACCATGAAAGACCTCCATTCACTTAGATCACTTACTTAAACAGAATTGGTATTTTCCAACATAATCGTGCTTTTATAAATTAAAGTAAAATAACACAAATACAATTGAGAATAAAACTTTCATTTATTAATTCAAATTTACATCTGATACATAATTTAAAGGTATACATTCCAATAAATAAAGTATGTTTGAGAACTTCTTTGTTGCTCCATTTATTGAACACAATTGGCTTTGTTCAACCACTCTATCTAAAAGAAGTGTTTGATTGTCAACAACCACATCTTATTCTTAAGCTTCTCTTTCTCTAAATTCTCCTCTTCACTTAAGAAGCTCCTTCATTTGATCAATCCTTTTCTAAAAATTGTCAAACTACTTAGAACATTCGAGTGATATGTGTCCATAGTCCCCACAATGTTTACAAGCAACCTTTCCACTACTCTTTTGTCGCCCTTTACTTGTAGAAGATTTAGATTCCCCATTGCTTCTTTGACTAAATGATGCGTAAATTTTGGGTGCATAAAAATCATCAAATTTGAATCCATCCCTTAGTTAAGTTTTAATTAACACATTAATCCCAAAATACACATAGAGCAAGTATAGTCATCGCAAGCATCGCATAGGGAATTAATGAGTATCAATCCTCAAAGGAACAAATACATACTAGTCACTTTTCATTCATTGTTTAACCGACCCAAATAAAGTGAGAAAAGAATAAAAAGAAAAATAAAGAAATATATACAATTTAAGGATGTAGCAATTTAGACAATTACCCTAGAAAACATAACAATGAACCCTTTAACAACTATCTCAATTAATTATCATATTGGCATCATGAAGGAATATAAAGCAAAGTTCAATTGTTTCCCAAGTCATGAATTCTCTTATATAGACTCTACTTCTTTCCCAATCTATGGAATCACTACCCCTTGATTAAATTAGTAGATTTCCCAATCAAACCAATATAACCAAAAGATACATTAAACATAATTCCTTATAAACATGAAATTAGCTAGCAACCCTATGCTCTAGGCGAAATTAACTAAGCTTTGATTACTTAAGTTCTTTGATCTTAACTTCGTTTTCCAAGTCCATTAAGCAATAACAAATATGAAATTAATAAAATTAAATCAACTCCTAACGTCATTTCCCAAGTCAATTAGAAGCAAATCTAACTTCATCAATTCCTCCATAATCACAAGTAATCAAACACCAAGAATGATAGAAAATTGATTAAGTAGTTAAATTGATACTTAAGTCATGAATCCCAAAATATTGGCAAATTACAATGAAAACATTGATTACATCATTGTTTAAGAACAAGAAGACAAAGAGAAAAGAAAATACTCATAGACAAGCCTCTTTCTTCTTCCTTGAAGACTCTCTTGAACAATCCTCCTAGAATTGGATGAACTCCTCCTTCAATGAGTGATTGGGAATTTTTACTCCTGGGTCCACCTCTCTATATGTGTATCTCTTCTCTTCTATTTTCTTGTGCTTTTATAGACCTTTTGGATTCTAAATTCGTATCTTAGGAAGTCTTGTCCAAGTAGGTGATAGAAATCAAGCCAACCAAGCAGCTAAAACTCAAGAAGAGGGAGCGACAATGCAAGGGCCAATGACAAGAGCAAGGACCAAGAGACTCAAAGGTGATATTATATTTCTCCTACAACCATACTTGATGATGGAAGGGATTTGGAATGAAGAACGCAGCCACAAACTCAATTTGATTAACATCCAAGTGGAATCTCAACAATAGCCTATGCCTGCACCAACAGAGGGAGTGAAAGAGGGAGAAAACGCTAAATTGCAGCTTCCAGCTTCAACCTAGCGCCGGACCTAAGGAATACCTGGAGCCAGGTGCACTCTGCTAGCCAAAACACTGGAAAATATTAAAAATCGGTAAAATAGGGGGTCCTGCCCGGCTAGACCCGGTGCCAAGTCAACATTGGAATTCTAGCCCAGTGTCTGACTAGACCCGACACCAGGTGTAGGTGCTGGACCTGGCACCAAGTCAGCACTGGAATTCTAGCATTTTAGCTGGTATAGTGCACCTAGTGCTAGGTATGCCTTGGGGCCAGCACCAAGTTGAATATGGAAGCTGGAATTTAGCGTTTTCTCCTTCTTTCACTCCATCTGTTAGTGCAGGCACGGGCTGTTGTTGAGATTCCACTTAGATGTTCATCAAATTAAGTTTGCGGCTGCCTTCTTCACTCCAAATCCCATCCATCATCGAGTATGGTTGTAGGAGCAATTGGATATGTCCTTAGAGTCTCTTGGTCCTTACTCTTGTTATTCGCCCTTACATTGCCGCTCCCCGTTCTTGAGTTTTAGCTACTTGGTTGGCTTGATTCCTATCATTTTTCCTTTCTTAAAGTTGATTCTTCCACGAATCATTACTTACATCAAAAGAAGTTAAGTCATTAACATTGAATGTAGCACTGACTTTATACTAATCAGACAAGTTGATCTTGTAGGCATTATCTCCAACAGGGCCAATGACTTAGAACGGTCCATCACCTCTTGGGTCCAACTTACTCCTCATTTGAGTAGGAAATCTCTTCTTGTGAAGGTACACCCAAACCCAATCACCAGGCTCAAATAAAATCGGTTTCCTCCAGTGGTTGTGCTTATCGGCAATACCTTCATTTTGCTTTGCGATTGCTGCCTTTACTTTTTCATGGAGTGCCTTCACTAATTCTGTTTTCTTAGCACCATCGGATTCATACATTTTCCTACAGGCAAAGGAATCAAGTCTAAAAGCGTTAGAGGATTAAAACCATATACAACTTCAAAAGGAGAATAAGTAGTGGAATGGATAGCCCGATTGTAAGCAAATTAAATGTAGGGTAAGCACTCTTCACAGTTCTTCAAGTTTTTCTTGATAATGGTCCTCAGGAGTTGGGTGAGTGTCCGGTTGACCACCTCTGTTTGCCCATTCGTTTAAGGGTGACAAGCTGTGAAAAATAAAATCTTAGTACCAAGTTCATTCCACAAGACCCTCCAAAAATGGCTAAGAAATTTAATATCCCTATCAGACACAATAGTCATTAGGATTCCATGCATCCTTACCACTTCCTTGAAGAATAGATCTGCAATATATGAAGCATCATTAGTTTTGGAGTAAACTACAAAATGAGCCATTTTTGAAAATCTATCAACAACCACAAATATGGCTAAGCAACCCCAAGATAAAATCAATGGAAATATCAACCTAAGGGGCATTTGGAATGGGCAAAGGAGTGTACAATCCTTGTGGAAGTGACTTTGATTTAGCTCGCCTACATGTTATGCATTGGGAACAATGTTTTCTACATCCCTTCTCATTTTGGGCCAAAAGAAATTTCTTTAAGTGTGCCTAAGGCAACACCAAAATGTCCCATTAGTCCCCCACTATGGGCCTCCTTAACTAGTAATTCCCTAATGGACCCTTTTTGGCACACAAAGTCTTGATTCTCTAAACAAAAATCCGTCATGCCAAAAGTATTTAGCAAATGCACATTTTTTACAAGAATGAAAGATTTCCCCAAACTCCTTATCATTTTCATACAATCCCTTCACAAGCTCAAAACCTAGAATTTTAGCATCCAAAGAGTTTAAATGTCCATACCTTTGATATAGTGCGTCCACAACCACATTGTCCTTACTCTCTTTATATAAATAACATAAGCAAATGTCCTAATGAACTTTATCCAGCTTGCATGCCTTTTGTTCAAGTTTTATTGGCTTTTGAGGTGCTTAAGGATTTCATGGTCAGTGTAGAACACAAACTCTCTTGGCAATAGGTAGTGTTGCCAATATTCTAAGCTCCTCACCTAGGCAAAAAGTTATTTGTCATAAGTGGAGTAATTGGTGGCTGCCTCGGATAATTTCTCACTAAATTAAACAATGACTTTTCGATCTTGGGTTAGAACCACACATATCCCCACCCCACTTACATCACACTCTATCTCAAATGCTTTCTCAAAGTTTGGTAGGATGAGAATTGGGGCTTTGCTAAATTGGTCCTTAAGGATTTGAAAGGCTTGTTGTTGGGCTTCCTCCCATTTGAATCCCACATTTTTCATCACCACTTCCGTTACAGGGGCTACTATGTAATACCCCGCCAAAAACCACCTTTGATTATGGGAAAAAGTCATGCATTGCATAGCATCTTGCATTTTATGTGGTAGCTAGAATAATTTTATTTTCATGGATGCATGTGAATTTTTCCGTTACTCTTGCATTTGAATTAATTGATGTGAAATACTTGTGTCGTCAAAGATTTGTTTAAGGGAGGTTTGGTCGAATATTTGGAAGGATGAGTATTGGGGTGGTAAGAACTTCTTGTAGAAAAATTAGCATTGGAGTTGTTTTGAAATAGCAGGGAGGTTGGTGATTTCCTTTGGTGACCCGAGTTCGAATCCTACTTTTTGTGAAGTAAGTTTCTCCTCTTGAAATTCTTTTCTTTAGACCATTTCTTGTCTTGGCTGAAAAAGAACCTAGCTATCCTAGAGAAATTTTAGTATTTTTACTCCAAGGAAATAAGTCTCTATATTTATTTCCTAAATTCAAGGACTTTGATGTTAATAAAGTTCACCTTTAATTTTCAGCTTGTGTTCCTTAGGATTTTCGAAAAAACCTAGCTAGGAGCCACTTTGAAGAATTTCAAGTGGTATAAAACTCTTCTTGATGAATATTAGAGTTAGGGAATATATTAGGGAAAAATCTTATTTTACCTCTTCAAGAATTCTAGCCATAATCCTTGTATTGATTTAATTGTTTTAGAGAAATATTTTAACTAAAGTCTTAGATATTTTCTTTGGGTTTAAACGCCACTTCCATAGGAGTAAGATTCTATATTCAACTCCTAAGTTCAAGGATTTTAGCTAAGGATGAAATTTGTTTTATTTTCAGCTTTTGTCCCCTTGAATTTTCGGAAACCTTAAGCTGGAAATATTCTAGAAATTTTTTCAGATTTTGCTCGCCACCTTGGAGCACCTTTAGCTCAATCCAAACTCTTCTAGGACTAGAGGAAATCCTACCCAAATCCTTGATAAAATCAGATTTTATTTCAATCCAAATTCAACTAGGATTTCTTCCTTTTCCTAGCTGAATTTCGGCAACTTTGTATCTACATAAGCTGTCTGAAATTCCAGCCAACTTTAGTTACAATCCAACTCTGAAAATCGTTGCTCAAAACACCTAGAACACTCCTTAATAATTCAACTACCTTAGCTGCACAAAACCAGAATTTCTATCACCAAAAATTACTGATTTTCGGCAACTTGGAAACCAGAAAATTCGGTCAGCTAGCACAAAAATTTTCGTCCAGTTGTGCACTCCAAAACACACGAAATTTTGCACTCCAAAACCTACCAAAACTCCTTGTTGATTAAGCCAATATCAGGGCCCAAAACCCTCACCTTTTCCCTGGAAATTTCGGCAGAATTACATCTTGAACAATCCAGATTTTATTCTCCTCTTGTTCAGCGATTTTCACAGCACTTGCACAGGATTTTCAGTCATCAAAACACACTCAAACTCTTCCTTGTTTGGCCCAAAATTCTGAACACATTCAGCCCTTCCTTTGAGCAGTAGTTCGGCCAGCATAGAGGAGCAAAATTGCATAATTTTCTCCTCCACAAAACTCCCCTAAAATCGGCAGCAAGGAGGCGCGCGCAAGCTGAAATTTCGCCTTTGCTGTCCAAGAAACCTAAAGCCATTAGGAGTCTATCTAAACATCACCATCTAACCCTAAACCAATCATCTCCAACTTTAAATCATAACCACCATTTACCCTCTCCATTCTACATGAAAATTTCAGCAACTCCTCTCTGCAAATTTTCGAAAATACAAGAGTTATTCCAAGCAAAAATCGCACACACCTTAAAGTAAGCACAAATCCTTTCAACCTCTTGATGCCGTTTTCTCTAATGATTCTTTTCTCTTTCTTCTACTCTTAAATCACGCCCTATAGAGGCTGATTTCCTCTTCTTCCTAAATTTTCGATCAACTGAAGCAAAGGAGGTAGCTTCTCTCTTCTTCTCAAACGAACTCGGGACGATCACCATAGGAACATCGAGACCTCATTACCCGGTAGTTGCAAGGTAAGGGAATACCCTCCCTTGATGTCGAAAGTAAAGTTTAATGGTGTTTATTAGCGGGATAAACATGTGGTCGTAGTATTTGATCTTTGGGGATTGAATAGTTTACTTGGAATTAAATAGGAGATTGCGAATTGTTATGGAAATAAATGGGATTAGAGCATGTTTGAATTAATTGAGACCCTGATCATGATATTATCTGGTTTAGATCAGGTGGATAATTGAGGAAAGCCAACGGTGATTTTTATCGCATTTATCTGAGGCATATCAAATAAGTCCTTGCATAAACTCTTTTATTAAACGTTGTGATGGTAAGTCCTTTTATAAACTATTTTGTTAAATGTTGTGATGGCAAGTCCATGTTGTGAAGCTTTGTAAAGCTATTGTTAAACTCTGTTTGTTTGGGTTGTAAACGTGGATATTTATTGTTTAAACGGTTTTGTCAAACTAACGGTTTTTAGCAAGAAAACTATTCTTTTCCTTAAATTTTTAGAAATCTCTTTTAAAGAAAACCACGTTTTACAAAGCCAATGTTTGAAAATATTTTGAATCAGGAATTGACGGATATGTTCGTTGAGTACTCAATAAGGGTAGGCCAACAATACTAGTCTTGGACGGCTAGCGTAAGTCTTCTGGCAGGAGGCCACCTCCAGAAGATGAACTCTGCTTGAAAAGGCGACAGTGTTGGTTGGTCAGGCCAGTCCGAGCTAGCATTATACCTGAAAGGTATTATTTATATTCCCGGCATGGACACCCGGATGGTTTTGTTGGGAGTCGAAATGGAGGAGTATCTCACCCGGTGGGCTGTACACTCACCTTGATCAGAACGCCCAACGTGTGGTAATCTGGTCCAGACAAGGTGCATAAAGTGTGATGCCTTGGCCAATTTGTTCTCATGGAGCCCAACGTGTGGTGACATGATTTTTATCCGAGTGGAGGATTTATTTTGTACAAAGTGTGACAATGAGAAAAATCCACTCCTTGTGAAAAGAGATTGTTTATGACTTGCCAAATTATTTTTACAAATGTTTTACACTTTGCATACATGAACTATTTATAAACACCATGTGCACACACAGGACTTACTGATATTTATTCTCACACTGTTTTACACCATGTTTTTAGGAGATAGACTGCGCTGAGACAGCAGGACATGTAATAGTTGGAGCTTTTGCTATATTCTCTATCCGTTCTAGGAGACATTTATTGCTTATGCTTCTAAACAATATTTTATTTTATTCCGTTTTGCTCCAAGTTGAGCCTGATGTAATAAGAATATTTCCTGATTTATCTAAGTTGATCCTTTTGGAGATTGCCTTAATATTTTATACCTTGTTCTAAAGACCCCTTGTCCTACAGTACGGGGCGACATTCCCACCCTTTTAGGGTACGTAGTCGTGGGGTGTTACAAGTGGTATCAGAGACAGGTTTAGGCAATTACTTGACTTATGGAGTTCTATTTTCTTAAGTATTTCGATTTGGTTCTAATTCCTATCTTTTGTTTATAGGATGGTCAAAAGAATTGTTGTGGTGTAGTGGTTAGAGCCTTAGAATTAGTTCTTGAGGTCTTAGATTCAAATTCCATCATAGGGAGACCCGATAGTTCCATGGGGTGGCTGGTGGAACCAGCCTCTAACGACTCCGATACTTTTGTTGAAACTAGGGAGAGTCGAACATAGAAGATCAGCAGCTTTTACTCTTTCTTTCTTTGGAATTTGCATACCTTTGTTTGTTTATCTTTTCCTTAAGGGAGCATATGGCTCATAGGGCCTATTAATCATTTTAAATAAAAAGGGTATTGTATGAGATGACCCCTTCTGTTCTGCAAAGAATGGTTTATATGACAAGCTTGAGTTTCGTTTATTACTTGATTTATCTCTGCACGTTATCATCACATTCTCTTTTAGATGAGTACATTGCTATCAACTGATCCTGCACCTAAGCATATTCTTTTCCCCCTTGATAACTATCTAACCCTGAGTGAATGTGATTAAGACGGCACCAAGACGCCGAACAGTGGTGCAAAGCAGAACGGTGCAGGAGATGCGTCGTTCTACCCCCGATGTGGAAGAGCACCTGCCAGGAGAGTAGGATATGGCTTCAGAGAGGTCACGGGACGTGACCATGGGTCAGGCTTTCGATAAGATGGCCTCAATTCTACAAAACATGACCGAAAAAGTGGACAAGGTGGCCAGGAAACCACCGCGGGGAGAGGATGAGGCGTTGGAGCGTTTCCTGAAGTTCCAACCTCCTACATTCCAGGGGGAGGTGGAACAGAATGAGAAAGTCGAGCAATGGATTGAGCAGATGGAGGACATTTTCGCTACTCTGCAGTACTCGGAAGAAAGGATGGTAAAGTTTGCTGCTTTTCGGCTAAGGGGATTGTCCCGAGCATGGTGGCAGCGAGTACGGGGTGATTGGGACAAGGAGGAGCAGGAGTGGACCTGCGATGATTTTATGGAGGCTTTCGGGGCCGAGTACATTCCTCGATGGGTAGCTGAGAAGAGGGAGGATGAATTCTAGACCCTCAGGCAGGGAGGCATGACTGTAGCCCAATATGCAGCCCGATTCATGCAGTTGTCCAAGTACTGCAAGTGCTTGGTAGATACGGAGCAGAAGCGCACCCGGTAATTCGTGAAAAGGCTAAGGCCAGATTTGAGGAGGGCGTTGGCTCCATCACCGCCAACGTCGTACACTGCTGCTGTGGACGCAGCCTCTCGGACGGAGAACGAAGATCGGCACCGACCGGTGAATCGACACATTCAATCAAGTCGTCCACCCATGAGGCCTTCAGGCAATAAGCGACCTGCGGGTTCTATGCCGTGGGGAAATCGGGGTAAGCAGCCTTGAGTGCCTATAGCCGGATCAATACATGGCAGCCTGAACTGCCGACTGTGTGGGAAGCGAGGCCACACTGAGAGAAACTGCTGGGGTAGCGGGGGTGTGAGAAGGTATTTCAACTGTGGAGACCCAGGACATCTGAGGAACATCTGCCCCAAACCCTTAAGAACTGAGTAGACCACGCTGACCCAGCCAATGGGAGGCTGATAAGCCCTATGCACTCTATACAGATGCATCCAAGGAAGGACTAGGAGATGTGCTAATGCAGAAAGGGAAAGTCATAGCCTATGCATCTAGAAAGCTAAAGCCGCATGAAGTTAATTATCCCACGCATGACCTAGAGCTAGCAGCTATAGTGTTTGTCTTGAAGAAATGGCGACATTACTTGTATGGTGCACAATACGAGGTTTTCACAGACCATAAGAGTTTGAAATATATATTTACGCAAAAGGACTTGAATCTCCAGCAGCGTAGGTGGATGGAGTTCCTGGAAGAATATACGTGCCCCATTAACTATTACCCAGGTAAAGCAAATGTGGTAGCAGACGCTCTAAGTCGAAAGGTGAAAATGGCACACTTGAGAATACAGGAGGTGTTGGCAGTCCAGGATATCCTGGAGAAAGAGGCGCAAGTGCAAAAGGGGAAGATCTGCATGAGCAACCTGACCCTGAAACCCGATCTGGACCAGGAAATTGTATCAGGTCAACAGGGCAGTACAGAATTTCAAACTTTCAGGGAGAAAGACATCGCGAGAGGAAGAGGCGATTTCCGAACCGATGAGAAAGGGGTATTGTACTTTCCTGACCGGATTTGTGTACCGGACATCCAAGACTTAAGGAAGAGGATACTGGACGAAGTGCACAAGAGCAAATACACCATATACCCTGGGGAGGTAAAGATATACCAAGACTTGCAGAGGAAATATTGGTAGGCTGGAATGAAGAGGGATGTAGTTCAGCATGTGTCAACCTGCCTGACATGCCAAAAGGTTAAGATGGAGCATAAGAAGTCTGCAGGTTTACTGCAACCGTTACTGATTCCCGAATGGAAATGGGAAGAGGTGACCATGGACTTTGTGACTGGCCTTCCGATGACCAAGTCACACAAAGATGCGATCTGGGTGGTAGTGGACCGATTGACCAAGACAGCACATTTCATACCGGAAAACATAAGGGACTCGATGGAAAAGTTGGCTCAGACATATACCCGAGAAATTGTAAGGTTGCATGGTGTACCATCAAGCATCGTGTCGGATAGGGACCCTAGATTCACTTCAAGGTTCTGGGGTAAGTTCCAGGAGTCCTTGGGCACGACCCTAAAATTCAGTACCTCTGCTCATCCGCAGACTGATGGTCAATCCAAAAGAGTCATTCAGATACTGGAAGACATGCTCCGAGCCTGTATCTTGGACTTTGGAGACAAGTGGATTGAGTCTTTACCGCATGCGAAGTTAGCATATAACAACAGCTATCAGGCGTCGATCGGAATGGCGCCGTATGAAGCACTGTATGGGCGAAAATGCCAGGTACCGATATACTGGGGATGGACAGAAGAAGGGAACGTTAAAAAGACTGGTGAAGTATGCATTCAGGAGATGATTGACAAGATTAAGCTAATTTGGGAAAGGCTAAGGGCAGCACAAAGCAGACAGAAAAGTTATGCAGACTCTAGACGGAGGGAATTGGAGTTCCAAGTAGGTGACCGTGCATTCTTGAAGTTGACTCCTAGTAGAGGAATCCTGAAACATCCGAGGGGAGGGAAGTTGAGTCCTAGGTATTTGGGACCATTCCCGATATTGGAGAAAATTGGACCGGTTGCCTACCGATTGGATCTACCTGATGACCTAACCGGGATGCATGACGTATTCCATATCTCTCAATTGAAAAGGTACAATCCCGATCCGAGTCATGTACTCAATGAGGAACCGTTGGGGTTGCAACCCAATCTGAGTTATGTGGAAAGACACGTCAAGATCTTGGAGCGGAGTATTAAGACGCTCCGAAATAAGCAGATACCCATGGTGAAGATACTTTGGGATCATCATGGAGCACAAGATGCAACGTGGGAAACAGAGGAATGGTTAAGACGAAAGTATCCGGGTATGCTTGAAGGGTATGGAATCTGAATTTCGGGACGAAATTCTCTTAAGGGGGAGGGGATGTAATACCCCGCCCAAAACCACCTTTGACTATGGGAAAAAGTCATGCATTGCATAGCATCTTGCATTTTATGTGGTAGCTAGAATAATTTTATTTTCATGGATGCATGTGAATTTTTCCGTTACTCTTGCATTTGAATTAATTGATGTGAAATACTTGTGTCATCAAAGATTTGTTTAAGGGAGGTTTGGTCGAAGATTTGGAAGGATGAGTATTGGGGTGGTAAGAACTTCTTGTAGAAAAATTAGCATTGGAGTTGTTTTGAAATAGCGGGAAGGTTGGTGATTTCCTTTGGTGACCCGAGTTCGAATCCTACTTTTTGTGAAGTAAGTTTCTCCTCTTGAAATTCTTTTCTTTAGACCATTTCTTGTCTTGGCTGAAAAAGAACCTAGCTATCCTAGAGAAATTTTAGTATTTTTATTCCAATGAAATAAGTCTCCATATTTATTTCCTAAATTCAAGGACTTTGATGTTAATAAAGTTCACCTTTAATTTTCAGCTTGTGTTCCTTAGGATTTTCGAAAAAACCTAGCTAGGAGCCACTTTGAAGAATTTCAAGTGGTATAAAACTCTTCTTGATGAATATTAGAGTTAGGGAATATATTAGGGAAAAATCTTATTTTACATCTTCAAGAATTCTAGCCATAATCCTAGTATTTATTTAATTGTTTTAGAGAAATATTTTAACTAAAGTCTTAGATATTTTCTTTGGGTTTAAACGCCACTTCCATAGGAGTAAGATTCTATATTCAACTCCTAAGTTCAAGGATTTTAGCTAAGGATGAAATTTGTTTTATTTTCAGCTTTTATCCCCTTGAATTTTCGGAAACCATAAGTTGGAAATATTCTAGAAATTTTTCCAGATTTTGTTCGCCACCTTGGAGCACCTTTAGCTCAATCCAAACTCTTCTAGGACTAGAGGAAATCCTACCCAAATCCTTGATAAAATCAGATTTTATTTCAATCCAAATTCAACTAGGATTTCTTCATTTTCCTAGCCGAATTTCGGCAGCTTTGTATCTACATAAGATGTCCGAAATTCCAGCCAACTTTAGTTACAATCCAACTCTGAAAATCCTAGCTCAAAACACCTAGAACACTCCTTAATAATTCAACTACCTTAGCTGCACAAAAACAGAATTTCTATCACAAAAAATTACTGATTTTCGGTAGCTTGGAAACCAGAAAATTCGGTCAGCTTGCACAGAAATTTTCATCCAACTGTGCACTCCAAAACACACGAAGTTTTGCACTCCAAAACCTACCAAAACTCCTTGTTGATTAAGCCAATATCAGCGCCCAAAACCCTCACCTTTTCCCTGGAAATTTTGGCAGAATTACAGCTTGAACAATCCAGATTTTATTCTCCTCTTGTTTAGCGATTTTCACAGCACTTGCATAGGATTTTCAGTCATCAAAACTCACTCAAACTCTTCCTTGTTTGGCCCAAAATTCTGAACACATTCAGCCCTTCCTTTGAGCAGTAGTTTGGCCAGCATAGAGGAGCAAAATTGCAGAATTTTCTCCTCTATAAAACTCCCCTAAAATCGGCAGCAAGGAGGCGCGCGCAAGCTGAAATTTCGCCTTTGCTGTCCAAGAAACCTAAAGCCATTAGGAATCTATCTAAACATCACCATATAACCCTAAACCAATCTTCTCCAACTTTAAATCATAACCACCATTTACCCTCTCCATTCTACATGAAAATTTCAGCAACTCCTCTCTGCAAATTTTCGAAAATACAAGAGTTATTCCAAGCAAAAATCGCACACACCTTAAGGTAAGCACAAATCCTTTCAACCTCTTGATGTCGTTTTCTCTAATGATTCTTTTCTCTTTCTTCTACCCTTAAATCACACCCTATAGAGGCTGATTTCCTCTTCTTCCTAAATTTTCGATCAACTGAAGCAAAGGAGGTAGCTTCTCTCTTCTTCTCAAACGAACTCGGGACGATCACCATAGGAACATCGAGACCTCATTACCCGGTAGTTGCAAGGTAAGGGAATACCCTCCCTTGATGTCGAAAGTAAAGTTTAATGGTGTTTATTAGCGGGATAAACATGTGGTCGTAGTATTTGATCTTTGGGGATTGAATAGTTTACTTGGAATTAAATAGGAGATTGCGAATTGTTATGGAAATAAATGGGATTAGAGCATGTTTGAATTAATTGAGACCCTGATAATGATATTATCTGGTTTAGATCAGGTGGATAATTGAGGAAAGCCAATGGTGATTTTTATCGCATTTATCTGAGGCATATCAAATAAGTCCTTGCATAAACTCTTTTATTAAACGTTGTGATGGTAAGTCCTTTTATAAACTATTTTGTTAAATGTTGTGATGGCAAGTCCATGTTGTGAAGCTTTGTAAAGCTATTGTTAAACTCTGTTTGCTTGGGTTGTAAACGTGGATATTTATTGTTTAAACAGTTTTGTCAAACTAACGGTTTTTAGCAAGAAAACTATTCTTTTCCTTAAATTTTTAGAAAACTCTTTTAAAGAAAACCACGTTTTACAAAGCCAAGGTTTGAAAATATTTTGAATCAGGAATTGACGGATATGTTCGTTGAGTACTCAATATGGGTAGGCTAACAATACTAGTCTTGGACGGCTAGCGTAAGTCTTCTGGCAGGAGGCCACCTCCAGAAGATGAACTATGCTTGAAAAGGCGACAGTGTTGGTTGGTCAGGCCAGTCCGAGCTAGCATTATACCTGAAAGGTATTATTTATATTCCCAGCATGGACACCCGGATGGTTTTGTTGGGAGTAGAGATGGAGGAGTATCTCACCCGGTGGGCTGTACACTCACCTTGATCAGAACGCCCAACGTGTGGTAATCTGGTCCAGACAAGGTGCACAAAGTGTGGTGCCTTGGCCAATTTGTTCTCGTGGAGCCCAACGTGTGGTGACATGATTTTTATCCGAGTGGAGGATTTATTTTGTACAAAGTGTGACAATGAGAAAAACCCACTCTTTGTGAAAAGAGATTGTTTATGACTTGCCAAATTATTTTTACAAATGTTTTACACTTTGCATACACGAACTATTTATAAACACCATGTGCACACACAGGACTTACTGAGATTTATTCTCACACTGTTTTACACCATGTTTTCAGGAGATAGACTGTGCTGAGTCAGCGGGACATGTAATAGTTGGAGCTTTTGCTATATTCTCTATCCGTTCTAGGAGACATTTATTACTTATGCTTCTAAACAATATTTTGTTTTATTCCGTTTTGCTCCAAGTTGAGCCTAATGTAAAAAGAATATTTCCTGATTTATCTAAGTTGATCCTTTTGGAGATTGCCTTTATATTTTATACCTTGTTCTAAAAACCCCTTGTCCTACGGGACGGGGCCACATCCCCGCCCTTTTAGGGTACGTAGTCGTGGGGTGTTACATACTAGGGTGCTAAAGTTTTTGATGAATCTCCTATAGAAGGTAGCTAGCCCATGGATGCTACAAACTTGGGTAATAGTGGTAGGAGTGGGCCAATCTTGGATGGTTTTCACTTTTCCTTCATCAACCTCAATCCTCTTCACACTTACAACATACCCAAGAAATGTAATCATTTCCAAACAAAAAAGAGCATTTTTCCAAGTTAGTATACAATCTTTCCCTTCCAAGAGTAATAAGCACATATTGAAAATGATTTAAATGATCCACATATGACTTTCTATAAATTAAAATGCCACCAAAATACACAACAAATTTCCCAATGAATTCTCTTAAAAAATGATGCATTAAATGCATTAAAGTACTAGGAGCAGTAGACAACTCAAATGGCATAACAAACCCCTCATACAATCCTTTTTCGTTTTTGAAAGACATTTTCCATTCATCGCCCTCCCTAATTCTAATTTGGTGATAACTAAATTTTAAATTAATTTTGGAGAAAATGCTTACACCAAATAATTCATCAAGCACATCATCTAGCATAGGAATGGGATAGCGATACTTAACCATGATGTTGTAGATGGCACGATAATCCAAACACATGTGCCAAGTCCCATCCTTCTTGGGAACCAAGAGAACCGGAACCGCGCAAGGGCTTAGGCTCTCTCTCACATGTCCCTTCTCAAGTAACTCCTCCATTTGCTTTTGTAATTCTTTGTCCTCCTCCAGATTAGTTCTATAGGCTGGTCGGCTGGGGATGACGGTTCCAGGCACAAGGTCTATTTGGTGCTCAATTCCTCTTATAGGTGGCAATCCTCCGAGCACCTCTGTTAGGAAAACATCATCAAACTCTTGGAGAATAGCTGCAATTTCACTTGGCAAAGATAAGGTAGAATCATTAGTAGTAACATAAGATCCTTTGCAAATAAGAAGAATAACTGATTCTTTAGCCTCTATTACTTGTATGATCTCACTCTCTTTTGTAAAATAGTTCACTCTTCTTTTACCCCCTCTCTCTCATCCTTGCTCACTCCCATCTATGATGATCAATGGCACTTGTTTTTCCATTCTCTCCCTCAACTCTTTCTTTTTCCTCTCTTGTTCGTTTCTCTATAACTCTTACTTTTGCTTGGTATCTTGTGCTCCCTTTTTCTTTTCTCTTTCCCTCATGATCTTTTGGTCTTTATTCACCTCACTTGGAGGCATGGGGGTTAGAATGAATTTGGATCCCTCCTTGACAATAGAGTAGGTGGTCTTCCTCCCATCATGCTTTACGTTCCTATCATATTACCAAGGTCTCCCCAAAAGTAAATGACCCGTTTGCATAGGCACCACATCACATTGTACATCATATTTATAGTTCCCCATCTCAAAAGACACTAAGACTTGTTTGTTGACCCTCAATTCTCCACTATCATTCAACCACTGTAGCTTGTAGGGCTTGAAGTGTTTAATCCATTTCACACCTAACTCATCAACCAAGTTTGCACTAATTACATTGGTGCAACTTTTACTATCCACAATGATACTACAAGGGGTCTTATGGATTAGACACATTGCGTAGAAAATGTTCTCCCTTTGTTGATGGTCTTGGTCTTCAATGGCTTAGGAGTTCAATAATCTCCTTATGACTCCAACTAAGGAATACTCTTGGCCAACCACTTCCCCTTCATCACTTTCTTCTTCCATATTTTCTTCTTGGTCTCATTGGCTTCGTTCTTTCTCCTCTTTTTCATTAATTATGACTTCTCCATAGGGGTTAGTGTACATAGCCCTTTTACTTGGACACTCATGAGAAGTATGCCCATAGCCAAGACACTTGAAGCACTTGATATCTCTATTTCGTTATGGTCTTTCCATGGCATTTCCCTTATCCTTGTTCCACCCTTCCCTAGGTTTCCAATCTTCCCTAGGTTTCCATCCTTTCCATGGCTTGCTGTACTCTCTTTGGAAAGGTTTAGGAGCATCCTCCTTCTTTATTATCATTTTGCTAGTGGTGTTCGGACTTTGAAATGTATGCTTAGTAAAAGTCCTCCTCTATAGTTTCTTTTCAATCTTGGCGGCAGCATAGACCACGTCCTCAAGTCGGTCATAGGAGTGCAACTCTACCAAATTGGCTATTTCCCTATTCAATCCATCTAAGAATCTAGCTCTTGTTGCCCTAGAATTTTCTTGGATTTGAGTTGTCATCAACATCATCTCTATTTCCTTATAGTAGTCCTCCACTCCTTTATTACCTTGTTGAAAGGATTGAATCCTTTGGTAGAGGTCTTGGTAGTAGTGGTGTGGGACAAACGTAGCACTCATCATGTCTTTTAACAAGTTCTAATTGCCCACGTCTTCTACTCCCATTTGCCTCATTTGATTGCCAACTTATTCCCACCAAACTAATGCATACTCCACAAACCCCAAGATAGCTAGTCTCATCTTGGATCTTTCACTATAAGTATGGTATTGAAAGTATATCTCCATTTTGCTCTTCCATTCACAATAGGCTTCGGGATCACTCTTCCTATAGAATATTGGTGGCTTTAACTTGATGTGGTTCAACTCCCTATCCTTATCATTTCCTTCTCTTCTACCTCCTCTATTGCCCTATCCTCTATTGAGTTCCCTATATGCATCACTATATTCTCCCTCATACCATTCTTCAACTCCATCAAATTCTCTTTTCAACCCTCTTAGATTGTTTCCACCATTCCTTTCTTGACACCTACCTCGTCCTCCTCTCATACCATGCCTACTCCCTCTCATTGGAGCTTGTTGGAATCCCTTAAAGGAGTGCTCATCCCACTCTTCAACTTTTGAGCATTCAATGGAGGAGTATGGGCATCATCATCCCTCATTCTAGGACTAGAAACTTCAAATCTCTCTTGGCCTCTTCTTTATACAATAGTAGAAGAGGTTCCATGTTGATTCCTCAACCCCGCTAGCTCCCTTGTCATGTGTTGAAACTTACTTTGTAGAGCTCTTATCATAGCTTGCAAATCATCTCGCAAACCCCTAGTATCAAGCGGTTCTTCTTGTGGTCTACTAGAACCACTTGAATTAGGTCTAGGAAATTCTTGTTCACAGGCCATGGTAATGGAATTACTCAATGAGTTATACCTGCAAAAGAGATTAACAAAAAGAATTAGTTCCTCTCTTCACTCCCTTGCGTGTTTACTCTCAATAGTTTTCACTCTATACTCGTGTTGTGAAACCCCAACTAAAACCAACCCTAGAGTAAGGGGGTCGGGATGCATATTATAGTTTCTTGCATGCATAAATATATTTTTGTATGATTTTATATGCTTTGGATTTGTGATTTGTATACTAGAAGGCTTAATTGTGCTTATTGAGTAGGAAGAGCAAAATGGTAATTTTGCTTGAGGAGGAAATAGGGAGATAGCTTGAGGGTTAAATAGGAAAAATATTTAGGAGAGAAAATAAAGAACAAAAGTTGTTGTAGTTTAGTGATTAGAGCTTTGGAATAAATCCTTGAGGTCTTAAGTTCAAATTCCATCATTTAAGTTTTAGCATGATTGAATTTTATTTTTTATAAGTAGGCTATTTTCGGCCTTGCATACCTTAGGGAGGATTAGGGATGTTGTCCTAGGGGAGACATGAAAGAAATGTCCTAATTGCACTCTTTTGCCCTACAAAAATCCCTAAGGGATTCATACCCTTTTTGTTCTCTAACTTACCTTAATTCTTGACCAATTAAGTTGCTCAATTTATTCAAGCCATTTTATTTCCATAAAATTCCAGCAAGCTTCCTTGATCTTGGAGTTTCTAAATTACCTATGGGAGGGTAGCATATTACCCAAAAATGGGGAAGAGTTATAGAAGGTTCCCAAGGAAATTAAACTCCATGGTTGAACCTTCAAACTCCAACCTATGTATGTTCATCTTCTTCATATAGTAAGCTGGAAATTTTTTCAGCTTCTTGATCAGTTCAATTGTCAAAATCTTCAGCCATCTTTCCCTCTCAAATACTACCAAAACAATAGACATTCACTCATCTCGAAGACCAAAAACTTCAGCCAAAATTGGACTGCACAAAAGCTGTGCAAACCAGAAAAATTCCTAGACAGTTTTCGTAGGATAGCAGTCCAAAAAACCAAGCTGTTCTTCCACCTTTCCAACCATCAATTCAACCCTATCTTTCCTCAATAAAAAAGGCTAGAAACCAGCCTTAAAGGACCCTCCAATACCCATTCAAACCTTTTGCAAGTTGGCTGAAGCATTGTAGAAAAATCTACATAGAAATTCCAGCAAGCCATGCGAAAAACCAACCTAAAATTCCAGCTTTGTTTCTTCTTCACCCTTGTTTGAAACTTACTCCATTTTCTCTATAAAACCAACCTTAGTCATCTATGAACTGAGCTTCATCATCTTCTCTATTGGTTTGCTCAAATGAAGCTCCATGGCTGCTCCTAAAATCCCTCCATCAATCACTACAATCAAGCCATCGATTGGAGTCCAAAATTCAAGCAAATTATTCCAGCAAACTTCCATGGATTAAGCCTCAACTATCCAGAAAATTCCTTCACCATTGCACCCCATCATTCGGCCACTCTATAGCTCTTGCAAGCATCATTCATCTCAACAAAATATCAACCAAACAGTTAGCCATTGAAGCTCCCCAAAGACCTTCACCAACCGAGACATTCCTACCATATTTGCTTCCTAATTCACTCCCTAAATTACTCCACTTTGAATTTCAAACAACCAGCTTTCCTTTTCTCCCAAATCTGAGAATTCAATCACCAGAATTCTCCAACCCATTCGGCCACTCTTTCCAAGCAAAATTTCGACCAGCCTTCATCCATTCTCTCCAAATCTCCAAGAATACCAAGAACACACACCACCCTTCTCCATGCATAAGTCCACTCAAAACCTCTTTAATCTTCTCCAAAAACTCCAAATCACACCTACTCATCCTCTTGAATCCATTTCTACAAATTATAGCATCAAACGCTGAAATTAAGATTTTACTTTCAGATCAAAAACCAAAATTTTCATTAAAGGCTCAAGAACACTCTCAAGGTAAGCATGAACGATTATGTTCATCTTCCTTCCTCTTCAACCATTAATGAAATATACTAATAATCTCTCTCTCTCTCTCTCTCTCTCTCTCTCTCTCTATCTCTCTCAACCGAATGGTTACTCCAACCATGGCCATTTTTCTTCTTTCTCCTTGGACGAATCAAGCTTTCCAAGCGTGAGGATTCTTTTGAAACCTCTTCAAGGTAGTCATCATTCAAGTAAGTCTCTTCAATCTTCTCTTTAAATTCGAAATTCATGTCTCTTGGATGTAGTTGGATGAGGATGGAATATATTTGGAGATTGAGTATGTGTTTATATGATGGAGTTGGGATTGAAGCATGAGAATGAATGTGTTTATGTGATGGAGTTGGGATTGATGCATGAGGATGATTGGTCTTGGTTGAATTTTATGATGATTTAGGGTTTGTTGCATGCCTTCATGTCGTGAGTAGTATAAAGGATTAAGTGTGAAACCCCAGCCAAAACCAACCTTAGAGTAAGGGGGTTGGGATGCATATCATATTTTATTACACGTTTAAATATATTTTTATATGATTTTATGTGCATTGAATTTGTGTTTTATAATCTAGAGGGCTTGATTATGATTATTGAGTGAGAAGGGCAAAATGGTAATTTTTGCCCGAGGTGAAAATAAGGAGATAGCTTGTGGATTGAATAGGAAATAATTTTTCTAGTAGAAATAGCAACAAGAGTTGTTGTGGTGTAGTGGTTAGAGCTTTGGAATTAATTCTTGAGGTCTTGGGTTCAAAGTTCATCATAGAAGCTTTAGCTTGAGTAAATTTTATTTTGCCTGGGAAAGGATGGTTTCGGCCTTAAGGGCTTAGATTAATGTGGTGATGATGTTCTAGGAGAGACATGATGGAAGTAACCTCATTCCACTCCTTTTACTCTTCTTGAAATTCTTATAGGGAAAATCATTCTTCCTTGATCTTTAGTTTTCCTTAGTTTCAACTCATTGGTTTGATCAAGATGTTCTAGCCTTTTTCTTTCCAGAAAATTTAGTAAAGTACTGAGGTCTTTTAGGATCGAAATGTCTTGGTAAAAGACTCCTTATGGTCTGAAAAATATGGAAGAGTTGTGAAGAATTTCAAGAGGAAAAATCCCCCTAGTAAGCTTGCTGAAATTTTCCTTTAGCTTAGTTAATCTTTCTTCATAGAATGAGCTGGAATTTTACAGCTTGTTGTACCTTCAAAGGGTCAAAATTTTTAGCCAACATTCCCTCCCAAATGCTACCAGGAAAATGGTCTTTAGGATCAGTTTGAAACCTGAAAGTTTTTGTCCAATTTCGGACTGCACAAGTTGGAGCAAAACAGGAAAAATTCCTGTACGAAAATCAGCTTTGAGAGCTCCAAACCAAGCTGTTTTCTCCCAGATTTTGTGCAGCACCTTAGCCATGTTTTTCCTCCATAAAGAAGGTTGGAAACCAGCCTTGAATACCCCTGAAATCCCCTTCAAAACTCGCTGCAAAATGGCTTTGAACAGCAGACGAAAATCTGCCAGAAAAGTCACTGTGCAGCGAAATTTCTGGGCAGAAATTTGTCCAGCTTGTTTCTTCTTTCTCTTCCAGCCAAAACACCACCCTTAATCTGTCAAAACCTTCCTTAAACCTCCATAAACAGAGCTCCATTTATCCCCTTGAACTTCTTCACGAAATTCCATTAATGGCTGTCCAAAAATCTCTCAAACAAATCCCTGCAATTTAGCTTGATTGGTTTCCAAAATTTCAGCCATCTTATTTAGTAACCTTCCATAATATTTTGCTCAATGGACCATACTTCCTCTTCATCATTGTACACCCTACTTTCAGCCACCATAAGCCTCTATAAGTCAGCTTTAATTCCACAGAAATTCAGCTCAAACAGTCGACCATGGCAGATTTCCAAAAGCTGTCCAACAATAAAAATATTCTTGGAATATTTAGTTTCCAAATTCACTTCCTAAAAATATTCTTCAAAAATTGTAACAACTAAACTTTCCTTTTCCCTTCCAAATCAGAGAATCAACCTCCTAAACCCTACAGAAATTTTTCCACCCATATCTCTCACAAAAATTCAGCAGCTGCACATTACCATCTCTCGATTTTCTTCAACCTTCAAGAACACACACTACACCAAGAACACCTACTACTTCCTCTCACCTAATACCTCTCCAAATCACTTCAAACTACCTCTAAAAATTCCATATTTCATCTATTCATTGCTGTGAGTCCATCCGTACCATTTTTAACATCAAACTCCAAAATCCAACTAGCACTTTTGGATCAAAAACCAGAAATTTCTGTTAAGGTCAAGAACACCTTCAAGGTAAATTTATTCTAACAACTTCATCTTCTCCAATCTTGATCTCTAATGAGAACCTATGCGAATAAACATACTAATGATTTCTTTTTCTCTTCTCTCTCTCTCTCTCTCTCTCTCTCTCTCTCTCTCTCTCTCTCTCTCTCTCTCATGGCCGAAAATTCCCCTCTCTTGGCCGAATGACTTTTTCTCCCATGAACATGCTTTCGTCATCTCCCTTGGACAAAGTTAGACATCTAAGAGTTGAGATACATTCTAAACTCCTTCAAGGCATTCATCAACTAAGTAAGTGCCTTCCATCTTTCTTTTAAATTCTAGATTCATGTCTCTAGGATGATGATGATAGTAGGTGGATGGCGATAGGATTTAAGTATATATATATTGTTGAGATTGAAGCATGAATGTATGTATGAATATGAAGGAGATGGGATTTATGCATGGATGGATTATCTTGGTCGATTATATGATGATTTGAGATTTAATCCATGTCTCCATGTCATAGGTAGTATTTGTGATGAAGTATGCTAGAGATTATGTCACCTTTGGTGAATAGGATTTATATTCATGTTGGATTATTGAAGCCATGATCTTATTTATGCTAGTAGGGGTTAGATCATGTTTTGATAAATTGAGATCTATGCTTGTATGCATGATTTGGATGGTTTGATGAATTGAAGGGTTGTATATGTTCATGATTGTGGTTGGCTATAGGAATATGATCATGATCTAGTTGTCCCTAAGCTAAATTTTATTTCATTAATAAAATACTTAATAATATGATTTTTCTAGTAAAATTTTGAAAACCATGGGAAAATGTGGATTTGGTCTTTTATATAAAATAGTGATATTCTAGTCAAATAAATAATAGTTTTTGCTGAAAAATATATATATATTATTTAAAATGATAAAATCAATTAAAGCCTTTTATGGAAATAATTATAATTAATAAAACATTTATTACTAAAAATTTAATTATTATCTTTTAATCAAAACCCATTAAGGATTTGCTTGTTATTTTTCAAGCAAGACTCATTAAATTTATTTTCAACAAATTTTAGCTATAAATTATTTTCTAACAACTAAATTATTAATAAATCATTATTTTACCTTGGACCCTTTTTCAAATAAACTATAATTTATTTTTAGTAAGATTTAAACCTTCAACTTTTTGTACCTATTTCCCAAACTCTAGTTATTTTAATATCAAACTAAAATTATTTTATAAACCCTTTTTATTTATTATTGAGCCTTAAAGCTTGAGACACTAGGGATATGACTGTAGTAAATTGAGTTAGTTTTATTTGAGAAAGTGAGTCTTTGGCTTGAGTTTGATTGTGGTTTGTATTTACCCAATGTGGGTCAGGTCAGCTATTGGAGACCTTTGTTGTGAGCAAGGATCAGGTAAGCTCCTGCATAAAACCTGTTTGATGAAAAATGATTTTTTTTATGGCAAGCCAAATGTAGAGTGCATGGTCACTCATTTCTGTAAAGGCAATTGAGGATGATTTCCATTCTCATTTTAGACAAATAAATTATTTGCAAATCAAGGGGCAGTTTTACTCAAAATCTAAAACTCTTTCTAAAACCAGTTTTGCCCCAGACTTTGGAAAACCTTAATTGCCATTTTCAAGTGGAACTGTGTTTTGTTCATTTTCTCCCCAAGTGGGATATGTTACGTTGAGTACTCAACAGGGGTAGGCTAGTAGTACTAGTTTTGAAAAGCAAGAGGGAGTCTTCTAGCAGGAGGCCACCTCCAGAAGATAAGCTCAACTTAGAGAAACGTCAGTACTACTTAGTCAGGCCGGTCCGAGCTAGCAGTTTGTTTTATTTCAGTCAAGTGACTGTGTTTTGCCGGAATGGACACCCGGTTGTTGTTTAGGTATAGAGAAGGAGGAGTATCTTACCCGGTAGGCCGATCACCTACCTTTTGTCAGTCTGTACAAAGTGTTGGGCATTCTGACCGGTTATGGGGCCCAACGTGTGGTAACCCATAATCCTTTCTTTCGAGTGGTTGATCTTATAAATTATGTACGGCTAGATAAGCCAAAACGCCACTCTTATTTTTGAACATCATTCATTGTTTGCCAGTATTTCTTTTGTCAGTCTGCACAAAGTGTGGCATTCTGACCATTGTATGGTTATGGGGCCCAACATGTGGTAACCCATGACCACCTTTATGAGTGGTTGATTTTATTGTGCACTTGTATGGTTTCAAAAAGAGGAAAACACCACTCTTGCTTTTGACTAATATTTATTGCTTGCCAATATTTCTCTTATAAAGATTTCACACTTTGCATCCACGAACTGTTTTCACTGAACACCCTAAGCACACACGGACTTACTGAGATTTCTGTCTCATCACTCTTTTTACCATGATTTCAGGCCGATCCTGTTGTGGGGATGAGTATCTAGTGTTATCTGCCTTGGAAGAGAATGCGTCATTTGATTTTATGTATTGCTTTGGGGAGACGAGAATGGATAATTTTATTTATGGATTTGTTTCCTTTTGAGAATTCATGGATTTATTCTTGGGTTGTAATAAATCTTAAGTTGAAGTATTATTTTTATTATTTTTATTCTGCTATTTTATTTGTGTGACCTCGTTATAAAGACCCCTTGTCCTTTGGACGGGGCGACATCCCCGGCCCTAGCGGGCCTAGGTAGCGAGGTGTTACAAGTGGTATCAGAGACAAGGTTTAGGCAATCAGTTTGTTTTCTGGATTTCTATTCCTTAAGTATTTTGATCTGGTTCTAATTCTTGTGTTTTGTTTATAGGATGGTCAAGAGAGCTGCATCGGCTGTCAGAGACTGGCCCGCTGGTTGCGGGAATCCACCTGCCCATTACCTGTAGTGGATCCACCCTCGTCTGATTCGGAGACAGAGCCTGAGGGAGGTTGGTTTTTGAGTGAAGACGAGATGGAGCATGAGCAGCCTATGCTAGATGACCCGGTTGATGAGTTAGAGATGGAGGTTGATGGGTGCCTAGGTGAGTACTATGGGGATGATGAGGGTAAGGTAGATGAGCTTGTTAGTGAGAGTGAGGGCGATAAGGAGATGGCTGGGCTGAGCGAAGGGGAGGCAAATGAGTTTGAGGATGAGAGTGATGATGAGAGTGAGGAAGAGATAGATGGGATAGAGGAGGAGGATGAGGATGCGATGGAGGCTCCCAGGACCCCAAAGATAGGTGAGTTTGATAGGACTTTTACTTGCTATGACCGCAAGGAGTCCAGTGATGAGGGTTATAGGCTGAGGGATGGATTTACCCGGGCATTAAGAGAACTTAGGAAGCCCGCTTTAGGAATGGAAGATAAGGGGAAAGGGAAGCTAGAAGAGGGACCTAAGAGGAGCGGACTTCGATATGGACTGGGTATAGATGCTAAGTTAAGGAGAGAGGGATTGCTTGACCTGTACGACTCAGAGGACGAGAGGCCTGCACCTAAGGGTGCGATTAGATTGGCTTTGGATGAGTT
Source organism: Voacanga thouarsii (assembly GCA_026120185.1). Taxonomy (NCBI): domain Eukaryota; kingdom Viridiplantae; phylum Streptophyta; class Magnoliopsida; order Gentianales; family Apocynaceae; genus Voacanga; species Voacanga thouarsii. The sequence continues at coordinate 1,887,160 of JANUWF010001174.1, forward strand.
TTATATGGCAGCTATGAGAACTAAGAAGGGCAATGAGGGTGATTTAGGTCAGCCAAGTGAGAGTGCGTGTTTTGCGAGGGATTATGTGGGGAAACCCGATAGCTCCGTGGGGTGGCTCGTGGAACCAGCCTCTGACGATCCGGATGCCTCTACTGACTCTAGCGGTGAGTAGAGTATAGAAGATTAGCAGTATTTACTCTTTCTCTCTCTTTTGGGATTTGCATTCTTTTGTTCATTTATTCTTCTCAAAGAAGCATGTTGCTTGTAAGGTTAGATTATTTTGCTGAATAAAAGGGTATCGCGTGCCATAACCCTTCTTTATGAAAGTATTATTTTTATGAGAAACATGAGCTTATTTATTGTTTGGTTTTCCCCTAAATGACAACATCAAATTTTCTTTCAAAAAAAATAATAAATAAAATTATATATATATATATTTTTTTTTTTTTTTTTGCATCTGATTTTCTTTTACATAAACCTGAATGTGAATGCATGCTCAAAATGTTTTAAACTTAAATGCATACATTCATCATCTGGGTATGGTTTAGAATGGCACCTAAGCGCCGTGCAGCTTCAACAAGCAGAATGGTTCCGGGAGCCGATCAAGTGGTACTGGAAGTCGAGACAGCCCAGATGCAACCACCCAACCGGGGTGAAGGGAGTGCTCCGAATATGGGATCAGGGTCTAAAGTTCCAATTCATGTGTCATTGGGCCAGGCATGCAGTAAGAAGGCCGGAATTCTGCAGACTCCGACCGAGCGAAGGTACCCTAAGCAAGAAGACGAGTTCTAGACCTTAAAGTAGGGGAATATAACAGTAACTCAATGCGCTACTCGACTCAATCGCTTATCCAAGTACTGTCAACGGCTAATAGATTCAGAGCAAAATCGTACTCGGCAGTTCATGAAGGGATTGAAACAGGAACTTCGAAGGGTATTGGCACCATTTCCATCAACGACTTATGCTACAGCGGTGGAAGCCACAACTCGTATCCAAGTTAGCCAATTTTATTTTATCAAAAAAATGATTAATACTACAATTTCTTCTAATGATTTCGAAAACCCTAGGAAAATGTGGATTTGGACTACTATATAAAATAATGATATTTTAGTCAAATAAATGATAACTTTTATTAAAGAAATAAAATATATAAATATTATATGTAATAATAATATCAAATAAAGCCTTTTATATAAATAATCATGATAGGTAAAATATTAATCTTGTAAGTCATATATTCATAAATACTAATAAAATTTATTTATTATCTTTTAATCAAAACATATTAAAATTTACTTATTATTAATTTTATTTACCAATTATTTTCTAACCATTAGTTATTATAAATCATTATTTTAAATAATATCGTCTAGGACCTAGGACCCTTTATCATATAAACCTTAATTTATTTATAACAATATTTATACCGACAACTTACTAGTAACTATTTCACAAACCCTAGTTATTTTATTATCAAGCTAGATTTATTTTATAAAATCGTTTTTTATTATCTAGCCTTAAAGTTTGGAACACTAGGGTCATGATTGTAGTAAGAGGAGTTAGGATTATTTATGAAAGTAAATTTTGGCTTGAGTTTAATTATGGTTTATGTTTACCCAAGGCGAGGTTAGGTCAGCTTTTGGAGATCTTTGATTTATCTCGAGCAAAGGATCGGGTAAGCTCCTGCTTAAAACTTGTTTGTTGTAAAAGGTCACCATGGCAAGCTAAACATGAAGCACACATGCCTGGGGTATGCTCCTGCATAAAACTGTTTTCACTGGACACTCAAAGCACACACGGACTTTCTGAGATTTTTATCTCATCACCCTTTTGCCATGTTTTCAGGTCAGTCCTACTATGGAGATGAGTAGATAGTTTGTGCTTGCTTCGAAGGCCTTGTGTTATTTTCTTTATGTATTGCTTTGAGAGACGGGAGTATTCAATGTATTTATGGATTTGTCTTGAATTTTTGGATCGTAATAAGTTTTAATTTTATAGTATTGTTTTATTTTTGTTTGTGTGACCTAGTTATAAAGACCCTTTGTCCTTTGGACAGGGCGACATCCCTGGCCCTGTTGGGCCTAGGTAGTGGGATGTTATACGTGTTTATCCTCTTTAGCTCTTTTGACGCTAATCGCTCCCTCTTACCTTTTTCTCAACACTCAAACCTTCTTATTTAATCTAATTCTTCCCAATAGCTAAAGACTTAGTCCAACCAAGTGAATCAACAAAATTCATTGGATTTTCCAATTAGGGATTCTTAGGGGAATTTCAACAAACACTTGTTGGGCACCCTAAGCAAAAAAGTTTTCCAATCGAGAATTTAAAAGAACAAGGACTTAAATAGTGCAAGAACAATCACTAAAACATAAGGAAGCAATTTTAAACAAGAAATGAACAAGAATTAGCAAGAAATAAGAAATAAAAAAATAGTAGATAGGAATAGGAAGAACATGACTACCATAAATGTGTAACAGCAAATATGAGTTCAATGAGCATGGATTTGAATAATAGAGTGATATATCAAGTCCCAACTATAACACCCCACTACCTAGGCCCGCCAGGGCTGAAGATGTCACCCCATCCAAAGGACAAGGGGTCTTTATAACTAGGTCACACAATCAAAATAGCGGAATAAATATAATAATTTAACTTAAAATTTATTACAACCCAAGAAAGAATCCAAGAATTTCAAAATCAAATCCATAATAAAATTATTCACTCTCAACTCCCTAAAGCATTACACAAATTAAGTATCAGAAAAATCTTCCAAGGCTGGCAATATCTAGCTACTCATCCCCACAGCAGGATCGACCTGAAATCATGGTAAAAAGGGTGATGAGACAAAAATCTCAATAAGCCCGTGTGTGCTTTGAGTGTCCAGTGAAAATAGTTCGTGAATACAAAGTACAAATCTTTATAACAGAAATACTGGCAAGCAATAAACATTAGTCAAAATCAAGAGTGGTATTTTTTGCTTTTCCAACCATACATAATCAATAAAATCAACCACTCAAAAGAAATGATCATGGGTTACCACACGTTGGGCCCCATAACCGGTCAGAATGCCGATACTTTGTGAAAATTGACAAAAGGTAGGTGATCGGCCTACCAGGCAAGATACTCCTCCTTCTCTATACCCAAATAACAACCGGTTGTCCATTCCGGCAACATACAGTCACTTGACTAAAAAAAAAAATTGCTAGCTCAGACTGGCACGACCTACTGGACTGACATCCTATCCGGGAGGGACTTACCCCTCAGAGGTGGCCACCTACTGAGAGACTCATCGTAACCCTTCAAAGACTAGTCTTAGCAGTCCACCCTTATTGAGTACTCAACGTAACTTACCCCACTTGGGGGAAAAAGGAACAAAACATAGTTCCACTTGAAAATGGCAATTAAGTGTTTCCAAAGTCTTTGTCAAAATCAATTTTAGAAAGAGTTTTGAGTTTGAGTAAATTTGCCTATCGATTTTCAAATAATTTGTTTGATGGAAATAAGATAGGAGACAATCCTCAATTGCCTTTACAGAAATGAGTGTCCATGCACTCTACATTTGGCTTGCCATAATAAACATTTTGCATCAAACAGGTTTTATGCAGGAGCTTACCTGATCCTTAGCTTGAGATAAAATAAAGGTCTTCAACAGCTGACCTAACCCCGCCTGGGGTAAACACAAGCCATAATTAATCTTAAGCTAAAATTCACTTTCACAAATAAAGCTAGTTCAACTCACTACTACCATGATCCTAGTGTCACAAGCTTTAAGGCTAAATAATAAATAAAAAGGGTTTATAAGCTAAGTCTAATTTGATATTTAAAATAATTATTGTTTCGAGAAATAGGTACTAATAAGTTGAATGTTTAAATCTTGCTAAGAATAATTTAGCGTTTATTTGATAAAGAGTCCTAGGTAGTATTAGGTAAAATAATGATTTATTAATAATTAATTGTTTGAAAATAATTTATATCTAAAATTAGTTGAAAATAAATTTTAATGGGTCTTGATCGAAAGCTAATAAATAAATTTTAACAGGTTTTGATTAAAAGATAATAATTGAAAAACAAATTTTAATGATATTTATGGATATAAGACTTACAAAATTAATATTTTTACTTATTATGATTATTTATATAAAAGGCTTCATTTGATATTATTGTTATTATTATTATTATTATTATTATTATTATTATTATTATTATTATTATTATTATTATTATTATTATTATTATTATTATTATTATTATTATTATTATTATATATAATATCTATATATTTTATTTCTTGAAATAAAAGCTATCATTTATTTGACTAGAATATCCTTATTATATATAATAATCCAAGTCTACCTTACTGGCAAAAATTATAATATTAAATATTTTATTGATGAAATAAAATTAGCTTAGAGACAACTAGATCATGATCATATTTCCATTGCTAACCACAATCATGAACATATACTCCACTTCAATTCATTAACTCATCCAAATCATGAATAAAAACATATATCTAAATTTACCAAGGCATGATCCAACCTCTACTAGCATAAACATAATCATGGCTTTAACAATCATACATGAATATAAATCTTATTCACCATAGGTGACATAATCTCTAGCATATTTGATCACAAATACTACTTACGACATGGAGACATGCATTAAACCCTAAAACACTATACAACCAACCAACATAATCAACTCATGCATAAATCTCATCTTTATCATATACACACATTTATTCATGCTTTAATCTCAACTCATCACAACAATACATGCTCAAATCCTATTCATAATCCATCTCCTACCAATATCATTCTAGAGACATGAATCTAGAATTAAAAATGAGGGTTGAAAAGGCTTACTTGATTGATGAGTACCTTGAAGGAGTTTCGAATGGATCTCAACTCCTAGATGACTAGATCCATCCAAGAGAGATGAAGAAAGCATGGCCATTGGTGAAGAATTCATTCGGCCAAGAGGGAGAGGGTATTCGGTCGAGAGAGAGAGAGAGAGAAGAGAAGAAGAGCATCCATTAGCATGCCTATACACATATATATTCATTAAAGATTGAAGATTAGTGAAGATGAAGTTGATTGAACAAACTTACCTTGAAGGTGTTCTTGAACCTTCACAAAAATACTGATTTTTTATCCAAAAGAGAGAGTTGAATTTTGGAGTTTGATGTTTGATGTTAAAAGTGGTATGGATGGACTCACAGCAGTGAGTACATGAATTCTAGAATTTTTTTGAAGAAGATTGAAGGGGTTTAGAGAGGTATTAGGAGAGAGAAGTGAGTAGGTGTTCTTGGTGTTCTATGTGTGCTTGAAGGTTGAAGAGAATGGAGGGATTTTGGTTTGGAGCTACCAAAATTCTATGTGTGTGCAGTGGCTGAATTGGTTAGGTAGTTTAGGTAGATGATTTTTCTGGTTTGAAAGGAAAAGGAAAGGCTGGTTGTTGAAATCCTAAAAGAATATTTTTGGGAATCAAATTTGGAAACAAAATATAGCAAGAATATCTTTGATCAATGGAGAGCTTTTTGGAGCTATAATGGTCGACTGATTGCTCAATGATTTGGCTGGATGAAAGCTGGTTGAAGAAGGATAATGGTGGCTGAAAAGAGGGGGTGCAATGGTGAAGGAAAGGTCTGGTTGTTTAAGGGTTATTTTATGGAATTTTTCTAAATTAGGATTGCTGAAATTTTGGTATCCAATCAAGGCATGATTAGAGTAATTTGTTGGAGATATTTTAGGGAAGCCATGACTGGTTTTCGTGCAGAAGCTTGGGGAAGACAATGGGGTTCAGTTCATGGCTGTTCAAGAGAGGTTTGTGCAGAAAAAGAATGAAGTTTTGGCCAGGGCTGGAATAGGAAACAAAGTTGGACAGAAAATCCTGTACAGATTTCGCAAGTGCTGGAATTTTTTCTGGGCAACTTCTGCTGCTATTTTCCAGTCAGATTGCAGAGAGTTTGAAGGGGCATTCAGAGGTCTTTTAAGGCTGGTTTCCAGCCTTCTTCATGGAGGAAAAACGTGGCTAAGGAGTTGGGAGAAAACTAGAAGAAAACAGCTTAGTTTAAGCTCATACATGCTACGATTTTGCCCAGAAATTTTTCTGGTTTTGCACAGCATTTGTGCAGTTCGAAATTAACCAGAAAAATTCAGATTTCAAGCTGGTCAAGAGGGCCATTTTCTGGCAGCCTTTGGGAGGGAATAATGGCTAAGAATTTCGATACATTGCATGCACAAGAAGCTGAAAAAATTTCAGATCATTACATGAAGGAAATGTGCATAGCTAGAGTGAAGATTTAAAGGTTCACTAGGGGAATTAATTCTCTTGGAACCTTCCACATCTCTTCCACATTTTCGGACCATAAGATGTCTTTCCCTTAGACATTTTGAACCTTCAAAGCCACAGCACTTTACTGAATTTTTTGGAATAAAATTGGCTAGAACAAATTGACCAACCTAATGATTTGAGAAGTAGGGAAAATTAAGGATCAAGAAGGGATGAATTCCCTTAGGAATTTTTGTAGGGTACAAGAATAGAATTAGGGTACTCCTATCATGTCTCCCCTAAGACAACACCTCTACTCTACTCTAAAGCACCTAAGGCCGAAAATACAACCTTCCCAAGAAAAAATAAAATTTAATCATGCTAAAGCTCCAATGATGAATTTGAACCCAAGACCTCAAGAATTAATTCCGAAGCTCTAATCACTAAACCACAACGACTATTGTTCTTATTTTATCTCTAAAATATTTTTCCTATTTAATCCTCAAGCTATCTCCCTATTTTCACCTCAAGCAAAAATTACCATTTTGCCATTTTTACTCAATGAACATATTTAAGCCCTCGAGACTATAACACACAAATCCAAAGCATAGAAAATCATATAAAAATATATTTAAACATACAATAAAATATAATATGCATCCCAACCACCTTACTCTAAGGTTGGTTTCGATTGGGGTTTCACACCAACATCCCAAGAAATGAAAAGCAAAAGTTAAAACCAACAACTATAGCCACAAATATCCTTATAGAACATTTAACAAACACCTAGGTTGCAATCCCATTACTTAAGAACAACCAACATTTTCACCCATTTTCACCATAAACACAAGACAAATTTGTTCTTAAGGATTATAATAACATCAAGGAGCAATTTTTCCAAAGAAAAATCAAGATATAACCTTTTTAGAGCATGTTTTTGAGTTACTAGACTCCCTTTCTTTTTTCTTCAACTTATAGGGCTCCCTTTCTAGATGTCAAGTTTTGATTGAAATCAAGGTTTTTCTTGCTCTGATACTAAACTCTTTGATATGATCTTGTGTGAGTAAATTTGTGGAGCAAAGGCAAACGAATAGGTAAAACCCTTGGCTAAACAAATATAACCCAAACAGTGGAAATTTGTGGCAAAAGAAGAAAGAAAACTATCTAACTATTCCCTAGCAAACTTTTGAGGAATAAAGCATCAAAGACTCACAAGAAATATAGAAAGACCCACTGTAGATTCACCCAAATACCCTTGACACAACAAAAAAAATCAAGAATAAGAGAAGTAGAACTATAGGCACCCAAGCAATAGAATTCAAGATAAAATCTTAGAAGAGCAAAGCAACTAAGAACCAATCAAGAGAAATCACATTGGATTATCTAAAGGTTTTAGAGACTCAAACATAGGGAGGACTAAACCCTAAGAAAGATCTTGAAAAAGATGAACAAGGAAGTTAAACCTCTAAAAGCTCATTTTCACAATTTGAAATAATGTAAGATGAATTGAATTGTAAAATCACAAAAGATGTATTTATACTACCTTAACCCTAGCTAAGTTACTACTAAGGCCCTGAGATAATTTAAGGGCTAAAAGAGTCTTTACAAAGTGTTTAAAATAAAGAAAATATGAAGAAAATAGTAAAAGTTGGCAAAACAGGGGGTCCTGCCCGACTAGACCCAGCTCCAGGTCAGCACTGGAATTCCAGCCCTATATCTGACTAGACACAGTGCCAGGTGTAGGTGCTGGACCTTGCACTAGGCCAGCACTGAAATTCCAGTATTTTGGCTGGTAGAGTGCACCTGGCACCAGGTATGCCTTGGGGTCGGTGCCAAGTTGAAGCTGGAAGCTGGAATTCAGCGTTTTCTCCCTCTTTCGCCCCTTCTGTTATTGCAGGCATGGGCTGCTGTTGGAATTCCACTTGGATGTTCATCAAATTGAGTTCATAGCTGCCTTCTTCACTCCAAATCCCTTCCATCATCAAGTATGGTTGTTGGAGCAATATAATATCCCTTTGGAGTCTCTCGGTCATTACTCTTGTCATTAGCCCTTGCATTCTCGTTCCCCCTTGTTGAGTTTTAGCTACTTGGTTAGCTTGATTCCTATCAGTAGGATTCAAAAAATACCAAAATCATTGGAAAATTCCTAAATTCATCCACAAAATATTCACCTTCCAGAGCGTACCTGGTGTTGGGTACCTTCGACCCACCTAGCGCTAGGAGCACTCTATTCTTCCCCTATTTTTGCTCTGTTTTTGGTTTGTTCCCATCGGCAGACATAATGGACCCAGTACCAGGTGTACTTACCAGACCTAGCACCATGTCTGTTCTAGTTTTTCCCTGAATGCTGACTCAATTTCTGCTGCTTGACCGAAAGGGACTTGGCGCCTGGTCCATTGGCTGGGCCTGGCGCCAGGTACATTATGGAATTGTTCACTTTCTACTCGATTTTAACTCAAATCTGCACAAATTTTCCAAACATCCTTTTTACAAGCAAAATGTCAAATAGGAAGAAACATGCCTTGTAACACCCCACTACCTAGGCCTAACAGAGCCGGGGATGTCGCCCCGTCCAAAGGACAAATGGTCTTTATAACTAGGTCACACAAATGAAAATAAAATAATACTTTAAAATTAAAACTTATTACAACCTAAAAATTCAAGAACAAATCCAAAAATAAATTGTTCACTATCATCTCTCAAAGCAACATATAAAATGAACAACAAGAGTCTTCAAGCAGGCAACATTCTAGCTACTCATCCCCACAGCAGGATCGACCTAAAACATGGTATAAAAGGTGATGAGATAAAAATCTCAATAAGTTTGTGTGTGCTTTAAGTGATTTAGGTAAGACAATTTATGTATGCAAGTTGTAAAAACTTCATAAGAAAATGTACTGGCAAGCATTAGACAATGTTAAAAATAATGAGTTGCATTTTGCTCTTTTCCAACCATACATGTGCACAATAAAATCAACCACTTGAAAGGGTGACCATAGGTTACCACACGTTGGGCCCCATGATCATACAACGGTCAGAATGCCACACTTTGTGCAGACTGACAAAAGGTAGGTGTACGGCCTACCGGGTAAGATACTCCTTCTCTACACCCAAACATACCAGTTGTCCACTCCGAAAACACACAGTCCACATGACTGTAACTTGCTAGCTCGGACCGACATGGCTAAGTAGCATTGTCGCTTCTCCAAGTTGAGTTCATCTTCTGGAGGTAGCCTCCTGCCAAAAGACTCGCTCTTGCTCTTCAAAACTAGTACTACTAGCCTACCCTTATTGAGTACTCAACGTTGATTGCCCCACTTGGGAGAAAATTGATAAAATATTGCTTTATTTGGAAAGAGCAATTAAAGGTTTCTAAAGTCCGTGTCGAAATTGGTTTTAGAAATAGTTTGGTGTTTGAGCAAAACTACTTGTTGTTTTTCAAATAATTTGTTTAACTGAAACAAGAAAGGAAACAGTCCTCAATTTCCTTTACAAAATGAGTGTTCACACACTTCGCATTTGGCTTGCCATAGTAACCTTTTTACAGCAAATAAGTTTTATGCAGGAGCTTACCTGATCCTTTGCTTGAGCTAATTCAAAGATCTTCCAAAGCTGACCTAACCCCGCCTGGGGTAAACACAAGCCATAATTAAACTCAAGCCAAATTCGCTTCCATAAATAATCCTAGTTCAACTTATTACAATCATGACCCTAATGTCCTAAGCTTTAAGGCTAGATGATAAAAGGTTTTATAAAATAAGTCTAGTTTGATAAATGAAAATAACTAGGGGTTGTAAAATAATTTCTAATAAGTTATAGGTTAAAATATAATTTTTGCTATTAATAAATAAACTAGGGTTTATTTGATGAAGGGTCCTAAGTCTTAAAAATAATAAACTATTATTAATCTCCTAATTAATAATTAATAGATAGAAAAAATTAGTAAATAAAATTAATAGTAAATTTTATAAAATCTTGATCAAAAGGTAATAAATAAATTTTAATAGTATTTATGAATATATAACCTATAAGATTAATATTTTTCCTTTTATGATTATTTATATAAAAGGCCTCACTTATTATTATTACTATATATAATATTCATATATATTATTTTTAATAGAAGATATCATTTATTTGGCTAAAATCTCACTATTTCATTTAATAATCCAACTCTCAAAGCTTCTTAGGGTTTTCGAAATTATTGGAGGAAAATATAGTATTAACTTTTTTTTAACGTAAATAAATTGGCTAATTAAATTATCTTAGGATCAACAAGGTCATGATTATAATTTTCCTATTGCTAACAAGATTCATGAACATAAAATCCAATATCAATCAACCAACTATTCTATTCATGCATAAAGGCTTAAATCCATATCTACTATCACATGATCCAAACCTCACTAAGTATAATCATATTCATGGCTTCAACAAGAATTCAAGAACATAAATCCTATTCACCAAAGGTGACAAAATATCTAGCATGCTTAACCATCCAACTTACTCAAGACATGAAAAACGTGCATCGATCCACAAGAAATACTATAGCACTTAATCATGGCAAGACATCCTCACACTCCAATCTCAACTCCTTCATACACAAGCATATACTCTATCCCCAAACATCATCTATCCTTTTTCTAACAACATCTAGGAGACATGATTTTAGAATTAAGGAGGGGGTTAAAAAGAAATATTTGGTTGATGACAATCTTGTTGAAGATCCAAGGAGATCCACACGCAAATAAGGCTTAATTTGTCCAAGGAAGAAGAAGAACAACGGCCATGGTTGAAACAACCATTTCGGCTGAGAGAGAGAGAGAGAGAGAGAGAGAGAGAGAGAGAGAGAGAATATTTGTTCATTATATTAAAGATTGAAGAGAAAAGAAGAATGATCAAAATCGTTCTTGGTTACCTTGAAAGAGTTCTTGAATCTTCCAAAAAAATTGTAGTTTTTTATCCGATAGCAAAACTTTGTTTTCAATGTTTGAGGTTATAAAATATAGAAATGGTCTCTAGAGGGTGAGTAGACGTGATCTAGAGTTTTTGGAAGGGATTGGAGGTGTTTAGAGTGGTCTTAGGCTTGGAGAATGATGGTGTGTGTTCTTGGTGTTCTTGGTGTTCTTGGAGAAATGGAGAGAATGGGAAGAAGGCTGGACGAAATTTGTTAAAGGATGTTGGCCGAATGGTTAGAGGAATTCTTGTGATTGAATTTTCAGATTAGGGGAAAGAGGGAAATCTGGTTGTTTGAAATTCAAAAGGAGTAATTCATGGAGTGCATTAAGGTAGAAGATATGGTAAGAGTGGTTTGGTTTATGGAGGTGCTTGGAGCTGCTATGGCCGACTGGTTTTGTTGAAGTTTTGCTTAGATGAATGAAGTTTGTAAGAGCTATAGGGTGGCTGAAATTCTAAGTGTTATGGTGGAGGGAATTTCTAGTTGGTTGAAGCTCAATCCATGGAAGTTTTCATGGAGCAATTTGCTGAAATTTTAAATTCCAATTGAAAGCTTGATTGTAGTGATTGAAGGAGTGATTTAAGGGGTGGTTATGGTGTTCATTCGTGCAGATCAATGGAGGAGGGTGATGAAGTTCAGTTCATGGCTGACTAAGGTTATTTTTACAGAAAGTTGAAGTGATTTTCGAACAAGGTTGAAGAGGGAGCAAGGCTGGAATTTCTGGTCATTCATTCGAGAGGTTTTGTTGGAATTTTTGTGCAGTTTTTTCTGCAATGCTCCAGCTGACTTGCAGAAGGTTTGAAGGGGTATTGGAGGGTCCTTTAAGGCTAGTTTCCGGCCTTTTTTATGGATGAAATATAGAGATGAGTTACTGGTTTGAAGTCCAGAAGAAATAGCTTGGTTGTTGGACTGCTAAGCTGCGAAACTGTCTAGGTTTTTTTTTTCCCTGGTTTGCACAGCTTTGTGCAGTCCGATTTTTGGCCAAAGGTTTTAGTCTTCAAGATGAACAAATTGGCTATTTTTCTGGCAATATTTGAGTGAGAAAAATGGCTGAAGTTTTCGAAAGTTGGACTAGTCAATGAAGCTGGAAATTTTCTAGATTGCTACCATGAAGAAGATGAACACTTATGGAGTGGAGTTTGAAGGTTCAACCATGGGGATTAATTCCCTTGGGAACGCTCCTTAACTCCTTCCCAATTTTTAGCCAATACTCTATCCTCTAAGAGTCATTTTCAAGATTCCAAGGTTAATGAACCTTGCTGGATTTTCTGGAAATAAAAATGGCCTTGGGATAAATTGAACAACTTAAGTGATAAAGGATTATGGTAAGCTAGAGAGTAGAAGGACATGAATCCCTTAAGAATTCTTGTAGGGCATAAGAATAGGATTAGGACATTCCCTTCATGTCTTCCCTAGGAAAACACTCCTAGTCCTACTTATAGAATACAAAGGCCGAAAGTCCAACATTAAACAAAATAAAATTTAATCATGCTAAAACTCAAATTTTGGGATTTGAACTCAAGACCTTAGGGATAAATTCCAAAGCTCTAACCACTAAACCACAACAACTCTTGTTCTTATTTTCTCTCCCAAATATTCTTCCTATTTAATCCTCAAGCTATCTTCCTATTTTCACTTCAAGCAAAATTACCACTTTACCTTTCCTACTCAATAAGCACAATTAAGCCTTCTAGACTATAAATCACAATTCTAAAGCAAATAAAATTATTCAAAATTATATTTATGCATGAAAGAAAATATGATATGCATCTCGAACCCCCTTACTCTAGGGTTGGTTTTAGTTAGGGTTTCACATGCCTAGTTATTACAACAAATGTATCACAAAATAACCTCAAATAATTAGGAAAACAATGGTGATTTTAGTCCTTATCATATACCCCCACACTTGAACTTTTGCTTGTCCTCAAGTAAAACACTTTAACCAAGAAAATTATCAAAAAAACACAAGTCCTTTCTCATTCAAAAATTTCTTTACCATAGCAAAGATTATGTCTTCCCTTCAAACTTTAGATACAACTGTTATCATTCATACCAATTGAAAACAATTCAAACTTTGAAATATTGGACAAGACATTGCAAAACTCTTGAAGTCAAATTAATCAAGTGTATACCTTAGTCTTTGAAACTTATTTCACTCTTCAAGTTAAAATATAGATAACATAAATCACATAAGTCGAGCCATCTACTAACTCAAGCAGTATAAATTCAAAAATTGCACAACTTAAGTCATGACATAAGGAAAGCACTCCAATCCTTTTCTCTCTATTTTTTCTAATGACTTAGGGAATTGATAGCCTCAGGTGCATAGATTTCTCTTTACACACCATATTGGCCCCTTTTTAGCCATCACTAATCATCTTTTTAATAATATTCCTTTCTTTTGCTCTTGGGAATTCATAGCCTCAAGAAAGTGGATTCCTCTTCACTATCCGTATTGGCTCCCATATCAAGAAAAAATATATTTTTTTTTTCATCTTTAAAGAGGAAACAACCACCCATTTTGTCAATTCTTCAACTCATAAGAATCTTCTACAATTTTTCTCAATCTTTTCTCTCAAAGATCTTTTATAAACTCACATTCCTCATTATAACTCAAAACTTGTAAATTTTAAACTCATAATACAAGAATTAGCTAATAAACTCTTTCCATATTCATCATATCCTCCATATTCCAACTAGATGAGTCAAATAACATTCAAATACCAATGCATAAATAAGATTAATCAAACTTCTCAAGTCTTGCAAAATATCCTATCCAACAAACCAATTTTACCAAAAAAATCCACCCAATGAATGACAAAACTCATATCCAAGTAAGAAAAAGAATTACAACCTTGCTTAACAATGAAAACCACTAAAATTTTTTTTAAAATGTTTTGCAAAAATGATGTATGGAAAAGTATTTCTTCAACCTCATTCTCCTCCCCCCCCCCTCTCCCCACACACTTAAACTGGACATTATCCTTAATGGCCAAGGATATAACAATAAACGTATAGCCAAGAAGACCAAAAGTAAAAAAGAAGAAGAATAAAGTAGATAAGATACTTCTATTACATCGTTAAGCCACCATGTTTGAATCCACCACAAGGAAGATTCATTACACGAGTAACTACTTAGAAAAAAAAAACCATAGAGAGACATAAATCTAGAAAATGAACACAAAAATAAAATAAAATAAAAGATACCTAAAAGCTAGTAAAGGTCATTAAAATTCAAAAGAAAAGAAATAACAGAAAAATAAAATAAAATACAAAAGAGTAAGTCAAGAGTCATCCTCATCATCATCATTTTCATCATCATTAGCTACACGACTAGAAGATACACCAGTAAATTGTTTGAACAAAGTGGCTAACCTTTGGTCTTGAACATCCTGGCGGTGACAAATGTCTGCAATGGAATCGTGAAATTAGAGGAGGATAGTCATTTGGCTCTCCAACTGTGCCTCCACTTGTACCTCAAAATCAGTACGCCAGTGAGAGCTAGTGGCACGAAGGGCAGGTCCAATAGGTGGCTCCTCGTCCTACTCCTCATCAGGGGAAAGCTCCTCCCTTCCGGGGTGCTGCACCTAATACCGCTTTTTCTATCTCTTGGCCCTTTTATCATAGCGATACCCATATAAACCAAAGTATGCTCCGTCACTAGGTCATGGTCAGTAGTAGGCACATTCAACTCTCCATCGATCCGCCCTCCAAAGTCTCTCAGAATGCGCATAATAACCAAAGGGAATTTGAGGGCTTTATCTGCAATGTTAGAGGAAACCATCTCTCTCATAGACTAAATGATAATTGGAGTAAGGGGAATAGGATCACTTTTCCTCATCTTATCCAAAATATAAAGGTCAAGGACCCTAGACTCATTGAAGCCACTAGTCTTAGGATAGACGTTGAAAGTAAAGATATAGACTTTGCATGCCATTAAGCCTCAAGGTCATTGTTTAAGTAATAAACGGCTTGACCTAATCGCCTTTTTCTCCTTATGCAAAAACTATCCCTTATAGATCTCACTTCCTATGTAGACTCAAAAACAACCTTTTGGTTATTATCGTCCACAACAATCTACTGTTCCTCATTTGGGACTCCCAAAATTCTAGCTAGTCTTGTTCTATCAAACTTAATGGGAATCCCTTTAACCGTGGTGGAGATGACTTGGAAGCTATTTTTTTTGTTGTCCTACATGTTGGCATAAAACTATCTCACGCGCACACAGGACAATAAGCACCTTCCATTCTAATGATGGGCTCCTACCCCAAGTGCCTAAATATAGTAGAAAGCTCTGGGAAATTGTCTAAAGAAGGTTTGTATCGCTTTTTTACTATAATCTTATTGTGTTAGTGCCTGTCATACCAGATTTGACACATAGGATCAGAAAATTGGATAGGTTGGGTAGGTAAAGGCTCAAAGGAAGGTGTGGAGGAAGATGCATCTCGAGCTCTCTTAGCCCCCGGTGCTAACCCTCTAGGTCTTCTAGATATGAATGAAGGATGGAGAAAGTTGGTAGAACAGAAAAATATGATTCTCTGAACTCACTCTTTACAACACAATTAATGCTCAACTCTCAACCGTCTCGCTATTACAACACCATTCAACACCACCACCAACTTAACACAAGACACCACAAGATATTCAATAAAATACCACTCAACCTCCTCCAACAAACCCATAAGAAAGGTAGCCATATGCCAATCCAAACAAAATATCAACAGTCTTGATCAAATCCACAATGTTCAATACTGCTCAATGAATCAATATTCAGCTCAGAATCACAATGCTTAATTAGCCATACCATTTATATCCCAATGTAAAGCTTATAAGCACAATGCTAAGTTAAACATGAACAAGTATACATTATCCCAAAAACTTACTCATAAAGAATACATGTTCAATCACTTCCAAAAGGATGTAAAATATCAATGGCATTAATCATAAAGCAGTATCAATGATATTCTCATGCCAATGAAAGCTCAAAGAGAGCAATTGTAACAATCAAATCCTTCACCAGAAAATATTCAAGAATTTTCGTCCAAAAATGCACAGAAAACTACCCAAAATTCATAAGAAAAAATTTAACTATAGAAAGTGTAGAAAATTTATACCACAATGATCTCCAATGCATGGGTAATAATTCTATGTAAAAAGATTAAAGAAATTCTGCTCCCAATGGAAGGTTTGAAAAATGGGTTTTAGAGGAAAAGATTAGATTTTTCTTTGTTTTGATCCAAACCTTCATAAACAAAGTGAGGATTTTGTGTTTGGGAAGTGTTTTGGAGGTTTAGAAAGTGATCCGACAGTGTTTTGAAGATGAACTCGGTGATGGGTTGAGAGAAAATTTGAGAGGGATGAGAGTGTTTTGAAAAAAAAAAAAAAATGGCCAAGAAGGCTGGTTTTCATGTGAAGGCCGATTTTTCATGGGGTGGCCAAATAGGCCTGGCATCAAGCCCAAAGATTGGGCCTAGGGCCGGGCCTGTTCTGCCAGCGCGTTACTGTCGTGTCGTGCTGGCAACTCTAGCCAAAAATCATATATTTTTTTTTCTAGAATTTAATGGAATTAAAAGTAAAGAACACAAATTCTTGAATAGAATGCAATCTAACAATTAGAAAATTAGCTAAATAAATGAAAACAAACGAGAATTAAAAGATGTCCAAAATCTAAATCAATTCAACATTAGCGTTTCCCACGGTCTTGATCACATGGATTGGTCTCTGTGTTGCCTGGAAGTGATCTCGTTTGACGATCACTAAGGAGTTTAGTTGGCTGTCTTATTTGACCTTCAAGGTTGCACATGGACGCCTCCAAGTTTCTCGTTGTTGCATCGACTCCTTGGAACCGTGTTTCCATTCCATTTACCAGTTGTTGACCAGCTCCTCCAAGGATGGTTTAGTTAGTAGGGCATTGTACGGCAGTAGTGATTGAGTCCTTTGCATCCTAAAATTCGAAGAAGCCTGCCGAGGTTGGTTTTGATTATTCTATGAAAAGTTAAGGTGATTCCTCCAATAGGGTTGTAAGTATTGGTATAAGGATTATTACCTTGCCGACCATTACCTACAAATGCCGCTTGTTCCAATGCTTCTTGTGAAGACTCCATATTTTGGAACTCATGGTTTGGATGCCCTTCCCCACAAAAATCTCAATTCACACTCTTGACCTACCCTTTGGAAGGAGGCATCACCAATTTATCCATTTTCTACGTGAATGCTTCCACCTTTGCCTTTATTGAAGCCATTGCATCCATCTTATGTACCCCATGTACACGAGCTCTAGATCATGAACTACCGCAGGAATAGTTATTCGTAGCTAAATTTTCAGTCAAATTAAATACCTCTTCCAGGGTTTTGGAATTAATGGAGCCTCTTGCTGATGCATCAACTAATTACCTCATAGCAAAGCTCAACCTACTGTGAAAGATCTGTATTTGCATTCCCAACTCAAATCCAAGGTGAGGACACTTTCTCAGCATTTCCTTAAACCTCTCCCAACACTCATAAAGGTTTTTGGCCTCTAATTGTTGGAATTCAAAAATGTCAGTCCTAACTTTGAATGTTCTAGCTAGTGGGAAATATTTGGCTAAGAATTTTTCAGCTAACACATTTCAAGTAGCAATGGATCCGGTGGGTAAAGATTTTAACCATGATTTTGCTCGATCTCTCAAGGAAAATGGAAAAAGCTTAGTTTGATGGCATCCTCAGAAACACCATTCATTTTAAATGTGTCACAAATTTCTAGAAAGCTTGTAAGGTAGGCATTGGGATCTTCCTCAGGTAACCCATCAAATTGGACCATACTCTGGATTATTTGGATTACGTTGGGTTTTATCTCCAAATTGTTGGCCTCTATCCTAGGCCTCGTGATACTAAAGCCCGTACCTAAGATTGCGGGTTTTACAAAGTTATTCATAACCTGCCTATTAACTCCACCGTTACCACCATTGTTGGGCTGATTCATCTCCATTTCTTTCCTTACCATTTCGCTTGCAACCTTGCAGACCCTGGTGAGAGTTCTCTCGATTTTCGGATCAAGATCAACTATATCGCCATTGGATTGTCAGGTCATAAATGAAGAGCAAGGTCTACATAAGACATAAATTTATGAGATTATAGAATTTACAAGTCAGACATTTTTACAACTGAAGTTATATGGAATTACAACGTATAGAGACGCTAAAGTACAAGTATACAAGAAATAAAATATAGCACCTAATCATATAAGGAGCATAGCTATATATTCATATATTCGCATATAAACATGGTTAAATCAACAAAATCTAAGGTTTCATGATCCCCGACAACGGCGCCAAAAACTTGATACGTAAATTTTAGGTGCATAAAATCATCAACTTTAAATCCATCCCTTAGTCAAGTTTTAATTAAAACATTAATTCCAAAATACACGTACGAGAAAGTATACTCATCGCAAGCATAGCATAGCATAGGTAATTAACGAGCATCGATCCTCAAAGGAACAATTACACACTAGTCACTTTTCATTCATTGTTTAACCAACCCAAACAAAATGGAAAAAGAATAAAAATAAATATAAAGAAATACATACAACTCAAGGATGTAGGAATATGCAATTTAGACAATCATCCAAGAAAACATAACAATGAACCCCTTAACAATTATTTCTATTAATCATCATCTTAACATCATGAAGGAATATAAAACAAAGTTCAATCGTTTCCCAAGTCATAAATTCACTTATATTCACAACGCTTCTTTCTCAATCCATGGAATTACTATCCCTCAATTAAATTAGCAGATTTCCTAATTAAACTAACATAACCAAAAGATGCATTACATAATTCCTCATAAACATGAAATTAGCCAACAACCATATGCTTTAGGCGAAATTAACTAACCTTTTATTACTTAAGTTCTTTGATCTTAACTTCATTTCTCAAGTCTGTTAAGCAATAACAAATATGAAATCAATAAAATTAAATTAACTTCTAACGTCGTTTCCCAAGTCAATTAGAAGTAAATCTAACTTCATCAATTCCTTCTTAATCACAATTAATCAAACACCAAAAATGATACAAAATTGATCAAGTAGTAAAATTGATACATAAGTCATGAATCCCAAAATATTGGCAAATTACAATGAAAATATTGAATACATCATTGTTTAAGAATAAGAAGATAAAGAGAGAAAAAAAGATCTCATAGACAAGCCTCTTTCTTCTTCCTTAAAGATTCTCTTGAACAAACCTCCTTCAATTGTGTGAACTCCTCCTTCAATGAGTGATTGGAAAATTTTTCTCCTGGATCTACCTCTCTGTATGTGTATCTCTTCTCTTGTGTTTCTTGTGCTTTTATAGGCTTCTTGGATCTAAATTCGTGGCTTAGGAAGTCTTGGCCGAGTAGGATTCGAAAAATACCAAAATTATTGAAAAATTCATAAATTCATGCACAGAATATTCGCCTTTCAGAGCATACTGGTGTCAAGTAACTACAACCCACCTGGAGCCAAGTGCACTCTGTTCTTCTCATGTTTTTGCTTTGTTTTTAGTCTGTTCCCATCGACAAACAGAATGGACCCAGTGCTTGGTGAATTTGCCCGACCTGGTGCCAGGTCTGTTCTAGTTTTTCCCTGAACGTTGGCTCAATTTTTGCTACTTGACCAAAAGGGACTCGGTGCCTGGTCTATTAGCTGGGCCTGGCCCCAGTTACATTTTGGAATTGTTCACTTTCTGCTCAATTTTAACTCAAATCTACACAAATTTGCCAAAAAACCCTTTTTACTAGAAAAATGTCAAATAGGAAGGAATATGCCTAGTTATTACAATAAATGTATCACAAAATAACCTCAAATATCTAGGAAAATAATGGTGATTTTAGCCCCAATCACTAAACAACATAGGACAATCACATGTGTTATAGCTAAATTCCAAACAAGTAGAGCAAACATATATATATATATATATATATATATATATATATATATATTGTCTCAAACCACTCTTTGGAACATTTTGTAATACACTTCCTTTCTTTGCTTAGGTCTTCTTGGACACTTATAGGAAGTGTGTACAAAACTATAAGGGAAGTTCCTCACTTTACTACCTTACGTGTTTAATACTCAATTTTTGATGGTCACTCTTCACTCATATTTACACTTTTCTTACCTTTTACAACAATGAGCTCACCTTCCTGCCTTTTTTCCAATGCTTAATTTGCACACTCAAATTCTTCCCAATTCAAACAATTTTGCTTAACTAGATAATGTTAACTAAATTTCAAGGGATAAGAAAGAAGAAACTCTTAGAAGTAATTTGTCGAACACTTGGTAGGTGACATTAGAGGGGACAATTCAAACAATGATTTTCAAATGCAAGATGCCACAAGAATAAAGAATTTCAAGTAAGAATTCAGTGACAACCACTAAGCAATAATACTATAAGGAACCAAGTAGATAAGATCCTACGAAATAGGATTTCAACAAGTAGACAAGTGAGTATGTAGTAGGATTCTAGGATAGATAGCGATCAACAAATTCCAATTCAAGTATCTCAAATGAAGCTTAATTTCTAGAGCTTCAACCTAGCAACTACAAGGAATATAGCATAAAAAACCAATGCAAGTGAAAAATGTGAGCTAAGAACTCATACAATAAAATATAAGGTCACCTAGGCATTTCACAAAAAGCTTAATAGCCATCAAAGAAAGTTCTTGAAATCAATGTGTTTTTTGGCAAGGAGATGCTACCACCAACTCAAGTAAAAAATTTAACAACCACAATTTACTCAAAGTAATGATACCATAAGAATTTTCAAATAGTTCAAGCAGTTTGAAACCAAGTAACAATTGTTTCCAAGCTTTGGTCAAGTTCAAGAGAACAAATCTTCAAGTTATAACAAGAAAGATTAACACCTTAAGAACAATCAACTAGCTAAGTAAATACTGTGCATCATAAGTTGAACCTTTGGAAAGTCACATATGAGCAATCATAAGTCATTAAGGCATCATGTCAAACACCTTACATGCAATCTCACAATTTAATTTTGTTTTGAAAATTTCAGCTTGTTTGACTAACAATCAATAAATTTTCAGGGCAAATGACTCCTCAAACATTAATATAATATGTAAGTGCTAAAGGATCGCAGGAAAATTAAATACACAGCGAAAGATAACAAATTAAAATTTTTCTTGAGCTAAAGTCTAGAAATACTTACTTCTAGGATGATTAAATTTAATAATCGGATTCGGATTCGGGGTCGACGGCACTTGTTGAATAGGAACATCTACTTGTTCCGCAGGGACACCAGCTAACCATCGGCTCCTTCGCATCAAACACTTACCATATTTGCTAGCTCCTGACCTTCCAAAGTATTATCTAACAACTATGGACCTCTGCCGGTGAAAGTAGAATTAGGGTAAAGAAATTTGGAACAAAACAAAATAGCTAAACGTTGAGAAAAAAAAAATAAAGGAAACAAAACCCAAAGAAAATCGGTGGCTATTTTTTTCTTTTACTAGAAAAAACCGAAAGCACTGTTGAATTTGATTTGGTCAACCTCTTAATGGCACACAACATGCCTATATTTATTATATTAGCTTTCCTTTTCTTTTTAGAAACAAAATCAGCCAACTCTTTTTCTTTTTTTTCCTTTTTCCTCTTTTCCTTTTTTTTCGTTTTACATGACCGCTTCCATCAAAACCCTAATGGGCCATGCTCTATTAATTAGTCCAATGACTAATTAAATAGCTCTCTTATTAATTAATTAATCCACTTGGGCCCAATAAAAAATTTTCCAAGATAATTAATTAATAAACTAATTAATTAAATTAGTTCTTTTATTAATTAATTAAACTACTTGGGCCCAATTTAAAATTATCCAAGATAATTAATTAATTAAATTGGTGAAATTAATTATTCTAGCCCAAATAAATAATTAATTGGACTCCTAGAATAATTCTTCCAATAATAAATTCACCCAACAAGCCTATATAGTAAATAAATTTACTAAGGTTATTTGAGCTACTCTGGAGACCAAAAGACATATTATTCTTGGCTACTAAAATGACCAAAATACCCTTGCTAACCAATAGTTATATTTTAATCATTTTAAATATTGCATTTATCACCATATGAAAATATTGACCCCGAGAATAATATTGCAAGTGTAGTGTCTTCGACCTAAAGGTGAAATGACAAAAATACCCCTTTATGTAACACCCGTAATTGAGATAGGAAAATAGTACTTACACCATTCTCAATAACATCTACCATTTTTTGATGACTAGTCTAATAATCCACGACTTTCAGTATGTATTCACTTATCACAGGGAGCTACCCAAAATTGTACATACTTAGTCATATTTCCCAAGACCCTAGATTATTAGATTATCTTGGACAATCACAAGGGGGTGATTTCTTCACGTAATGAAGCATAGAAACTCTATTGTATAAGTTCGTCGTAATTAATTAGAGTCATACACCCAACGTACAAGGTTATTGGCCTTGCGATAAGACCTCACCCAACATACATCAAAGTGTACAAGTCCAGCTTTACTAGACCACTAACTTACATTCAAGTCCTAGGGTACTCATTACACAGTAGCTGCGATAAACTAATCTTTATTTATTTTAGTACTTTGATAAAGATTATTATCGTGTGGTCCAATTTTATGTATTTCAAATATGCTTACACTATTGGTGCAAATGGACTGCTCACTAGTTCATGGTAAACCATTCCCCATTTAGAAACCATAGTGTAATGATCTAAACCTTAATAAATTGCCCGACTTTATCAATCCATCAAGAACAAGTTTTCAGTTATGTGTTAGATCTGCACCTTACTATGAAAGCACCACCAAGCCACATAGATTACTTACTAACACACTTATAACTTTAATGTACGAATATATGTAAACAGGCAACCATTAATGAATGAATAGTGTATCAACCACACCAACAGATGGTCCTCCTTTATCCCCAATGCAATCTCCGCTACATCATCAATCATGTTCTAGTTCAGTTAGTGATAGGGCCTAAATTAGTCATATATTTTCTAATTATTTGAGGCTATTCTGTGATACATTTTGTTCAATAACTGGTCATATTCATTCATATTTGAGATTTTACCCTTGAAAAGGTATTTTGTGCATTATTTTAGATTTTAGGGGAAAAATAAGACAAAAACGTCGCAAAACAGACCAGAGGCGGCCCCAGCTAAGATAGAGGAATAGGCGCCGGCCACGTCTGCTGGCACACACTTTGAGGCAATAAAAAATTGGTGAAATAGAGCTAAACAGAACATAGCTGGCGTCAGTTAGGAGCTCAGAGGCGGCGCCAACTGCACTCTGGAAGGATTGGAGTGAAAATCAAGAAAAATCAATGAACAACTGGAAAGACAAACCACAACCAGTGCCAGCTAGGAAGCCAGAGACGGCGCTGGCTGTGCCCTGATGCTGAGGCGGTGCCTCAATTTTCACACACGATTTTTGGTAATTTGCGGAGTTTTAGTATTTTCCTACTTCTACTCAACCAGAAACCCTAGAGGAACGGATTTAGGCACTTCAAAAGCCTATAAATAGAGGGAAAACACAAGGAAAAGAGGAGGATTCGCAGTTCAGAACAGAAAATCACTCAAATTAAGGAGGAATTCTTCAAATTAAGGAGGGTTGTGCAAGAGGGTCTACAAAGGAAGAAGAATGAGGATTGTCTATGAGTACTTTCTTTTAACTTTATTTTCTTTTTCTTGAACAATGATGTGTTAAATGTTTTATTGTAATTTGACATTGTTTAGGTATTCATGATTTTTAGAGCTACTTTGATCT
This sequence comes from Voacanga thouarsii, assembly GCA_026120185.1. Lineage (NCBI taxonomy): Eukaryota > Viridiplantae > Streptophyta > Magnoliopsida > Gentianales > Apocynaceae > Voacanga > Voacanga thouarsii. Next base: position 1,911,191 of record JANUWF010001174.1, read on the forward strand.
TTTGATTAATTGATTATTATTCTTGGAATTTAATTACTTGAGCTGATTATGAGATTAATTAGTTGTTTCTTTCCTTTAACTTGCTAGACCAAAGGGGTTGATAGTGGTTTCAATTAATTGATTTCATATTTGTTGTCTATTAACTTACTGGACCAAAGGGGTTAATTACTAAGAACTAAGTAATTAAAGGTTTATTGATGTCTGCCTAGACCAAGAATTCATTAGTTAGCTTCATGTTTTAAGTTTATCGAGACCATAGAAATTTAACTAAGGATTGTATTTAATGCATCTTTTGGGTAAATTAGTTGAGACAAGACCAAGTAATGCCAATCTATGTAGAAGATAGTGATTTCATGAATTGACCGAAGAAGTGAATCTATCTTAATCCTTCATGATACCAAGAGAATGATTAGTTATGATGATGATTAGGTATTTTAAGATCATGTTTGTCAAAATAATGGTTTGAGTTACATAATTCTCCATCATTGGCATGTATATATTATTTTATTTTATTTTATTTTATTTCTTTTTCACTTTATTGAGTCAGCTAAACAATGAAAGAAAAGTGATTAATGCATACTTGTTCCTTAAGGATCGATACTCGTTTTAAACCCTATACTATACTTAATGATGAGTACGCTTCTCATATGTGTAATTTGGAATTAACGTTTTAATTTAAACTCGATTGGAAATGTACTTATTTTTATATGAGTTTTATACCCAAATCCATACGCATCAAGTTTTTGGGCGCCGTTGAGGGGAACAATATCATGAAAGCGTGGATTTTGTTGATTTAACCATGTAAATATGCAAATATGCAAATATGTAAATTTGTAAAATATGTACAATTGTTCTTTTCTCAAAAAGGTGCCATCTTTTGTATTTTTTTCTATCTTTTGTATCTGTTGTATCTTTGTAATCTAACTATGACTAGTGTTTAATTTGACTAACATGTTCTTGTAATTTTGTTTGAATTGTGAATTCTATTATCTAACTTTTTGTTTTGTCTTTTTTAGGTGTAGACCTTGGTACATGACCCAAAATCTGAAGGCGAAATAGTAGATTTTGATCCTGAAATCGAAAGGACATTGTCAAAAATCCACTGGACAATCAAACAGAACTTACTCACAGATATAGACGGTGCTCAAAACAACAATGGTGGAAACAACAAGAGAGTTATGGATGACTTTGTGAAACCTATAATCTCGGGCACAGGCTTGAGTATTACTAGGCCTAGGGTGGATGCGAACAATATTGAAATAAAGCCTAATATCATCCAGATGGTCCAAAATATGGACCAATTTGATGGGCTACCTAAAGAAGATCCTCATGCCCACTTAGCCAGTTTTCTTGAAATTTGTGATACTTTTAAGATGAATGGTGTTTCTGAAGATGTCATAAAGCGAAGACTTTTTCCTTTTTCTTTGAGAGATGGAGCCAAATCTTGGTTAAAGTCTTTACCCACAGGTTCCATCACCATGTGGAATGCCCTAACTGAAAATTTTCTTGCCAAATATTTTCCTCTAGCTACGACATCCAAACTTAGAAACGAGATTTTTCCTTCTAACAATTAGATTCAGAACCATTATATGAAAGTTGGGAGTAGTTCAAGGAGATGCTGAGAAAGTGTCCACACCACGGATTTGAGCTAGGATTGCAGATGCTCATATTTCTGAATGGCCTTAAATTCGCAATACGACAAGTGGTGGACTCTTCTGCAGGGGGTTCCATCAATCATAAAACCACAGAACAGGTATTCAATCTTATTGAGAATTTGGCTTCTAATAACTATGCTTGGGACAGTGCAAGGTCTAAGGTTCCTGTGCAAGGAGTGCACAAAATGGATGTTGTGGCAGCTTTGGAGGCTAAAGTGGAAGCATTGACTCAAAAGATGGAACAAATGGTGATGCCTCAAGGCCAAGTGGTAAATGGAAGTTGTGATTTCTGTGGAGAAGGGCACCCAAATCATGAGTGTCAAAATATGGGTTCACTTCAAGAAACCACGGAATAAGCAGCCTTTGCAGGTAATGTCCGTCCAGGTAACAATCCTTATAGCTCTACTTACAATCCTGGTTGGAGAAATCACCTTAACTTTTCTTGGAACAACGAAAATCAACCTAGGCATGGTTCTTTTAACTTTGGGGGTAATCAAAGGAACCAACCCTCTTTGAACAACAATTTAGCACCTTCCAAGCCACCATTAGAGGAATTGATTGGCTAATTGGCAAGTACAACGGAGACTAAGTTCCAAGGGGTTGATGTTACAACAAGGAACTTAGAGGCTTCCATGTGCAACTTAGAGAGACAAATTGGCCAACTAGCTAAATTGCTTAGGGATTGTCATACAGGGACATTACCGAGGAACACCGAAGAAAATCCACGGGATCAAGACCGTGGAAAGCATTGAAGTCATTTTGCTTTAAGTTTTTATGATTTGGAATAATTTTTATTTTCGTTGTTTTGTTGCATTCTTATTTGTTTCTTCATGAATTAAATTGCATTATTTATCATTGCTACATGTTCATCATGTTTATTTTGGTGTTTGAAAAAAAAAAAAAAACTTCGGAGCCCGGACAGAATACAACCAGCGCTGATTGGGCCCAGAACCGGCGCTGACAGAACACTTAAAATAAGCCATTTTGGCCACTTTTTCTTTCAAACTCTCCTACTCACTCTCAAATTCTCTCTAACCCATGCCGACTTCACCTTCCAAACCCCTCAAGATTTATTTTTTCACCTCCTACACACTTTTAGAATATCAATCTATCCTTCCTTTGTTGATTTTACGGATCAAAATTCTCTAAACCTTCCATTTTTCACAAAACCCAATCTTCAATCCGCATGCAAAGAGCTTTGATTTATGAAGGAAGAATGCATCTTTTGCTTGCCTATCATAGGAGAACATAAAGGTTGTGTTGTAAACTGTGGTAGATTTATTGAAGAAGATTGAATTATTTGTGTTTGGTGAGGGATATACTCTAAAGGAGTTTGGGAATTATTGTTGTAAGCTGGTTGAGGGTTGCATGGGAGTTGTGCATTGTGTTTGAAATAGGGGAGACACAACCCTTCTAAACTCTTTGAGCTTCTTAGTCTTTATCCTCCTATCTTCACTACTACTTACTTACCAATATGTCTAGAGCACGGGGTTAATCCTCAAAAAAGGCTAGAGCTTCTTCTTCCTCGGCCCCTTTATCTATAGACCCCCTGTTCCTTAGGCTAACTGAGTTCATTGATCCATCATATGAGGAGTGGTATAATAAGAGGGCTTCAAATATAATTATTGTGGAGCGTACCTTTGCACCTGCCCTAGACCGTACCCTCAAACTTGGAATGATGTTTAGAAGGCTAAGGTGGGGACCTATAGTACAGCTCAAGAGGGATTATTGTCCAGTACTCGTTAAAGAATTTTATACCAACATGGTTGAAAAAGGCAATAAACACCTTCTACACATTGAGACAAGAGTAAAGGGAACCCCCATTATTATCACACAAAACCATTTAGCTGCTCTTTTCCTGGTCTATGATGATGATTCTTGGCAAGAGATAGATACTAATAATCAAAAGATTCTTTCTGACCCTAATTGGGATGCCAGTGGTACTAGAGCTACTCTAGGGTTTCACAAGCACAATCCTTTCCAAGCTAACAGCTTCTATTCTAACAATAATCTTGCTACCAATTTTAGGGCTCTAGTATACATGTTTGGCTTTAATGTTGTACCCCGAGCCAGTGGTTTCAATGAGACACGCCGTATTGATACATACATCTTGCATAGGATTATGACCATTCAACCTATTCCTCTTGCTCCATTGATCATACAATCTATTAGAGATGTGGTTTATCATCGTCTCTCTACCAAAGCCTTCATCTTCCTTCTAATCATCATGAAAATTCTGAGAGACTTTGGTATTAGTACTGAGGGAGAATTGATAGATGACCACTGAGCATGACCTAGTAACGGAGCAAACATTGATGAGTTGTGGGTACAAATATAGCCAGGAGATGAAGAAATGGCTAACTCCCTATGAGGTCAAATATCCCAGCCATGTCCAGCCACCACCAATAGAGGAGGAACACCCACCACCACCATCGCGGGTACGAGCAAGCAGTTCACAGTCTCAACCAAGGACTGACTTTGAGACCGCAGTGCTGGGCTAGTTAGCCCAGCAGACGAAGATGCTGTTACACATGCAGGACTCCATTGATGACATTCCCGGAGGTAGACTACTATGGAGCAGCAACGGGCTGAGTGGAGGCAGTATTTTCCAGGACCACATGGCGGCAAGGGCACTTCCGCACCTACTACTGATGCTGGGGAGGATTGAGATGCTTATTCTACCCTTGTTCCTACTTGTCACTCTCTTTTTTTTTTTTCCTTTATATTTTCATGACCTTTTCTAGTTATTTCTTGTACTTTTCTTTCTTGTACTATTTCCTTTACCTTTTGTTTATCTTTCTTTTCTAGTTTTTTTGCATTGGTATGTTTCTTTTGTATTTTTCTTTTTAGGTTCTTCGACAATGCCTCTTTCTCCAGAAACTCAACTTTTTTGTAGAAGAATGCCCACTGTAATGGAAGCATTTTCTTTCTTATCTTTTCCCTTTTTATTTTTGGTCCCATGGCGATGTTTCCTTGTTCTATTTGTTTGGCCATTGGGGACAATGTCCAATTTAAGTGTGGGGGAGTGGTTAGATTGGGAATTCTTCTATACTTCATTCTTCTTGTATACTTCATTCTTTTTGAAATCCTTTGAACCTTGTGAGCAAAATTTTCAAAAATTTTTCGAATTTTTGTTAAATTTTCAAGATGTATTTTTAATGCATGTCTTTGTGATGGATCATAGAGCATATGTTCTATATCATTTATGGCTTATGCATGACTTTTTGCACGCACTTGGACTAAGTAGTTCTGAATCAAATACTTTACATTGTTCTTAAACCTGTTTTTATGCTAAAATTCATTGAGCATTCTAGAACTTACTTGAATACCTCTCAATGTGAAATAAGAAAGACAGTCATGATTTAACTTAGGAATAACGGTAATAGGCCTTCTTTGGATAGTTTGAGCTTTTCAAGCCTACCTATTTTATATTATCCTTAGTGCCTATTTTGAGCCTAAATTGTCAATTTCTTTCTTAAAACCCGTTATCATACTTTGTCCATTACTTCTTTCTGAGAGTTTGATTTACTTTCCAAATCTTTGGTTGCTCTTAAGGAATAAAAGTAGAAGTAAAAGAGTTATGAGGGAGAAAGCATGTGTAAATGTCATAACTTGTTACTTTCAGTCATGCAACATTTTGGAGTGGAGTTGAGAAAAGAAAGGAAAGAAAAAGAAAAGAAAGCTTAAGAAAACAAGAAATCTGCTAGGAAAGGTTGAAAAAGAAAAGAAAACTGAAAGATAAACAAAAGCAGAATTTGGAAGGAAAGAAAAATAAAAAACTAAAAAACTAAAAAAGAAAAAGAAGAAGAGCACAGGAAGAGAGCTAGAATAAGACTTGCTGAAATTTTTGATACTCTTATGCAAAATGAATGATGAGTTAAAAATTATTGAGAGAAAAAAGAATGCAAGATTTGCTTGAACTGCTATCATTTCTGTACAAGGTTATGGGTTTTGATTGATTTTGGGATAGGAGAGCAAGAAGGGTTTGGAATTTCTTGGTACATTTAGTTTATCCTTTTCTTGCAAACTCTCATCCTCTTTGATATTTGATTTTCCTATGTCCTTCATTTGAAAGCTACATTATAAACCCTTTAGCCTTACATTACAAGCTTAAAAGTCCTACTTAACCTATGTAGAATCATGATATGTCTTAGATTAGTAGAGAGAGTGTATGAAAAGTAAGCTTATGGAATGCATATTCTTTTTGAACTAAATTCTTTCCAATAGTTTAAGAATATTGTTAAGTATTGAGATGGTTCTACTAGTCACTATTCACTTACACAAGTCTTGCATTTGTTATTAAAGGTATCGTAGCATATGTTTTGTTGTCTTTAATAAAGAAAGCATTAGAGATATTATTTTGATAGTAATTGAGTGATTTTGTGAAACCTTGTGTTTTTCCTACTTATCTTTGATACTTTGCTTAAGGACAAGCAAAGAGCTAAGTATGGGGGAATGTGATAGGGCCTAAATTAGCCATAAATTTCCTAGTTGTTTGAAGCTATTTTATGATACATTTTATTCAATAACTGGTCATATTCCTTTATATTTGAGATTTTACTCTTGAAAAAGTTATTTTGTACATTATTTCAGATTTTAGGGGTAAAATAAGACAAAACGTCGCAAAATAGACCAAAGGTGGCGCCAACCAGGACAAGGGAACCGGCGCCAGCCACATGCTGTTGGCACGTACTTTGAGGCAATAAAAAATCCGTGAAATAGAGATGAACAAAACACAGTTGGTGCCGGTTGGGAACTCAGAGGCAGCGCCAGTTGCACTTTGGAAGGACTGGAGTGAAAATCAAGAAATATCGATGAACAACTGGAGAGACAGACCACAACCAGCGCCGGCTAGGAAGCCGAAGATGGCGCTGGCTATGCCCTGATGCTAAGATGGTGCCTCGATTTTTGCACACAATTTTTGGTAATTTGTGATGTTTTAGTATTTTCCTACTTCTACTCGGCTAGAAATCCTAGAGGAACGAATTTAGGCACTTCAAAAGCCTATAAATAGAGGGAAAACACAAGGGAAAGAGGAGGATTCGCAGATTGGAACAGAAAATCACTCAAATTAAGGAGGAATTCTTCAAATCAAGGAGGATTATGCAAGAAGGTCTACAAAGAAAGAAGAAGGAGGCTTGTCTATAAGTGCTTTCTTTTAACTTTGTTTTCTTTTTCTTGAACAATGATGTTTTAATTATTTTATTGTAATTTGATATTGTTTAGGTATTCATGATTTTTAAAGTTACTTTGATCTTTTGATTAATTGATTATTATTCTTGGTATTTAATTACTTGAGCTGATTACGAGATTAATTGGTTGTTTCTTTCCATTAACTTACTAGACCAAAGGGGTTGATGATGGTTTCAATTGATTGATTTCATATTTATTGTCTATTAACTTACTGGACCAAAGGGGTTAATTGCTAAGAACTAAGTATTTAAAGATTAATTGATGTTTGTCTAGACCAGGGATTCATTAGTTAGCTTCATGTTTTAAGTTTGGCGAGACCACGGAAATTTAACCAAGGATTGTGTTTAATGCATCTTTTGGGTAAATTAGTTGAGACGAGACCAAGTAATGCTAATCTATCTAGAAGATAGTATTTTATGTATTGACCAAAGAAGTGAATCTATCTTAATCCTTTGTGATACCAAGAAAATGATTACTTATGATGATGATTAGGTACTTTAAGATCATGCGTATCAAAATAATGGTTTGAGCTGCATAATTCTCCATCCTTGACATGTATATATTCTTTTATTTTATTTTATTTTTCTTTTTATTTCTTTTTCACTTTATTAAGTCGGTTAAACAATGAAAGAAAAGTGATTAATGCATACTTGTTCCTTGAGGATCGACACTCGTTTTAAACCCTACACTATGCTTAATAATGAGTATGCTTGCTCATATGTTTAGTTTGGGGTCCATGTTTTAATTTAAACTCGGTTGGGAATGTATTTATTTTTATATGATTTTTATACCCAAATCTATATGCATCAGTTAGCAACTTTAGAAAACCCCAAAACACAGGCTACAGCCTAAAAGCTTGCTCAGGTTATGGTAAATAAGATGGTTGATAATGATGGAGATGAAGATGACCTCCTGTATGATTACCAACCCCCCTCAACTGGTATTGGCCTTGCAAGTGGAAGGCCAACAAGAAATCGTTCTCTATTAGTAATATGCTGATTGTGTTTTTCATCTTTGTTTCATCTCTGTTAAATCCCTTACAACAACCTCCATCTATCCGCACATCTCCATCTTTCAGTTCATTAGAAAAGCAAGCTTAATTAGCTCATTCAAGCTCAACTACTCGACCATCCCAGTCTCTGCCCAATTCCTTACAACAACCATCCTCTCTCCATACAACTCCATCTGTCAACTCACTGGAACAAAAAATGCAACTACTCATACATATTTGGATATTAGATCATCGTCTAATTCCTAAGAACAACCTTCCTCTGCTCATTCTACTATGGCTGGCATTACTTCTCAATCAACAAAATATATGGAACAAGTGCAACCTCCATCTGCTAAGTCCAATTCTGCTAGCAGAGTATCTCAGTCTAATGTTTTGGAACAACCTGTATCTACTCGTTCATTAAGCCGTCCAAGTCTAGGTGGCAAGACAGTCCCCATGGTGCCCCATGTTATACCTCTAACACTCAGGTTAGTTGCATTTGCACCTCCAGCTGAGCTTCAAGCTGATATTCGCAAAAAGAAAAGGTTATTCCTTAGCTTTTACTACTGTAATAGTTTGGTTTCTAGATGATTACTTGTTTTTAAATTGTTAAATTTTCTCTTTTTTAACTTTTGTTCTCACAAGCCTAAGAATTATTGCCCTCTCCTTCTGTTTTTCAACCTTAAAGTCTTTCCAGCATTTCCTTTTGTGTTGTCATTCTAATTCAACTTACAAAGCTATCTAACATTTTGGCAGTTAATGAAATGATGAAATAAATTCTCTCTTTCCTTATTCTTTCGCTCAAAGAGGAGGGACTATTCCCTTTTTGTATAATTCCACTACCTTTTTGTTGAAATTTAATTCTAATCATTTAATTTCTTTAGACACGTCGAAGTATTTGCAGTCTATTTGATAGTGATTCTTTATGACATGATGTTTGTCATTTTGTTTCTTTTCCTTTTTGTGAAAGCCACCCATCAATTAAGGCTAGATGTGTAGTTCTTTCATTTATTTGTTCATTTTTTGGAAAAATGATCAATTGCACCATTTCCTAAGTCTACAATGTTAGTGCATGTTATATTATCTTTTGTAATATATTATATTGAAACAACTACTTACTTTTTTATCTTTGTTTGTTAATTCCCAGGATATTTTTAGATTTTGGAACTTTTAAACATAAACAACCTAACCATCAATCATGTTCTTCAGCCCTACAAGATGAGGTCGTCATTTATGAGCATGTTATTTCTGTGTTGATGAACTGACTTCTCTTATTTCTTAACATATTCTACTCTTATGCTTTCCTAAGAAAATCATAATTTTGGTCTCTGCTCCCCTATGATCTTTTGGTTTTCTATTAAATGTGCTTCTATGTTGATGACGTACTTTAAGTGTTGGCATAATAGATATTTCTATATAATTAGTTTTCCTTGGAGCAGAAGTTATGTCTCTAAATGATGCCTGCCATGAATGTTTTTCCAAGATGTTTAATCAGTTTTGCTAACAATTGCAGCTTGATATTCTTCAAGAACAAAATGAAAGTTTGCTTGAAAAGGTATGTTAGCTTTCTTTGTTTATCCTCAATTCTTTTGTGTTGAGAAAGTGCCAATTCAAGAGAATAATTAGCTTTTACAAACATTATATTTGGATTTACACAATTATAACATGTACTTTTCAGCTTCAAATTGCAAAAGAGAGGTATGAGGAAGTAGAAGCAAGGGCTAAGCAACTTGAGAAGCAGGTACTCCTGGAGGAAATTTTCACTAGATTCCTTGTAAAAATGATTTCGTAATTTATACTTTATGACAGGATTAGGATGGTGCTCACTTTTTGAGTCAATGATGCATTCCTATTTACATCTTTTATGAAAAGAAATGTTTTTTGTTGAGAATTAGTTGAACATTTTGTAATTAAATATTAATTTACTTATTTTTTATATGAATATTTGAATTATATATTTTGAATATTTAAATTATATTTCGTATTTTATGGAGAAATTGTGTACCATAAAATGTCAGAACAATAATCATATGTCGTAAATTTTGAAACATTGAAAAAAAGTGATGCTAAATTTTGGGACAATACGAAAAAATTAGTGTTGCTAAAAGGGACGCTATCATACTTACACGTCATTACTTTGCAACATTTTTTTTGGGATGTTATGGATTATTTCATTAGTACAAAAAGGACAGAAATAGAATTACGTGTTGTCATTCTAAGGACACCTATGTAAATAATGTGTTGCCAAAGTTGCCAAAATTGAGACGCTGCACAATCATAGTGTAGCAAAAAAGGGGACCCAGACATAATTTTATATCGGTAAATTGGAGACATTTATACAAAATGTGTCATGGGAAAAATATTTCTATATAATACATATTAGTAAATTAGGCGATAGTAGCAAATAAGCCTCATAATATTAGGTACACTAATATAATAAGCATCGGGAATTATATGTTGTAAAATTTTGGAACACATGGAAGTAGGGAACATTAAAAAGTGACGGGAATTAATTAAATATTTATTTTTTAAAAAATAATTATAAAATTAAATATTTGCAACAGGCAATAATTGTATTTTTTACAAACAAAATCCGTTAAAAAAAAACTATTTGCAATATCCATGCAATGAAAAAAGAATCGTTGCATTTAGTTTGGATAGATTTGAGGTTTCTTGCCATGAAAAAAAAAGGGTCATAAAAAGAGGCATTTTCTGTGGAAAATAGATTATTGCAATGGTACTTATGGTTGCAAAGGCAATTGCAACCCCCTACAATAGCAATGAACACTTTTCTGTTGCAATGCCTTTGCAATTGATTATCTATGACCAAATTGATCCTTTTTCCCACAAAATTCAATGGTTGCGGAAATCCATTTTTCTTGTAGTGATTTCTTTTCAAAAGGTTTGATGAGGAAGCATGATGAGTGGAAAGAGTTTTTTTTTTTTTTTTAAGTAGTTTGTTTTTCCTCTCCCAAATAAGAAAAATATTTTTCATCTAAAGTGTGGGGGAGTGAGTCGTGTCTTTATTTGCTTTCTTAGGTTTTTTTAGTATTTTTCTTTAGTTTGTTTTCTTTTATTTAGGTGTGTTTTTATTTTATTATTATTTTTCTTGTGCTTTTATTTGTGTTTTATTTTATAGGAATAAAGTCCTCTTGGACAAGCCATTCTCTCTATCTCAAGTTTGGATATCTAGTGGAGTATTATTGCACTTGGGAAATATTGCTTAAACTTTCTATCCCATTATTATTTTTGGCCCCTTTGGAGATGCTTTTTTGTGTTTATTTTTTGCCAAGGAGGACATTGTCCAATTTAAGTGTAGGGGAGTGGTTTGGTGACATACTTTGTCCAAGTTTTTATCAATTATCTTGGTGTTTTCTTGGTATTAAGCTACTTTGAAAAATTTTGAAATTGAGAAACAATTTTGTTTTTAGCACAAAGTTTGAAAAATTGGAGCTACTCTGTTATGACAGTATCTTTTTTACTTTCGTCTCCTTCTTTATTCATTTTGGTCTTCTTGGTTGTACTTTTATTGTTCTATCTTTGGCCATTGAGGATAATGTCCAGTTTAAGTGGGGGGGGGAGAATGAGGTTTAAGAAAGATTTCCATATCATTTTTGTGAAAAATTTTCAAAAATTTTAGTGGTTTTCATTATTAAGTAATGTTGTAATTCTTTTTCTTACTTGGTTATGAGTTTTGTCATTCATGTGATGGATTTTGATGAAATTGGTTTTATTGGAGAAGATAGTTGTCAAGACTTGATAATTTTGATTAATCCTGTATATGCATTGGTGTTTGAATGTTATTTGACTGATCTAGTTGAAATATAGAAGATATGATGAATATGGGAAGAGTTTATTAGTTAACTCGTGTATTATGAGTTTAAATTTTTCTAGCTTTGAGTTATGATGGAAAAAATGTGAGTTGAAAAAAGATATTTGAGAGGAAAGATTGTGGATAATGTTGAAAAAAAAATTAATTTTAGTTGAAAAAAACCAATGATTGGAAACAACACTATTGTTGGTGTGATTTGAGAAAAAAAATGCTCTTATTGATGATCGTTGAAGACCTTTAGCTGAAAAGGGAGTCAATATAGGGAGAAGTAGCAAGTGAATTTGGTTCACTCTCTTGAGGCTATCTCGAAGGTAAAAAGGCAAGAAAGAGAATAGAAAGAAAGAAAGAATTAGTGAGAAAAAAAAAATGATGAGTGATGACTGAAAAGGGAACTAATACAGTGTGTGAAGAGAAATCTATGCACTTAAGGCTATCAATTCCCTAAGTCATTGATAGAGGTTAAAATTGCCATTCTTATCCTAGTTATTTGAGGGTGTTTTAAGATACATTTATTATAATAACTTGCCATATTCCTTCCTATTTGACATTCTGCTTGTAAAAGGTATTTTTGGCAAAATATGTGTAGATTTAAGTTAAAATCAAGCAGAAAGTGCACAAAACCAGAATGTACCTAGCACCAAGCCCAGTCAGTGGACCAGGCGCCGGGTCCAGTCTACTCCAGTAGCAGAAAGTGAGCAAGCTTCAGGGGTTTTTATAGAACAGACTTGGTGCCAGGTTTGGCAAGTGTACCTAGCGCCAAGTCCATTCTGACTACCAAGGAGAGACGGCTAAAAACAAAAGAAGAATAGAGTGCACCTGGCACCAAGTGGGTCGAAGGTACCCGATGCCAGCTATGCTCTAGAGGCAAAAATTCTGTACGCAGAATTAGGGCTTATCCAAGGATTTTTGATATTTTCCTATTCCTACTCGGCCAAGACTTCCTCAGCCACGAAATTGGCATCCAAGAGGCCTATAAAAGCATAAGAGAACCCAATGATTTGATATATACAACATAGAGAGGTAAATTAAAAGGCAGAAATTCTAATTCTCTCATTGAAGGAGGTGTTCACCCAAATCAAGGATGATTGTTCAAAGTGAGTCTTCAAGGTAGAAGAAAGAGGCTTGTCTATGAGTGCTTTTTTTTCTCTTTGTCTTCTTTTCCTTTAGCAATTATGTATTCAATATTTTTATTGTAATTTAACATTATTTTGGGATTCATGAATTTATGTTAATTTAGTTATTTGATAAATTCTTTGTCATCTTTGGTGTTTGATTACTTGATTTCATTGGTTATTGATGTAAGTTCTTCTAATTAGCTTCAACACAACGATGTTAGGAGTTTCATTGTATTGATTTCGTATCTATTAAATCTTGGTAGATTTGAATGATGAAGTTAGGATTTTAGATATACGTGATCAAAAGTTAAGTTAATTTCACCTTAACATAGAGTTATTAGCTAATTTCAGGATTTTAAGGAATTGAGATTCATGCATGTTTTGGTTAGGATAGCTTGATTGACAAATCTGCTAATTGAATCAAGATATCAATAATGAGCTTAATGCATGTTTTGATTATGTTAGCTTAATTGACAAATCTATCAATATGAACCAAAATATAGGATTCCATGGATTGACAAACGAAGTGGAATTTACCTAAGTAAATTCATGAGTTGACAAATGATTGAATTTTACTATGCATTCCTTCATGATACCAAGATGATAATTAGTTGGGAGAGTTGCTACTTGGTTCATTGTCATGTTTTCTAGAGTACTTGTCTAAATTGCATAAACCTACATCCTTGAGTTGTATATATTTCTTTTGCTTTTCTTTTTATTCTTTTATCACTTTATTTGGGTCAGTTAAATAATGAATGAAAAGTGATTAGTGTGTGCTTGTTCCTTTGAGGATCAACTCGTTAATTCCCTATACTATTCTTTCAATGAGTATACTTGCTCACATGTGTATTTTAAGACTAATGTTTTAATTAAAACTTGATTAAGGAATGGATTCAAAATTGATCATTTTATATACCCAAAATTTACAATCTATTATTGAAAAAACTTTAAGAGTAAAATAATGGAGTGCTTTCCTCACATCATAACTTAAGTGTGCAATTTTTGGATTTATAATGCTTGAGTTGGTAGATGACTTAACTTATATGATTCATATTATCTATATTTTTACTTGAAGAGTGAAATAATTTTCTTAGACTAAGGTAAGCACTTGATTAATTTAACTTCAAGAGTTTTGTGATGTCTTGGCCAATATTTCAAAGTTTAAAATTGTTTTCAAAGGGTATGAATGACAAGGGTTGTATCTAAAGTTTGAAAGGAAGAGATAATCTTTGCTATGATGAAGAAACTTTTGAATGAGAAAAAAACTGGTGTTTTTTGATCATTTTTCTTGGACTAAAGCGTTTTGCTTGAGGACAAGCAAATGTTCAAGTGTGGGGGTATGTGATAAGGGTTAAAATCACCGTTTTTTTCCTAGTTATTTGAGGGTGTTTTAAGATACATTTGTTGTAATAACTAGACATATTCCTTCCTATTTGAAATTTCACTTGTAAAAGATATTTTTGGCAAATATGTGCAGATTTAAGTTAAAATCGAGCAAAAAGTGCACAAAACCAGAATGTACCTAGTGCCAGCCCAGCCAGTGGACCAGGTGTTGGGTCCATTCTACTCTAGTAGCAGAAATTAAGCAAGCTTCAGGGATTTTTCCAGAACAGACCTACCCCTAGGTCTGGCAAGTGCACCTGGCGCGGGTCCATTCTGCTTGCCAATGAGAGACAGTCAAAAACAGAGCAAAAATAGAGAAAGAACATAGTGCACCTAGCGCTAGGTGGGTCGAAGGTACTCGGTGCCAGGTACGCTCTAGAGGCGGAAATTCTGTAGGTGGATTAGGGCTTATCCAATGATTTTAGTATTTTCCTACTCCTACTCGATCAAGACTTCCTCAGCCATGAAATTGGCATACAAGAGGCCTATAAAACCATAAGAGAACACAAAGGTTAGAAATACAACATAGAGAGGTAAATTCATGGGCAGAAATTCTGATTCTCTCATTGAAGAAGGTGTTCACCCAAATAAAGGAGGATTGTTCAAGGAAGTCTTTAAAGAAGAAGAAAGATGTTTGTCTGTAAGTGCTTTCTATTCTCTTTGTCTTCTTTTTATTTAATAATGATGTATTCAATGTTTTCAATGTCATTTGACAATATTTTAGGATTCATGATTTATGCATCAATTTAACTACTTGGTCAATTTTCTATCATTATTGGTGTTTGATTAGTTGATTTTGTAAAGGTTTATGGAATTAAATTCATATCTAACGAACTTGGGAAACGAAGTTAGATTGAGTTTAACTTAATCAATTCTTCATGTTTGTTAAACCTTAATAGACTTGGAAATGAAGTTAAGATGAAAGAACTTAGGTAATCAAAGGTTAGTTAATTTTGCCTAGAGCATAGGGTTGTTTCCTAACTTCATGTCTATAAGGAATTATTTTTAATGCATCTTTTAATTATATTGGTTTGATTGGGAATTCTGCTAATTTTATCAAAGGGTAGTGATTCCATGGATTGGAAAAGTAGTGGAATCTATATAAGTGAATTCATGAGTTGGTAAATGATTGAGCTTTACTTTATATTCCTTCATGATGTCAAGATGATGATGAATTGAGAGAGTTGTTAAGTAGGTCATTGTTATGTTTTCTAGGATAAGTGTTTAAATTGCATATTCTTACATCCTTGAGTTGTATATATTCCTTTATTTTTCTTTTTATTATTTTCTCACTTTATTTGGATTGGTTAAATAATGAAAGAAAAGTGATTAGTGTGTACTTGTTCCTTTGAGGATCGATACTCGTTAATTCTTATACTATGCTTGCAATGAGTATACTTGCTCACATGTGTATTTTGGGATTAATATTTTAATTAAAATTTAATTAAGGGATGGATTTAAAATTGATGATTTTATATACCCAAAATTTATGCATCAGAATGTTACTTGCATTTGCTTCCTTCAAATGTCTTATGATCTACCAAATGGATGTCAAAAGTACTTTCTTAAATGGTGTTATTGAAGAAGAAGTATATGTGGAACAACCTCCTGGTTTTACTCTTGAACTTTTTCCAGACCATGTTTTAAACTCTTAAAAGCCCTTTATGGTTTAAAATAAGCTCCAAGAGCATAGTATGAAAGGTTAAGTGGTTTTCTTCTCTCAAAAGTTTTTCAAGAGGGTTAGTTGATATCGCATTATTCATTAGGTTTGAAAAATCCTATAATATCTTAATTGTACAAATATATGTTGTTGATATTATTTTTAGAGCTACTAATAATTCCTTGCGCAAGAAATTTGCCAAGATAATGCAGGAAGACTTTGAAATAAGCATAATGGGAGAACTTAACTTCTTTCTCAGTCTTCAAATCAAGTAAAACAAAGATGGAATCCCTTTAAATCAAGCCGAGTATGCCAAGGAATTGCTCAAAAGGTTTGGTATGAATGAAGCATAAGAAATAAATACACCTATGAGCACTTTGTTAAAGCTTGATAAAGATGAAAAAGGTAAGATAGTGGATGAATCAAAATACAGAGGTATGATCAGAAGTCTCTTCTATTTTACCGCTAGCAGGCCTGATATTATGTTCTCAATATGTCTTTGTGCTAGATTTCAATCATGTCCAAAGGAATCTCATCTATGTTATAACACCGCACTACTTACGTACCCTAAAAGAGGTGGCGATGTCACCCCATCCTAGGGATAAGGGGTCTTTATAACTAGGTAATAGAAGATATAGAAGGAAATAACTTAATAATAAACTTATTACAATCCCAAAACAATACTTACCCAAGTCTTGAAACAAATAGATGGTAACTAAATCCTCCAATAAATAAATACATCAAAATAAATCTTCCAAGCTCATGACAACATAAGTAAATCAACCTTCCAAGCAGAATCGACCTGAAGACATGATATAAAAGGTGTGAGAAATATTTCTCAATAAGTCCAGTGTGTACTTATAGTATTTCAGGAAAAATAGTTCATGTATGCAAGTTTTGAAACAAGTCACAAACAAATAGTCTACAAGTCCAAAATTTTATCTTTGAACACCGAATGGTGTATTATCAGCATCTGTAAAGTAAAAGTGCTCAACTTTTATAGAAATAACCACTCAAATAAAGTTATATATAAAACCATGCATCATGAATGGACATGGCACCACATATTTTGCACCATGACAAGAGAATGGTCAAAATGCCACATTTTGTGCATCATGACAAGAGAACGGTCAAGATGCCATACTTTATGCATCATGACAAGAGAATAATCACGATGCCATACTTTGTGCATGCTGATACAAGGTGGGTGTATGGCCCACCGGATGAGATACTATTCCACCGCTATAGCCAAACATATTGGTTGTCCATTCCAAAAATAAACAGTCCACCTAAACTATACTGCTAGCTCGGACCAGCCTGACCAACAAGAACTATCTTCTTGTCTAGGCAGGGTTCACCCCTCAAAGATGGCCTCCTACTGAGAGACTTACCCAACTTTTTAGAGACTAGTCCTAATAGTCTACCCTTATTAAATACTTAACGTTATATTTATTCCACTTGGAAAATGTAAAATCAATGAAGAGCTTTCTTTGAAGTAGCAATTATGGTTTTCAAACAACTTTAGGTAAAATTTTGTTTAAGGAAAATTTATTGTTTTGCTTGGAAAATTATTTGCTTGACTAAAATTATTTTATTTTTGCAGAAGGAATAAATTGTCCACAATTGTATCCCAAAGTACATTTTCCAGGGCAATCTGTGCAGTTGACTTGCAAAAGTGCTTTTGTTCAAAACGTCTTTATGCAAGGACTTACTTGATCTCTTGCTTTTTCTTGATACAATAGCCTTCCAAGATGGATCAAGGCACACTAGCCCCGCCTGGGGTAAATATAAGGTATAAGTCCCAATATCCAGACAACACTTACTTAAATAAATAACTCTTAGCCTAACATGCTTAAGCTCAACTAGTTACAACAACATCTAGTTAAGACAATAACGTCATAGGTTCTAAAATTAATTGATAAAGCATTTTATAGAATAAGATGAATTTGATAAGTCAAAATAATATAGGTGTTATAAATAATAAATAACAAATTATGACAATATTTATTTACTAACAAATAATAATATTTTCAAATAATATTAATAATAAATAAAATTACTAATAGGTAATAAGTATTATTAATGATAAATCCTAAATAATATTGGTAATAAATAATAACTAATATTATTACAAATAATAAGTAATATTAATAATAGATTATAAATAAATTTAATAATAAATAAATTATTCTAATATAAATAATATTTATGAGTGTAAATAAATGTTTTAGTAAGGCTAACTAATAACAATATGAATATAAAAGCCATTTGATATTAATTAATTCCAATATGTTATTATTTATATCTAATAATGTTTAATAAAAATATTCTATTTATTTATCTAATAAAATGCCAATATTTTAAATAATTATTAGTTTCAAAAATATTTGTGTTCTTAAATAATAATATTAATTAGATTAATAATAATAATGGTAGTAAGAAAAATATTAAAAGTAATAAAAGTAATTCTTATAGTAATTTTTTAATGACTATAGTGAAATACTAGAGAAAATTTATATACATATTCATACACACATGAATCCAACAAATAACATGTCAATTTATCCAAAAATAGACTTGTATTAACATACATCACAGCAAGGGTGATATTCTACTAACCATAATATTATTTATGGATTTATTGGAAAAATAACATCATGAAGACATAATCAATAATAGTGGTTTAATGTCTATCATACATCAAACATCCATAAAGCTCTTAATCATAATGAACATACAATGATCTTAAAGCATAATCCATACTTCATGAGTCACAACATTAATTCAAAGCTTCATGTCTTTAATCTATTCCATTCACCCAAATACATATCTCCAATCCCACATTATTCAATCAACCTACCAAATCCATCATCTAAGAGTCTTGAGTTTGAGAATTTAAAGAGAAGATCAAGAAAGAAATACTTGATTTGATGAACATTAGATGAAGATATCACCTTGCTTAATGGAGGTCCTTAAGTGCTTAAGAGTCCTTCCTTGGTTGAAGTTTGTCGAAGAATAGCCATCCAAGGTTCGGCCAAGAAAGAGAGAGAAATAGAAATAGAAAGAAAGAGATTAGGATGATATTGAAATGGTGATGATGAGATGAAGAAGGTCCAAGGTGTTTAAAGTTACCTTCTTGATGTTCTTCTTGTTCTTGACCAAAAAGGCGTGTTTGATTCGAATGGAAGATCAACTTTAGTATTTTTATGTTATGGAGTGGCCTATGAGGGAGTATGGACCGAATCCTAACTGGTTTGAAGGTTCTTGGAGTGTTTTTCGAATGAATTGAGGTGATTAAAGGTTGAAGAAGGTTAGTGTGTGTTCTTGGTGTTCTTAGTATTCTTGGTGTTCTTGAGAGGAATTGAGAGAGTGTGTGATTTCGTGTGTATGTGTGAATGATGGTCGAATAGCCTAGCTAGGGAGAGGCTTTTGGTTATCCAAGAAGGAGAGAGAGAGTTTCAGCTTTTTTAAATTTCAAATTGAGAGAAAAGTGGTGATGTTTGAGGTAGAGGATTGGGTAATGGTATTTGCTCTTTGAAGGTTTCTTGTCTTTCAATGGTGTACGGCTGAACTAGCTATGATTTGATCATGGAATGGAGAGTTGTTTCAGCTTTGAGCTGCCCAAAAATGGCTGTGATATAGTGGAGAAATTTCTGGTTTTATTGTCTAGCTAGGTGAGTGTTTAATGGAACAAAAATCTGGAATTTAATTTGGAAGTTTGAATAATTTTGAATGGAGTGAAGATAGGAGTGTTTTGAGGTGTGTTAATGGAGTCCTAATGACTAAGTTAGATGAAAAAGCTAAGGTGTTCTATCCATGGCTGCATTTGGCCAAAAATAGGATAAATTTTGATAAAGAAATCAAACTTAACATTGAATAGGCAAAGCCGGAAAATTTCTGGAATTTTAGCTTAAGAACTCTTGTGATTTTGGGACGATTTTGAGCAGATTTTTCGAAGCTCTTCGAACTGAATTTGCAGATGGAGTTTAGGAGCATTTGAAGGTCCATTAATAGCGATTTTCTAGCCACCATCTTAGAGAAGAAAGAAGAAAGTTTCAGGTGTTCTTGTGCACAAATGAATGGCTAAAAGTTCGTGTCTAAAGCTTGGTTATTTGCTGGAAAAAAAATTCTGGTTTGGTGTAGCTTGTAAGGCTGCAAAATTCCAAAGTGTTTCAGCTTTCATCTTCACACAAGATGGTTGGTTCTTTGCAAGAATTAGGTTGAGAAAGGTGGCTGCAAATTTTGAAAACCATCCATGAAGAAAATCTGGAAAATTTTCCAGATTTTAACCAAAACAAGAACAAGAAGACAATGAAGTTCTTGGAGAAATAACTATAATGATTTAATTCAGAACCTCTTCCTATTTCTTCTCCACAATTTTGGCCAACCTCCTATCCCACAAGAGCTGGAATTTTTGAAATTCCAAGCAAGGAATTATCCAAGACTTTTATAGATATAAAAATGAATTAAAGAAATAGGAGTAGTTTAAATTCAAAGAAGTTAGGACAAGGCATGCAAAAATAATGGAGACAAAAAATCTTCTAGAATTCTTTTAAGGACAAGATCACTTGGTTAAGACATTACCAATGTGTCTTCCCCAAGACAACATTCCTAACTTTAAGGAATGTAAGGAAAAGAAAATTTCAAACATTGGTTAAGATAATTATGAATAAAACTGAAGTGATGAAATTTGAACTCAAGACCTTAGAAATTAATCCCAAAGCTCTAACCACTTAACCACAACAACTCTTATTTTAATTATCCCAACCAAATCCTTTTCTTATCTAAGCCTCAATCCATCTTGCTATTTTGCCCTCAAGTTAAATTACCTTTTTACCATTTCTACTCAACAAGCATAAATAAACCATATAACCCATAAACCATAATTCTAAAGCACACAAAATCATTTAAGGAATATATTTTATATAAGATGATATGATATGCACCCTATCCCTCTTACTCTAGGGTAGGTTTAGGTGGGGTTTTACATATGTGCTATAAAATGGATCCTTAGATACCTAATTGGAACTCATGACTATGGCTTGTGGTATCCTCGAACTAATTCTTTTCATCTTATAAGATATACAGATGTTGACTATGGCGGTTGCAAGGTTGAAAGAAATAGTTCTAGTGGTCACTGTTAATTTCTTGGACATTCCCTTGTCTCGTGGTACAGCAAAAAGCAAGCTTGTGACTCTCTTTCAACAACCGAAGCTAAAAACATAGCAGCTGGTAGTTGTTGTACGCAAATTCTGTGGATAAAAAATGCCTTGCTTGATTTTAGTTTAAATTTTAATTGTGTGCCTATCTTATGTGACAATACTAGTGCTATTAATTTAACCAAAAATCCTATTTAGTATTCTAGAACTAAGCACATTGCAATTAAGCATCATTTTATTAGAGATCGTGTGCTTAAGAGTGATGTGAGTGTTGAAGACATTCCAACCAATGAATAGCTTGCAGACATCTTTACGAAATCTCTAGCCGAAGATAGATTTAATCATCTGAGAAGAGGTTTAGAAATTACTAGAATTATGTAACTGACTATTTTGCCAAGGATTTGTTTGTTCATTCTTGCAGAACTACTGAAGATACACCTTTCGAACAAAGATTTTGGACGCAATGTCTAAGAAACATGAATCCAAAATCCCCTCAACTGAACATCTTTCATTCCACTTCATGGACATACTAATTTGGACTTAGTCCGAATCCAAAATTGCAGCAACCCAAATTCATGAAAAGCCCATTTTCTTTTGTTATTCGAAATAAAGAGAACATAAGTCCAGAAGTCATTTTTAAAAATTTTCAAATGTCCGTGCTTTTTCAAAAAAATGACCTTATCTCTGGTGAAAAATCTCTAATGGAAAATACTTGATTGTACTGATCCACTCAAGAACCTAGGAAATCAAAAAAAAAGCTATCTCTTTCTCTCTCCTAGAAATCCGAAATTGTCATTGTTCTCTCTACTTCTCTCATAATCGTATCTTCATCTTCCCTAACTAAAACAAAAAACCTTCATCTTCCTCTCATTTCTATCATGACAAAATTGTTAAAATCTGACAAAGGAACCGCGCAAATAATGAAGATGGGCAAAAAAAGCAAAGCAGCAGTTAAGACAAAAGTTGTTGCTACCACATAGTCGGCCACCAAGCAGAAAGGAAAGAAAATCGCTAAAACAACCTCACAATCCGACTCATCAACAGAGCATACTACACCAGAAAGCTCTAAAACCCAAGTACTGCACTTTCTTGATAAAAAATGTGAGCCTGAATTTAATGATTAGCTATCTAGAAATAGGACTATGGTCACAGGATATTGAGTTAATTCTGAGGCATTTTTGAACTTCTCTGACATCCTGAATGTACTTGAAAATCTTGGTTAGAAGGCCTTGTTATCAATAGACAAGAAACTGTACACTCCTCTAGTTTGGGAATTTTATTCAAATCTAAAAATGGGAAGGTTTGAAGAGACCGGGGGAGGTTTTATGGTGCAATAGTACAGCACTATAGTTGGATCAATAAATATGGAATTTGACCATCGGCTGTTAAACTACATTTTTGGAGTTGGAAATGGAGGGATTCAATTTTTTGAAATGAACAAATTCCGTGAGAAATCGAACCTATTTAACTTAGGAATGGTTGAGGTAAGGTTTATTGGAGGGAAGAGTTTTAAAAGTTCAAGTAACAAAAATTCAAAATGGTTGAATGGTCCCGGAAGGATTTTGTACCATATGGTATCGACTATGGTTGCTCTAAGTTTTTGGGCACAAAACATCAGTAAGTATCATGCAAATGATACTGATGTTAGCTCTGTCTGAAGGTAGACAGATCAATTTTGGTTTTTTGGCAGTTAAGTTGATACTACAGTCAAAAAACACATCTCACAAAGCACTCCCATATGGCAATCTATTGACCAAAGTCTTCAGGCATTTCAATGTGAATTTAAATACTTGTGCTCCTAGTCAGCTTAAGACCAATATGTATAACATGGAACCTTTAACAAAAAGGGTTTTGTTCTAGTGAACAAGGAATATGTCTTACTCTAAGATGTGTCAGATAAAGAAAAAGAAAAGTTGTAAAAAATCATTGGTGAAGGAAAAAGAACTACACCTATTGCCAAATGGGGATGAAACGGAAGTCTGAAATAGGGGAAGAATCCTCAAATAAGGGCAAGGAAAAGATTGAGAAAAGCTGTCTGACTCAGAGCATCCTGGATGCTATAAGCAACTTAATGGAGAAGTTTGGTGGATTTCAAATAGAAGTCACAGTTGAATTACAAAATTTGAGAACTAGATTGAGGAATGTGGAAGAAAAGAAGGAGGAAAAGACCACTAAGGAAGTCCATGATGAACAAGCTCTTTCTAAAGAACAAATGACTAGAAAAGAAACTGCCTCTCCTTAAGTTGAAGACACAGCTAGTAAACATACTGAGCAAGAAGCACAACCAGACCAAGAAAAGGAAACAAAGAAAGAGGAAGAAAGTGGGAAGGATAAAGAGAAGGAGAGTGAAGTCCCCACCTCTGCTGCCCTTACTCATTGCAAGCTCCCGAGCCAACCATAGCTGGAAGTTCCTCTGGTGAACGTCAGAAGCACATGGTAGTAAAAAGAAAGTCCAACTAAATTGTTGGACAATATTCCAAAAAGGGTGCCGGGACTAAGTTTGCAACAATCCATATTTCCTGACTGGCCAATCATGCGTGTTGCTTACTGATTTCCTATGCTTGAACAATTTTATTACTTTCCTATTAACAAACAATTTTATGATTTCTGCACTAGTACTTGAACAATTTTATTTCTGCACTTATCTCCTACTGATCTTTTTTATTATATATATTTACTCTCTTGATCAAGGTTTGACAATATGCATTCTATCTCTATTTGATCTCTTTAATTCTATCTTTCTTACATTTTGATTGATTACAAAGGGGGAGAATAAAGTGAGCATGAATGGATTGTGAACTAAGAATGAGAATGATGGATTGTGAACTGAGAATGATGAATTGTGGTTGTGATTTGAAAATATATATTATGAATGTGTATTGTGAACTATGAATTGTGAATTAAAAATATATATTGTGAATGGTGGATTGTGAACTATGAATTGTGATTTGAGAATATATATTATGAATTTACAAATTGTAATTGTGACTGCTTATGATATGGTTGTTTATGGTTTGAGAATGCAGACTGAAGAATTGGGTGACTTAATGGAGGCTATGTTGAGACGTCATTGCTATTATGGAATAAAGATTTTAAAGTGTGGGTATGAGTTTATTGCGCATTCTAACTAATTTTGAATTGGCTGGATGATTTGTCTTAACTATGGTTGTGATATGCACTTTATTAAATATTTGGATGTTGAGGATACCTGAGTAGATTTTTATGAAATTTGGGCTAATTCTCTCTTTTTTTTTTTTTTTTGTTGCTCAATAAAATCCTTGTGTAGATTTTCCTTGAGAAACATAAGTACAACCAATTCCAAGAAAAGTCATTGATCTCTGCTCTTGAAATATTTCCTTCACTCTACACATACTCAAGGGGAGTTTTTTGCCTACATTTCTTCAATCCAAAATAGCAATCCAAAAATGACTTTTTAAAAGGCTAGCTTCTGCCTCGTTTTAGCTCATTTTGGATGCACATTTTGAAAGTCCAAAACCTTGAAATCCACTCTTATTTTCAAACGCTCTTCATAGCTAGCATCTTGTTATCCTTTATTCATACATACACATAAATAGGAGGAGTATTACATCTTTTGATTTATCTTCCACACTCATTTATGTACATATCTAGACATTTTTTTTACTATTATTGTGGCTATTTCTTTGAGGAACAATCCTATGATGGAAGGAAGGAGAATAAGGAGGTAGGTTAGGCCATAGTCTTATTGAGCCATATTTGTGAGTACATGCTTAATTTTTTTTATCTCAATCTCACAAGCACTCTTTGAGTCCTATAATGAGAGAATGCATTTCAGTTAAAAATATTCTTATTTCTCTCAATATTAACATGTCTATACTATATATCATTGTTTTTATTTCACAATCCCATCAAGTTTGTCATCACTCAAAATGGGGGAGATTGTTAGCCCTAAGGGCATTCTCTTGTGTTTTGACTTATGACAAATATTAATGAGGACTAACTTGTGTGATCTACATGTGATAGGGCATGTTTGACCTCAGTTCTTCCAAAGGCGTGTAAATGAGACTACTAAGAAACTCTTAAGCAATTGGAATCCAAAGAAGTGATTAATCAAGTACAACCTTAAGAGCTTGCAAAATTGTGAAGTCCTTGTGAAGGAACTTTAGACTAGGAATCACTCAATAAAGTATAATATGTAAATTCCTATATCTTCTTTACCTTATAATTCAGTTTGATTTTACCTTAAAAGCATGAAAATAACATGATTTTAAAGAGTAAGTCTTCACATATTAGGATTGAGTAGTTTGGATAGACCTCTGAATCCAAAACTCCATCCAATACTCTGTAATATTCTCGAAATTTTTTTTCCTAAATATGTGTCATTTTGGACTCACTTTTTAGACGGACATCCTTCCACTCAGGGAATCCAAAATCCTGAAAATTCTAACAGAAAGTAACTAGCTGTTACTAGCCGTTGGAACTTCGGGTTTAGCTCCTATAAAAGCTTTCAAACCTCGATTTTGAAGTAGATTTTTGTGCTATCTTTCTCAAAAACATTCTTACACTTTAAAATACAAAAATCTCCCTTTTCATTTGTGCTTCAAAAGTGAAATTAAATTGTTCAAAAGATAAAAGGTGTTGGTGCTCATCTGTTTGCAATCTGCTCAAGCTTGTGAACTATTTCTATAAACTTTCCTTTATTCTAACTTGTATCAAGGTTGAGGAGGTAAAACCCAGTTGGGGTGAGCATTAATTGTTGTGATTAAAGAAGTTGTGTATAAAACCAAGGTTGGTAATCCTTTTGTATTAGAGGTGTCACATACCACCATTGAGTTGGGAAAAGGTTTTAGTGAGTGTATTGAAATCCTTAAGTACGCACTTAAAGTAGTGGATGTAGATCATTTGAAGATCGAACCAATATAAATCTCTGAGTTTTGTTTTGTGTCTTTTCCTTAAATTTCATCACTTCACTCTCACTGATTTTTGTCTTTGAATGCTCTATCCTATTTCAATAAAATCAGTGATATATTTATGATCCTTGCATTTTGATTTAAACCTGTCATTTAATATCTCAACTACCCATTCTTATTTCATATCATTAAAAGACCTCTGGTTAGATTCTTGATATCATGAAGCATCCTTGAAGTTTCGAGGTATCTCTACAGATTAGCTCAAAAGTTTTTTTTGGAAACCAAAATTTTTAATCTACTCTTGTTTTCCAAAAACCTTATTCACCCCCCCTAAGTATGAGCATCCATATGCTCATGCTATTTTTGAATATCAGTGGTCATTGACGCTAGCATGATACAAAATGTTGTGTCACTGTCCTCTTTATATTCTTATGGACTTCATGCACTTTAGCATGAGCATTATCAGCTGGTGGTGGTGGAATTAGAGTAACTAACACATAGAGCAACCTTTCCGATTTGAGAACGATTCTCAAATTTTTATACTAGTCCAAGAAGTTCGATTCAATGAGCTTGTCCATTTCCAAAATACTACGTAAGTTCAAATTTGTTGTCATGATGTAAATGGCCTAGATGAAAGAGAAGAGATATTAGACTATGTATATGCACATAAAATGCATTTAATTAGGTCTTTAATTAAACACATATTTAACCCACTATTTTTTTCAAATCAATAGCACCTACTATTGACTTGGAAAAATCCGTTGGAAGCTTTCCTAGAGGACCGGTGTCTAAATTCTTTAAGAATGACCTTGGATATGCCCAACAAACCACTCTTCAGTTTAATGGTAGGTATCCAATACCAATTACATCAAATGTAACTACCAAATCGTTAGGTGATTAACATCTTTTAATCTTAAAACACTTACACTACAAGAAAATAGCAAATTAGCGATGGTAATATCCATAGATAAACCATCGCTAGCAATAGTTAATGACAGGATGCCAACAGAACAAGCGATAGCTAAAAACCTAGTCGCTAAATAAGTTTTTTGCGACGGGATGAAAAAGCCATCGCTAGTGAGACGAGAAACGGTGAGATGAGAAAAAGTAAGACGAGAGTCAAGTCAAAGTTGGTTTTAGCAATGGGATAGAGACGGCTAGGAACAATTTTTTGAATAACAGTTAATTGGAAATATAATTATACTGTCTCTAATCCGTCACTATATGTGCAATGGTTTACCGACGGCCAACAACCATCTCAAAAATGCAGCAAAACTTGCAAGGGATCTATAATACTACTGTTGCTAAATGATCACAAATTAGCTACGGTGTTGTGACTGCTTGCACTTAATAGTAGCTAATTGGCTAGTGTTTAACGACGGCATTTTCTAGGTAAAATTAGTTGTTGCCGTAGCTAAACCGTTAGTAATTTTGTCATAGGTGATATATAGCTAAACCATCGCTAATTTGCTAGCGTTTAGCGACAGTGTTGCCAGCAAAGTCATTTTTTTATGTCGTAGCTAAGTCGTCGCTAATTTGTAGACTAGCTAATCCATAGCTAAACCATCGCTAATTTGTTCCCCTATTACGAGACTAATTTTATTTTTATTTTGAAGCCCTACTTCATATATAAAAATATATATACCACACAAATTTAAATTTAAAATAAAATGTAATTCTAATTTCATTAAAATGCAACATAATAAATAATCATCTCAATAATGGAAAATACACTTATTCAACATGAATGTATAAAATTAAGTAAATATAATGTACAAAAAACTGTCTATAATAAAATCCTACACTACGGGAGCAGTGGCGCCAGCTGAAGAAGGTGGGGGTGGAGAACGAGGATGAGAGTATCTCGAAGGATGGGGATCTGGTGGCAGAATAAAGCTGCCATCCGTCTCGTCCACCTCATCATCTTCTTGAATCGGTTGGAATGGTGGAAGCTCTATGCCAAGCTTCTCTAACATGTTGGTCATAAATCCACCAAGCTAAAGCTGCATCTAGTTGACCTTCCTATCAAAATCCTTCTTCAACTCATCCCTCACTATATGTACCCTCTACTCAACCCTCCTTTCTACTATGTCCTCTATCTCAGTGGGTGTAGATGATATGGATGGCAAGGAACCCTGGCCGAGCTGTTGTCTAACACACAAAGCCTCAGAACCAAGTCCATACACGCGTCCTCGATTGTACCCATCCGCTACCTTGAAAACTAGTGCCCTATCATCCGGGACAATAAAAGATGTAACACTAGCAGAAGAGGAGGAAGATGCCTGTATAAGACGCTCTCTTTCAGCCGTCACGTCCTCTTGAAATCAAATTCAAAGTCAGTTCAATTGCTAGGAAAATGTAAATAAGTGAAAAGTATTTTAAAGTACTGAATTTATAAATTATTACCAGTATCTTGTGAGAGCTCTCACTGATCCCTGTTTCTCCCCACCCTGAAATGTGTGCAGCCTCTTGTACCACTCGATGTGGCTGAAGCCATCACCCATTTTCTGTCATTGCAATTAAAAATTTAATTCATAAAAAAAGTGTCCCAAAAATTGAAAAATCACATTAAAATTACAAAATGTGTAATGTTATAAGTAATTTACCGTATGCTTCTCGTAGACTGTAAATAAGACTGATCCTCCAGCATGAGTGGTGGTGCCTTGACCCCGTTCCTCCGAGCAGTGGAGAAGAGCCATTGAAACTCCTGTGTGCTTCAGCACTGCTACATCACCTCCTAATATTGAGAGTCAATCCACAAGAGAGTCTGGCCAGCTGAGGTCTTCCTCGTAGCCTCAATAAGGTGTCAGAAAAGCAAGTCCGGCACTTATACTCCCAGTTGGACCGAATCTTTGCACTATGCTCATCAACCCAACAAAATAGTTTCTACAAAAAAATTTAATTTATATATTGAGGTTGTTATGTCAAAACAATTCATTAAAAACATATATGAAGTAAAAAAATTAGAATAATATATTGAATAGTTAGTAACTTACCCCAAACTCCTCAAACCAGATGTTTTTCACGCTCATTGGGACATCAACACACATCATGTATGGCCCGTTGAAGTACCTCTGGAATATAGATGTGATCTCACGTACACATTTGTCAGAACTAGCAAAGCTTCGGTCGTCAGACCAAGTGAAATAATAATCGGAATATGTCATACACGAAACATGAAAATGAAACAAATTAGTAGCAAAATATTGATTTAATATGACAAACAACGTAATGCAAAACAAAATTAGATTCACATAAAAAAAATAGCAAACATATAAATCAAATGCTATTAAATTGAAAAGTAAAGACTTATAAAATAATAATATACGTGAAATATTTCTCACCCGTCCACTCATGGTATAATCAGTGATATGGGATCCTGTGCCTGTGAACCAGTATGATGCGATGCTGAAGATGATGGGACTGCAGAGGAACCTCTGTCCAGCTTGACTAGTGGTATCCGAGTCCCTGGAAGTGGTGAAGGCATTCGGTCCCATGACCAAGTACGCTATGAGTCATCAGTAGGCAGCTACTTTCCAATAGACATATCTACGTAGAGGAAAAAAATATAGTTACAATAATATTTTTCAGTGTAAAGAAGTTTTAAAAATTGTAATCTCCTTCTTTGTCAGTGTAATAAGTCAATAAGATGACAAAAAGTATGTTAAAAAAGATAGATTGTTGCTAGGTTGTACTATTCACTTGTGTCGTTTTCTAAAATGAACTCCTACGAATCAACTTCTGTCTCCTAATTACTCTCATCGTCATCCTCATAATGTTCTCGATCCTAATCTAATATCTCTTCCCGAACATCCAACATCTCATTTAAGCCTTCCACGTATGTTAAGGGCCTAAGATCGACCACCAAAGATATAGTTATTGCAACATTATCATCAACTTGTTCTTGGTAAGCCCTATCTACAATAGGTGCATCAAACACATGTTGAGTTTTTGTTTTGCAAATTACCATCCATTCAAATTTTTGGCTTTTAGTGGAAGGATATGTAGCATAGTATACTTGATGTGCTTTCTAGGCCAATACAAAAGGGTCATATTTAGGATACTGCCTCTTATGGTTAATATCAACTAACTTATATTGATAGTGTACCCTCAATCCCTAATTTAGTGTAAGATCAAACTAATCACACTTGAAAAGCACAACTTTTTGGATTGGATGACCAGGAAATTGAAGTTCAACAACCTCTTTTAAGACCGCATAATAATCAACACTGCCATGCTCGTTCTCGACACCTTTAACACAAACTCCACAGTTGTCATTTTTTCTATGTTCTGCATGGTCGCTCGTGCGAAATCTATAGCCATTAATAACATATCCTTGAAATGATTTCACCTCTCTTAATGGTCCCCATAAAAGGTTTTGCAAACATCCGTTTGTCACTCCATTAGTTGGGTCATGCACTTACAAGAATGCTAAGCTTTCGTAAGTTTGTGTCCAAAATATAGATGTCGAAGTCAACTACATAATCATACACTCACTAACGTTAAAAACCTGTAAGCACTTACTTAATTTTTGAACTATCCAGCAAAATCGTTCTCAATCCTTCTCTCTAGTTCTAACTCTGTAAGACCCATGTGTTGGGATCGCAACAAAGCAGAAAAAATCTCAATATATGGCTGCATCTTATCACAGTTTTGTAAAATGTAATTTATGGCAGCATTGAATTCCTCAAATGTCAGAAATTGAATTTGTATTCTCCCCAAGGCCCTTCCTGTAACATTATAGATTGAGAGCAAAGATTATTTACGCACGTGCTCAGTTATTTCCTCTTCATTGCATGCCACTTGTGTATGTCTTGTTTGAACATATGGCTCAAAGTAGTATGAAAAGAACGTTAATGCTTCTTCGACTAGATATACATTACAAATTGATCATTCTACCCTAGCCTTATTTTTCACTTTAACCTTTAAACGATGCAAGAACCTATTATTTGAAACAAGGTAAATTTGATCACAATGTTGAAGACCATATTACTATCATATACTATAGCGTCATCCACGTGTTATTAATGTCTATGTATCTTTCAAAGGGATACATCCATCTGTATTGAGCTAGGCCACAAACCCTGGTTTCGTAAGGCAAGTGAACCACTAGATGCTCCATAACATCAAAGAAACTAGGGAGAAATATTTTTTCAAGTTTACATATTAGCACAGGAATTCCATTCTCTAATTTCTTCATATGCACCACTGATAATTTAGGTAAGCATAAATCCCTATAAAAAAGACTCAATTCTATCAACACATTCCAGATATTGACTGGAAGAAATTCTCTTAAAGCAATTGGAAGGAAATATTCCATAAATACATGGAAATCATGACATTTCATGCCAGACATCTTCAACTTTTTCAAATTAACACATCTTGATAAGTTTGAAACATATTCATCTAGAAGTTGCAACTCTTCACCTATTCAAGCAGTACTTTCTTAGCCTCTACAACTAATGAAGAACATGCTTTTGGCCCGAAAACCTTTCCTGCGCCTGCTTCATGAATTCTTAGTTTAGGCCTATGGTAATACGTCTCAACATCATGTCATGCCTTTAAATTATCTTTTATTTTCCCTTCACATCCATTACAGTGTTAAAAATATTGTCGCACACGTTTTTTTCATTATGCATGACGTCTATGTTATGGGGCACCAATAGAGTGTGCCAGTAAGGCAAGTCCCAGAAAATGCTCCTCTTCACCCAATTATGATTAACACCTCTACGGTCGCACCTCTCTAGTTCACATCCTGAATCTATTATTCTTGAAAAACGACACACTCTTTGCCATACTTGATCCCCTATTATGCGGGCCGCTGACTGTGAGGTTTTTTGGCCTCTATCCCTTTGAAATGACCGTGTGTCCCTCCTAAATGGATGATCCAGTAGTAAGAAACGGCGATGACAATCGAACCAAGAAGTTTTACCCCTGAACTATAGCTGAAATGACTTGGTACACTCCATGCAATATGGACATGTAAATCTACCTGCAGTACTCTACCCGCTTAGCATTCCATAAGCTGGAAAATCAATTTATCGTCCACAAAAGCGCAGACCGTAGCTAAAAGTTTTATTTCTTGGATATGTCATATGTGGAGATACCAATAGACCATAACGTACTCAACCATAACATAAACTCCATGGTCACTCTTGTTAATTGTCTTAAGAGTATTTTGGGATAAGTTTAACTAAATTTGGACTTGTGAATTGAAAGTAATGAAGGAAAAACTAAACACTATCGAAATTGAGAAACTGGTTAACTTAAGTAGAAATTCTACATCATTTACGAACCGGTTGAAACCAATAAGAACCTGAATGTACCTTTAGATAGGAATGATAAGAAGAGAGTGGTTGATATTATGGTGCATACTTATAGCTTATATAGTCTTAACAAAACATGGACCGAATGATAGCTTAATTAGTTGAAATGTAAAATAGTGTTTTATTTCCCTCCATTTCCTACTTAGTTAACCTCTATGTTATGATATCCTATAAGTGATATAATATTTTCACTGTAGGTGATCGAGACCAATAGAAGCTATACTCTTTGTGTAGTCTACTTTCACATGTGAAGTGAATCCTAATTACTTTAAAAACATAGTTTCACACGTGATTTTTCAATACGTACTTAATTAGCAAATGGTTTAAGATAAGCAATGAAACTTTTAGTAGAGTTTTCCCTATAAACTGGACGTTTTCTAGGCAACTAAATAAACCACAAAATCAACCAACATTGAACGAAATACACAAAAACCAATAAATGCCATAGAAATAATTCAATAAAACTAACATAAGGGTAATCACCCATTACCCACAGGGAATAATCACCCATCACTCACAGGAATCCATTTCATATAAGGTATACATATTGAAATTTTAAGTTGAAAGGTATAAACTCATGTACCTTTTTCCTTGATGAGCAAAGCGACTAGACAAAGCACTGAAGTAAATATGAACTATAAGTAAACTATCAGAAAAGATGATTCAATCAACTGAATCATATTAGTAGAAATCACAGAAAAAAAAATGCTAAAATCTACGATAAGAGCAATCTAGAAGTTCAAACTCGACCAAGAAAAGCAAAAGAAAAACTAAAAAACCTACAGAAATTAAAAACTAAAATCTACAACAGGATTCCACAAACATCCATCATATAAACTTACGTACCTTTCGATTTGACACGAAAAGCTAAAAACTAAGCACATTAGTGAAAAACAGGTCTTATAATGTCAAGCACTACATTGTAAACAATAATAATGGTTAAACTTAGTAATTCATGGACAAATAGTATATAAATAAATCTCAAAATGTATTGTAAGTCAAATTTTTTGAACAAATTTCATCAATTGTTTAGCTTGATCAAGTTGAAGATTGAAGACATTCCACAAAAGTAAAAGATGAATAAGTTTAATTCAAAAAAAAAAAAAAAAGAATGAATGAGTCTAGCCTTTCAAAAAGTAACACGACCCTTGTAGGACAAGATTTGAAACCATCAAGAAAATCTTTAAATGAAATGTCTTAATATGCAAAAACTGCCCCACATTTATCTCATGGCAAAAGAAAACACATGGCTGCTGCAAGATAGACACTAAACAACTAGCCCCATTTTTTTCCTTTCTTAAATTCATATCTACTCTCAAAATTAATGTATGCTTTTCTTTTATTCCAGCAGAGACAAATTACAAATCACACACACACACACACACACACACACACACACACACACACACATATTGTGACATGAAAAACAAAACCAGAGATAAAATTACATGTGCAATCAAGATGCACCCATCACATTGTAACTAAAACACAACAAAGCATAGCAATAACAAAATGAAATACTTGATCTTCTAGCAATACAAAAGCAACAAAACACAGGAAAAGCAATACAAGGATATACCTTGAAGTCACACATCAAATATACCATTTGATAATAGAATTAAAGAACCTTTTAGCATAACAACCCAATTTACCCTTACCTTAAAAAAAAAATCTAATAGACAAACCGCAGCAATTATAATTTGACCATAAGAAAGTTATAATTTTCTTTCCATTACTAAAGTAGAGTATCATTTCGAGTAATATAATTTGTTACACTTCTTGCAACATTTACTAAGTACACTAAAAGAATAGTGGTTAATTCTATGGTAACCGTTAAAAATTGGGGTTCTTGTGATAAGCCATATTTAAAATTATTGGCAACCAAAATGTATGTATTCCCTTCAAAGAATGTATGCACACATGCAAGACATGCATAACAAGCTTACAATGTCCCCAAAAAAAATTTACGAGATAGCAACAAAATAATTAATATGGATTTCAAAAAAGGGAAAAGGCAATGGGAAACTTACTTTGAAACTTCAGCAGTTGAATAGGTGGCAAAGCATGCATGAATAAAAGAGATAGTTTGCAATGAAATTTTGCAGTTCACAATTCTATTTCAAACAAACAAATATTTGATTGAATGTTGACCTATATTACCAAGAAAGCCAAACTTGGCTAGTTTAACAAATAGCATTAACAATTGGATTTAAATATTTCTATAATAAATAAGCCTTTTGAAATTGAAAATTTTCCAATAATTTTGGGCAATAAGATCAAACAATCAGAACAATAAACAACACATTCATAGGGACAAAAGTAAAAGTACAAAAACATTAGCTCCAATGCTCAACCTCTCTCATTTGGAAAACAATGATTTAGCATGAATGGTGAAAATGCATTATTGTGAAACCCCAGTCAAGACAAACCTTAGAGTAAGGGGGTTGGGATGCACATCATGCCTTATTTCACGACTCAATATATTTTTATATAATTTTTATGTGCTTTGAATTTGAGTTTTATTGTTTTGAAGCCTTGTTGGTGAGTATTGAGTGAGAGGGGCAAAATGGTAATTTTTGCATGAGGTGAAAATAGGAAGATAGCTTGAGGATTAAATAGGAATTAATTTTTTAGTGGAAATAACAACAAGAGTTGTTGTGGTTTAGTGGTTAGAGCTTTGGAATCAATTCTTGAGGTCTTGGGTTCAAATTCCATCATAGAAGCTTTAGCTTGATTAAATTTTATTTTTGCTTGGGGAAGAATAATTTCAGCCTTATGAACTTGGAGTAAGGTAGAGATGATGTCCTAAGAGAGACATGTTAGGAGTAACCTCACTCTACTCCCTTACCCTACTCGAATTTCCTAAATGGAATTCATTTTCCCTTGATCTTTGATTTTCCTTAATTCTCAACTCATTAGTTTGATCAAGTGATTCTAGCCATTTTCTTCCAGAAATTTCAGTAAAGTGCTCTGATCTTGTAGGATCAAAATGTCTCAATAAAAGACTTCTTATGGTCTGAAAAATGTAGAAGAGTTGTGGGAAATTCCAAGAGGAAAAATCCCTTTAGTGAACTTGCTGAAAATTCACTCTAGCTAGTTCATCTTCCTTCTTGGAATGAGCTGAAATTTTCTAGCTTATTGTGCCTTGATAGAGTCGAGTTTCTTAGCTAACATTCCCTCCCAAATGCTGCCAGAAAAATAGTCTTTAGGATCAGTTGCAATCTGGATTTCTTGGCCATTTTCGGACTACTCAAAGCTAGAGCAACTACAGGAAAAATTCCTGTACAAATCGCCACTTTGAGAGTCCAAAACCAAGTTGTTCTCTTCCAGATTTTGTGCAGCACCTTAGCCATGTTTTTCCTCCATGAAGAAGGCTGGAAACCAGCCTTGAATACCCCCAAAATTCCCCTTCAAAATCTCTGCAAGTTGGCTAGAAATGGCAGCCGAAAATCTGTCCAGAAAATTTCTGCCCAGCGAAATTCTGTGTAGGAAAACTTTCCAGCTTTGTTTCCTAATCTTCTTCCAGCCAAAACACCACCCATGTTCTGCATAAACCTTCCTTGAACCTCCAGTAACAGAGCTCCATTGTTTCCCTTAAGCTTCTGCACGAAATTCAGCAATGGCTGTCCGAAAATCTCTCCAATAAATCCCTGCAATTATGCTTGATTGATTTCCAAAATTCCAGCCACCTTTGGTTAGCAACTTTCCATAATGCATTCCCCAAATAACCAGACTTCTTCTTCACCATTGTGCACCCTACTTTTGGCCACCATAAGTTTCCATAAACCAGCATTAATTCCACCAAAATGCTGCTCAAACAATCGGCCATGGCAGACTTCCAAAGCTCTCCAACAATCAAGATATTCTTGGAATATTTAGTTTCCAAATTCACTTCCTAAAAATATTCTTCAAGGATTGTAACAACTAACCTTTCCTTTCCCCTTCCAAATCAAAGAAACAACTTCCTAAACCCTACAAAAATTCGGCCAGCCTTAGGTCTTACAGAATTTTGGCAGCTACACAAATTCAACCTCTCGAATTCTCTCAACCTCCAAGAACACACACACTATACCAAGAACACCTACTTCTTTCCTTCACCTAATACCCCCCCAAACCATCTCAAATCCTCTCTAAAACTTCCAGATTTGAGCTACTCACTACCGTGAGTCCATCAACCCCATTCTTAACATCAAACTCCACAAATCATCTTGCTACTTCGGATCAAAACCAGAAATTTTTGTGAAGGACAAGAACACCTTCAAGGTAAATTTATTCTAACAACTTCATCTCCTCCAATCTTGATCTCTAATGAGAACCTATGTGTATAAGCATGCTAATGGTTTCTCTCTCTCTCTCTCTCTCTCTCTCTCTCTCTCTCTCTCTCTCTCTCTCTCTCTCTCTCTCTCTCTCTCTCACATGGCCGAAACCTCCCTCTCTTGGCCGGATGGCTCCTTTACCCCATGACCATGTTTTCGCCATCTTCCTTGGACAAAGTTAGGCACCAAGGAATTGAGATCTATTCTAAACTCCTTCAAAGCATTCATCGATCAAGTAAGTCCCTTCAATCCTTCTTTTAAACTCTAGAATTATGTCCCTAGGATGATGTTGATGGTAGGTGGATGGTGATAGGATTCAAGTATATATATATTGTTGAGATTGAAGCATGAACATTTGTATGATTGTGAAGGAGATTGGATTTATGCATGGAAGGATTATCTTAGTTGATTGTGTGATGATTTGAGGTTTGATGCATGAAGTATTTGAGATAAAGCATGCTAGAGATTATGTCACCTTTGGTGAATAGGATTTATATGCGTGTTAGATTATTGAAGCTATGATCATATTTATGCTAGTAGAGGTTAGATCATGTCTTAATAAATTTAGATCTATGCTTATATGCATGATTTTGATGATTTGATTAATGGAATGATTGCATATGTTCTTGATTGTGGTTAGCCATAGAAATTTGACCATTATCTAGTTGTCCCTAAACTAATTTTATTTCATAAATAAAATATTTAATGATTTAAAATTTTCCTAGTAAATGTCGAAAAACCCTAGGAAGGGTAGATTTGGATGATTATATACATAAAGGATATTTTGGTCAAATAAATAATAATTTTGCTAGAAAATAAAATAAAGAAATCAATTGAAGCCTTTTATGGAAATAATCATAAATAGTAAAATATTTATTAAATCAAATCCCTTTTTAAAAGTTTACTTATTATTTTCCAAGCAAGACTCATTAAATTTAATCTCAACTAGTTTTAGCAACCAATTATTTTCTAACAACTAAACTATTATTAAATCATTATTTTACTTATTACTAGCTAGGACTCTTGAGTAAATAAATTCTAAATTTTCC
The DNA here is from genome assembly GCA_026120185.1 of Voacanga thouarsii. NCBI lineage: Eukaryota > Viridiplantae > Streptophyta > Magnoliopsida > Gentianales > Apocynaceae > Voacanga > Voacanga thouarsii. The sequence goes on from JANUWF010001174.1 coordinate 1,948,759, forward strand.
CCAGCAAGATTTAAACTTTCAGCTTATTAGAAATTATTTCCTAAACCATTAATTATTTTAAATATCAAATTAGGCTCAACTTACAAACCTATTTATGTATTGTTTAGCCTTAAAGCTTGGGACGTTAGGATCATGGTAGTAGTAAGAGGAGTTGATTTAAAATTGAGGAAGTGGATTGTGGCTTGGAATTGATTGCAATTTGTATTTGCCCATGTGGGGTTAGGTCAGCCGTTGGAGACCTTGTTGTTGTGAGCAAGAATCAGGTAAGCTCCTGCATAAAACCTGATTGATGTGAAATATTTTTCTTATGGCAAGCCAAATGTAGAGTGTATGGACACTCGTTTATGTAAAGGCAATTGAGGGTTGAATTCTCAATTATTTCAAACATTTGAATTATTTAAAAGACAAGGAGTAGATTTGCCAAACTCAAACTCTTTCTAAAGCTGATTTTTACAAGGACTTTGGAAACCCTCAAAATGCCATTTTCATATGGAGCAGTGTTTTGTTCATTTTACCCCAAGTGGAAAACGTCGTTGAGTACTCAATAAGGGTGGACTACTAGAACTAGTCCTTGAGGGCTTAGGGTAAGTCTCTCAATAGGTGGCCACCTCTAAGGGGTGAGTCCTTCCCGGATAGGACGTTAGTCCAGTGGGTCATGCCGGTCCGAGCTAGCAGTGTTCTTTTCAATCAAGTGACTGTGTTTGTCGGAATGGACACCCGGTTGTTGTTTGGGTATAGAGAAGGAGGAGTATCTTGCCCAGTAAGCCGATCACCTACTTTTGTCAGTCTGCACAAAGTGTGGCATTCTGACCAGCGGTATGCACAAAGTGTGGCATACTGACCATCCAGTTGTGGGGCCTAACGTGTGGTAACCCATAATCCTTTCTTATGAGTGGTTGATTTTGTTGATCATGTATGGCTGGAATAGCTAAAACGCCACTCTTGCTTTTGACTAATGTTTATTGCTTACCAATATTTCTCTTATAAAGATTTCGCACTTTGCATCCATGAACTGCTTTCACTAAACACCCAAAGCACACATGGACTTATTGAGATTTCTGTCTCATCACCTTTTTACCATGATTTCAGGTCGATCCTGCTGTGGGGATGAGTAGCTAGTAGTATCTGCCTTGGAAGAGATTGTTGTCATTTAATTCTATGCATTGCTTTGGGGAGACAAGAGTGGATAATTTTATTTATGGTTTTGTTTTGGGAATTCATGGATTTATTCTTGGAGTTTTTTTTTTTTTTGTAATAAATTTTTAAGTTAAAGTATTATTTTTATTACGCAATTTTATTTGTGTGACCTAGTTATAAAGACCCCTTGTCCTTTGGACGGGGCGACATCCCCGGCCCTGGCGGGCCTAGGCAGCGGGGTGTTACAATTATTGTGCAGAGTTGAAGCAGCACAGTTAGAAATAGATAAACTACCAAGAAATAAAAGAAACTCAAGAAAAAAATAATTCAGTAAGAGAGACTGATATCAAAGTTAGAGAGTACAGCATTAATCCTCCAATAGCATTAAAACCATTCTAAAACAAATATCCAACTCAACAAAAGTAATAGTTTATCTCTACCAAGCACAGATAGAAAGTTGACCAATAATAACTTTCTTGCAGCTTATTAAAATGACTGGTTTATATAATTGACACTATTCACTCATCTCCTAAGAAAGTAAGTTCTCAATTTCATATTCATTTCTCCCACCCAAAGTACCCACAAATTAGAAAATGCAACTTTCTAACATAAGAGGCTCTACAACTTGAGTATTAATCAAAAAATGCAGAATCCAAAAATTAAAAAATGTAACTATTATACCATTACATGTTAACCAATGAGCCTGGACATTTCTAACAGAGAAGGCTTTGCGACAAAAATTGTCCATTGAATCAACCTAATCGAATTAAGCTTCTCTTAGAATCAACTTACCAAACTTCAAAGGCAATGGCGGCCGCTAATTGCTCACTGTTCTCTGCACAATTGACACCAACATCAACTAGTGACTTTCGATGAAACAGAGAGGAGGTGAGGCACTAGAGATGACAAATAAACTCAGGCAACAATACTATGAGGGGGAAAGAGATATCTTCAGATTTGTGGTGAGATAAGGGGGGTGCATTAAGAGAGGACACGTCGGGAGGCCAAAGGAAGAAGATGAAGTCTAGCCGAAGAAGACAAAGTGTTAGATTTAGTCTTTATTTTTGCTAGGGAATTTTGCCGTCGCTAATCTCTCTCTATCTACATGGGTTTCGCGATGGCAAAAATCAACGCTAAAAATTCAAACTGCCGTAGCAAAATTGCCTCGCTAATTTCGCGGATTTATCTACGGTCCATATCCATAGCTAAAGCATCTCTAATCTATAAAATTTCTCATTATATTCCTATTTTCACAAAAATATAATACACATAATATTGAAAATAAATTTTATCGCTTTTAAAAAATATTTTATGAATATATAAACATATTATGTACATCTATATATATATATATATATATATATTAGTGTATGTGTGTGTGTGTGTGTATTACTGTTAATATATACTAATATATACTAAGATATTAGTATATGTGTACATGTTAGTGTATATTAATATATATATATATATATATTAATAAACACACACACACACACACATATATATATATATAAAGCTAGTAGTATATATTAGTATTTATGTATGGATATGTATACATTTCTAAATTGTAATATTAGTATTATTAATATATATTGTTATATATATTACTAACATAGACTAATACATATACCTTAGTATATATTAATGAATATGAGTGTTAGTTTATATGTATCTACTATTATAATAATCATATATTCTACCAATATACATATAATATATTTAATTGTGTGAATTTGCAACCTATGCGACATAAAAATCACATATTATACTACAAACATATCCACATATAAATGAAATTAAACTATGAAGTTTTTTTTTATTAAATATTTTAGCGATGGTTTTGAGAGGGCCTAGGGTATCATCGCTAATTAGAGATGGTATATCGACGGTTTAGCAATGACTAAGGGTATCGTAGCTATACCGTCGCTAATCAGAGACCATAACCTAAACCGTAACTACACACTCTCTAATTAGCTAGGGTTTTGCTACAGTCTATACCCTTATTTCCTTTTTTTTTTTTTTTTTTGAGAAACCGTTTACATCTGTAGCCAAACCCTCGATAGTCCGACGGTTTAACCACAACGCTTTAATTTAAATATGACAAGAAAATCATTTCTGAGGAATAATTTAACTTTAATTTAAAAATGACAAGAAAATCATTTCTGAGGAATAATTTAATGTCATAGCTAAACCCTAGCAACAACGATTTAATTTAAAAATGACAAGAAAATCATTCTGATGAATAATTTAATGTCATAGCTAAACCCTCACTAATTAGTGACGATTTAGCTACAGATTCTATAACCTAATATTAAAAAATATTTTTTAGGAAAAAAATTTCTGCCGTAGCTAAACCATCACTAATTTTCGAGAGTCTAGCTACGATTGATTATCTTAAAATTCCAATAAATTATTTTTAGAAAAAATTTAAAGCCATTACTAAGCTCTCGCTAGTTAGCGAGAGCTTAGCGACGGCCTCTACTTCGTAATATTCCAAAACAATTTTTTGAAAAATATTAAGTGCCATAGTTAAGCCATCACTAATTAGCTAGGGTTTAGCTACGACTGTATTACCCTAAAATTTCTAAAAAGATTTGTAATCCACAAATTTACCGCCGTAGCTAAACATTCGCTGATTAGAGACAGAGAAACGTACCCTTGTGAAGCCATCGCTAATTGTGAGAGTTTACATATGGCTGGTCAACTCCTCAGTAAATTATCCCTCCCCTTACTTACCCTAGCAATACGCTCACTAAATAGCGACAGCTTTTCGCCGGTCGCTAAATGCCATCGCTATTACGACGTTTTCTTGTAGTGTTAGTGCCACCTCAACTTAGCCTCTAATACTCTTTATGCTTGGTTATGCCCAACCGGATGAAGATATTAGTTAAATCTAACCCATTAATCCGGAATCATATTTCATAGCTTGAACATGCTCAATGTCAAGTAAGTTTGGGTATGCCCAATAGCCTAATCTCGAAAAAGAACTCTCATTCTTACTATATTAACCAAAGGCTTTAGATTTAATATTGTTTGAGGAATTTTAATTATTTAATTAGTAGTATCATCGTTTGGCATGCAAAATATCAACACTTTGACGTAATTGTAATATACTCAATTACATTGGTTGGTTATGGACTTTTCTAGATTAACTTCCTTGAGCCAAGAAGAAAATTAATTTTGATCAACCCTATGTGTTCATGCATGTTTGAGAAGAAAGTCTTACCATCTTCTTATTGCTTTGTGCTTGATCGCCATAATTTTGTAGAAATAATTTGTAATTCTATCTAACATATGTAATCTAATTACATAAATTCATAATAAAGAAACTTTGAGTTACATTCGAGGGGATTTAGATGGGAAGAGAAATTTAAAGAGAATTGTAGAGAAAGGCAAAACACACATGCCCTATTTATTCAAAACAAAATAATAAAATGCATGACACAATTTAAATTAATTAAATTAATTTGGTTTAATTCCATAATCAAGCCAACATGCCAATATCATGCTTAAAACACATTAAGAAAAAAAATATATATATATATATAATATTAAATTCTAAAATCATTATTTTATAATTTTAATTAATTAGTCTGAAAATTAAATTTTGGAAAAAATCTTAGAGTCCTTTTGTAATAAAAGATTTCAGTAGGTCCTTAAAGAAATAACTAGAAAAACAGACAGACAAAAGCGTAAAACAAATACAGAAAAATATCTCTCTCTCTCTCTCTCTCTCTCTCTCTCTCTCTCTCTCTCTCTCTCTCTCTCTCTCTCTCTCTCTCTCTCTCTCTCTCTATATATATATATATATATATATATATATATATAATAGCTGTGGAGAGCTGCCATTAAGACACGTGGCAATGTATTGTTTTTTGACACTTGACAAAAATGAATTTTAGATTTTTTTTTTTAAAAAAAATAAAGAGGTGATATAAATTCAGATGAAAAAAAAAGGTGAAAAGTCATATGAATTAATTTTATCTAAATGTTAAAGAACGATGAATCCAGGAGTCCATTTCTAGTTGGGATGCTTCCAATACCAACATATAATTATCTTGTTCAATTAAAAAAAAAAAAAGGGTGAAAAGTCATATGAATGAATCTTATCTAAATGTTAAGGAACGATGAATCTGGGAGGCCATTTCTAGTTGGGATGCTTCCAGTGCCAATGTATAATTATTTTACTTTTTAAAAATATTTGTTTTAAATTATATTTTATTTTAATTTTAGAAATTCAAATATCTTCTAAAATATTGATGTCATTGACTTCTTATATTTTATATGTGTATTATAAAATATATCTATATATTTCTTCACGTATTTATAAATAATCTTCAAGGTAATATTAATATATTTATCTAAAGATTCACTTCTAAATTATATTTCTTTATAAAAAATATAATTAAAAAATCAAAATATTACAATAATAAATTATTATAAATAAAATAATTAAAATATAAAAAAATTATTCACTCAGAACAACGCTCGAACCTCCTATCTAGTTATATTAAAATGCGGTTATGTCAATTGTTTCAATTGACAATTAAAACAATATATTAAAATAATATATATATATATATATATTAATGTATATAATATAAACAATATAATATTAATATATATTAATTGTTAATTTTTTATATATTAATTGGAAACAATTTCCAATCTCAATCGTTCACCACCGAATTCGCACAGTAAACAATTTCCTTTTTTTTTTTTTTTTAATACATTCATTGGAAACAATTTCCAATCAAGCACGCAATATCCAATTGGAAACAATTCCAATTTCAATCGTTCACCACCGAATTCACGAATTCTAGCAATCCACTGAATTGCAAACAATTTCCAAATGCTTTCTTTATATATATATATATATATATATATATATATATATATATATATATATATATATATATGAAAGGTTATTTCCTAAATAATTTTGATTACATAATCAAAATGATTTTTTTTTCTTGGTAAACAAAATTCTCAAGATTTCAAAATCTTTTTATTGAAACCAATTTCAGTAATTAATATGCAAATGAAAAATAATAATAACCCACTAAAATAAATTTACCAAAATCAAAATATTCGTGAAATAATTTCACAAAACCGAACTTAATTTTGAAACAATTTCAAATTTTCAAATAATTATGAAACAATTTTATATTGCCAAATTTATTTCAAAATAATAATAAACTCGTAAAATACATACGAGATGGCTCTGATACCATTGTTGGATTTTGATCGTGCAAATCAGTTTACACGTAGCGAAAAATTAAATTGGAATCCACGTAAAGGATCACTCGTATGTAATTAAATATATTATGAGAACGAAGAAAAATTAATTACCTCAAAAATATAGCTTTAAAAATTTGTATTCTGTGCGAATTCCCTTCAAAAGTCGATCCAATTGAGCAACTAAATTCCAAAAATAGGAATTCTCTAATAGTAATCCACACAAGGAATTGTACTCAAGAAAGGTGCAAAGAAACCGATGCTAGTAGGTATAATTTTGCGGCGTTAGGGATTTAATTTTTAGAAAAGAAAAATAGGAAAAATCTACGGAGGTTTTCCCTTTCTTTGAAGATGGCAAATTTTTTCCAAGGAAGAACAAAAACACATTTTTTGTTGACAGTATATTCCTATACATATATTTTTCATTGTCTTAGGTATGCAGGGAAATCTTTTCTAGTTTCCTAAACAATTTAGGAACTCAATAATTAATCTTCCGGCCTTTTTCTTTCTTAAAGCATCTAGGATGCTTCCTAAACAATTTAGGAAACAATTATAATGAAGCCTTTTTTTCTCTTATGGATTTTAGGTTTCTAAAATTGAAATAAGGCCCCTTGAATTATAACTAGTTTATAATTCAATTACAAACCTATTAAATAATTGCAATTTTACCCAAATAATTATAACACTTCATAATAAACCCATAATTCTTATTTATTCTCACAAATTAACCCCATAATATTATCATATAATATCTTGAGTACCAATTCCTCTATTGTGTGTGGCATATTCGATTTTCTAGTCATTTGGTAGTTAATATGAATTAATTCTATCATAATAGAATTAAGAATCCTTTTAATAATTAGAATTAATTTATTAATTCTAATTAGAATTAAATTTATTAATTTTTCAATTAATAAATCCATATTTAACAGATCATGAGCGGTATCTAGTAATACATCATGACCACCCAAAAAATTCAGAAAGTCAAGTGGCATGACATGAACCTTTCAGTAGCGAAACATCAATGTAATAAACTCCTTTCACCATACAATATATCATTTAGTTTGGAGTATGGAATTAGTGTCAACTTCCTCCAAAATATTAATTAACTTTGACCTAAATATTTTTGTACTTGTTTCTGAAATCCATTACTCATTATGTGTATCACTTGGAACTATTTTCAACACATAGTCGCCTTGGCCAAGGACTTCTTGAGTAATGATTTCTGCAAGTAGCCTTGAGATATTCGCTCCTATTATTAGGAGTGGTGAATCCTTTATTAACCTTCTCAACTACTTTTGTTTACTTCACGTTATACACAATGTCCATCCTATAACCGGTCTTGTAAGGACTCCAGAGATTTGAATCAAAGTACAACTCTTAGCAAATAAAGTACCTTGGAGTTCTCAAGACTAAGAATATTTGCACATTTGCTATAATGAGATTCTATCACTAGCACTAAATAGTTATCCATGTGATTATCTCATAGTTAGGTCATCCAATGTATTTGTTCAAATAACAAGCATCCACGTGTTAATTTTGAGTACCACAATACTCACGGATATGAGAATCACTACTTGATCAAATTAACAAGTATAACACATGCTAGTCTTAGTGCATTAATGATGTTCTATCTCATTAATACTATGACTAGGGATAATTTAAGCACAAACACATTTCAGTGTAGTAAGAACCTCACATCATGATCACTATCATGATTTCATCTAACATTTATACATACATAAACATATGAAACAAAGAAATTGAAAAATAAAGAATGCCTTTTATTGATTCATTGTGAAAATTAAATTGTACAAATGATTGCTTCTAGAGCACAATCCTAACAAGAACTTGTTTTCAACCAAAATATTTCAAATCTAAAAGTTGTTCTTTACCAAACCTATAATGGGGTATTTATAGGCCCCAATTTTCCCTAGTTAATTAGTAAACAAAAACTAAAAAATATATGGCCTTAATACAAGTTCTTAGGCCCTAAAACTTAGTACAAATTGTGGAAAACTAAATTACATTAAAACAAATCTAAGGCTAATCAAAATTGGCCCTAACGTTGGGCGGCACCACCCAACCCCAACATTGGGTGGCACTGCCTTGCCTGGGCTAGGTGGCACCTCTCTCTTTTAGGATTTTTTGGCCATTTTCCCCATGGATAAGGTGGCACTGCCTGAGCTGGTATAGGTGGCATCAATTGCTTTCAAAATCTATGGGTAGCACTGCCTATATTGAGCAAGGTGGTGCTACCTTTTTGCATGTGGTCTTTTCCTTACTTCCTTGCCCTCTAATGCCTTTCCTTGAGTTTTTTTAATATTCCATATAAGTTGCAGTCACATTTAACTTCTTTTAGGCTTCTTTTCACCGCCCATTTTTTGACAGCTTCTTGGCCCTTGACTTGTTAGCTTGAAAATCTCCTTGATTTCTCTTGAAGCTTGATGTCATCCAAGAAGTCTTAAATGATGCCTTAGCCATCCATCCCCCTTCTTTAGATGAACTATGATGCTTGGGTGGAATCCTATCACTAACACCGTACAAGAATGGAAAATTCAAGAGAGCATAATCCTTGACAAGTTTCATTCAAGAATAAAACAAGATTACATACAAAAATGTTGTAAAATCATAAATTTCCAAGATTAGCATTCTTTAGTGCATAAGGTGGTTTTTTATGTACAAATATTTTTAAAAGATTACTTCTTTTCGTAGGAACAACAAGGAAAGAGTTCAGATCATCCAAATCTTGATCGTCTTTAATAAAAAAACCATGCAAAAAGAGAAAAAGATTCCAGCTTATTCATCTTCTTTTGGTGACATATGAAGAAGAAGGGATATCTTCTTTTTTTTTTTTTTTTTTTTTTTTTTTTTTTTGCTTACCTTCCCAGCAAGAACTAGCAATAATCAGCCTAGAGTATGGTAGACCAACCTCCCATCTATGATTTACATGATAGAAACTATCAAGTAGGCTAAAAATTAGTCATGGGAATAGGGTGCAAAAAGGTGTCGGCCAAGCTAAAAATTTTTGATTTTTTTTTTTTTTAGAGAGAGTAGAGAGGAATTCATGTGGTGAGTGCGTGATTTGTGCGTGACAGCTGAGCAGAAGTTTTAGGATGATCAAATTTGATTTGTTTTTGGACTTGTTGAAGAGAAAACGTAGGACTTAGAGAGAGAGAAAGATAGGTGAGATGGCCAAGGAAAAAAAATATGATAGTTTTAAGGTTTTCAAAACTTCAAATTCTAGCATTTGGTCTTGATCTTTCTTGATGAGTTTTAGGGGTGAAATTAGTTTTGAAATTAAGCTTGTACATGCCACTTAGGTTTGCTAAATAAAAGGAAAAAAAGATTAAAGCTTAGGGAAGCTAGCTGTGGCGGACAAAGGTGAGGAGAAGAGGTAAAAGAATTTTAAGAGGATTAGGATTTTAAATCCTAGCCTAAACCTTCTCCTAATCTGATTTTCTAATCTCCAATCCTAGTCTAAATAGGAAAAGAAAACTAGAGATTAGAGTAAGTAAAAGTGGCGTTGCTTAGAGAAAATTTAGGAACAAAACTTATCAACATCTTTTCTAGATAGGATTCAGAGATACATTTGAGGAATTTGAATTCCCAAAGGTGACGGCCAATAGAAAATTAACCAAGTAGAGATTAGCCAAGTTTTTATTGAATATATAGGAAACAAAACTCATGAAGTAGGATAAGTTAAGAGTGGCGGCTAGAACGAGCAAAAATAAGAGAAGATTTTCCAAGGCTCTTTCTATACAATGACCAAGTTTTGTAGGAGTTTGTACACTCCTAAGAGGCAGCAAAATGTATAAACACTAGAGTAAAGTTTATGAAGACTAAGGTTCAAAACCAACCAAAATTTTACTGTGTGTGTGTGTGTGTATTCAAAACAAAAACCTAGCCCACAACTTATCCTTATCACTCCCATGCAAAATATTGTGTAAAGCAATATTCAAATATTGGCTCCCACCATTTCAAGTCATAAAATTCTACACTCATCACACAATCTAGAAGATTTAATTATTCACATATCACACAAACACAAATTTTCAAATTCATGAAGTATTCATATAGGATGTTCATATGCATATGTTTGTGCTGAATGAATGCTATTCTCACGTAAACCAAGTGTGACCAGAGTGTAGTGTTACATGCACGACTTCATACATAGCCATGCATACCTTGCATGGGCAAGCATCTCGACTGGTGCATGGCTTGTGGTTCAACTGTACCACATGCCATGGAAAACCTCTGAAGGTTATCAATTTGCTTTGTTTGGCACAGCTTGATGCATGGGCATGCATCATGCCATACATATTCATTGTAACACTTTCCAAACTCTTCAATCTTTGCTCTAGACGTGTCCAAATCGATTGGTAATAATCCATTCATAAAAAATTATCATAAAGCCTCATATTTCACTCAATTTAACCAAAAACACCTTCAAACACATAAAAGTACAAAATGAGTAGAAACCATCTCAAAAGAAAATCCAAAAACTAAGTAGAGAGGACATAGAAGTATGACATTTTCGCTCTCATCATATGACGAACAAAAGCAATGTCAGTACCTTGGTTAAGTTTTCATGCTTCATATTCACAATAATTTTTTTTTCAAAGTTAGTTGTGTATGTTCTTGTTAAAAAGAAAAAGGAGATGTAATTTCTATTCCACTATTTTTACCCACAAAATATCAAATTTTGGTTGAAAAATGAAAGTACTAGTCATCGTGTCTTTTTGTGATCCTAGTTGAGTAACTAAGGGTATGTTTACACTCACATCAAAAGGCTGCTATGACAACTCAAATACGGTCTTAAGCTTGAAAGAAAAATATTAATGAAAAAGAAAAAGGAGAATCCCCAAGTATGAAAAAAAGGGGAAAAACTTGTAGTTCATTGAATAAGGTGATAAATTTATTACTTCATAATGTTTACTCCTGTTAGGGCGATGGAGAAAGTGAGGCATGATAGGTTAGACAGAGGTAGAGGTAGGCCTAAAACGACATGGATAGAGGTAATTAAGAGAGATATGTATTTGTTAGATTTGGATGAAAGTATGACGTTCGATAGAAGAAAGTGGCGAGAGAGGATTCATGTGGATGACCACACGTTGCCTGACGTTGGTTCATGTAGCCGACCCCAAGTTACTTAGGATTAAGGCTTAGTTTGTTGTTTGTTGTTGTTATAATGTTTACTCCGACTTATTTTGAATTGTTATATCCTAGATCATGTAGTGTCATTACCTTTAAACTTTCCAAATTAAAGACAACTATTTACATAGTTCATGATTATGTAAACAACCATGTCGTTGTCTGTTTAACTCCAATTCAACTTCGAAACGCTAAAACCTAACTTTAAAAGAAGAGATTTGGGGAGCCATCAAGGGCATCTTAAACCAAATTAGAGGTAGCATTTAAACACAGCTAAAGGAGGGAAGAAGGTAGGCAATTACAAGGGTGATTCTATAGATCCTAAGTCAAGGGACTTGAAGAATTCAAGAGTTTTATGAGATCCTATGTCTTCATGTTTTCTTTTCTTGATTGTTGGATTTCAATTTTTTTGTATGAACTAAATTGTTTGAGATGTAGATAAGGGAAACTCTAGACTTGATTTGTTATGTTAATTCTTTGATTTAGTGAAAGACTCGTGTTTTCGTGAATTATTCATAATTTATATTTATTTTGAATTAAATTTTTTGCTTTCATGTATGGTATTGAGAAATTGATTATATGAATAAATCACTTATGAATAATAAGAGTTGCGTGCAATCTTACAGATAGGACAATATAGATCTTCTTGCTTAAGGTCAAGGCTATCAAGGGAATTCATAGAGTTTAATGTGTTGGGGTTTTTTGTTAGGAAGAGGTTCCAATCAATCATCCTAGTGATATAAACTATATAACTCAAAAGATGGTATTCTTAACTTAGGAATTCCAACCGATCAAAGATATTAAGTTAATTGTTGAGTTAAGAAATGAGCTTAACAATGATGGTTTAAGGGGATTCTATATCTAGGTCTTGATTTTTTATTGATTATTCTTCTTGTTGTTGTTTGAGATGAGTGTTTGTTAGTTTCTATGGAGTTTGATCCAGTCTAGTTTACTTGTGTTAATTAAGTCACCTTAATTTGTAGATTCAATAATAAAAAGAAGGGTGGTACTAGTACTTGTAGTCTTTGAGGGATCGCCATTTGTATTTACTAGACCATATACTACAGGAACAATTGGTGCGCTTGCTTTAAAATCCATAGTGCAAAAAGTGATACAAGTACTTATTTGAGCGATTTTCTTTATATATTTTTTACCGTACTTTTTACTTCAAAATAAATATATCATATGAAAATTATAGATGAAATCTTAATTTTACATAGCTCTAGGTACATCTACCGTGAGACTGGATAGAGTATGCTTGATAGGAGAAACGGACTCAAAATCACTATGAGAGGCAGAACAGGAAAGGCCACTTTAGCTTTCTCGTACCCGAACACAAATCTCCTCAGTGGGTATAGGGATCATCTAGATAGGATGTTGCCCGGCCACATAAGCTTTTGTTTTTATCAATTGATTATATTAACGAATGACAATGTGGTTTTCTTATGGTTTCTTGAGTGCTAATGATGTATCATTACATAGTTTATTTGGTAGTTGTATGATGAGCAGATATTAGAGTCATTGCCCCCATATAATAATCATGGACATGACATATGCAGGTCTATCACATTTGTCACATATTGGTGGACATTGGAGTTACACCGTTCAAATAGAACCAAAAGACAATTTGAACTCATGCAAATAATCCCTATTTTAGTTTATACATGAGTGGACTTATGGTGAATAGATATTTAATACCTATATCATTATCGATATAAATTTGATTTATGTTATTTCTATTTGACGTGGACAAATGAAAATGGAGGTTGATGTTATGCATCAAATTTTCAATATAGGAACTGATGAATCTAAAAATGTTGATTCATTAATTGAGAAAGATTCAGAACTATTTTAAACATTTGTACGGACGCATTGACTACCACTGGTAAATTGAGTTATTTTAACCATCCGCCAAATGAGCCATCCAGATGTCTCTATGCCTCTTATCTAGTACAAGCAATTCCTCAACAACGTCTCAATCTAGAAGCACAGGTGGTTCAAAAAGGCAGTGAATGTGCGTGCTATAGTGCTGGCGCTGATATTTCTCAATACATAGATCCCAACCCAGAAGGATATGGGCAGAGGGTGACCATATAGACGAAATAATACTGTTACTTCACAGCATTTAGTGTTTGATGACATATGTCTATCCTCATCCGATGTGACTAGTGGTGTTGATTTATCTACACTAGCCTCAAGTTTAGGAATACTTGGCTAAGATGCTATTGATACACAAGTTTCCTGTTGAACATCTATTAAATATTCTTGGAGGGCATGACAAAGACAGTCCTCCTACCAAGATGAGGGTCACTAGCAAGTTACGCAGACAAAAATTGTGGGACAATTTTCAAGAGGAGTCCAACCTCCATGGATCACGGGGGCTATTGCTGTGGAATTAGTTTCTATTAATTTAGGTGATGATTTCAAAGCAACATGATGGTTTTCAAACTTGTAGAATTTGGAAAAATGTAAAGTGAAAATCTATTGAGAGACCATTTAATTATTTAATTTTCAGTTTCTTTTTGGTTTGTTGTATTAATTAATTGTACAATCTAGGACAATTCTCTCGCCTGATGGTCTCGTTTGACTAAGGATAAAAGGACGAAATTATGGAGCTTAATATTATTGCCCGGTTGACAAAAGGCTTGAAAATGATCGTCCTTCCTTTTTTTTTTTTTTTTTTGGGTTGTCCTGTCTTTTTGCCATTCCTTTCATCACATATCATGTTGTTCTCTTCTTCGCAAATAATAAGTAATATGGGTTCTGTTATAAAATTAGGGTAGTGTTAGAATAAAATCTACATACTACACACTAAGAAAATTCTAACTATTCTTTGCACAAAAATTTCTCTTCAAACTTCTCTCTTTCTTTCTCTCACAATTCTTTCTCTAATCTTTCTTTCACTAATCTTTCTTTCACAAAATGATGGTGTATTACAAGTTTAGAGAATAGCTCTATTTATAGAGCTCTAATTAGTGAAATACATCATGGCATACATCATCTTCAATTAATGGTGTCTCCACTAAATGGTGGACATCCATAAAAATTTTCTAATAATTCACATAAATCCATAATTAGTGGAGCCTCCACTAATTAATGGAGATTCCAATAATTCATAACACTCCCCCTTGGATGTCCATCCATACATAAAGAATATGCCTCGTTAAAACCTTACTAGATAAAAACCCAGTGGGAAAAAAAAATCTAGTGAAGGAAAAAGAGTACACTATTCTATATGTATGTTTATTACTCCCCCTGATGAGATGATTCCTTTAAATCTTTAAACCGACGCATACCGATTTTATATCTCAACTTTTCAAATGTTGCAGTCGGTAAAGTCTTCGTGAAAATATCTGCGAGGTTATCACATGACCGAATTTGTAGCACATCAATTTCACCTTTCTTCTGGAGTTTATGAGTAAAGAAGAATTTTGGTGAAATATGTTTTGTCCGATCTCCTTTAATATATCCTCCTCGTAATTGAGCTATGCAAGCTGCATTGTCTTCATAAAGAGGAGTTGGAATACCTTTGATTGATGATAATCCACAACTTTCTCGGATATAATGAATCATGGATCTTAGCCATACACATTCTCGACTTGCTTCTTGAATGGTTATAATTTCAGCATGATTTGAAGAAGTAGCTGCTATCGATTGTTTCGTAGAACGCCATGATATAGCAGTATTTCCACATGTAAATATATAGCCCGTTTGAGAACGTGCTTTATGTGGATCAGATAAATAACCAGCATCTGCATAACCTATCAATGTTGGACTGGTTTTATTTGAATAAAATAATCCGAGATCAATTGTACCTTGGAGATATCGAAGGACTTGTTTAATTCCATTCCAATGTCGTCGTGTTGGTGAAGAACTAAATCTTGCTAATAAATTGACAGCGAAAGCAATATTAGGCCGTGTGTTATTAGCAAGATACATAAATGCACCAATTGCATTGAGATATGGTACTTCAGGACCAAGGAGTTCTTCATCATTTTCTTGAGGTCGGAAAGGATCTTTATCCACATTTAATGATCGGACGATCATTAGAATACTCAATGGATGTGCTTTGTCCATGTAAAATCTTTTTAGCACTTTTCTCTGTATATGTTGATTGATGAATAAATGTTCCACTCTCCAAATGTTCAATTTGTAAACCAAGGCAAAATTTGGTTTTACCAAAATCCTTGATTTGAATTCTCTTTTTAAATAATCAATTGTTTCTTGGAGCTCTTCGGGAGTTCCAATAAGATTAATATCATCAACATATATAGCTAATATCACAAATTTAGAACCAGATTTCTTAATAAAAACGCATGGACATACCTGGTCATTTTTAAATCCCGCTTTCAATAAATATTCACTAAGGCGTGTGAACCACATGCGCTCAGATTGCTTCGAGACCATATAATGATTTACGCAACTTGATGGAGTAATTTTCACGAGGATAGTGTTTATATGCTTCGGGCATATGAAATCCTTCGGGGATTTTCATGTAAACATCATTTTCTAAATTTCCATACAAGTAAGCGAGTGACAATATCTAATAGGCGCATATCTATCTTTTCATGTCTTGCCAAGCTGATAAGATATCGGAGTGTAATAGCATCAACAACAGGAGAATAAGTTTCATCATAATCAATACCTGGTCTTTGTGAAAAACCTTGGGCTACTAATCGCGCTTTATATCGAACGATTTCACTCTTTTCATTGCGCTTTCGCACAAATATCCATTTGTAGCCAATAGGTTTTATACCTTACGGTGTTCGGACTGCAGGTCCGAAGACTTCACGTTTTGCCGGTGCATTTAACTCCGATTGAATCGCATCTTTCCATTGCAGCCAATCTTTTCTATGCCGACATTCATCAAGCGATATTGGTTCGGGATCATCATTATCTGTGTAACATCAAGAGATATATTGTACGCAAATATATCATCAATAACGATTTCTATCCGATTCCAACTTCTACCGAAGTGGTATAATTGATAGAAATTTCAGTGTTACTTTCATCAACTTACGGTTCTTTGTCATCGGTTCTCTCTTGGTCTTTATCATTCTTTTCTTCAATATGATCTTTTGGATCATTTAATCATCTTTTCTTTCGAGGATTTTTATCTTTAGAACCAAGAGGTCGGCCATGCTTCTGGCATGCTTTTGGCTCAGCAGCTATAGGTATAATATTTTGTTCTGCTGGAACTTCAATTCGAATAGGAGCATTTATAGGTCGGCATATGCGATTTTGTTACTCTTCTAGAGTCAACAAAAGCGTCCGGCATTTGATTTGCAATGCTTTACAAATGAATTATCTTTTGAACTTCAAGTTCACATGTGCTTGTATGCGGATCAAGATAATTTAATGATGTTGTCCAATTACGATATTTCTTGTACTGTTTCTGTTCTCCCCTTAATTTAGGGAATAATGATTTCATAAGAGAATAAGAAAATAAATATAAGAAAATGATGACAAGCGAGAAATGCCAAGAAAAATATCTCTTTTTTTTTCACTCTTCCCGTCATCGACTTTTCCTCTTCCTCTCTTGTCTTTTCTTCTCCTCCGACCCTCTACCTACCATCTACCTCTTCTTCTTCCTCATACAGATATATATATATATATATATATATATATATATATACATATATATATGTATCGATATAGATATCAGTTATCAGTCATTAGTAAACATCAAATACAAAAATCACAAAGCAGATATGGAGACTCGTAATTCAACATGGTCAAATTTTGACTTAGTTTCTGCAGCAGATGTTGATGTATTTTCATTTCCAAATCAACCGCTTTTGCCTAATTCGAACACAGAAGATTTTGATATGTTTTCCTTTCCAAACCAACCGCTTCTGCCTAATTCGAACGCAGAAGATTTTGATATGTTTTCCTTTTCAAACCAACCACTTCCTCCTAATTTCAGGTGAGATACCTTTAATGGCTTCCATTTGTTTTTAGTGTGCTTGATAATGAAATTAAACTCTCTTTTGGTTTGTTTTTTATGTAAATCAGTGGAAGTTTTGAACATACCGCTTTGGACCAAGTTGATCTGCCCCTACAAGAGACTGCTTTTGATACTGTTCTTCTTGATGCTATTCCTTTGAATGAGGATATGCTTGTGCATGATCCTTTCTACTCTTTAATGGATTTTGAACAAAGCCATAATATGTTTCCAGGTTATTATACATTTAAACATGGATTTTGAATGGTATTACCTTTGCTGATATTATTTTCTTTTTCTAGGAGAAATAATGAGTGGTCTTGGCAACGAAGTCGGAGTAAGTACTCATGAAATGCATAATATCGAAGTTCAAGATATTATTGCGAGACAAAATTCCTGGGAGAAGAAGATGATTAAGAGGCGAGAGAGAGAAGAAGGGCAATAACTCCCGGACACTATCAAGAGAAACAATTTCGCAATACTTTTACCTACCAATCAAGAGCGCAGCCAAAGAATTGAATATTGGCATAACTTTGTCTCAAGAAAAGATGTAGGGAGTTAGGAATTCGTCGATGGCCTCACGGGAAGTTGGTGAGCTTGGAGACCATAATTAAGAATGTTCGAGTTCTCTCTCATACATACTTATAATTTGCAAGTATGAAACTATGAAAGATTTATAAATAAATAACCGAGGATATCACTTCGATTTACGGGAGATGCAAAATAAAGAAGAAGGAGGACATATGGGTGAGAAGAAGTTGAAAGAAGCCATTGCGATACTTGGAATGTGAAAAACGGTTGGTGGAAGAAAGTCCTAATACGTCGTTAGAGGACCAAACACGAAATTGAGACAAGCATGCTTCAAGGCCAAATATAATAAGAAATATAATAAACTTAAGGAGATCATAAAATCTCAAGACTCATTTCGCGATAATTTTACGGCTAATTCTGCTGCTAGTCTCGATGCTTGGCTCAAAGGGGAAAGAAAAGGAGGAGGATGTTGAAAAAGAGGAGCTGAAGTCCATAATTACTAATTGTTTGTCGTCCTCTAATGTAAATATTGAAAAAGAACAATTACAAACCTTCATCTTACATTTGTCAGTTCAATTACAAAAGAGCAACTATAAGCATGTATCATCAAGTTCATATGAACACTAGTGCTATGAATAAAAGATGTGATGCTTATTATTAATGGAAATATATTTTTCCCTTATTATCTTTTCTGTTCCACTTCGGGTGGCCGGTATTTCTACGTGATAAGGAAATATCGAGTGTGTCCATGACCATAACCACGGCCACTTGCCACAACTACGACTATAACGATGAGCCTGCTTGGAGCCAACGACATTCACTTCAGGAGTCTTTGTTGAGCCGATTCATACGGCTTCATGATTTCTCAATAATAATTCATGTTAAATTTGTCAATTTGGAATACCATTTTTCTCGATATTGTTACTGTAGGACAATATTCGAGGTATGAAAAGTGGAGAATGTCTTCTCCAATATAACTTCATCAGTAACTTTTTCTCCGCAAAATTTTTAACTAAGATGTAGTTTTATACATCACGGAGTTCACGGTTTTACAATCTTGCAACTTCAGGTGCAACCATTCATACCGTGCAGTGGGTAGTACGACCATCTTCAGGTGGTCAAATCTTTTTTTTTTTTTTTTTAATCCACATGACATATGGATCTCCTTTTTTTAGCATTTAGATGCATTTCTGTATGACATATAATTTTTTTTTAAGAAATATCAAGGGCTACAAATTCGAATTTAGCGAGATCAATAAATGCGTACACTGTCTTACGGCTTTAATAACGGCGAGAGACTCGTGCTGATAACGTGTTATAAAATTAGGGTAGTGTTAGAATAAAATCTACATACTACACACTAAGAAAATTCTAACTATTCTTTGCACAAAAATTTCTCTTCAAACTTCTCTCTTTCTTTCTCTCACAATTCTTTCTCTAATCTTTCTTTCACTAATCTTTCTTTCACAAAATGATGGTGTATTACAAGTTTAGAGAATAGCTCTATTTATAGAGCTCTAATTAGTGAAATACATCATGGCATACATCATCTTCAATTAATGGTGTCTCCACTAAATGGTGGACATCCATAAAAATCTTCTAATAATTCACATAAATCCATAATTAGTGGAGCCTCCACTAATTAATGGAGATTCCAATAATTCATAACAGGTTCCAATTTTTTTTGTATTTTATGCATATATTCCGAGACCAGACCAAGAAGCATGCGCATAGAATAAGTTGATGTCTTTCTTACGTGCATGTCACTGCCTAATTCTTGATGGTTATTGATAGCTAATGATCCCTCCATTACAAAGTCTAGATGCAAGGTAGTAAGCGAGGTGCATTTTTCTAATTTTAAAATAAAACGGCAGGTTAAAAAATGTACCTCGTAATTATCAAATGCAAAAGGAAAAAAAAAAAATCACAATTACTTAGAACCCCATAACAGCCCTAACGCCATAAAAGGAACCCAAAGAAATACCCCTGCGATGTTAGGCTGCCTGGTGAATTTGCTGCTTGTGCTCTCCTCATCTTTAGCAGATATTAAACCAATGAGAGTGATTATAAGTTCTCCGTAATTTTTTTCCCCCCTTGGAAAGTTTATTAAACCTCTTTTATCATGTTACAAGTATCAATCCACAATCCCGTTCATGAAGGATATTTGTGAAGGAAACATTTTGTTCAACTGATGCAAAGAAGCACTGAGTAATTAAATTAAATTTTAAAAATAAAATAAAAATATTTAACATAAAAACTCAAAGATGCCCTCGCTATTTTCTCGTAGAGAAAGGGGTCTGTAAGACTAACCGAACTTTCACAATTTTAATTCCTATATGCGTTCAATAACGCCCAACAATTGAGTATTAGAACATCGATCTCTATCATGAAAATAAAACTAACGCCAAATATGAGAAAGAAAACTTCCTTTTGGCTACAAAGCCAGAAAAATGGCTTCTATAGTGGCCTACAGATTCAGCAACTATATGTCAACTTCGCCTCAGTAAAAAGAGATTCAATGGCTTAGAAATCTATTCTACAAGCTGGTAAGAACAATTAACCAAGAATCCTTTTTATTCCTCACGGGATAAAAAGGCTCCAAAAATAAAAAGGACACAATCATACACAGTTGAAAATAACTCTTTCATCTCCAATGGAAAATTCCAGCGAAACCTCCTTCAGAAAGCTCTAATGCCAAGTTGAATTAAGCCGTATCTCCTCCCTGCTATAGCTTTTGAATTCTATATTTCTCCAAATTCCCTACAAACAAGGCAAACGAGAGTAAAGATCCCTAACTAATCACACAATACTAGGTGCATCCCCTTCCCAATTGCAAGTAGCACGGGGCCAACGTGTCCTAATGCAATCAACCAAAGGTGCATGCTTAGAAGGCTCAGGCTTGGAAACGTCAATAGGGTTATCTTTCCCACCAGATTCATTCTTTCCAGAGCTCGATGTCATTGCCACATCGGCCATGAATTCCTCAGGTGTCCACCTTGGAGGTACTGAAACCTTCAGTTTTGTGAGTCTAGGTCTTTGTATTGGATTTTCATTTCCAGATGTCTGGTTTCCATTGATGACCGATTTTGCAATCCCATTGAAGTGGTAGAGTTCGAAGACCTTTTTTCCCATCAATCCAGTAGAATCCTTCAAACCCCCTGAATTTTTGTCCAAATCCAAAAGAACCTGCCAGAATTCACTCCATACAATGAACCCTGTATTGCAAAGTTGCTCGAGCTTATCAGCCGGAAGGGTAATATTCAGGTCTCTGAGGACTTGATGGAAACCTTCAACACTAATAAACCCACCACCTCCACTCTGATCTTGCGCATCAAAAGCTCTCCTGATCCTTGTTTCTCTAATTTCAAACTCGTTTTCTTCCAGGACTTTGATATCAAGAGCAAACAGTACTGTATAGTGAGATTCACTCCCTACAACCCAAATTGGCCACTTTGGGCATTTTAAATACTGGCCAACTTTGCAGAAATTAAGAGACTCCAGCAAAGTAAGGAAACCAACTTCCACACTCGATGAAATTCCAGTAACAAACAGGCCACCACCCAAGTCCATCTTCCCATCAAATACATTAGCAACAGCCTTACCAGAAAGCAGGAGATTTACAATTTCCTGTTTCAAAATAATTAAGATGATTTAAATACCCAGAGCAACAATCCTGCAAATGGACAACTGTTATACATGGAGCGAGATGTTGTAATATGTGATCTCACGATTACCTGTGAGGCATGCCCAAATGGTGCTGTGACCAAAGGTTGACTTGGGTCATCCCTGTCAGCTTGAACAGAATCCTGTGGGGTAAAATTCAAACTAGAAATTAATAGTGAGCATTAATTAACAACTCTCTATACAGGACAAGCATTTAAATTTACCCACTTCTATTTTCAGTGTGTTCATTATTTTTCAGCTAATCAAATATGTTTTAGAACTTAATTCCTTTTTAGATAAAAATAAAATAAAATAAACTTTATTAATAAAAATAAATAAATACAAGAGGATACAGTATCCTAAAGAAAATTAAAATAAAAACTACCTCAATGCATCTCTCCAATCTCATTGTAAATCATCAGTGCAATTCAAAAACACCAGATGCTATCACCCAACAAGATGATAGAAAAATAACTCTAACCCAAATTAAATAGGCATATATTGATCTTTAAATCCTGTTATTCCTTTCTCTACCATAACATCCAAAAAAGGAAGATTTGGGAGAGAGTGACCGAGCACATGTTAAGGGGCATTGTAAAGATTTCAGATAACCAATTTGGTTTTATGCCCGAGCGTTTCATTACGGAGGCAATTCATTTATTATGACAGATGATTGAATATTATAGGGAAAGAAAGAAGGATTTACATATGGAATTTATTGATATGGAGAAAACCTATAATAAGGTGCCTAGAGAAGTACTTTGGTGGGTGCTGCAAAAGAAAGGTATATCGCAGAAGTATATTATCCTTATTAAAGATATGTATGATGGATCATGTACAAGTGTAATAATCTGCGCTGGAGTGACTACAGAGCTTCTTAACACTATAGGAGTACATCAGGAATCCGCACTTAGTCCTTTTCTCTTCCTGACCGTTATGGATGAATTAACTTGTACTATACAGGAGGTTGTGTCATGGTGTATATTGTTTGCTGATGATATTGTTCTGATTGAGGGGACTAGAGCTTGTGTGAATGCTAAATTAGAGCTATAGCGACACGTTGGAATTTAGGGATTTCAAAAACAATATAAGTACAATTGAGTTTATGGAATTCAAGTTCAGTACTGGCAAAACTACGGATCAAAGTGTAACTTTGGATGGCAGAGATATCCTAGTGAATGACTACTTTCAATATCTGAGAGCTATTATCCACAAAGATGGAGAGCTTTATAGTGACGTTGGGCATCAAATTAAAGCTGGTTGGTTAAAATGAAAGAGTGCAACTAGTATTCTATGTGATCATAATATACCTTTGAGCTTAAAGGGAAAGTTCTATAAAACAGCCATCAAACCGACTTTGTAATATGGTACGAAATGTTAGGCAGCTAAAAGGAGGCATGTTCAGAAATTGAAAGTAGTAGAGATGCATATGTTAAGGTGGATGTACTGACATACTAGAAAAGATAAAGTAAGGAATGAGGTCATTTAGGAAAAAGTGGAAGTGGCATATATTGAAGACAAGATGAGAGATAAATTGGACATATACAAAGATGACCGAATGATGCCCCTATTAGGAGAATTAGGGGATGGAGGCAAGATAGGTTGAATAGAGGTAGAGGCAGGCCTAAGAAGATGTGGATTGAGGTAATTAGAAGAGATATGTCTTTGTTGGATTTGAATGAGAGTATAACAATGGATAGAGAGCAGTGGAAGGAGAGAGTTCATGTGGATGACTACACATGGTCTTGTATTAGTTCATGTAACCGACCGCAAGTTACCTGGGACTAAAGCTTAATTTGTTGTTATTGTTGTTGTTGTTCTAGAATGCATTATGGTGGAGAAAGGAGGAAGAAAAGAGGGGTGTTGCGGGGTTGGAAAAAAAAAATTACCTCCTTAATCATCAATCAACCAGGTACTATAGTCTACTTTTGAGCATGCATGGAAGGATATTAAATGGTTTGACAAAAGAATTGAAACATCTAACTCCCTATCTATTAGATTTCAAGACAAATATAAATCCCAGAAATAGAATCATCATGTAAAGAATAGAAGGAAGATATTGAAGATTATGAAGCTAAAAATTAATTTTATATATACACACACACATACATACATATATATTCCTCCCTAACCCCACGATCCACCCAAAATTCAATACAATAGCAATCTTCAACCTTAAAAAAATAAGTGAGATATCTAAGAAATGAACTCCCAAGGACTTGCATGTGTAACATAGATACCTCTTCTAGCATCCTGTCCATTTGTTGTAACCTCTAAACTAACTCTTTATAACCTAATGCCAAAGGAAATCTAACTCTAGAGTAAACCACCATAACCATATACTGACCAGAAAAATGTACGTTTTGACACTAAATTACCAAGGCACAAACCTCCTCAGGTTTACAAACCACATCCAACCAAACTGAAGGATCTCTTTTACCATCCAGTCCCAGACCACAGAAAATATCTCATAATTCTTTCAAGTCTATTAGCCATCCCTGCTGGCATCTTGATCAAAGACCTTTAATAAAGATCTTCTATTCATTTGTTTTTTCTCACCGCAATTACTTATTTAAGTATGATCAAGACAACAGTACAGCCTCTTGACAAAAATGTTAGGGGAAGGCTGCGTACATACCCAGTTCCCTCCCCCTATCCCCGCAAGGCGGGGAGCGCTTGGCGCACCAGGGCTAGCCCTTTTAATTAAATAATTAAGAGAAACAAAAAGGCAATAAACCATTCCACAATGCAAATACCATACCAGTCCTCGAGAGAGCAAAGCAGATATCAAGAATAGCATTGCTCCCATACGACTTCTGAAAACAGGAAGCATCACTTCAAGCCTATGAAATGCACTAGTCTTTGAAGCATAGCTGTTAACTCTCAGAACCTTCTGTAAATCCAACCCTGATTCTATTGAAAAACCTTCAAGTGCTTTTGCAATGACCTGTATTCAATTCAATTCATAAAATGTGCGAACGACTTCTGAAGTGTGTGCAAATGACATTAATAGCAATGTAGAAACAATGGGACAAGGTGTCGTGTGCAGAAGAAATCTGATATCATTGATAGTTAGTGCAACCAGAGTAGTATTGTCGATAAACTGGAGAAAGAAAATTGTTAACAAACATGTTAAGACATTCAAAATAATTACCTCATCCTTGGAATTGTCTTCAGCGCTGTCTCCATCACAATCAAGAACACCTAGGGATGCTATTACAGCCCTTTCATGGTTTCCACAGAGAAAGAGCATCTCGCACATGCTTCTCACCAAAGCTCTGTAGCAAAGCACATAAGTTTCTAAACAAGCATAACAATAACCATGAGAGAAACACTTCAATGAATTGAAAGCTAAGAAAAAAAAAAAAAAAAAAAAACCTTAGACAATACAACATTATGCTTGAACTAACCTAATTATGTCCCTCTCAGAAAAATATATCCATATACCTTAAAGAATCTATCCAGTATCCAAAAAAAAAAAAAAAAAAAAAAGCGTGACATAAATCCACATAAGGTCATTTCATTTAAAAAAAAAAAAAAGCTTATTAACCACAAGTTTGTAGGTACTTTTGGGTCAAGCGTGACATAAATTATATGCAATAGCTCCCAAGTTTTTCAAAGACTAAATTGGAAAGAAATGTTGGCATTCTCACCTTCAGGATGTGGGAAATTAAAAGCTTAGGATTCTTCAAGTATTGTTCTCTTGAAAAAAAATTACATAAATAAAAATTTAGGCAACTTTTAGAAATGATTGAATACCAAAAAAACCCTGTCTGGTACACCACTTGTGTCTCTTAAGGCAATTGAAATCTTCATGCTCAAAACAAATGGACAGGCCAAATTTGTTTTAGTGTAAAACCATCATAAAATTGTTTGCTCATAAAATACTGTAGATAGCATCAAACAAGAATAAATCCACATAAGGTCAACCAGTATGTCGAAAATACTGATTCTACATGTTAATCACAGTCTCTGTAGTGGACTCTGGTCTTATAAAAGCAATATCCGGTTTGTTCTCAACAATCAATAGAACATGGCACATGGAATTTTCAAGAATCAATGCAGGTTTACTACTCTACAAGAAAAATTCCACCCCCCAAATATCCCCCAGGGGCGGGGGGGAGGTGGGGAAGCAAATGTAAAATGAAAAAACAATGAATCTCTAGAACAGAATTAAGGAATATCCATATAAAAGATTATTACTCTTAGTAGTTTACAAATGTAAAGAAGAAAAACAACCATGAAAGAGTATTTTAGAAGAACAAGACGCATAGAAAGAGGAATTTTGTAAAAATACTTCGAGCTTGGGTTTTTTTAACAAAGCATTCCTCTTTATGTTTATAGGCACACTAAGCGTGATGATATCAACATGCATGGCATCATTTAACCACTAAACTTGAACATGATACATAGTTATCAGTATTATTAAAACAATCCTAATACCACTGCAACAAGCATGCGCGAAACACACAATATAAAACTATTACAACAACCCTTTATTGGTAATATAGTGCTCCATCAGTCCAAATCTAAAAGTCAGCATTTCTAGGATGAATCCTTTTGCCATTGTCATTTTACCCATTACTCTTAGTGAGCTGTTGTGGTTTCACATTCTTTTCTTATGAGTGAGTGTAGTGGCGAGAAATAGATTTGAAGTATGTTTGGTTTAGGAAAGTAGACGATCATTTTAGGACAACAGAAAATAGAAATATGAACATTCAACTTTTGACTGAGGGAATAATATGCTTCTACTCTAATCCACCAAGGGCAAACACGTAAATTAGGGACAAAGCCAAGAAAAGCAACGGAAAGAATACTTCATTTTCCACAACATACCAGTAAGCAACATGAAAAATTTACGATGTCTAAATGAGTCAAATGTTCACCAAAAAGATACACATAGTGTGATAAGGAGAATTCAGTAATCACCTAGATTTTTTGTCTTCCGTAAGAGAAGGAAAAATATCTACTGCAGCATATTCACTTCCGAAGAATCTTCTTGAATCCAAATTTGTTGGCATACTTGGGGCAGCATAACCTGATTCCTCAGGATAGAAGAGAAGATATTTGAGAACAAAAGCCTGCGAAACAGAAGAAATATCATAAAGAAATGGAACTTATAACTACATGACAGAGATGCATCATATAACTAGTTATGAAAAGAAATCTGAGTGCAGCCAAGAAGAAAATCTGTGTGCAGCCAACATAAGTGTTTGAGCAAGTTGTAGATTTTTGCTTCTTGTCCGAGGGGAAATGCAAATTGGAAACTACAGATATGACGATGGATGGAATGCCATTATGCATCAAATAGCAACATTAAGTACAGAAGGAGTCATTCTCTATCCAAGCTACATTACAATCCACAAGTTGAAATTATTATGAACTTTGAAAGCCAGGGATTCCCCACTTGCTACCAGCAAAGCAGCATACTGAATTATGAATGTATTTCGTTAGCAACCTTCCCATTCTGAAAGAGTATTTATCCATGCAGGTAAATTTTTAAGTCAGTTTTAACATCAAATAGTAATGAACCAAAAATCAGAACATGGTTTGCTTTAAACTCTTCTCGAGTTGGAAAAGCGATTGTGGACATGAGATTGAGCAATCAATTTTTACAGCATCTCATAGAGAAACTCATCAATAGTCTTCCTCCACATTGAGAAACTATAAGTAAGCATCCATCTTATTAAATTATGAGGCATAGAGAAAACATATGAAGGAGAAAGAAGAAGCGTCTAGTTTATGCCACAATAGGAAAAATATGGTTCCAAACAGAGCTGAAAATGGATGAAGTTGCTGACTCTCAAAAATTGAATGGATACTATTGTTTAAACCCAAATCCACCTGTAAAGTTGTCCCTGTTGTTAATTATCATGCTACAACTAAAAATTTAAAATTTAGCTTCTTCAATCAGAATTCATTTATTGTGGTTTCACCCAGTAATGAACATTTAGTGTAAAATAGTATGAAATAGCATGCTTCAAAACATCGAAAAGAGAAGCAAAAGAATCTGGATTGTGTTATAGGAAGGAAAATGTCCTGTAGAAGTAGGTGGTTTTAGAAAAATGAATCTCTTATGCTAAAAGGATACAGTATTGAATCTTTTTCCATGACAAAAAAATAATTCCATTTTTATGCTAATTGTTCCAAACGAGAATTCAGGGAAATAGACAGTCTGTCTATTTTCATTTGGAGACATCCATCTTTCTTTATTTTATTTTATTTTATTTTGGGGGAACATCCATTAACACTAACTTGGAAACCAAATTCCTTTATGATTCGATTTCTACAACTATATTTTGGATATTACATATTTCAACCTTCTTGAATATCAGAAAAAGAATCTAAAAGCTTGTTTACTTTGCCATGCATCCATCCAATATCATGCACATGCTTTGACTATATTTCCTGTGGCAACTTAGACGACTTAGTCTATGCAAGACATGCTTTCAAGAGTATTTTGAACAGTAAATTGAAATTTATCCCTTGTGGTAAGAGAAAGAGGGCTCTTCACTCTTCTCCATTAAGCAATAGTTTTAGCAATTAACTTATGCATATTTTGAACAGTTCTAAGGCAAAAATTCTTCTAGGGGGAAAAATACAATAGTGTTTGATGACACAGGTACCATACAAGCTATCAAAGTCTACAATTAACTTTAGATAGGTAATACTTCTGATAGGAAGCTAAATTTAAGAGAGTAAATCATTACTTGAATGGTTGCTAGCACACCGCAAGGACCACCTTCATGCTGCACCAAGCCCATACATGTATCTGGATCAAGACTAAACCTATAAAAAGAGTTTATGGGTAAAACATCAGCAAAAAGATGTATGACAGAACGCATGAAGAGAAGATGCAAACCTCAGGAGAATGTTTGGAGCAAACTACAACAACAGGAGCATAACACTTCTTTTGGCCAATTAGGAACTAGTGTCTAGAAAATTATCCAGAGGGTTATTGAAATATCAAAACCCACCCTTTATTTTTACTACAAAACAAGAAAGAATCAGAATTGTTAACATGATTAAAAGATTATTGCAATACCAAAGCAGTTTGCAGGTTGGAAGTGATGAACATGTTAAAAGGTAACAATTGTTGCAAATTTCTACACATAATGGCAGCATTAGAATAATAAATAGTTAAAGAAGTTGGAAATTACTTACCAAATTGTTATTTTGCATATTACCAACCCCCCATAAGTACTTGAAAGTTCCAGCTATAATTTATGTTCTAATAGATCATTGTCCTTCATGACATGTAGAAATAGTAATAGGAGCTGCTACTTCAACATTGACACAAAGTTTAAAGACCTCAAAATTAACATGACTAAAAAGATCATTGCCATTAAGGAAGTTTTTCAGCTAGAAGCGACAACACACAAAAGCACATGAATTATTGCAGATTCTTATGCTAGCACAAAATAAAGCATTGGCATAACAGCTAGTGAAATTGGAAATTTATTACCAAATGATTACTTTGCACATTGCGAGTCCCCAGTTGACTCTTAGAAGGATAATTTAATGCAAACATAATTTATGTTATCATAAGTCATTGTTCTTTGGGACATATAGAAAGTAGCAATAAGAATTCATTTTTCATCATTGGTGTAAAGGTAGAAAACCCGTTTCAAGTACTAATTCAATTTCATCTATTCTCAACAACTTGAGATAACACCAGGATCATTGTAATACATGAAATTGATGTGTCTTATACATCTGTATCAAATCAAAATCTCTACATGCATTTCTTCTTTTGAAGTAGGCAAAACATACCCACGTGTGTAGATGTTTGGAAGGCAGATTCTCAGACAGCCTATAGAATATTTTTCTTCACCTTGCTGTAATTCATTAAAGTAGCTGCTCATACTTTTTGACAAGAAAGGTAAACTTTATTGACTTTCCTTGACATTTCCTCTAACCAAAGAGACATCCTTTCTTCCTTCTTATATTACAAAGATATCCCCCTATCAACACTTTTTTTTGCTAAAAGTAGCATTTTAGAAATTTATTTATTATCAATCCAACCGAACTACAGTATAATAATTTCAGTAGTGATGCTAAATTTGAACAAAAAGGGAAAGTCTTCTAGTTTGATACATAATTTTCGAAAGGAATTCAATATAATTAAATAACCAAGGCTAGAAAGAACTATTATTTTGGCACCCCTAACGGAGGTCGGTTTAAACTAGACAAAGCAATATATGAAATATAGAATTCAAGTGGCCTGACATTAAAACAATTAATGACAAAATTGACTTTGTGAAAAATGATATATATATATATATATATATCGAGACCTTATAAATAGAGAATGAAGAAAGCTACTATAATCTATTATAGGACAAAGAATGTCAGAAAACTAACTATGATAATTGAGGAAGTAATTTAGTTCAACAAGGATAAGTAAATCCAAAATGTCACCAAAATTTTACAAATCATGGAACCATCTCTAATAGTTCAACAACATTTACTGCTGAAAGCCAGATAACACCTTTTGCACTGCTCAAGTCTATAACACAAGGAATTATGTGATTGACCTAAGCCATTACACTAGGTCTTTTTTTTTTTTTCAAAATAAAAAAGACATGCATTAGACTTACTTTGAACTTTATTAACCACAAGCAAACCTAACACTTCATTTGGTTCGCAAAGGAGGAAGGGGACTTTTATTTCCACCAAGGGAAGTAAATGTATTTACTTATGTCTTGTTTGGGTGGAACGAAAGGAAGATAAATGATAACTACTTCCCTTTGTTTGCAAAGATTCTCTATTGTGTTAAATTTATTATTAGACCCATTACATATTTTATGTCATAGCATATAAGGACATATTTGTCTTTCTATCTCCATTTACTTCCCAACCCCACCCAAATTGGAGAAGAAGATTTGCTGATGTAGTGGGAGAGCCAATTTATTTCCATCCCATATGTACCTCCAACCAAACAAGAGCATTTCCTCTTATACTTTCACATTTATTTCCCTCTGCTTTTTCTCCATCTTCTCACTCTAACCAAACATAGTGCAAGTCACCTGGTCACAAAAAACATAAGCTAGCTAATAATAATGAAGTCTACTCTAGCACTCAAGTATCAAGTTTTGAAGTCTATGAAGCCAAAACTTGCATAGTGATGCTATCAACTAAAGCTTCTTTTAGGTTCAAGCCACCTTCTTTATCCTGTATTGCATCTTAATCTCCCATTTAGTCAAGCCATAAAATATCCGATTGAGGTTTGGAAGTGCTTAGGAGAGATAGGTATTGTGTGAAAAGTTTGTTCAACAATATATACAAACTCAATAAGATGCCTACAGACTGGAGGAAAAGTAAATTGATTCCTTTGTACAAGAATAAAGGGGATGTCCAAGAGTGCCAATTATCGTGGAATTAAACTCATAAGTCATACAATGCAGCTTTGAGAGAGAGTGATTGAGCACAAGTTAAGGGGCATTATAAAGATTTCAGATAACCAGTTTGGTTTTATGCCAGGGCATTCCACTACGAAGGCAATTCATTTATTACGACAAATCATTGAATATTATAGGGAAAGAAAGAAGGATTTACATATGATATTTATTGATCTGGAGAAAACCTATGATAAAGTGCCTAGAGAACCACTTTGGTGGGTGCTGCAAAAGAAAGGTGTATCGCAGAAGTATATTATCCTTATTAAAGATATGTATGATGGATCATGTACAAGTGTAAGAAGCTACGCTGGAGTGATTGCAAAGTTTCCTAACACTATAGGAGTACATCAGGAATCCGCACTTAGTCCTTTTCTCTTCCCAACCATCATAGATGAGTTGACTTGTGCTATATAAGAGGTTATGCCATAGTGTATATTGTTTGCTGATGATATTATTCTGATTGATGAGACTAGAGCTGGTGTGAATGCTAAATTAGAGTTATAGCGACAAACATTAGAATTTAGAGTTATAGCGACAAACATTGGAATTTAGGGGTTTCAAAAACAGTAGAAGTAAAATTGAGTATATAGAATGCAAGTTCAGTACAGGCAGAACTACGGATCGAAGTGTAACTTTGGATGGCAAAGATATCCCAGGGAATGATTGCTTTTGATATTTGGGAGCTATTATCTAGAAAGATGGAGAGCCTGATAACGACGTTTCGCATCGAATTAAAGCTGGTTGGTTGAAATGAAAGAGTGCCACTAATATTCTATATGATCGTAATATACTTTTAAACCTAAAGGCAAAGTTCTATAGAACAATCGTCAAACCAGCTTTGTTATATGATACGGAATGTTAGACAGCTAAAAAGGGACATATTCAGAAACTGAAGGTAGCAGAGATGCGTATGTTAAGGTGGATGTACGGACATACTAGAAAGAATAAAGTAATGAATGAAATCATTTGGGAAAAAGTGGGAGTAACATCCATTAAAGACAAGATGAGAGAAAACCGCTTGCAATAGTTTAGACATATACAAAAAAGAGCGAGGGATGCCTCTGTTAGGAGAATTGAGAAATGGAGGCAAGATGTGTTGGACAGAGGTTGAAGCAGGCCTGAGAAGATGTGTATGGGGGTGATTAGGAGAGATGTGTCTCTGTTGGATTTAGATGAGGGTATGACAATGCATAGAAAGAAGTGGAAAGAGAGGATTCATATGGATGACCACACAGTTGGTTCATGTAGCCAACCTTAAGTTACTTGGAACTAAGGCTTAATTTGTTGTTGTATGCAAAGATCACCACCATCAAAACAATACCATGCTAAAACATTCAGAGCAACAGCTATGGGACAACACAAATAAAATTGCAAATATGTTACTCCCTCCGTTTCTAAATGAATGTCATACCACATTTTAGTCTAATTCAAAACCTTGTCCACTTAGTTTAAATGTTAACCATTAAGGGATAGTTCTTGAGAATATTTCATGCATGATAATTGTCGCGATCCCACATGCTCTCCACGATATTTGATAGGGGCTAAATTAGCCATATTTTTTCCTAGTTATTTGAGATTCCTTTGTAATACATTTTGTTCAATAACTAGTCATATTCCTTCATATTTGAGATTTTACCCTTGGAAAGGTATTTTGTTCTTTATTTCAGATTTTTAGGGTAAAACGAAACAAAAACATCGCAAAGCAAAGGGGAACTGGCGCCAGCCGTGCACTGTTGAAACGAACTTCAAAGCGATGGAAAAATTGTTGAAACAGAGCAGAAAAGAACCAAGGCAGCGCCGACTGTGAAGTTGGAACCGGCGCCGGCTGCATTTTGGAACACATTGTGCAAAATTTGAAGAAAAATCGACGAACGAGTGGAGGAACAGAACACAACCGGCGCCAGCTTCGAGAGCCAAGGCGGCGCCGGCTGTGCCCTGAAGCTAAGGCGGTGCTGTGATTTTTCTACACAGTTTTTGGTAATCTGGGGAGTTTTAGTATCTTCCAACTTCTACTCAGCCAAGAACTTTGTACCTACAAGTTTAAGCACTTCCTAAACCTATAAATAGATGGAAAACACAAGGGAAAAGGGGAGAATTCATTGATTATTATAGAAAATCACTCAATCAAAGGAGGAATTCTTCAAGTTCAAGAAGGGTTGTACAAGAAGGTCTTCAAAGAAAGAAGAAGGAGGCTTGTCTATGAGTGCTTTCTTTTACTTTGTTTTCTCTTTCTTGACAATGATATGTTAATTGTTTTATTGTAATTCAACGTTGTTTAGATATTCATGATTTCTAGAGTTGTTTGATCTTTTGATTAATTGGTTATTATTCTTGGTATTCAGTTACTTGTGCTTATTACGAGATTAGTTGATTGGTTCTATCCATTGACTTGCTGGATCAAAAGGGATTGATGGTAGTTTCAATTTATTAATTTCATATTCTGTTGGCTATTGACTTGCTGGACCAAAAGGAGTTGATTGCTTAGAACTAGTAATTGAAGGTTAATTGATGTTTTCCGAGACCAAGGGTTCATTAATTAATTCCATGCCTTAAATTTTCCGAGACCAAGGGAATTTAATTAAAAATTGTGTTTAATGCGTCTTTTGGATGAATTAGTTAAGACAGACCAAATGATTCTAATTCATCTAGAAGATAGTGATTTCATGAATTGACCATCGAAGTGAATCTACCTTCATCCTTCATGATGCCAAGAAAATAATTAGTTATGATAAAGGTTGGGTACTTTAAGATCATGTTTATCCAAACAATGGTTTGAATTACATACTTCTCCATCCTTGACATGTATATATTTTTATTTTGATTTTCTTTTATTTTTTTTTTATTTTATCGAGTCGATTAAACAATGAAGGAAGGTAATTAATGTCTACTTATTCCTTGAGGATCGACACTCGTTTGAACCCTATGCTCGGTTAATGATGAGTACGCTTACTCATATGTGTGATTTGAATTGAACGTTTTAATTTAAACTTGATTGGGAATGTGCTTAGTTGTTGTATGATTTTTATACCCAAGTCCGAACACATCAATATTCTAAAATATCGGTTAACTAATCTAAAGAAACCATATTATTTATATTCTTGCTTTAAACTGTAATTAAGTCTTCCATAATACGAGTGCTCAATCAAAATGGGATATTCAATAAGGAGGATTAGGGTGCACTTGGATTGCAACTTTTTTAGAAGAATTTATTTGAATTGAAAAAGAAATTGAATTCTAAAAAAGAAATGTGGGGCAAATAAGAGAGAATATAATATTTTGTAAGTAGATGACATTTCTTGACAAATGGGAATTATTTAGATTGAAAGTTTTTTAATTGAATTGAAATTTTCAATTGAGTTGAATTGCAAACCAAGTACACCCAAATTCTCCATATTTAGTTGACAACTAATTACTTGTTCCAAGCACAAGCTATGGTGTGAACAAGCATACAGTGTATAACTAATAAATTTCTAATATCAGACAGCCCTGATTGATACATAGAAATTTATACACCATATTAGAAAGTATTGAACAGCCATTAGAAACATTTGCAAGTAGAAGAGCAGACATTTTGATGGAAAGGGAATCAAACTCTAGTAGTGAGCACGCCCGTAGAGCAGGGCTCTGTGGACAATGGTTATAAATAAAAGCATGTAATCTAAATTCCCCAAGCACATCCAAAACAAAAGGGATACCAGTGAATATCTTTGAAGTAGCCGCTTCTTTCCTTGTATCTCTTATGGATAATTTGACAAGAGTAGAAGATTGCTAGTTAGGAAGTTTTTGGAGGGAGGGAAGAAGAGGGGGGAGAACTAACATAAATTTCCCCATATATGCGACAAGAGTATACCTGCCATAAAATTTAAGTACATATTGAAAGTCAATATATGCAAAAAAACTAAAAGTGATAAAGACCAGCAAAAATTTTTTAAGATAAAAGAAGAAATATTATTAATGAAAAGAAGGGAAAAAACTATAGGAGACCCTTAAACTTCTCATTTGACTGCATATTGCCCTCCAACTTTTATTAAGGGTTGCCCTTATATATTAAAAGGCTGATTTTTCTCCTGTCCAATTTTAACCAATTGACACGATAGGAGATACATCACGTGACACAATGTGACATCTTTGAGGGTAATTTTGTCAATGTGGATTTTTTTTTTTTTTTTTTAAATCAATCTCCATTAAAAAATTCTTGCCCTTTTTCTCCATCTCCTTGCCATCCCCTCCCTACACCACTTGCCAACAAATTCACCTCCATTACCATCTTCTTCTTCATCCCACCTAGTCCAATAGCTATTTTCAAAGTCCTACCATAACCCTCAAAATGTAAGAATGAAACTAGGCAAAAAAGCAAACAATGAATTAGAGAGCTCTCACTGTTTGCTCAAATATAGTGCATTTGAAGAAAAAGGGGGAGAGAGAATGGCAATACAGAGGAGACATAAGTGCATGAGCATCGATAGTGAAGTTTACAAGCTAGACGAGTAATGACCCACTAGTAGTCATCGACAAAATCTATAGAATAAAGGATATGTTTATATAAGAAGCTATCAAGAATGTGGAGAAATTATGGGGATATGCTAAGCTATGTTTCCTTTTCTATGTTTTTTCCTTTTCTGTTTGTACAGCTAGGAATCCCATAATTCATGGTATCTGACACATAGGAGTAGTTGAAAAGAGAATTCACAAGTGGTAAAAGAATTCCCTAATGATTTTCATTGATCAAAAGTATCAAATATATACACTTATGGGGCCATAAACTGGCAAAGAATAGTAAATGAAACAATCCCTAAACAATAGCCTAATTGATTTACAATAATAATAATAGCCTAATTGATTTACAATAATTTAGGAAAGTCAAAGATCCTCTAATAAAGGAAAACATTTACATGGTAAGAGGATCTTCCCTCCTAATCATTCAACTAGTCACCATTAGAATCTCCAACATACATGGTAAGAGGATCTTCCCTCCTAATCAGCCAACTAATCACCACCAGAATCTCCAACACTCCTCCTCAAGCTTAGGAATAGATATTTCGCATTCCAAGCTTGCACAAGAGATTTTCGTGGCTGGACTTCCAGAGACTTTTAGTGAGGATATCAGCTTCCTGTTCCTCTGTAGGAATGTAGCAAAGATTGATTCCCCCTTCTTCAATCTCAATCTTGATGAAATTCCGGACTATTCGAACGTGCTTCATCCAATCGTGCTGAATTGGATTGTTGACTACGCTGATGACAGATTTACTATCATTGAACAACTTCGAAAAAACCACTCTAAGTTTCAGGTCTTGCATTAGTTGTTCTAGCCAAAGACATGCTGAAGTGGATTGTTGACTCTGCTGATGGCAGACTTACTATCATTGACCAACTTTGAAAAAACCACTCTAAGTTTCAGGTCTTGCATTAGTCGTTCTAGCCAAATTACTTCACAAACTCCTTGTGCAATTGCCCTAAATTCAGCCTCTACACTACTTCTTGCCACTACAGTTTGCTTCTTACTCATCCAAGTCACCAAGTTACCCCACAACTTCTTACGATACCCAGAAGTAGATTTGCAATCCTCACTTCCAGCCTAATCTGCATCGACATAACCTTCTGTTCCCTTGAGAAACCTAAAAATATTATTCACCATTCCTAAGTCTCTCTGAGTAGGAGAATGCATGTGTTGACTTATGGTACTCACAGCATAAGCTATATCAGGTCATATCAAGGACAACTATATTAATCTTCTGACTAATCGTTGATATCTACCTATGTCTACCGAAGCATCCTTCCCTGAAACTCTGCTCTTCCAAGACTTTTCAAGCGGCGTCCCTACAGGTTTATAGCCTACCTTTCCCATGTCTTTCAACAATTCAAGGATGTATTTCCTTTGAGAGAGGAAAATGCCTTCTCTGCTCTTGGCAACTTCCATTCCCAGAAAAAACTTTAATGGCCCTAAATCTTTGACCTCAAACTCCTCCTTCAGCCTGTTTTTAAGATTTCCAATCTCGACCTCATCATCTCCTATAATTATTATGTCATCCACATAGACTATGAGAATAACCCTCTTGCCTGAGTGACTCATTTTAACAAACAGAGTATGGTCAGCCTTCCCCTTGGTGATACCCTAATCTAGCGAGAGTCGAGCTAAATTTTGTGAACCATGCCCTAGGAGACTACTTTAAGTCATATAATGATTTCTCCAACTTACAGACTTTCTCTCCTTGCGTGAAACCAGGTGGAGCTTTCATGTATGCCTCCTCATCAAGCGTACCATTCAAAAAGGCATTCTTGATGTCAAGTTGGTGTAGACCCCACTCAAGATTGGCTGCAACAGATAGCAGAACACGTATGGAGTTGAGCTTTGCTACCGGAGCAAACGTTTCATCATAATCTATTCCATATGTTTGCACGTACCCCTGAGCCACCAGGCAAGCTTTATATCTTTCCACCTCTCCATCAGCTCGGTACTTAACCGTAAACACCCATTTGCTTCCAATCACCTTCTTTCCTGTAGGTAAATCTACCAAATCCCAAGTCCCCTGCTTCCATAAAGCTTGCATCTCATCCTGAACAACTTCCTTCCACCTTGGATCCATCCATCATCGCCTCTTCAATATTCTTTGGAGTGTGAATTTCATCAATCTTTGCTGTAAAAGCCCTGAACCCTGAAGACAACTGTTAACAGGTTACTACATTCGATAATGGGTGTTTAGTGCAGGATCTTACCCCCTTCTAGACCGCACTAGGCAAATCGAGATCATCAACACGAGCAATGTGGTGCAGAATTTCAGTGTTTGTTCCGAGATCCAATCCTTGGTTAAACAATTGACCTTGCTGAGAAGCTTTAGGCCTACGTGAATACACTTGCAAGGGTTTTTCTTCTCTTGGTTTTGGATCAGGACTAGGTTCAATTTCACCTTCTAGCATGAACTGGTCGTTTTGGGGATTGGGTAACTGGGCTTTTTGAGGACTTGGAAAGGAATCTGGAGTGTTTGGTCTTTCTATGGGTGGCATGGAAATTATGGCTTGATTTACTGGTCGGGAAACTTGGGGGTTCCAAGTTGGATCCCAGTAGGTTTCTGTATTTTGGTATTTGTCTGTGTAGCGTATTAGGGTCGTTCCTCAAAGAATGTTACATTACAGGATACAAATAATTTTCTAAGGATAGGAGAATAACACTTGTACACTTTTTTTGTTGGTGAGTATCCTACAAAGACACATTTGAAGGCCTTAAGATCAAGTTTACTCCTCTTAGGTTGTTTGTCGTGGACAAACACAGTACATCCGAAAACCTTAGGAGTCAAAGGGTTAAACAGGTCAGTATTAGGAAAACACTAACGAAAAACACTCAGCGTAGTCCTAAAATTCAAGGTTTTTGCAGGTAGCCGGTTTATCAAATGAGTCGCTGTGAGGACAGCTTCACCCCAGTAGGAGTTAGGAAGAGATCCTAAAAACATGATGGATTGTGCCACCTCCAATAAATGACGGTTCTTTCGCTCAGCTACCCCACTTTGTTTAGGTGTATCAACACGAACTTTGGTGGTGTATCCCATTCTCCCTTAGGTATTGGCCAAACGAATTCGAAAAATATTCCCCCCCATTACCCATTCTAAGGATCTGAATTTTGGATTCAAACACGATCTGAACAAACTTATGAAACTGTTTGAACCAAAAAACAGCTTCTGATTTTTCTTTCATTAAATACACCCAACAAACCCTTGTGTGATCGTCGATAAAAGTGATAAACCACTGGGTTCAAGTTAAACTCACTGTCTTCAAGGGACCCCAAACATCACTGTGTATTAATTGAAGGTGTCGTTGGTAAGTGTAGGGGAGTTGGGTAAGGAACTCAAGTTTGTTTGGCAAAGACACAGTGCTCACAATAAAAGGAGGACTTTTCTTTATTAGCTAAAAGGTTTGGATACAAAGTTTTCATATAAGAGAAACTTGGGTGACCAAGACGTTGGCGGCATAATAAGTTCATAGTTTGAGATGACAGACAAAGACCTTTCCTTGGTTTTTCTTGCTTTAGTAATGCAGTACAGACCATCCTTCTTCTCAGCAATGCCAATCGTCCTTCCCGAAGAATGGTCCTGAAATTCACAATGAGTAGGGAAAAACGTTACCACACAGTTCATATCCTTAGTTAACTTACTAACAGACAAGAAGTTATAAGCCAACTAAGGAACATATAGAACAGAATTCAAAACCATATTGGGCAGGAAAACCGTCCCTTTCCCTACAGCATGCGACATCTTCCCATCAGCGACCCATACTTTAATCCGATCGCCATTCTCACCATATTCGTCAAATACTTCTCTTGATCCCGTCATATAATCTAAGGCACTTGTGTCAATAATCCAATTATCCTCAAGACAAATTTTACCTATTTGTGCCATTGCAGCCATGGCATTTCGATTGTTAGGTTCTTCAACCATGGTCTGACTGAGGAGCTGTCATAGCATCTCCATCTGGGAGGCAAGAAGGCTGAAACCCAAGGCTTGTGAGGCCTATCTAGGTGTTGTTTTAACGACATGTGCTGCTCGGTTCTATCCTCCTCGCGGCCCCCGCTAAGACCGTGGCTTCCAATCTGTAGGTTTTCCATGTACCTCCCAACATATGTCCGTACTTCTATCCTCCTCGCGGCCCCCGCTAAGACCGTGGCTTCCAATCTGTAGGTTTTCCATGTAACTCCCAACATATGTCCGTATGGTACGGCTTGTTGCAATGATCACACCAAGTCTTATCCCTAGACCGATCTTTAGGCAACGGATTGTCTCTAGTAGGTTAGATTCAGCCTTCTCTTTGCTTGTTCACCACAAGTGCCGAGCCTTGGGATTCCACAAAGGCTGATGTGTCTAAGTATGCTGAGCCCAGCATAACTCGTTTTCTGCTTTCTTCCCTTCGGACCTCAGCAAATGAGTCTCGTAGTGTCAGAAAGGGTTTCGTGCCTAGGATTCGTCCTCGAACCTCGTCCAACTCAAGGTTTAGCCCTTGCATGAAATCAAACGTCCGCTCCTTTTCCAACATCTTCTTGTATTTGGCAACGTCATTCATACACTCCCATCCAAGTTCATAAAAAAGGTCCGTCTCTTGCCATAATTCAACTAATGAATTATAATAATCTATAACGGAAAGATTCCCTTGCCTTATATTCCGGATTTTCGACCGGATCTCAAAACACTTGGAAGTGTTTTCTAGATCCGAATAAATTTCTTGCACTGCGTCCCATATCTCTTTAGCTGTCTTGTAGAAGAGATATATCCTTCCAATGCTTGGCTCCATAGAATTGATCAACCACGCCATAACAATGGAATTCTCCGCTTCCCAAGTGCCATAAGTCGGTGACGTGTTCAGTGGTGCTGTAACAGTGCCGGTTAGATATCCTACTTTGCCTCTACCCAGATAACCAACATCACAAATTGGAACCATTCCCTGAAATTTTGGCCATTTAACCTATGCTGAGTAATTTGCAGGGATAGGTTTTCTACAGGTGTTGGATTTGTCACAGGGATGCTTGCCATCATTGACGAGGGTGTGTGGTGACCTATTGCAGATGTAACTTCCGAGGCATGG
This sequence comes from Voacanga thouarsii, assembly GCA_026120185.1. Lineage (NCBI taxonomy): Eukaryota > Viridiplantae > Streptophyta > Magnoliopsida > Gentianales > Apocynaceae > Voacanga > Voacanga thouarsii. The sequence continues at coordinate 1,989,391 of JANUWF010001174.1, forward strand.
GTCTGGGATTCTCCGGACATGATTTTAGCAAGAGCGTGAAACAAGAAAAACGAAGAGTTTTTAGATTATCAAGGCCAGCGAGGCTCTGATACCAAGAAAAGAGAATTCACAAGTTGTAAAAGAATTCCCTAATGATTTTTATTGATCAAAAGTATCAAATTTATACACTTAGGGGGACATAAACTGGCAAGGAATAGTAAAGGAAACAATCCCTAAACAATAGCCTAATTAATTTACAATACTAATAATAATAATAGCCTAATTGATTTACAATAATTTAGGAAAGTCAAAGATCTTCTAATAAAGGAAAACATTTACATGGTAAGAGGATCTTCCCTCCTAATCAGCCAACTAATCACCACCAGAATCTCCAACAATAGTTTCCTCCCATAATTCATGGGATCTGACAACTAGGTGTAGTTTTCTAATTTTGTGAGTACAGCTAGGAGTCCCATAATTCATGGGATCTGACAAAGGGAAGTTTCCTAATTTTCTAATAAGATGTTTGTGTATAAAAGGCTGACCAACACTGTATGTACGGTTGAGAGAAGTGAATAGAAATTCTTCCCTTGTTCCATTCACAATATTTTCTCTCTACTCAAATTTTGAGATGAAATCAGAGCAGATCTCTTTCTTTGGAGCTGTTTCTGACTTTGCTACAGCCAGATTTACTGTTGATGTTCTCTGGTTTTCTGGCCAGCCTTGATTGCTGGTTTCTTTTCTTCATTTGATCAGCCTTAATAGCTGGTATATCAGCCTTAATCGCTGGTGTGTTAGCCTCATTTTCCCCCTCCGGTTAGCCTCGTTTTTCCCCTGCGATTTAACCTTCCAGATTGCCTTTTGTTCCTGCTCAGAAATAATAGAGACTTCTACCTTACAGACTGTTGCATCACAAGAGTCAAGTGGTCTTAACCAGGAGGAACTTAAGATGGTGAGATCTCTTATCAACCGTCTTGAGAAGTCTTCGGGTACTTGTTCTTTGGACTATTCAGATAAGTTTCCTTTCTCCATTAGATTAAATGCTTCGAATACACTCACTCGCAAGAAAATCTTGGATCACGGACTCTTGGATCATGGACTCAGGAACTACCGATCACATGACTCACTCATCCAAATATTTTTCAACCTATACCCCATGTCCTAGCAACCGGAAAATAGAGCCAGGCGATGGATCTTTAACAACTGTTGCAGGTGTAGGAGATGCTCAAATAAGTCCAACAGTGACCCTAAAAAATGTCCTTCACGTCCCCAAATTTTCCACCAACCTTGTCTCAATCCAAAAAACTTACCAAAGATCTATCCTGCAATGTGGCTTTTTACAATAATTGCTGTGTGTTTCATGACAAAGGTTCGGGGAGGACAATTGGACATGCTAAAGAAAGGGACAACCTCTACTACCTCAAAGTGCCAAGACAGCTAAACATAGCCGAAAGCAGGGTTCTCATGTCAAAGACAAATTTATCCAACAAGGAGAAAATCCTTCTTTACCATTGCCGTTTAGGACATCCATCGTTTAGGGTCATTAAGACTTTATTTCCAAATTTGTTTTTGAATTTAAGTGTTGAAGAATTCCATTATGAGGTGTGTGTACTTGCCAAACACAAACGTCTTTTCCAAGCAGTAATAAAAGGAGTTTTGTTCCTTTTTATCTTGTTCACACTGCTATTTAGGGTCCTTCTACCATTCCTACGTCTCTGGAACACAATGATTTGTTTCTTTTATTGATGATCATACTCATGTCATTTGGCTATTCTTGTTAAAGTATAAGTCTAATGTTAGTATTGTACTACCAAATTTCTGCTCCATGATAAAAAAATCAATTCAGGGTTGATGTCAAGAGGTTCAGGTCAGATAATGCCATGGATTATTTCAACCAAATCCACACTCCTTACTTCCAGAAAGAGGAGTTTATTCATGAGTCATCCTGTATAAGTAATCCAACAAAATGGAGTGGCAGAAAAGAAAAATGTTGACCTTGAGAAAACTCGAGCACTGTTATTTCAAAAAAAAAAAAAACCTAAAAGTTTTTGGGGGGAAGCAATTCTTACAGCCACTCACCTCATAAATCGTTTGCCTTCACGAGTCTTGCAATACAAAAGTCCAATGGAAGTTCTCTCATCCTTTTACCCCAACATAAGAACCACCAACAACCTTGTTCCTAAGGTTTTTGGGTGTTTGTTTTTCGTTCATGTTCATGGTCCACATAGAGGAAAACTTGATCCTAGGGCTTAAAAATGTGTCTTTATCGGGTACTCTTCAACTCAAAAAGGGTGCAAGTGTTACCACCCTCCATCAAAGAGATTCTACATCTCCATCGATGTCACATTCAACAAAAAAGAATCTTACTTCATCAGATCTTATCATTCAGGGGGGGATTCCACTTAAGAAGATAAGAATCAAGAAGGTTTCTTTTTTGATCCACTTGATTTGTCCCCTAGCCCTAGTCCTCCTGTGTCTATTTCAAAGTCTGTTCCTTCTGTGCCTATTTTAGCTTCTGACACCCCTCCTGAAATTGGTACGGCCACTCCTAAGCCTAACATCCCTGTTGAAGCCACTCTTGCTGCTACTAGAAGACTTGATGAAGACATGAGATATGCAAAGATATACAAGAAGAGGGAAGTGAAGGTTGTCCCCGAACTTGCACAAGTCCAAGCATCTAACCCCATTCCAGTGAATGAGGTAATATTCTCTAATCCCAAATCACAGCGTGAGACTGAAGGTCAAAAGGAGAACGATGATCAACCCATTAATATGGCTGAAACACAAGTTGAACATGTTGATGATGATGACGTAGACTTACCCATTGGCATTAGAAAGAAACCTAGAGAGTGCAGAAATCGACCATTGTACCCTTTAGCACATTTCTTATCATTCAAAAAATTCTCACCACCTCACAAAACCTTCCTCAATAGCCTAAATACCATCACTATCCCTACAAATGTATCCAAAGCTATGTCCAATGGTAAATGGAAACAAGCTATGGATATGAAGACTGAGGCATTCGAAAAGAACAAAACCTAGGAGTTGGTGAGATTGCCTAATGGAAAAAGACCCATGGGCTGTAAATGGGTGTATAGTGTAAAATATAAAACAGATGAGTCACTTGAGAGATACAAGGCTCGGCTAGTAGCAAAAGGGTATACACAAACATATGGGATTGATCAGAGACCTTTGCTCCTGTTGCAAAGATGAATACAATAAGAGTATTGATAGCGCTTGCTCCTAACTATGGATGGGACTTGCAATGGTTTGATGTCAAGAATGCATTTTTACATAGGGATCTAGAAGAGGATATATATGTGTAAGTTTCAGAACAAGAGAATGAAACTTCTTATCTTTTATTCATCAATTATATGGGTATATATACAAGTATAGAGATCCTATAATAGGAAGTAAAATATCCTATATTAATTACAATAAATCAGCCCTCTAATTCCTATTATTTAGCCTACAAATCAGCCTATATTTGTTAACAATCTAATCCCAACAAATCAGCCTATATACAATCTGTAACACTCCCCCTCAAGCTGGAGCATAGATATTAATCATGCCCAGCTTGTTACATAGATAATCAATCCGGCCCCCGTTAAGAGCCTTTGTGAATAAATCACCTAATTGTTCTCCAGTCTTCACATGACCTATAGTGATCAAACCTTGTTGGATCTTTTCACGAATGAAATGACAATCAATCTCAATATGTTTCGTTCGTTCATGAAAGACTAGATTGGAAGCAATGTGAAGTGCAGCTTGATTATCACACCATAGCTTTGCAAGTACTGAGACCTTAATTCCTACTTCATTGAGAAGCTAATATACCCATATGACTTCACACACAGACTTGGCCATAGCTCTGTATTCAACTTCCGCACTTGATCGTGAGACTACATTCTGTTTCTTACTCTTCCATGAAACCAAATTTCCCCCAACAAAAACACAATATCCTAAAGTAGATCTCCTATCTTCCTTACACCCTGCCCAATCAGAATCTGAAAAACATTTGATCCTAGTATGACCATGATTGCCATATAGGATTCCACATCCAGGAGCACCTTTTAAATAGTGCAGAACTTGTTCTACTGCTTTCCAATGATCAACAGTTGGTGATGACATGTACTAGCTCAGCACACTCACTGAATAAGCAATATCAGAACGTGTCACAATAAGATAATTCAACTTGCCAATAAGTCTTCTATACCTTTCAGGATTTGCAAATAATTCTCCTTCTTTGGTTAATTGTAAATTAGGAACCATTAGAGTACTACATGGTTTAGCACTCAACTTTCCCGACTCTGACAGTAAATCAAGCACATACTTCCTCTGAGATAGGAAGATTCCCTTCTTACTCCTGCTAACTTCAACGCCCAAGAAATACTTTAACATCCCCAAGTCTTTGGTATGGAACTGAGTATGAAGAAAGGACTTCAGAGACGAAATTCCTCTTGAGTCACTACCTGTGATTACAATATCATCCACATATACAACTAACAGAATAATACCTCCATCAGATTGTCTATAAAAAACAGAATGATCTGACTTGCTCTTTTGCATCCCAAACGTCTCAATAGCCTGGCTAAAATTTCCAAACCAAGCCCGAGGACTCTGTTTCAAGCCATAGAGAGATTTTTGCAGACGACAGACTTTCCCATTCTCCCCCTGAGCAACAAAACTAGGTGGTTGCTCCATATAGACCTCCTCCTGAAGATCATCATGGAGAAAGGCATTCTTTATGTCTAACTGATGCAGCGGCCAGTCATAAGTTGCTGCAAGGGAAATAAATAACCTGACAGAAGCAAGTTTAGCAACAGGAGAAAAAGTATCATGATAGTCCACTCCATAAGTCTGAGCATATCCTTTAGCAACAAGTCTAGCTTTCAATCGAGAAATGGAGCCATCAGGATTAATTTTGACAGTAAACACCCATTTACATCCAATAGCTTGTTTACCTGCAGGTAAGGTAACCAAAGTCCATGTACCATTGACATTTAGAGCATTCATTTCCTCAATCATAGCATTCTGCCATCCGGGATGAGCTAATGCCTCTCAAAAAGTTTTAGGTACAAAAATAGTGTTGAGGGAAGTAAGAAAAGCACAAGAAGAGGAAGACAAATGATTGTAAGAAATTACTGAAGAGATTGGGCAAGTACATGTACGTTTACCTTTTCTCTGAGCAATAGGAAGATCAAGATCATCTTTGGTAGTCAGATCTGATGATGAAGACACTGGGTCATCAGGACATGATTCTGGAGACTCAACAACTAAGTCAGAACTTGGCGGATGTGGGCGACGCAAGTAGGTGTATTTGATGGGAGGCTTAACTGGTGTAGGGGGAGGTGGACCTAAATTTGGTATGACATTATAGATTAACAAATCATCATCCTCCCCCTGACTCACAGAACCTGAAGATGAAGATAAAGGTGTTTGTTCCAAAAAAATAACATCAACAGACACAAGATACTTACCGAGACTAGGACAATAACAACGATACTCTTGTTGCACACGGGAATAACCCAGAAACATACACTTTAAGGACTTAGAATCCAATTTTGTAACGTGAGGACAAACATCCCGAACAAAACAAGTACAATCGAATATCTTTGGTTCTATAGGAAACAATTGTTTATTTGGAAATAGAGTGTAGAAAGGGGTATTACCAAACAAAACAGAGGGAGGCATACGATTGATTAGAAAACAAGCAGTAGACACAACATCAGCCCAAAAGCATTTAGGAACCTGCATTTGAAATAACAAAGCTCTAGAAGTTTCAAGAAGATGTCTATTCTTTCTCTCAGCAATCCCATTTTGAGAAGGGGTGTCAACACAAGAAGTCTGATGGAGAATACCCTGCTCAAGCATGTATTTTTGAAAATTGCCGGAAACATATTCTTTTACATTATCACTTCTTAAGATTTGTACAGGTTTACCAAATTGGGTGCAAATTTCAGCACAAAAGGAAGAAAAGTGACAAAATAATTATGAGCGATTTTTCATCAAATAAAGCCATGTCATTCTAGAATAATCATCAACAAAAGTAACAAAATATCTAAAACCAGTTTTAGAGGTAACTGGACAAGGACCCCAAACATCAAAATGTACTAACTCAAAGGGAGCAGCAGCTCGCTTATTGACTCTAGGACTAGAACTAAGACGATGGTGTTTAGCAAACTGACAAGACTCACAATCTAATGAATGAATGTTTGAAAACTGAGGACAAAGTTTCTTTAACATAGAAAGCGAATGATGACCCAATCGACAATGTGCTTCAAAAGGAGAGACTGTTCCGGCACATGCTATAGACCTTGGTTTCGGTGTATCAAGAATGTAGAGACCGTCAGACTCATGTCCTTTACCAATAATCTTCTTCGTCATGAGATCCTGAAATAAACAATAGCTAGGAAAAAATGAGACAACAATTAAGGGCACGAGTAAGTTTGCTGACATAAATCAAATTAAAAGACAGTTGTGGTAGACTCAGAACAGATGATAAATGGAGAGATGATGTGGGATTAGTGGTTCCAGACCCAATAACAGTGGATGTTGAACCATCGGCTAAAGTAACAGGAATGATAGATTTATGTGGCTGAAAGTTAGAAAGTAAACTGGGATTACCTGTCATGTGATCTGTGGCACCAGAATCAATGACCCATTTTGAAGAAGAGGAAACAAGACATGTATTGGGTGTACCTGTCTCGACAAGAGCAGGAACATGACCGGATGGCTGTTTCACTGTTGCTTAAAGCTAAGTCAATCTGGCATACTCATCCGCAGATATTGTAACAGACTTTTTAGAGATCTCAGAACTGGATGCAATATGAGTAGATTGAGCTTTCTTATACTGCAGCTTTCAACAGTCCCGCTTGATATGACCTGGTTTGTGACAATAGTGACATACCATTTGTCCTTGCTCCTGTCCACGAGTTCCAGTAATCTTATCAGAGGTGATGGACCCTGATCCCATGCTCTTACGGTTGCCACCACTATTGTAGTGTTGTCTTCCTGAGTCAAATGTGGTAGTACGGCTAAGAAGAACACTGTTAGGCTGAGTAGATAGAACAGGTAACGTATTGTCTGTACGGAGAACTCTCCGAAAAGCATCTTCTAGACAAGAAATTTCTGAACTGGAAAGAACTTGAGATTTGGCAGTCTCAAATTCAAACGGAAGACCGGCTAGAAAACTCATAACAGCCATCTTTTCTCGCTGATTCCGTTGTTCTTACACATCAGTACTGAAGGGAAGCAACATATTGAGCTCTTCATAAGTTTTCTTGAAGTCCATAAAATAACTGGTGAGAGACTTATCTCCTTTATCTGCCCTATAAAACTCCTTGCAAACATCATAGATACGGTAGAAATTTCCTTTTCCAGAATATAAGAACTGCAAATAGTTCATTAATTTTTTCACTTTCTTACAATGAGCAACCAGACCAACCACCTCACTATCAATAGAATTACGAATTTGTATATACAAACGAGCATCGTCTCTCATCCACGACAATCTAGAGTCATCCGTAGATGGATCATCAATCAGATGACCATCCATAGAAATACTGAGCAGATATAATTTAATCATATGGTTCCAATCAAGAAAATTAATTCCATTTAATTTATGGTCCGTGATTTTTGAAACCAACAGAACCATATCAGAAACAATTCCAGTCTTTTTGTCAGACATAATTGCTAAGAAAAGTCAACAAAATAACAGATTACCCCCAAGGAGTAACTAGGTGCTGGCTAATCGGCACGATGTACCTCCCTGAGTTGGCGATGTCTATAGAGGAACCTCCAAAGCCTGCACCTTGAATATGGCAGCAGCCTCTCTCACACCCAACAACCCAGAAAAAAAAATTATTTATGAACAGAACCTGGCTCTGATACCATGTAAGTTTCAGAACAAGAGAATGAAACTTCTTATCTTTTATTCATCAATTATATGGGTATATATACAAGTATAGAGATCCTATAATAGGAAGTAAAATATCCTATATTACTTACAATAAATCAGCCCTCTAATTCCTATTATTTAGCCTACAACTCAGCCTTTATTTGTTTACAATCTAATCCCTACAAATCAGCCTCTATACAATCTGTAACAATATGGAAGTCCCAAAAAGTTATGGTAAGAACCTGGATGCTCACATTATGCGTAAATTGAAGAAGGCTCTATATGGTCTTAGGCAATCCCCCCGAGCATGGTTTGGAAGATTTGCAAGGGTTATGTTGACAATGGGGTATAAATACAGCCAAGGTGATCATACATTGTTCATTAAACATTCTCCTTAAGGGGGAGTCATAGCTCCACTTGAGTATGTTGATGATACAGTAATAACTAGAAATGATGATGAGCAGAAGTAAGCATTGAGTCAGTGTTTGGCTAAGGAATTTGAGATCAAAGCACTGGGACGGATGAAGTATTTCCTTGGAATTGAGGTTGCTCATTCGAGACAAGGAATCTTTATCTCGCAACAGAAATATATTACAGATCTTCTCAAGGAAACAGGCAAGACAGCATGCAAACCAATTAGCACACCCATAGACCCGAATCTCAAGCTGGCAACAGCAGAAGATGATGCTACAGTAGATCAGGAAATGTATCAACAACTGGTAGGGAGACTCATATATCTCTCAAACACACAACCAGACATAGCATTTGCAGTAAGTGTAATAAGTCAATTCATGCACAACCCGAAGGAGGTTCATTTGCAAGTGGCTTATAGAGTACTTCAGTATCTTACGGGGACACAAGGAAAAGGTATTTTATTTAGAAGAAATGGAGGTTTAGTACTTGAAGCATACGCCAATGCTGATAATGCTAGGGTCTATTTTCAATAGAAGGTCAATATCCAGATATTGCACCTTTCTTCGTGGAAATGTTGTGACATGGAGGAGCAAGAAACAAAGTGCAGTAGCTCGGTCAAGTGCAAAGGCAGAGTTTAGGGCAATGGCTCAAGGTATATCTGAGTGCATATCACTAGGTGGTAGTGGTGTTTGAGTAACTATTTAAGGAGAAGATGATGGGAATGTAGTAGTTGGATGCATCTAGTAGAGAAGACAAAGATGGAGGAGGAAGATGGGGGGTTGTCCTCCATATGATGGTAGTGGTGGTAGTTGTGGGCGGGTATCTATTCAAGGAGAGGTGGGTGGTAATGGTGGGTGGGTACCTATTTAAGGAGAAGGAGATGAGGATGTAGTAGTTCGATGGATGTGGTAAAGAAGACAAATCTAGTAGTACTGGTAGTGGGTATCTATTAAGGAGAAGAAGATGGGAATTCGGTGGTAGTGAGGAGTAGGTATTTATTCAAGAAGAAGGAGCTAAGGATGTAGTAGTTGGATGGATCTAGTAAAGAAGACAAATATGGAGAAGGATGGGGATTTCTCCTTTATTTATATGAAGGGCAGGATGGAGTAGATAGTGATTACAGTAAATCTATTAGCAACGGTGGCAGCACAAGGAAGGGGTTGTTGACAGGGAAGAAGATGAAGAAAATAAGGGTGATGAAGGAAATAAGGGAAAGGAAGGGGGGTTTCTCCTCCATGTGGTGGTAGTGGTGGGTGGGTGTCCATTTAAGGAGAAGAAGATTAGGAACTGGGTCGTAGGGTGGATGGTATCTATTTAAGGAGGAGATGGGGATGAAGTAGTCGGATGGATCGAGTATAGAAGACAAAGGTGGAGGAGGAAGATGGGGGTTTCTCTCCTCCACATGCTGGTAGTGGGGGGTAGGATGTAGGAGTAGATGGGTAATACCCCATATTAGACCACCTTTAGTATGTGGAAAAAAGTCCTGCATGTCACCTTGTTTTATACTACATTTGATGATTTGAACTATTTTCATGAAAATATCAATTTGTTGTTACATGAATTAATTGTCGTGTTATTGAGTTAGTTAAGTTTTATTTTATTGAGGAGAATTTATTAGAAAGAGGATGGAGCAAGTGAATAGGAATCAAGGAAATTTATTAGGAGAATATTTACCAAGCATTATTGTGGAATAGTGGTTAGAGCTTGGTGTGTATTCTTTGGTGACTTGAGTTCGAATCCGAACTCTTGCAAACCCTTTCCCTTTTCACTTTTGATAAGCCCTTTTTCCCTTATTTTTCCTTCCCTTGGCCGAAAATCCTAGGGGCTGCTGCCTTCTTATTTTGCAATTTCCTAAAATAGAGGTTTCTGATTATTTTAGGTTTTATTAAAAAGAGTTTAATATAAATTAAATTCCTAATATTCTCTAATTAATATTTTATTTCAAGCTTTTAGGAAGTTTAATTATTTTATCATCTAGAATTTTCCAAGGATCTTACTCAAGGGTTTCATTATGGAAAGAAGATTATAGGAACGTTTCTTTTGGAAACCATATTATAGCTACTACTTTCAAAAGAAGGAAAGTTTCCCAAAGTTGTTCCCTCTAAAAGAGTTTATTTGGAAATAAAGAGATCTTGTCCAAAGCTTTAAAGGAAATAAATATTCTCCCAAGATTTATGGCATTTTCGAAAGCTAGTGTTTTAAGGAAAGGAAATTTCAGCTTTATTCCAAGAATCTAGATTTTATCACCTACTATAATTATTCCTCAATTAATTGTTTTTGCCTAAAACAAATTAGGGCATTACCTAAATTAATTCTTGAACATCCCATTTATATTAACTGAATTTTCTGGAATAAAACCAACCCTAGCCGCCACCTTGATGAGTTTTTATTTCCTTTCAAGTTCCCTAAATAAAGGGGGGACTTCCCTAAGTAATCCTAATCAATCAAGGTTCTTTTAAGCTAATCAAAAACCAGAAACTTCCCCTTCTTCCCACCAATTTTCGTCTACTGTTCACATGCACACACTCACGAAAATTCCAGCAGCCTTGTCCTCCAATTTTCTCTTGTTTTAGCTAAGACAACATCACCCAAAAAGCCACCACATCTCTTCTCCAATTTTCGGCCAACACAAGAACCAGAAGGCAGCTTCTTTTCTCATCTCTTCCCCCCTTATTTTGGCCACAATAACAACCAGAAAACAGCCACCAAAAACCAGCCCTAAACCCTCTTAAACCTTGCTGGAATTTGGCTACAGTAATAGGGACAAAAGCTGTTATCTTTTCCTTCTTGTGACCAAGAGATCGAAGCAAGATCAAACCCTACTAAACCCTAAACACCCTCTTCTGCCCAGAAATTCCAGCCACCAACCCCCTCCAATAACTCGGCCAAAACAGCACCAATCTCCACCAAAATCGAAACCTAAGAGCAAGGTAAGCAACTCTTCAAACCCCTTCAACTTGTATTTAATTCTTCTCCTTCTTTTCTCCTAAATTTCGAACCAAAGGGGATTGATTTACCCCTATCATCTCGTGATCTTCGAATCAAAGAAACCAAGAGCCACCACTCGACTCTTCTTTCCAAAGTAAACTCCATCAAGCACCAAAGGCACCACCTATGCTCTTGTTGTGCCGTCAAAGAGGAATTTAAGAATTAACTTTACTGACTTAAATAAGGTTGACCTTATAGTGACGCTAATATGCATGAAGTCTTGCATGAAAAGCATGAATAGATAGAATTGATGAGGTTTGATGGTGCAATATTGCGAACTAGGTGTATAGGGAGTAAAGCATGGTTAAACATTGCTATGATGACCTAGAACTATTGTATGTTGAATAAAGATGCAATCTTTTGGTGCAGTTAGAGTTAATATATGGAATTGATGGTAGTTGATTAAGGGGGTCATTATATAAGTTGATGTGAGTCGAGTGTAAGCATGCATGGGTGAGATATATGACCATGGAAAGCATGGAGGTGATTTAATGAATTAATCCACCTAAGTGTTATGGATGAATTAGATGATTAGTATGATCATAGGCATTCATGATGCATGAAAAGATAAGTGGATGCATATTTGGGCTCTAATTATAGAATCATTGATTCTAGATAAAGAAGAAAGTGAAAAAGATATCAAGCATCACTTTGGTTGATTATTGAGAATATCCAGGTAAGTCCCTGCATAACTGTTTTGATACAAGTTATATGTTTGCAAGCAATTTTTACAATGTTATTTGGAATTGATATCAATATGATGTTTTGACGCAAGGATTGAGACTTGACTAAACATGATGAGTTATACTGGATTGTTGTGATACTTGGATTAGAAATGTGGATGTTTTACTTTCTAAACGAGTTTATTAAATTTCAATTATTCAAACTTAAAAACGGTTTCTTACACTATTACTAAACGATTTGGAAAGGCTATTACAAAAAATCACATTTTGCAATCAAACTAATCAAAGACTTTCGAAAAAGGAGAAATGATTCTGCCCCTAATCGAGGAGCGTTGAGTACCCAGCGAGGGTAGGCTAGTGGTACTAGTCTCGAAGAGCAAGAGTGAGTCTTCTGGTAGGAGGTCACCTCCAGAAGATAAACTCAACTTGGAGAGGCAACAGTACTAATTAGTCAAGACCGTCCAAGCTAGCAAAATTAGTCCATGTGGACATTGTTGATCTGGATTGGATAACCGGAATGTTGGGTGTAGAGATGGAGGAGTATCTCACCTAGTGGGTGGATCCCCCACTGCCCACTATTGAAAGAATACATTGGGAAGCTATCATGGTGGTAAACATGATATAGATTGTGTTACTATATTGTTGAATCATTTGCTAATCCCTACTTAATGAATTATGAATGTGATGAAACAGTGATTTATTGTGAACTGTTTTGGATTTATTAAGCAAGGCTCCTTTGTATAACCGTTATTAATGAAATTGACTTGCAAACACGATTTTGTGATTTGGATAAACCTACATACACGAAATGGTTTCAATTGACACTTGCACACATGGGACTTACTGAGATGTCAATCTCACACCTTTTATATCATAATTTCAGGGGATTGCTTATACTGAGCAGGGTGAAGCGTTAGAAGATGAACTCCAGTTATTTATTTATTTATGTTTTGAATTTATTTCAAGAGACGTTTGTTAGTTTTTATTTTCCAAACTTGTATAAGTTTTGCTTTCGGATGTAATGAAATTATTCTTTTAATTTTATTTAGCAGTTTTTTTTTTTATTTTGTACCTCGTTATAAAGACCCCTGGTCCTTTGGATGGGGCAACATCCTACCGTATCTAGGTACCTAGGGTGTGGGGTGTTACAGATTGTGTTGGCAACATGGTGGCTGAAGGATGGGGTTGTTGACAGGAAGAAGATGAAGAAAACAAGGGAGATGAAGAAAATAAGGGAAAGGATGCAATTGTTGAGGAAAATAAGAAAAATGAGTAAGGAAAAAAAACAAATAAATAAGGAAGAAAAGAAGGTTATGTGTGTGTATATATACACACACGATTGTTTGGAAAGGACCAAAATGCCCCTAAAAATAGCCATGTGATATGCACATGACTAAATCTATCATTTTAATAGGAGGGCAACTATTAACCATTTTTTAGTTGAAGAGCAACATAATAAAAAGTTTGGGTCTCCTACACTTTCTGCCCGAAGAAGAAAAACAATAAAAAGAAGAAACACAAGAAAGAGGCATCCTAAAGAAATTTAAGTAAAAATTACACCAATGCAGCCTCCAATATCTTTGTAAATCTATTAATGTTATATCCACAAAAATACCAGATGCCATCGCCCAAAGAGATTACCAAAAAAACCCTATCCCAATGTAACTCAATAGGCATGTATTGATGTTCAAAAATCCTACTCTTTCGCTCTAATTATAAGGCCTAAACAATTGCAAACTGAGCACACTGCCAAGGAATTCTGTCTATGTTTAGTCTTGCCAAAGCCATAAAATTTTATTTACATGAATTCTAGAGTCAAATTATAACACGCCCATTTCTTATCTGCCGAAGCGAACAAATTCTCCCAAAACTTTGTAATTGTGTGACAATGAAGGCAAAAGAAAAGGGGTGATTATTGGTTTCATCACTAGACTTGCACGTAAAACACATAGCTGGACTAAGAGATTTACTAGGTCATCTCACCTGCAGTAAATCATTTGTGTTGATCCTGTTAAGAATCATTTGCTAAGTGAAAACTTTGATTTCAAAGAGAAAATTAGTTTTCAAGATTACCTTCTCCAAAGTGAAAGGTACATGAACACTCCCTTCAAAACATGTGTCCAAAACACAAGTACTGCTGATGTTCCCTTGTATAGCCTACTAGATCCTTTCAGGGATCTATGCATGGACAGAGATGCTTTATTGATATCTCCTCTCTTTCATAGGATGGTATGCAAAATATGAGATCAATGTGGAATTATTAGAAATTGAGAAGGAAAGAACTGCTAAAGATTGAGAAATGATCAATGTGGCAGACATTTTACATTATGGCCTTTGGCAGATCAGCCAAAGGCATAGATATTTATTCACGTACTCACCTAAATGGTTCTTAACCATTCTTCCTACCTTTCTATGCATCAGCTATCTAAATTTCTTTCTAAGTAAAAGTTTACCAATACCAACAATACCATCATCATTCTAGTACAAGTAACAAAATGGTTGATCGGTGCAATGCATTTTTTTTTGGTTTCACACGTCACAAATCAGACATTTACACAATCTGCAACCTGTAGAACTCCAACTGCCAGGAGTGAGCAGAGATAGAAAGTGAAGCACAACTAATAATCACATTAATGCTAGGAGCTGGGAAAAAGAAACGACTGAAAACGCAGGTTTCCAAGAACATCATACCCAAAGCAAAGCTCAAATTTGCTTTTGAAATCAATATCCACAAAGATTTGCTCGACAAATTCATATGGGCTTCAGTAGGAGTAATGAATGTCTAGGAATAGACACCAGCAACATACTTCAAGCCAATGCAAACATACCAGAATCACAAAAGCACAACATTTATATAAACCACATTCTGCTCAAGAATCCGTTGATCGGAAAACAAAAATTCGTATTCCAGACATCAAAGTAGCATCCATTATCATACATAGGCATTGATTATAAGCAAACAACACAAGAAGCAAGAATATTAAATTGTAAGAACAAAGAAAAACTCTTGAAACACTAAATTAATGATCTGGACAAAGAATAAAATGCCAAAACTTATTAAAGAAAAGGATGCAGAAAAAGGCATCATTCATTACCGGATGCCTTGATTGCTCCACTGTGCAAGTATATCTTTGGTGACTTCGCCTCCAAAAATCACTGAAAACAACTGTTGCGCCTCTGCCGTGGACAGCTCTATCCCTAAATTTCCCTTCTTTCCCTCACATCTCACCAAATTAGTGGCTTTACCCTTACCATATCCACTACCTTCAGGAGCCACACCACTGCTTTTCTCTTCCCTGCTGATCTTCTCCACCTTTGGGGCAGCATCTCTTGCAGCTAACATTCGTCTTTCAGCAGCAGAGGCCATCAACTCCCGCTGTATCCGACGATTCCTCAACTCCAGCGACTCTTCCACCTCCTCACCCCCAGCAGCCTTGTTTTCACCAGGCTTGCTCCTCTTTGGCTCTGGTGGTTCATGCTGCATGCTCATCCTCAAAGCATTCCTCAAATCCTCTTCCTCTTGATCCGCCATTCAAATACCCACTTTCTCTTTCTCCTCCCCCTCTTCTATATCTGCATATATGTACAATTAAGTGAATTCAACTCAGGTGAAAATTTTGCCAGAATTCAGGTTCCTTTTACACCAGAACTCAAATTAGGGTTTAAGTACACACAAACTCTGAAACAGTATATGGTGATTGTACAAAAGGATCATAGGTCAACTAAAAACAGACAAAATATAGTAGTAGTATTGTGGCCATGTAATGTGCAGCCTCTATAGGTAGAATGAAAAGCAAGTAATAATTAAAAATAAACCTTTGATTCGCCAAAAATTACAAATGAAACAATGCATAGAAATAGTTTAAATTGAATTGCAAATTATTAGATTCATTCTGTTGAGTCAAGTAAATTAACACAAAAGACGAAGTCCGGAAAAAAGAGCAAAAAGAATTCGTAGATGTGATGGAACATGCATATCCTCAAGGGAATTCAATATAAACAGATATTTGTAGCCCGCAGAGCACAGTGCTTTTAAGTCCAAAAACCAGATAATCTAATTGGAGCTTTTCAATAAACATCAATGCAAGAAGACATACCTCAATGGTAGCAGAAGCAACCACCCCAGAGCAGCCTAAACTTGCACCAAGCAGAAAATGAAAACAAAGGCAATAAGGTACAGATGAGGTCCTTGCTTTAAGTCAGTTTTGATTTTGTAAATTTAAGCCTGAGAGAGAGAAGATGCCTGAGTCAGTTTTGGATTTGTAAATAGGTGGGATGCCCCACACAAGGTACACAGAAGGTGGCCAGTTAAAAATAAATCTAGATACAAGTAGTACAACATTTATATGCCTTCATCGGATATATCAAATTCAGATATTCAAAATTTTTCGTGTAATTGCAAAGAAGAGCAAGAATTTCTGGTAATGAGAAGATATAAAGAAGAACAACTTATGGAAAAAGAAAAGAGGAACAGAAATGTAAAGATGATGGATTCACCAAAGTTCTAACAGAAGTATGCTTTACCATTTGATTGTATTCTTACATTTAGAAAAAATATTCACTTCATGCATATAAAATGTGCTGTTTCTTTTGAATCTTTTAAATGCATTTTTCAGAAAAAGAAAAACACAGACATAATATTTCAAGAGAAGAACCAAAGGCATCCATAGGAACTAAAAAAGGTCACCAAAATGATGTAGAATTCAAAGACAAGACTAAGAAGATTTTGAAGATCACATATACAACAAAGTCGAAGGCATGCTTAGTTGTTTGTAACATATATAACAGTTGTATGTTGGTTTTCTAGGATATAGGGTCTAGGTTGTTTTAGTAATTTTCAGCCTGCAGCAAATTAACTATAAGCAGTCAACACGCAGTACTTTTGGTCAAAGATTTTGGCTTTTAACTTTCCTAGTATCCCACTTATTTAGCATTGAAGTTTTCCAGGCTTTGAAGTAGTTTTGGCTCTAGGGTTTTGGTATCTATAAATATCCTTGTTACAGCTCTAAGATGTGAAGTAATCGGACGATGAAATAGAGTTGTTTGTTTTGAGGTTTTCCCTCTTTCCCTCTATTCTCTTGCTGAATCTCTCTCCCCTGATTCTTTCTTTCTAAACTCCATCTACTTCATAAATTATGCAACACCACGTCAGCCACCACTAAAGATGAAATGCTACTGGATAGAGAGAGAGAGAGAGAGCATTTCAACAACCCAAGAGATACAACAATGCCCCATTTTCTACACTGAAAGCACACACAACACAATCTCTTGAAGATGAAGAAATTCAGCACTATGATCTCAAAATAGTTAAGTTATATCATAAGCCTGTCCTTGCCATGACACAAGAATTCTTAAGGCATAAATGAAAATGTTTATAAATAACCAACAATGGTCCATATGAACCCCATGCAAGCATTACCCAGATTTATATCTGTAAGATTGTACTGTGAACATCAACCTCATACCAATTTTCATGAAGCTCATGTTCAATTTTTTCCTCACCAAAGCATTTAGCAGAAAGTCAGCATGAACAATTTGGTAGAAATAGCTCCACAACCTCTGCCCTCATTAAAGAAGTCTGGGGACAAGATTATCCTGTGCTATAAGGAAAATGGAATGAGGATGATTAGTATTAATCTAATCCGAAAGCCACTGCAAGATTCTTTTTAGTTGATATTAGGGCATGCATATCAAGAATCAGATGGTATAGTAGTTCTTTAGTTTCTTGTATCCACTCTAATATTCTCAACCCTTATTAGTAAACTATACAAGTTCACAGATTAGAATAGAAAACCGATAATAGGTAACAAACAGCAGAAGCATTTTGCCTTATCCTACTTTCAGTAATCATCACAAATGATCAGATGGCTGAGAAACAACCAACTAACCAAAAGAATAGTCCTCATACAATGGCCCTATAACCAGATCTACACACACACACACACACACACAGAAAAGATTAACTGCAGAGGCAAATGGATAGTTACAAACCACAATCTCCTGACATGCTTCTCCAAATTGCATATCACATCTGTCAGCAAGAAAGAAGAAAGGAATGAGGAAAAACACGTAATTCCCAGCCTCAAAGCAGCTTGTCAGACACAAGTCATTTTTGGGAGCCCCTATAAACAGACTAGTCTACCCTTTCCAAGCATCTCACCAAAACCATCCACCATTTCACTCTCTATATAAAAGATTCCAGCCGTGAGACAGAAGAGAAAAGATCACCAGATGTGAAAGAGGAGAATATGAAGACAGATACAGGCCAATATCAGAGCTGCACCTGCAATTTGGAGGCTGAAAGAGAAAGAAGGAGAAAACGACCATGTAACCTAGTACAACCCTCCAAATGACAGCCACTTCAAAGAAATAACAGGAGCACATACAATGGAAATGGGAAACTTTGCCAACATTAGAAGGGCAAAAAAATCCACTAACAAATTAGAAATCTGGGACAACCAATGAAGAAGCAACTAGCACAATGAATTGGGGGGGGGGGGGGGAGTGGAAAAAAAACCCAACAAGAGAACCATTGACAGAAGTGGACATGAAGTTTAACCCTCCAGCCCCTTTTCAATAAAAGGATATATCTAATCATGCATGCCAGGCAGGAAACATACATGATACATCTCTCTGGTTTTTTATCGCAAAACTTAATTTCAAATTAGGAAAAACAGAAAGCTATCTCTATGGAGAAATGAAGCTTTTTTGGAGAGAAGATTTTAAACTGAATTGACAATTTTGTTTGGAAGATGGAATCTGTAGATGAAGGATCCATGAGGATAAAATGGTAACTCCATGAACTGCCGTTAAAATAATGGTGAGACCGGGTTGAAGTTGAAGATACTTTGCCTTTTAGGGAGAAGAGAACAACAGCGTATGCTTTAAAGTCACAATTAATTGAACGGATTTGATTGGTGGCTTTGGAATTAAAATCTTTGGATGCAGGAGATCATCTCACACCCCTTAACCAGTACCCATTTTCCATTGGGATCAAGTAAGATGTTTACTTGGCTGTCAACTGTAACACAAGAACAATCAAGGTAAAATGACCGTGGCTAGATAAATAGAGTTTCAGTCTCAATTACAATCACCAAAAGCACATGACTAGAAACTTTAACATTCAGAACATAATACTAATCCTAGGCAGACTAAATTTTGCACCTTGTACTTGTCTAATACATCCAAAAGTACTAAAATTTGCAACTTGTACTTGTCTAATACATCCAAAAGTTACATACAAACAAAATAACCAACTATTGCTAGCCCAAGCCAAGCTCAAGTAAACCTGTAATCCGAAAATTATTTTAAAAACATAAGAAAGAAAAAAGTGTGAGCAATGGCAGCGTTTGTGCAAATGAAAATAAAATATTTAGTGGAACCATGTTAGTTTAGAGCTTCAGGAACCAAAAATAAACTTATGAAATCACATGCAAGCCAAATAACAAGTATAGAGCATGATTTGATAAAATATGTATGATTTTGATATGACCATTAGAAAAAGATTAATGGTAGTAAATTCCATCCAAATACCTCTAATTCGGTACCTAGCTTGCCCATGATAGATTATTGAGTTATTAAATTTTCACCTTGACCAGACCTTAAATTTGATGTCTGCGGGATCATCTTTATTTTTCTATCTTTTTAGTGTCATCTAAACACAATGAAGCATCATATCATTAAACCAATTAATGAAAACCTTTTCAACCTTAACTAACCATCTAATACTTGTAATACACAAAAACTTTTAACAGTATACAAAGAGCCAGCAAAAAAAAGACCTGACCAATTCGCAATAATGCTAAAGCTTTACACACAATTCATTTAATAAATGTCACTAGATACATCAAATATCTAAGCATTCCATCCAATATGCATTAGGCATGGGAAACATGCATTTTTCACACATAAAGAGCATCTTATACAAGCTGGAATGTTATGCAGAAAAATGCAAAATAGCAGCCATATTCAACCTTTGAGACTAGATCATTTAGCTCAAATTTTGCTACTTAGCCATTATATTAAACATAAGAAAGTAGCATTATTCACATGAAAATGTATGCTTGCATAACCAGAATTTAGAAATCATTCAACCAGCATTATCCTTAGTTAAATGCTAGTTCATACAATGTACAGACATTAACTAAAGGAGACTAATCCACTTGTTAATTAACAGATTATAGACAATAGAACAAGGCATTAAAATCTAAATCATAAGTTTGTGGCTAACATAAGTTCTTGATCACATGTAAAATCTAAACCATTAAATTATATACAATGCTAAATATATATAATCAAACTCTGTCTAAGAATAGCTTGTCATTCATACTTGAGTCACATCTCCAGACGTGAAACCCTAGGTAATGTATCATCCTTAACCATGAAACTCAAAAGCTCAAAGCTTTAAAAATTTAGCAACCATAAACTCTATTCAGAATCTAACTCTAATATCTACTAATTCTCGGATTCATAATCAATTTAAATCCAACCAATAAATCCCAACTCAAAATTTTTCATTAACCTTGAGAAGCCATTAAAACAGTCTTAAATCCAGTACCTTCTTTTTGAAGGAGTTAGGTGCGGCAGCAAAAGTAGAGAGCACCAACCTAGAGAGAATTCAAGAGAGAAGTAGGAAAGTTTCACAGCAGAATTGTGAGAAGAAATGAAAAGAGAGCCGGAGAAAAGAGAAGCGGTGAGATGCAAGCATACTCAATTCGGCTTTTTAACTGGATTGTTTGGTAATTCGAAATGGTCCCGAAGGTTTAAACAATTGGAATTTTGCCCCAGTTTGGTCCGTAGTTTCCTTTTGAGCCTCAAATAATTAATTTAGAGGTCATTTCACTTTAAGAATTATTTCTTTCGTTAAAATTTAATATTTACATTTACATATTGAAATATCTGAAAATAAATATTTTATTTTTTAAAATAAATATTTTTTATCTAAACTTCTACACTTAATATTTTTCAATAATAGGATACATATTCTGTCACCCCGTGATCCTACTATTCTCTAGTAATAAAGATAAGACGATAATTTTATTTATAGTAAATATTCTTTTAAATCCTTATATTAAATAAAAATGAGATATCTAAATATGTATGGAGAGAGTAATTAATAAATTAGTTTTATAAGTTATTACAATAAATATTTCATAACTTTCGAAAGTATCTTAAATGCGTAGCTAATTTTGCAAATATGAACCAATTAGACTTTAGTTAATGTTAAATGATAATAATGCATAGAGTAATTCTTTTTTTAATATATATTTTGGTAAATAAGTCATTAGCCGTTAAAGAAACTTAAGCATGAGTTACACAATAGGACCTCTCAATACCCCATATCATGGACTTGGAGTACCCACAAAAATTTAGACTTGGCCTAATCAACTATAGCAAATGTTGTAACATCCCACTATTATGTAACCCGATATGGATCAGAGATGTGGCTCCATCCACCAAAAATGAGGTTTTTGTAACGCACTAAATAAAATAAATTTCAAAGCTTAAATATAAACAGAATAAACTCCAATATATATTTCCAAAACAAAATATATTACATAAATCTTCAAGAAATAAATACTTTGCAACATTTCGATATCAAAATAAATACAAGTCTCAGAAATAACAATTTAATACAAAACGAGAATTACTTCCTGCAATAGCTCTATTAGGACAAAACCATAATTAACTTCTTCCAATAGCTCTGTCAAACTTTATTTTCATGAAATCATGATAAGGAAAGAGTGTAAGATGAATATCTCAGTAAGTCTTGAAGTGCGTTCTTGATTCTACTTCAAAATTCATTTCATGATGCATGAATGCAATAATGAACTCAAAAATAACTAAATTATTTTAGATATTTTCTCAAATAAACTTCTGGGAGAATTTATTAAATGCTCTTGAAATAGTGTAATTCATAAATTTCAAGATAAAATCACCATTCAAGGTATATACTTCAATAAAATTTTGGGAACAAATCAAATTTACAAGTTAAGCTTTAAACCAATATCATAACCATGTCCTCATGACAACAAATAAGTACGGTTGGCCTACTATATAATAGAGCGTGGTTTGCTGACCACTAAATAAGTGTACATCTTACAAGAGAATACTCCACCATTTCTTGGAGGCGTGGAAAGCGGGAAAACACAGAGCACGCAATAGAAGTGAACATAAAAAAAATTGGAAAAACAAGAATAGGGAATCGAGGACAAGGCGGCGCAGGCTCCGACTGCCTTAGCCGGCGCTAGTTGTGCCCTGTCCAAATCTCGAGGTTTTAAAATTTTTACCTCTCCTTTTGGTTCTCTAAAGTGGCTGGACCAAAACGTGCACAATCAGGGTAGGTGTGCTGGTGAAAGCCTCTAGTGCGATTCCTGCAAGCCTCCTACTTCGCCTTTGCATGTATGTGAACGCCGAACTCTCAGTCTTCTAGTATATGGCCTACCTAACTACTGTTTGGTGAACAACTAATAGGTTAGGGAATTTTTCTAGAGAGAGAGAGAGACATCTGGCTCTACAGAGAAGAAGTCGTCTCAGAGTATGTGTGTTATTTCAACAACGATATTTTCAATCCTCCTATTTAACCTAAATAAAAACCCTGGGTTAAACTGGATTGGGTCATTGGACTCTTAGTTTAACCTTTTGGGCTTAATTAATTATTCTAGCTAGAACCAACTTAATGGCCCAACAAATAATTAATTTTTCAACCCAAATAAACTAGTTCAATAAATAAGTCTATATTAGTTTAGTCCCAGGTTAATCTTTAATTATTCAAACTGGGCCAAAGCCCTGAATAATTAATTAACCTACTAAACTAATTTAATTAATTCTCTCTCTATGGACCTTTATTTTATTCTAGCCCAGCAAATAATTAGGCTACTTAAATAAAATAAATTCCATTTCATTTAAGATCAATTCCTTAGCCCGTATTTAATTAGGACTCACGGTCTATACTGGGACCAAAAGACACACCGCCTTGGCTACTAAAATGACCAAAATATCCTTGCCATATAAATAGCTGTATTTTGCATTTTAAATATTTCCTAATATCACCATAAGGAAATATTGACCCCAAAGACAGTGCTGCGTTAGCAAAGTCTCCGACCTATAGGTGTAATGACTAAAATACCCCTCTATACATCGCCGTACATTTAAAGAGGAAGAAGTGTACTAATACCTCTCTAAATGACATCTACCATCCTTAAGCCTCTAGTTCAATGATCCACGACTTCTTAGATTGTTTCCGCTTTCCAAGAGAGCTACCCTAAAGCAAACATCCAAGTCATGTTTTTCAGAGCCTTGAATATTTAGATCATTCAGAAAACCACAAAAGGCGATATTGAAGGTACAGAAAGCTGAAAAATATAGAGCACACAGCAAAATAGAACATAAAAAAACTGGAAAAACAAGAATAGGGATTCCAGGGCAGAGCTGGCATTGGCTCTGGCAGCCTAGCCGGCGCCGATTGCGCCCTGTCCCAATCCCGAGGTTTTAAAAATTTTGCCTCTTTTTCTCATTCTAAGTGTTGGCTGTACTGGAACGTGTGCAACCAGTATTGGTGTGCTGGTAGAAGCCTCTGGTGCGATTTCTGCAAGCCTCCTACTCCGCCCTTGCATGTATGTCAATGCCGAACTCTCAGTCTTCCAGAATATGGCCTACTTAACTACCGTTTGGTAAACAACTAACGAGTTGGGAATTTTTTGGAGAGAAAGAGAGAGAGACGTATGTCTCTACAGAGAAGAAGCCGTCACTCTTGTGTGGTAAAACAACGATGATTATTCTCAACCCTAATCCCCTTGTTTAACCTAAAATAAAAAATCCTAGGTTAAATTGGACTGAGCCATTGGACTTTTAGTTTAACCTATTAGGCTTAATTAATTATTCTAGTTAGAACTAACTTAATGGCCCAACAAATAATTAATTTTTCAGCCCAAATAAACCAATCCAATTAAATAAGCCTAAATTAGTTTAGTCCCAGGTTAATCCCTAATTATTCAAATTGGACCAAAGCCCTGAATAATTAATTAACCCACCAAACCAATTAATTAATTCTCTCTCCATGGACCTTTATTTTATTCTAGCCCAATAATTAAATTAGACTACTTAAATAAAATAATTCCATTTAATTTAAGATCAATTCCTTAGCCCGTATTTAATTAGGACTCACGGTCTATACTGAGGACCAAAAGACACACCGCCTTGGCTACTAAAATGACCAAAATACCATTATCATATAAATAGCTATATTTTGCATTTTAAATATTTCCTAATATCACCATAAGGAAATATTGACCCCAAGGACAGTACTGCATTAGCAAAGGCTCCGACCTACAGGTGTAATGACTAAAATACCCTTCTATACATCGCCGTACATTTAGAGAGGAAGAAGTGTACAACACCTCTCTAAATAACATCTACCATCCTTAGGCTTCTAGTCCAATGATCCACGACCTCCTGGATTGTTTTCGCTTTCCAAGGGGGCTACCCTAAAGCAAACATCCAAGTCATGTTTTTCCCAAGGCCTTGTAAACCCACTTACACCCTATGGGTTTTATCCCTTCAGGTGAAGCTACAAGATCCCAAACCTGATTGAGATATATAGATTCAATCTTGGCTTTCATTGCTTCATGCCACATATTTCATAGGCATCAGCAACAGTCTCCTTGTATATAGTGGGGTCTTGTTCCTGATGGTCGAAGACCAGCTCGAAAGCTTCTCCTATCCATCTCTCCAGAACCCTAGACACTCTCCCACTACGACGAGGCTCCATATGTACAGGCTCTTGAGGCTGTGCCTCTTCTTGTATCCACAATCGGGTCAGAAGAAGTTGTTTTCGAAGATAACTTCTCCTCCAATTCCAACCTAGTTGAACCTTTTGTGGAAGTACTTTGATCATCCTCCAAGTATCTAGCATTGGTACTAATTAGTACTTTCTGCTCCTTAGGATGATAAAAGTAACCACCATTTGTTCCTTTTGGATAATCAACAAAATAGCATAATTCTGATCTTGGTTCCAACTTGTCTCCCTTGACCAGTACATAAGTTGGACAACCCCATATCTTGAGATGATTCAAACTTGGCTTACGCCTAGTCCACATCTCATAGGGAGGCCTAGGTACTGACTTGGAAGGCACCAAGTTCAGAATTTATGCCGTTGTTTCCAGGGCATATTCCCAAAAAGACACCGGAAGAATAGCATAAGACATCATGCTTCGGACCATTTCCATCAATGTCCTGTTCATTCTCTCAGCTACTCCATTCTGTTGGGGCGTTCTCGGCGCAGAGAGTTGGGATACTATCCCATGATGTACCATGTAGTCCTTGAATTCACCAAAGAGGTACTCTCCACCACGATTCGATCGTAAGGTTTTGATCGATTTACCTGTCCGACGCTCCACTTCAGCCTTAAAATCTTTGAACTTGTCAAAAGAGTCAGACTTGCGTTTCATCAGGTAAACGTAACCAAACCTTGTACAATCATCCGTGAAAATGATTGTATGGTGATAAATAAAATTTTTAAATGATTAACATACCACTATTTGTTAGTATGGGTATTTTAGTCATTTTAGTAGCCAAGAATAATATATCTTTTGGTTCCCAGAGTAATTTAAATTAGCATTGACACCTAGGCTGCCCCGCACGGTTTCAGGACGTGCCGGACCGGGCCCGAGGACCCCCGTGTGGTGTACGAGCCGGTCCTAGAGGGGGCGGGCCAGTTCTTGGGCCAGAAGCCCTGGGACGGCACGACCCAGGCCCTTGGCCTGTGAGGCTTGCAAGACAAGCGGGCCGGCCCGTAGGCTTATTCTTTTTTTTTTCTCCTACTTAATTCGATTAAAAATTTTGATATTCAACTGTTTTGTAATTTTTTTATTATTACTTAAATAACACAATTTTTTTAAATTATAAAAAAAGCCACCTTGAAGTGGTGGGGGGTTTGGCTTGGACTTCTGCCTATTTTATTAATTAATAAAATAAAGATTACATAAAAGGGGGACTTGATGCCTAAACCTCTTAAAAATATTACAATGATTAAAATTAAAAAATAGAATAAATATCCTAAAAATAAAATTAAATACATAATATTAATTATCATAAATTCCTAATTACAAGAATACTAAACTAACTACTTGGTTCACCCCATTTATCATCTAAGTCATCATCAATAATTTATGAATTAGTCGTCCTATCTTTGGCTGTAAACCAACTACTACAACATATTAACATCTCCAAAGTTTGAGGAGCCAATCGAGATCTTCTTTCATCGATTGTTTAAGCGCTCTCACTGAAGACGCTTTCCGATGGCACTATGGAAACTGGTGGTGTCAAAAGATCACGTACCATTTTAGATAAAAATGGAGTATTGACTTACATGAGTCTTTCACCAACCACAAATATCAAAATGTTGATCCTTATTTTCTACCAAGGGCTACATCTCATAAATTGTCATCTCGTTGTAGGTAGTAGACGATCTTTTTTGACGTTTCATAATACCCCATGGATTGAATATTAATGAAATTGAAGAGGTAGATTTTCATGGTGGTTAAAAGTGACTACTAGATGATGATGAAGCTTGCCTACTTAAACTAGGAGAATTAAAACAAGAAGATTCAAACTCATACAAATTATACATGTCAGATAGAGCTTTAGCCGTTTTATCTTTTATATCTTTTATCATACATTGCTTAAGTGTTTGAGATTCATCAAAATCTAATGTTTCATATAAATATTCAATAATACTATGAAATCCAGCCATTTTTACTCGAGGATCCATACACAATGCCATACAATATAAAATAGAAATATCTTCATAATATTTTTTTTATTTTTCAAACATACTTCTCATAAAATAACCATATTGGGAATGATCCATATACTCACCAAAAATATGTGCTACCTTAGTAAGTGTTGGAAGAATATGATGAGTAGTGGGTTAATAAGATCCCGATAAAAGTTCAGTGGCTTCTTTGATAGTAAATAAAAATGTTGAAAGTGCAATACAATTTTGAAAATGAGTTTCAGTTAGTGGAGGTTGAAAATTATTACTATTACAAAATTCAATAAGTTGGTTTTGAAAAGGTATAATACTTTCAAACATATCTAAAGTTGAGTTTCATCTAATTTTACAATATAATCTAAATTTTTTAAAAGATACTCTTAGTTCTCAGCATAATGCCTTAAAATTTTGTTGCCTAGTTAGGGAGGTTTTAATAAATAAAATAACATTTCTAATTATATTAACAATATCATCAACATATTTATATCTTTCCTTAACACACAAATTAAGTATATGACAAGCACACCTAGTATGAAATAAAATACCATCTAATATAGGATTCATAGTATTTTTCAAAATTGTTATGGTGAAATCATTATTTGAAGCATTATCTTAAGAAATAGAAATAATTTTATTTAAAATCCTATATTCACGACATGTTTCAGTAATCATTCTAGCTATACTACTACCTACATGAAGATATTCAAATAATTTAAAACAAATAGTTCTTTTTTGTACTAGCCAATCATGATCTATCTAATGACATGTAAGGCACAAATAAGACTCATTAATAATTGCAGTCCAATCATCACAAGTAAGAGCAAATTTCCGATTATAAGAATCAAACATAGCAATTTGATACTCTTTCATTCCTTTATATATCTTTATTATATCATTTTTAACGTTGTTCTAGGAATTCTTTTTCATGCTGGTTAATAATTATTTTGTATATATTGTTCATATTGTGGATTTTCTACAAAATTAAAAGGTAATTTAGTTTGAACAATCATTTTAGCTGAAAAACCTTAGAGGGGGATGAATAAGGTTTTTGGCAAGTTAAAATTTTTTTGACTCGTATGATATACAGAATAATAAAGATCATCAAGTTTCTTGGACCGACTTTATGGTGACAAAGAAGGTTATCCAAAAACTCTTTGAGATATATCTAGATTCAGACAAAGAAAGAAATACGAAGCAGTTAATGACTTATGAAAGGAAATGAGATACAAAATGTATAGTGGTTCGATCTACCAATATCTATGTCCACTACCTTAAGCTCACACTTAAGGATTTTCAACCAGATTTCATTTACACTACTTAATGAAATCAAACTGTACCACATACAAGAGAGGATTACCACACTAGGTTTTACAAAACCTCTCAATCAAACAATCACAACAAGGTTCACCCTAAATGGGTTTTACACCACAACCTTGTACTATAAAGGAGATTGAATATCAATAGAATAATAAAAGCTCACTTATTTGAGTAGATGATCACTAAAGTACAAAGTATAAACAGTTTTACCTTTGACACAAAATGAATTCACTTTGAAGCACTTGATAAAAGGAGATTTTTGTAAACTGATGAGCAATAGTGTTTATTAGAAGAATGTCACAAAAATCTTGTGTCTAATCTTATTTAGAGACTATTTATAGAACTAAAAAGTGAAGTGCCAATGGCTATAAAACGGTTATAATTTTTCTGTTAAATTTATCCGTGTTTTGGACTCAAGTTTCGGATGACGATGCATTCAAAAGGTAAGTCCAAAAGGGCATTTTTTCAGGCAGAAATATTTTAACATTGTTTATGGGATTTTGGACGAATCTTTTGGATGCAGAAACATCTAAATTACTTAATCCAAAATTTTGAGATTTTCAAAACTTTGAAATCTTTTTCTTTGTGTGCTTTAAGGTAAAAATCAATTTGAACTAAAAGGTAAAGAGATATAGGAATTAATAGAAATACCTTAATAACACTTCCTAATCTAAAGTTCTTCTATAAGGACTTCTTAGTATGCAACCCCATATACTTTGATCTTCTCTTTGATCTTCCATACTTAAATTCCATTACTGAAGAGTTGCCTAACAATCATATCTGGATGCCTTAGAAGAACAGAGGTCAACATGTCCATCACATATAGATTATACAAGTTAGTTCACATCAATGTTTGTCATAATTCAAAATATAGGAGAAAGTCTTTAGGGCTAACAATCTCCCCCTTTTTGAGTGATGACAAACTTGATAAAAAAATGACATATATAAAGAACAAAAATATATATAGAGCGAACATGTTGATCGAGAGAGATACGAATGCAATCTTTCATTATAGGTCTCAAAGAGAGTTTATGAAATTAAGATAGATAATTTTAAAGCATATACTCACAAGTATGGCTTAATGATCCTATGGCCTATCCTATCTCCATATCCTTATAAATATTCAAAAGGAGATAATGATTCAATAAATAAAGGAGATATAGTAGGCAAGTTATATGATGAGATGCTCCCCCTTTATATTTGCTTATATGAATATTTTAAAATGAGAGGGAAAATTGAAATCAATTTTGTACGTCCAAAACGTATGTCTAAAATATTTGTGAAAGTATGTATAAAACCTTTTTGAATGCGGGTTTTGGATGTCCAAAAAGTGTATTCCCAAAACAGTATAACTCTTAAAAAAAAATTTGGATTAAGAAAAATTGAGTCCAAAACTCCCCCTGACACAATGCACGGAATAATGGATTTTCCAGATTTTCAAAGAATTTTTAAACATAAAGAAGACAATCCATCTGGCTGAAATTTTGATTTTGTCACAGAATCATAACCACACCTTCTCAAATTAGTCTCAAGAATACCTTCATTATAAAGAGAATACTTTTGGATAAAAAGATTTGAGTGACCATAAACTGAAATCAGAGATGAAAAATGTTCTTATATCAAGCAGTTCATCAAATCAATCACAACGTATTATAAGCAAAAGTTTAGCAAAAAATTATCCCAACATTCCAAGCAGAAACTTCCAATCATTTTTCAATAAACATATCCAATAAAGCAAACATTTTCCCAAATAGTATCATATCAGATTATATCAGTCTAATATCTTCCCAGTTATTGCAACAACATCAATAATTTCCAAAATAGTATAATATCAGTTCATATCTTCCTAATCATTCTCCCTTTCATATCTTAACCAATATACTAGTCATTCATACAGTTCAGATCAGTTCAATATGCATCATAACAGATCATATCAAATCAATTCATATTAGTTCAAAATGCATCATAACAGTTCATATCAGTCTTAACCAATATCTCAATCATTCATACAGTCTAATCAATCTAATCTTTTCTCCCCCTTTGTCATCAATAAAAAAAAAAAAGTAATAACAGAAATGAAGTAGATATAGAATATAGATAGGTAGGAAATAGTCAGAATTTAAGCAATATGCAGAAAATAAGCAATTATCCTTGTGCATAATCTAAAAGCAGGAAAGTAAATTGTTCAATTTGCAGAAATTAAGTTATTAGAGAGATATCAACTGAAGATCATTCTGTCCAACTGGTCTTCTTAGGAGATGCTAATGTTTCAGCTTTTGAACCGACACCTTTTTTAGAGTGTTGACCAACTATCCGGTTGGATTTTCTCTTCACCATAACATGCTTTTGTCTCTTTCCAAATAAGACATGTGGTTTAGAGGATGCAGAAGGTGCTACAGTTTCCTTAATCGGAGATTTGTCTAGGTTTGCTTAGTAGCATACTCTTCCTCCACAACAGGTAGATCAACTTCTTTTTCAATGACGGGTTCATCTCTTGTTTCCTCTTCTTGAGCAAACATTGTTGGAGTAGACACAGGTGCATCTATTTTTGCAGTCTTTTGTACTGCAGTCAATTTGTTTTCATGACTTTAAAACTCAGAACTAAGATTATCTAACTTCACAGCCAGTGAATTGATTGTTAAGTATCTCAGACTCGTATTATATACGACATAGTGAAAAATAAAACGAGATACCCTCCCAGGACCCGTCTATGTGTGGAAAACAAGACATAATGATAATAAAGGTAGCAGCTTTTTACCTTTGTTTGATCATCCGAAGAATAAAATTTCTTCTTTAAGTCGAGGCGCAATCCAGCAATCCTCTTGATCTAACTTCACGAGAGTTGAATGTCTAATCACTATAATCACAGTGTATAATTATCTCTAATAGTAATCCACACAGAGGAATACTTAAGCACCAAAATATTTTTGTGCTAGTAGAAAAATAAGGCGGCTATGGTTGTTTTGTTTTTCAAGAAAAACGAGAAAAGGAGAGGGAAGAAGAAGCTGTTGTTTCGTGTGTTCTTCAGCTAGGGTTTTCGTGTGTTACATCTACCATATATTACATGAAATTTCCCTTCCTAAAACTAAGAATTCTAATCCTATTAGAATTCTCTAATTGTAATTGGAAACATCATGTTCTTACAATTATAACTTGGACCACAAATTATAACTAATTATAATTTGTCCACAATAACTTCTCTTTCTCTCAATTAACCCCACTATGTTATCAAATAACATTTTGAGTATATAATTCTCTATTATGTGTAACCTATTAGGTTTCCAAGTCAATTGGTAGTGAACATAAATTAATCCAAACGTCTTTGAGATTAATAATCATAATTAATTAGAATTAATCCTATTAATTCTAATTATGATTGGTTTATTAATTCAT
Source organism: Voacanga thouarsii (assembly GCA_026120185.1). Lineage (NCBI taxonomy): Eukaryota > Viridiplantae > Streptophyta > Magnoliopsida > Gentianales > Apocynaceae > Voacanga > Voacanga thouarsii. The sequence goes on from JANUWF010001174.1 coordinate 2,020,838, forward strand.
CGATTAATAAACCAATATTCCCAGATCATGAGCAGTATCTAGCAACACATCATGACCACCCAAGAGTCCAGGAAGTCAAGTGGCTCGACATGAACCCTTCAATAACAAACTTTAGTGCAATTAACTTCTTTCACCATACAATATCTCATTCGGTTTAGAGTATGGAATTAGTGTCCACTCCCTCCAGAATTAATTATGGCCCGAATACAATAGTACTTGTACAAAGAATCTACTATTCTAGATGTGTATCAATTGGACTATTTCCAATACACAATTGCCTTGGCTAAGGACTTCTCAAGTAGTAATTCCTACTAGTGGCCGTGAGATATTTGCCCCTACTATTAGGAGTGGTGAATCCTTTATTGATCCTCTCAACTACTTTCGTTTACCTCACAATGTACCCAATATTCATCCCATAAGTGGCCCTTGATCGAGCTCCAGAGATTGGAATTAAAGTACAATGCTCAACAAACAAAGTACCTTGGAGATCTCAAGTCTAAGGATACTTGCACGTTTGCTATATTGAGATTATATTACTAGTACTAAATAGTTATTTATGTGATTATCTCAAAGTTAGGTCATCCAATGAACTTGTTCCATTAACAAGCATCCATGTGTTAACTTTGAGTATCTCAATACTCACGGTTATGAGAACCACCACCTGATCAAATCAAGAAATCTAACACATGCTAGTCTTAACGCATTAATGATGTTCTGTCTTATTATACTATGACTAGGGACTATTTAAGTACTAACACCATCCAGTGTAATAGGTCTCATATCATGATCTCTATCATGATTTTCTTAACACAGTGTTGTACTAGGGACTTTATCGAACAGTTATATTACTTAAAGTAAATAAAAGAAACTGTAAGATAAATAATGCCTTTTATTAAAATAAAATGTGTCATATACAATATACAAGTGATTGCCTCTAGGGCACAATACTAACACTGATGGCATCCAATATGCTCACCGATAATCCCTCATCATTTTCTTTCCCTTTAGCAGAGGATTCTACCTGAGGATCATCTTCAAACTTTCTTTTTGTTCCAGCAACAAGAACAGACTTTCCTTTAGTTTTAATTTTCATCAAATTTTCTCTTTCTTTACCCTTAGTGTCTCTCAGTAGCTTCCATTCATTACCCATTCTCACATAACCCATTATTTCAAAGGAGTCAAAGCTGTAAACATTTATCTTTGTTGGATCACTAGGAACAGAATTTAAATCTACATGAAAATGACTGAACACTCTAGATAACAGATTTCCATAAGGCAGAGCTTTGCTTGATGTATTCCTTGATTGAAGCATTAATTTAGTAGCTAAAAATCCAAAGTTTATTTGCCTACTATCTGCCAGGGCCAACATTATTACTATTTGCAGAATGCTTGTAGGGGTCTTATGTCCGTAGCTTGGAACCACCATAGTGGAAACCATATGGTGTAGAATTCTTCCAACTCCATTAAGCCATTTGGTACTTCTGTTACCAGAGTTCCCAAAACTTTTCCCTCCAGTAAAGATTTCCTCAAATTTCATCAAATCAAAGATATCATTTCCCTTTGAAAATTTGTTCAACTCAAAATACTAAATTCCAACATCCCTCATATCACAGATCCTATTTAACAGACAGTGATCAAACTCAATGTCTTTTCCCTTAACTCTTAACACATACCATCGAATCATGAAACCTCCCCCAGTTTCCTCAAGACGACTTTTTCTTAAATTAGCATAACATTCCCAGTCAAGTAGAGTAAATAATTTCCCATCAACAGAAAGCAAACTATCCCATCCAATGTGTTCAAACATATCTAATACATTTGAAAGATTTAGAAAGGCCAAAGGATTTGCACAGTATCCAGAAATAACTGTTCTGTTCCTTGAAACCCAGTCATTATATTAGTTTCACATTTAGAGTCTATGAAACGAAGTACCTGATTTCCAGAACTCACTTGTTTCGGAGAAGACTTTGATGAGTCGTAGTGTGACGCCGAGAAGTTCGGTTGAGGAGAGACTTCTTTCCCTTTCGCTTTGCTTGAAGTTGAACTCTTTTTCTTCATATTCGGAGACGTTTTGTGCCTTTTCTTTAGTTTTGGTGCAGAGGATTTTGTTTTTGCCATTCGAAAGATTAGGGCTTTTTCTTTTTAGACTGGCGGTTTTTCTTTGAAAAAGAAGAACACAGAGACTTTTGGAGGAATCAGTTACAAGGGTTTTGAGAAAAATTAAAGTGCTTTGAATGTCTGGAGTAATGTGATATAAAGTGCACTGAAAGAATAAATTTTGCACAAAAGTTTAGAGAAATGCGCAAACCAACTTTTTGAAATTCAAAAATTGGAATAAGGAGAAAATATAGAGTATATAAAATATAGAGCATATATATATAAAAGAGTGTTTTGGATTTTGACCAAACCTGAAATTATCATCCAAACGAGACTTTTTCAGAAATGCATTTTGGATGCGGGATTTTGACTTAAATACTACGTCCAAATAGTTGTTGGTGTGTTTTGGATACAAATACTGTTTCCAAAAACTTTTTCTTCTCTAATCCTGCAAAATAGAAAAAACTTATGCAAAAAGGTTAGTTTTTAGATTTTTGTAATTCCTAAACCTCTTCTCAGATTGTTGAATCTTTCTTCAGCTAGAGGTTTAGTGAAGATATCTGTAAGTTGTTCATCAATTGAAATATATTCAACACACACATCGCCTTTGAGCACATGATCTCGGATGAAATGATGTTTAACTTCTATATGCTTTGTCCTAGAATGCTGAACATGATTTTTTGTTAGATTGATAGTACTTGTATTATCACATAATATAGGTACACAATTAAAGGTAAGACTAAAATCTAGCAATGTATTCTTCATTCACAAAATTTGAGCACAACAACTGTCGGCTGCAATGTATTTAGCCTCAGTAGTGGATAAGGATATACACGCCGACTTTTTACTGTGCCATGACACAAGAGAGTGTCCAAGAAATTGATAATGGCCACTAGTACTTTTTCTTTCAACTTTACAGCCTGCATAATCTGCATCAGTGTATCCTATAAGATCAAATGTGTTAGTGTGAGGATACCATAAGCCATAATCATATGTGCCAATTAGATATTGGAGTATGCATTTTACTGCACATAGATGTGATTCCTTTGGACAAAATTGAAAACAAGCACAAAGACATACTAAAAATATAATGTCTGGTCGGCTAATAGTAAGATAGAGTAGACTTCCAATCATACCTCTATACTTATGTTCATCTACTTTCTTACCCTTTTCATCTTGATCAAGTTTTATAGAAGTACATAGGTGTGCATATTTCTTTTGCTTATTTCATTCCAAACCTTTTGAGCAACTCTTTGGCATACTTAGCTTGATTTATGAAGATCTCATCATTGGTTTGCTTAATTTGCAGTCTAAGAAAGAAGCTTAGTTCTCCCATCGTACTCATTTCGAATCCTTGCTGCATAGTCTTAGCAAACATCTTGCAAAAAAGTCGTTAGTAGCACCAAAAATGATATCATCAACATAGATTTGAACAAGTAGTAGATCACCAAAATTATCAGATTTGATGAACAAGGTAGTATCAATCAAGCCTCTTGAAAAATCTTTTGAAATCAAGAAACCACTAAGTCTCTCATACCAAGCTCTTGGAGCTTGCTTTAATCCATAAAAAGTTTTAGAAAGTTTGAAAACGTGGTTTGAAAAGTGCTCATGAATAAAACTAGGAGGTTGTTCAACATATACTTCCTTCTCAATAAAACCATTTAAGAATGCACTCTTAACATCCATTTGATAGAGCATGAAATTTTTGAAGGATACGAAAGCAAGAAGTATTCTTATGGATTCTAGTCTAGCAACAGGAGCGAATGTCTCATCATAATCAATACATTCTTCTTGATTAAATCCTTGTGCGACTAATCTAGATTTATTTCTAATCATAGCTCCGTTTTCATTAAGTTTATTTCTAAATACCCATTTGGTACCAATAACAAGACAATCAAGAGGTCTAGGGACAAGTTTCCAAACTTGATTTCTTTTAAATTGGTTTAATTCTTCTTGCATAGTAATAATCCAAAATTCATTATGCAATGCTATATCAATACAGTTAGGTTTTATATTTGAAAGAAGAGCAAAGTTGTCAATGAAATACCGTCTAATTTTAACTCCATAGCTTGGATCACTAATGATTTGTTCTTTGGGATGATCTGTTTTGTATTTCCAGTCTTGTGACAATTGTTGAGAATCTTTAGTTTGTTCTTTTGCTTGTTCAGCTTGCAGCTTTTCAATTTCTTCTTCTTTTGCATAGTATCTAGCGGTGAAGCTTTGAGTTGATCTAATTTGACTTCCTTTGACTTCCTACATTATCATCATCATCTCTTTTCGAAGCATAAATGTTAGATTCATCAAACACAACATGTACGGATTCTTCCACACAAAGAGTTCTTTTGTTGTACACTCTATATGCCTTTTTGTTGGAAGAATATCTAAGAAATATGGCCTCATCGGACTTGCTGTCAAATTTTCTAAGATTATATCGGGTAATTAGGACAAAACATTTACAACCAAACACCTTAAAATAAGAGATAGATGGATTTTTGTCAAATATAAGTTCAAAAGGAGTTTTTCTCAAAAATGGTCTTAGTATAACTCGGTTTACTATATAGCAAGCTGTATTAACAGCTTCAGCCTAAAAATATTTTAGAAGGGCATTTTCACAAAGTATTAATCTAGCCATTTCTTGCAAAGAGCGATTTTTCCGTTCAACAATACTATTTTGTTGAGGGGTTTTTGCTGTTGAAAAATTATGAAAGACTCAATTTTCATCACAGAAGTGAGTAAATTCATTGTTGCAAAATTCTTTACCATTATCACTTCCAATAGAAATCAGTTTGCATCCAATCAAGTTTTGGATGCATTTAATCAGTTTTGAAAATTCAGAAAAGGCTTCATCATTTTGTCCAAGAAATAAAGTCCAAGTGAATCTAGAAAAATTATCAACAAGTACATATGCATACTTCTTACCTCCAAGACTGACAGTCCTCATTGGTCTAAACAAATCCATATGAATTAATTTGAGTGGTTTTGAGGTTGAAATCATGTTCTTAAATTTAAAAGAGGTTTTGATTTGTTTCCCAAATTGACATGCATCACAAATTTTGCTTTTATTAAACTTCATTTTTGTGGCAGTCCCCTAACAAGCTCTTTTGAAGATAGTTTATTTAGCAAATCAAAAGATATATGACCTAATCTTCTTTGCCAAAGATAACCATCATTGTCATGTACGGATAGGCATCTAATACCATTAGCTATAAGGTCATTTAGATAGAACACATATACATTTTCAATACATTTGGCAGTAAAGATTGTTTCAAGATTTGCGTTGTCCATTATAGAACAAGAATCCTTTTCAAAGATGACTTTGCAGCTATTATCACATAGTTGGCTAATGTTAAGCAAGTTATATTTCAAATCATCAATAAGTAAAACTTGTTTTATAATGGTTAAGGAACTTTTACCAATATTATCAATGCCAAGAATCTTTCCTTTTTTCTTGTCTTCAAATGTAACGAATCCTTCATTTGTGGTCTGTATATCCTCTAATAAAGCTGCGTTTCCAGTCATGTGTCTTGAACAACCGCCGTCCAAGAACCACTTGGTGAAGCTCAAAGACTGTGCCTACACATGAGAAGGAGGAATGATTTTTGGTACCCACACATTCTTGGGTCCATGAAGGTTAGTAACATTTCCTTTGATTTTCCAGACTGTTATTCCACCATATTCCACTTTTTTTTTAATAAGACATCTTGAAACTATATGTCCCATTTTTTCACAATATGTGCAAGCTTTGTGTGTTCTGTAACATAAGACAGATTTAACATATTGAGACTTGTTATTTTTATCTTTATTCTTATGTTCATATCCTAAGCCATTTCGATTTCCAACATTAACAAATCTAGGCTTGTAAATTTTATCCTTATCCTCATGTTCATATCCTAAGCTATTTCGATTTCGAGCATTAATAAATCTAGGCTTGTAAATTTTGTCCTTATCCTCATGTCTATATCCTAAGCCATTTTGGTTTCCAACTTGATGTTGAGTTCCGAGTAATTTTTCCAGATTACTTTTACCATTTGTGAATTTTTCAATACAGGTAGTAAGATCATTTACTCTATTTTTCATGTTATTAAAAGTGCTAATCATACTTTCAAGAGTTTGAATTCTATAACAAAAATTTCTATTTTCCAGAGATGCATATTGTAAAGCAGACATTGTAACACCCCCGCTACTTACATACCCCAAAAGGGGCAGGAATGTCGCCCCGTCCTTAGGACAAGGGATCTTTATAACTAGGTAATAAAAACATAGAAGGAAATAACTTAATAATGGTCTTATTACAATCCCAAAACAATACTTTTACAAGACTTGAACCAAATAGATGGTAACCAAAATTTCTAACAAATAAATACATCAAGATAGATCCTTTAAGCTCATGGCAACATAAGTAAATCGACCTTCCAAGTAGTATCCATCTAAAGACATGATATAAAAGGTGTGAGAAATATTTCCTAGTAAGTCCTGTGTGCGCTCATGTTATTTCAGAAAAAATAGTTTATGTATGCAAGGTTTGAACAAGTCTTAATAAAAAGTCTGCAAGCCCAGAAATTTATCTTTAAACACTGAGTGGTGTTTTATTAGCATTTGTAAAGTAAAAATGCTCAACTTTGAAAAGAAATAACCACTCTAATAAAGTTGACTATGAAGTCATGCATCATGAATGGACATGGCACCACATGTTATGACAATATAATGATCAGAATGCCACACGTTGAACATATTGACACAAGGTGGGTGTACGGTTCATTGGGTGAGATACCCACAAGAATTGTCGTCTTGTCTAGGCAGGGTTCACCCTTCAGAGGTGGCCTTCTACTGAGAGATTTGCCTAACCCTTCAAAGACTAGTCCTAGTAGTCTACCCTTATTGAGTACTTAACGTTATGATTTTTCCACTTGGAACATGTGATATCAGTGAAGAGTTTTCTTTGAAGTAGCAATTATGGGTTTCAAACAACTTTAGGTAAAATATTGTTTAAGGAAAATTTATTGTTTTGCTCGGAAAATTGTTTGCTTGATAAAAATTATTTTATTTTAGAAGAAGGAATATATTGTCTATAATTGCATCTCAAGGTATATCTTCCATGATATACAATGTATTTCAACTTGCAGAAAAGCATTTGATCACAACCATCGTTATACAAGGACTTACCCGATTTCTTACTTTTCCATGATACAATATCCTTCCAAGAAAGTTCAAGGCAACCTAACCCCACATGGGGTAAATACAAGGTATAAGATAACGTTCGGACCATATCTGCCTTACATAAATAATTCCTAGTTCAACTAGTTACAACCATGATGTCCTAAGCTTTAATGCTAGTTGATAAAGTATTTTAGAAAATAAACTTAGTTTGATAAGCTAAAATAACTAGGGTTCTAAAACAATTACTAGTAAGTTATAGTTTCAAATAATAAATTTTGAGTATTATTGCTAATAAATAAACTAGTGTTAAATATTGAATAATACTAAGTCCCAAATCATATTGGTAAATGGTAATATTTAAATAGTATTAAAGGAACAAGAATTCCTATAGAATTCTTTTTAGGACATGAACACATGATTAAGACATTCTCTTCATGTCTCCCTTAAGACAACATTCCTATCTTTAAGAAATGTAAGAAAAATAAAAATTCAAACATAGCTAAGATAATCTTGAATAAAACTTAAGTGATGGAATTTGAACTCATGACCTTAGAGATTAAATTACAAAGCTCTAACTACTTAACCACAACAACTCTTATTCTTATTTCCTTACCCAAATATTCTTCTTATCTAAACCTCAAGCCATCCTTTTATTTTGACCTCAAGCAAGATTACCGTTTTATCCTTCCTACCCAATAAGTATAAATAAGCCACTTAACCTATAAATCACAATTCTAAAGCATATAAAATTATTCAAAAAGTATATGTTTATGTAGAATAATATGATATGCATCCCAACCTTCTTACTCTAAGGTTGGCTTTAGGTGGGGTTTCACAGTCATGATCACATCTTTTTCAATAATAGCACTCACATGTGACTTAAGAGATATTTTGTTATTATTTAACAATATTTCATTTTCTTCCATCAAACAGTTAATCTTCAACTTCATTTATTTATTTTTTTTGGACAGTTTTTTCAGTTCATGAATGTTAGAGATATGCCCTAGAGTCAATTTGTACTTATACTATTGTCATTATGTTTTATATAAAAATATAAGGCTTTCCTTTCTATGAATAGTGAGTTTTGTTTTGTGGTCATCAAGTACGTGACTTAATAGTAAAACCCTACAATGAATACAATGACTATTCTAAAACTGTCCCTGATCGATTATTATTATTGGAATAATAATAAATTAAGATTAGTATGTTTGTGACTTGATGGCTATGTTTTACTGGCCATGGATATTTGTGATATCGAGTCAAGACATAAATAAATGTTAGAGAATATTGTATTGGACATGACCCACTGTGAGAGTACTTCATGGAATATGTCATAAGTACTTTCTAGCCATAATAATATTAAAAGTCCTTCGACCTAAATTCATCATAGTTCCTACTTGATAAATTCTATATTTTGACATTGTCTAAAGTTGTCTTTAACCAGATAATAAATTAGACTACTGTTGGATATAGAATAAATCAAGGAGATGAATATGATTGATTGTAAAGGAATTTGTCCCTCTCAATTATGGGAGAGATATACATGGGCCCCTTGATAAGTTAGACTGTTAAAAATGCATGGCCGTGCTCAAATATATCAATCTAAGATATTGATATCATTTGTTTGAACAGTCTACTATGAAATCAAGAAATAATTGATTAAGCTTAATAAGGATGACATGTTCCGTGCCTTATGCTTAATCTGGATATCGTGTGACAAAAGGAATAAATATAAAATTATGGTTTGGTTCAAAGAGATCACCGATCTTCATTTAACCTGAATAGTTATAATGTTTTGCTAGAAACCGCTTATAACTTGTGGGCCATTTAAATATGATTTAGCCACACTGCCAGTGTTAAATAAACCAATAGGGTCACACAATAAGCGAACTTGTTAGGTTATTTTTCTGGTGACCAGATTCGATGAATCTGGAAATATGTCTAAGTTAATCGTACTTAGAAAATTTACCAGATACAATGAATCTGGAAATATGTCCACATTCGATGTATCTGGATGATGTCCAGATTATAAGAATCTGACTCGGTAAATTAATTAGTTAAATCACCGAGATAATGGCAGAATCTTATCATATCAGTTTTAATTTAATTTGAATTTAAATTTGAATATGATAAGATATTATTAGGGTTGGACTCTAAGAGGTTCGGGGGTTTTTAAGAAAACCCTAGCCGTCTTTTCAATTGTCCAATTTTTCAGTTGAGAACATTCGTGCCATTCTCTACCAGAAGAGGGAAAAAAAACCTCTCAAACCCTAGGCGCTAGCACTCCCCGGGTATCGAGTGAGTTCGCGGTGTGTATCCGATAGAGGACGTTCGCATACTGCAGCGTCTGGTGATTGTTTGGGTTGAACGTACAACAGTGCAATCAGAATCGAAGGATTTCGATTACAGTAACCAGAGGTAATTCTTAAACCTTAGATCTTCTTAATCGTTTACTTGGGTCCTCAGGAGGGTTTCGTGGATGTTTTCCGCGTTTAGGAGTCCTCGAATTCTTACAATGAAACATATCAATTAACAGCTCATTCAGATCATCATGCTTTTCAGTCATAGATATAAGTGAATTAGACATGAAATTAGATTTAGAAGAGTTTACCTCATTTCCAAGGCCATGAAGCATATGTGGGCAGTTTCATTCTTAGAATCTTCATCTTCAGACTTAGTTCCATTTAAGTCCCAAGTTCCCATCAATCTTTTATCTTTCTTTGCCTTAAGGTCTTTCATCTTTTTAAACGTTCTTCCTTCCTTACTTTTTGCAATAGGACAATCGACAATGAAGTGATTAGGGCTTTTACATTCATAACATTGAGGTTTGAAAGCTGAGGTTTGTCCTTTCTTTCTCACGAACTTCTTTCCTCTTTTGTAGTTCCCTTTGTTGATTATTCTTCTAATTTTTTTTGCTATCATAATCAAATCTTCATTGTCCATTTCCATATCTTCAATGCTTTCTGATAGACTTGTTTCTTCATCTTTATTTTCAACTTTCAATGCTATCTCCTTTTTGCCTTTATCATGATCATCAGATTCATGAAACTTTTTAAGTTTCATCTCATGAGTTAGAAGAGATTCGGTCAGCTCTTCGGTTAGTAAGGATTTTAAATCCTTGGATTCTTCTACTGCAAGAGTTTTAGGCTGCCAGCTTTTTGGTAAGGTATTTAAAATTTTTTGATTTTGTTTTCCAAGGGAATAAACCTTCCCGTATACTTTAAGACTATTCGAGATATTAGTGAATCTCATGAATATATCAATGATGCTTTCATTCGGCTTCATTGTGAATAATTCATAATCATGAATTAGAAGCCCCAATTTCGATTCTTTGACTTGGTTTATCCCCTCATGGGTGACTTTAAATAATCTCCACATTTCATGGGCTGAATCACAACCACTAACTCGGTTGTATTCAGTCACTTCTAGTGCACAATATAAAATGTTCATAGCCTGAAAATTTAAAGTCATCTTAGCATTGTCTTCCATACTAAACTTATCATTCTGTTTAGGTAATTTTATGCCATTAACAATTTTTAACGGAATAAAAGGACCATTTTCTATCAAACTCCATAACTCAAAGTTGATAGAACACACATAAATTTTCGTTTTATTTTTCCAGAATGTATAGTTGTTTCCATTGAACAAAGGAAGACGATTTGTTGAAGATCCTTTAACATATGAAAGAGAGGATGAGCTTGCCATGAAGATCTTTTCTACGAAGTTGTTAAACCAAGAATATGTAGACCAAGCTCTAATATCAAATGAAAAACCTTAGAGGGGGGGTGAATAAGGTTTCTTGCAAGCTAAAATTTTTTTTGACTCGTCTGATATACAGAATAATAAAGATCATCAAGTTTCTTGGACCGACTTTATGGTGACAAAGAAGGTTATCCAAGAACTCTTTGAGATATATCCAAATTCAAACAAAGAAAGAAACACGAAGCAGTTAATGACTTATGAAAGGAAATGAGACATAGAATGTGTAGTGGTTCGATTTACCAAGATCTACGTCCACTACCTTAAGCTCACATTTAAGGATTTTCAACCAGATTTCATTTACACCACTTAATGAAATCAAACTGTACCACATACAGGAGAGGATCACCACACTAAGTTTTACAAAATCTCTCAATCAAACAATCACAACAAGGTTCACCCCAAATGGGTTTTATACTACAACCTTCTATTACAAAGGAGATTGAATATCAATAGAACAGTAAAAGCTCACTTATTAGCTCACTTATTTGAGCAGATGATCACTAAGGTACAAAGTATAAACACGTTTACCTTTAACATAAAATGAATTCACTTTAAAGCACTTGATAAAAAGAGATTTTTATAAATTGTTGAGCAATAGTGTTTCTTAGAAGAATGTCACAAAAATATTGTGTCTAATCTTGTTTAGAGGCTATTTATAAAGCCAAAAAGTAAAGTGCCAATGGCTATAATTTTTCTGTTAAATTTATCCGTGTTTTGGACTCAGGTTTCAAACGATGATACATCCAAAAGGTAAGTCCAAAAAGGCACTTTTTCAGTCAGAAATATTTCAACATTGTTTATAGGATTTTCGACGAATCTTTTGGATGCAGAAACATCCAAATTACTTAATCCAAAATTCTGAGATTTTCAAAACTTTGAAATCTTTTTCTTTGTGTGCTTCAAGATAAAAATCAATTTGATCCAAAAGATAAAGAGACATAGGAATTAATAGAAATACCTTAGTAACACTTCCTAATTTAAAGTTCTTCTATAAGGACTTCTTAGTATGCAACCCCATATACTTTGATCTTTTCTTTGATCTTCCATACTTGAATTCCATTATTGAAGAGTTGGCTAACAATCATATCTAAAACAGAGGTCAAACATGTCTTATCACATATAGATTACACAAGTTAGTTCACATCAATATTTATCATAATTCAATACATAGGAGAAAGCCCATAGGGCTAACATTAGCAAATCCACTTTTATTTTTTCTATGATCATATTGAAAATTATCAATAATTTGACCTCCTGTAGTACATATTTGTTGTTATTTAAGTAGGTTTTCTAACCAATCATTATGTGACCTTTTCATATGTCTAACTAATGTTCCCATCCCTCATCTTTTCTTATGTGCATATACCACCCTACAAATTTTATATGTTACCCTATCATTATCATTATCCTTTTCAAAAAGATTCCAAACCATAGATGTTTTTACTTTAGCAATAAACACCCACTGTTTCAACATCATCCTCACCTATATTAGATTCTTTAGGATTGATAGTTGGATTTGGTTGTGATTGTGAAATGCTAACGCTAGGCCTACTAGGACTTTCATCTTTATTACCTATTTCATTATTTATTAAATTCATGATTGGATCTATATTAAAATTAAAATGTGCAGATGATTGTGATGAAGAAAAATGATAATATTGATTTGGATCCATTATTTTAAAAAAAAAATAAGCTATCAAAATTCAAATAAAAGTTCAAAAAAATAAAGTATTAACAAATAATGAAATAAGAGAATTGAAAAATATAAATAACAAATTAACTTAAAAATTAAACAAATAACTAAAACAAATAACTAATTAATAAAGCTAAAAAATAAAAATGTAAGATTAAGAAATACAAACTAGTTGATGACCAAGAATAACAATACTTTGTGGAGCTTTTTACTTCTTGTATCCACTATTCCGCCACTCAACAATCTTCCAAAATATGAAGACCTTCTTGAAGAATTGAAAAAGTATAACACAAAAATAAATTCTATTCTAATATTTTTTGTAGAGGAAATGAAGAAATTTGAGGATTATGAGAGAAAGATGAATGAAAATAAAAGAGTTTGAGAGAATTGGTGAGTGTTTGATGAATTTTGGGGGTTAGAATGGAGAATATAACCGTTAGAGACTAAAATATAAAAAAAAACATTTAAGCCGTTTTTAGGGCTAAACTGTACCCAAAAAAAAAAAAAATGAGAGAGCCATTGGGTAACAGCTCTCTCGTGCGGGCCCGCCACGAGCCGGCCCTAGGCTCGACCTGGTGTATAGTGGCCGGTTTTGCCTTCGGGCCCGGCCCGACTTGGCCTGACACGCCGGCCCGATGGGCCGAACTGGCCCACTGGCCATTGCTAGTTCAAATAACCTTAGTAAATTTATTTACTATATGGACTTATTGGGTGAATTTATTATTGGAAGAATTATTCTAGAAGTCCAACTAATTATTTATTTGGACTAGAATAATTCGTTGGGCCAATTTAATTAATTGATTTATTAATTAATTATCTTAGATAATTTTATATTGGGCACAAATGAATTAATTAATTAATAAAAGAGTTAATTTAATTAATTAGTTTATTAATTATTTATTTTAGTTAATTGTATATTGGATCTAAGTAGATTAATTAATTAATAAAAGAACTATTTAATTAGTCATTGGGCTAATTAAGAAAACTCTAGTCCACAAGGGTTTTTTCGTGACGGCTATAGGTTTGGAAACTTGGAATAGCTGCCACAAGGCTAAAAAGAAAGAAAAGGAAAAATAAAGAAAATTAGAAAAAGGAATAGGAAAACGTTTTATATATGTATGGTTTTTTGTACTGTGTGGGGTTGACCGAAAATTACATAAGGAAACAAGCAGCTTTCGTTCTTTTTTCTTAAAACAAAACAAGCCACCATTTTTCCTTGTTCGTTTTTCTTTCATTTTCCTTTAACGTTTAACTCTTCCGTTTTTCTTCCAATCTGTTGTGTACGAATTTGGGTATAAAAAATCATATAAAAATAAACACATTCCCAATCAAGTTTAAATTAAAACGTTAATCCCAAATTACACATATGAGCAAGCGTACTCATCATTAAGCATAGCACAGGGTTTAACACGAGTATCGATCCTCAAGAAACAAATATGCAGTAATCACTTTTCTTTCATTGTTTAACCGACTTAATAAAGTGAAAAAGAATAAAAAGGAAAATAAAATAAAATAAAAGGATGTACACATGCCAAGGATAGAGAATTATGTAACTCAAATCATTATTTTGACAAACATGACCTTAAAGTATCCAATCATTATCATAACTAATCATTCTCTTGGTATCATGAAGGATTAAGATAGATTCACTGTTTTTCCAATTCATGAAATCACTATCTTTTAGACAAATTAGCATCACATATCCTGTCTCAACTAATTCACCCAAAAGATGCATTAAATACAATCCTTGATTGAATCTCCATATCCTGGCAAATTTAAAACATGAAATTAACCAATGAATCCATATCCTAGCAGACATCAATTAACCTTTAATTACCCAATTCTTAGCAATTAACCCATTTTCCAAGCAAGTTAATAGATAAAAAATATGAAATTAATGAATTGAGATCACCATTAACCCTTTTTCCAAGCAAGTTAATAGAAGGAAATAACAAATTAATCTCATAATTAGCATAAGTAATTAAATACCAAGAATAACAATCAATTAATCAAAAGATTATAGTAACTCTAAAAATCATGAATACAAAAAACAATGTCAAATTACAATAAAACAATTCATACATTATTGTCCAAGAAAAGAAAACAAAGTTAAAAGAAAGTACTTATAGACAAGCCTCATTCTTCTTCCTTTGTAGACTCTCTTGTACAATCCTCATTGATTTGATGAATTCCTTCTTGATTTTGAGTGATTTTGTGTTTTGCTCCTTGAATTCATGCCTTTGACTTGTGTTTTCCCTTTATTTATAGGCTTTAGGAGTGCCTAAATTCTTCCCTCTAGGGTTTCTGTTCGAATAGAAGTAGGAAAATACCAAAACTCTGAAAATTGCCAAAAACGCGTGCTAGCAGTACATGGTCAGCGCCGCCTCTAGTCTGTTTAGCGACAATTTTATCTTATTTTACCCGTAAAATATGAAATAATGCACAAAATACCTTTCCAAGAATAAAATCTTAAATATGAAGGAATATGACTAGTTATTGCACAAAATGTATCACAAAATGGCCTCAAATAACTAGGAAATATATGACTAATTTAGGCCCTATCACATTCCCCCACACTTAGCTCTTTTCTTGTCCTCAAGCAAAGTATCAAAGATAAGTAGAAAAACAGAAGTTTTCACAAAATCACTCAAACAATTTCAAAATAATATTTCCAATGCTTTCTTTATTCAAGACAACAAAACATATGCTACTATACCTTTCATAACAAATGCAAGACTTGTGTAAGTGAAGAATAACTAGTAAAACCATCCCAACACTTAACATCATTCTTAAACCATTGGAAAGAATTTAGTTTAAAAAAATATGCATTCCATAAGCTTACTTTTCATCCACTCTCTCTACTAATCCGAGACATATCATGATTCTACTTAGGTCAAGTAGGACTTTTAAACTTGTAATGTAAGGCTAAAGGGTTTGTAATGTAGCTGTCAAACGAAGGATATAGGAAAAATCAAATATCAAAGAAGATGAGAGTTTGCAAGAAAAGGATAAACAAAATGTATCAATAGATTTCAAACTTTTTTTGCTCTCCTATTACAAAACCAATCAAAAACCCATAACCTTGTATAGCAATCATATTACAGTTCAAGAAAATCTTGCATTCTTTTCATAAATAATTCTCAACGCATCAATCATATTGCACAAGATTATTAAAATTTTAGCAATTCTTATTCCAATTCAACCAACATTCTTCCTGTGCTATTCTTTTCTTTTTCTCTTCTTTTCAAATGCTTCTTTTGTTTGTTTCTCAATTTTTTCTTTCAACATTTTCTAGAAGCTTTTTTTTTCCCTCAATCTTTCTTTTTCTTCCTCCTTTCTTCTTTCATAATTCCAACTCAACACATGATGCATGACTAAAAGTAACAAGTCATGACATTTACACAAGCATTCTCTCTCATAATTCTTTTACTTGTATTTTTATCCATCAAGAGCAATCAAAGATTTGGAAGGTAAATCCAACTCTCAGAAAGAAGTAATTGACAAAATATGATAATGGGTTTAAGAAAGAAATTAACAATTTAGGCTCAAAATAGGCACTAGGGATAATATAAAATAGGTAGGCTTGAAAAGCTCAAACTATCCAAAGAAGGCCTATTACCGTCATCCCTAAGTTAAATCATGAATGTCTTTCTTATTTCTCCTCGAGAGGTATTCAAGTAAGTTCTAGAATGCTCAATGAATTTTAGCAAAAAATAGATTTAAGAACAATATAAAGCATTTGATCAAGAACTACTTAGTCCAAGTGCGTGCAAAAAGTCATGCATAAGCCACAAATGATATAGAACATATGCTCTATGATCTAGCACAAAGACATGCATTAAGAATACATATTGAAAACTCAAAAAAATCAGAAAAAAAAATTTGAAAAATTTGCTCAAAAGGTTCAAAGAATTTCAAAAACAATGAAACATAGAAGAATTCCGATTCTAACCACTCCCCCATACTTAAACTGGACATTGTCCTTAATGGCCAAACAAATAGAGCAACGAAATATTGCCACAGGACCAAAAATAAAGGTGAAAAGAGAAGAAAGAAAATACTTCCATTGTATTGTGCATTCTCCTACAAAAGAGTTGAATTCTAGCAGAAAAGAGCATTGTTAAAGTACTTAGAAAGAAAAATACACAAAAAAACACACCAAAGCATAAAAACTAGAAAAGAAAAATAAGCAAAAAGTAAAAAAAGTAGTACGAAAAAGAAAAGTACAAGAAATAACTGGAAAAGTCACGAAAATATAAAGGAAAAAGAAAGTGACAAGTAGGAACAAGGGTAGAAAAATCATCTCAGTCCTCCCCATCATCATCATCATCATGTACTGAAGTGCCATCACTGCCATGCGGTCCCAGAAAACGCTGCATCTACTGAACCCATTGCTGCTCCTGAATAGTCTGCCTCCGAACAATGTTATCAATGGAGTCTCGCATGTGTAGCAACATCTCCGTTTGCTGAGCTAACTGTCTCATCACTGCGGTCTCAAAGTCAGTCCTTGGTTGTGACTATGAACTACTGGCTCGTGCTCGCGATGGTGGTGGTGGGGGCTGCCCCTCCATAAGTGGTGGCCGAACTTGTCTGGGATACTTTACCTTATAGGAATTTAGCCATTTCTTCATCTCCTAGCTATATTTGTACCCATAGCTCATCAATGTTTGCTCCGTGACCAGGTCATGCTCAGTAGCAATCTCAGTCAATTTCTCTTCAGTACTAATACCAAAATCTGTTAGAATTTTCATGATTACTAGAGGAAAGATGAAGGCTTTGGTTGAGAGATGATGATGAACCACATCCCTAATGGATTGTATGATCAATGGTACAAGAGGGATAGGTTGAGTGGTCATCATCCTATGCAAGATGTACATATCAATAGTGCGTGTCTCATCGAATCCACTGGCTCGAGGTACGACATTAAAAGCAAACATGTATACTAGAGCCCAAAAGTTGGCATCAAGATCATTGTTATAGTAGAAGCTGTTGGCTTGGAAAGCATTTTTCTTACGTAACCCTAGAGTAGCTCTAGTTCCACTCGCATCCCAATTAGGGTCAGAAAGAATCTCTTGATGATTGGTATCTATTCCTAGCTAAGAATCATCATCATACACATGGAGAAGAGTGGCTAAATGGTTTCTTGTGATGAAAATGGGGATTCTCTTCACTAGTGTCTCAATGTGTGAAAGATGGTTATTGTCCTTTGCAACCATGTTAGTATAGAATTCTTTTATGAGCACTGGACAATAATCCCCCATAAGCTGTACTATAGGTCTCCACCCTAGTCTCCCAAACATCATTCCTAGTTTAAGGGCATGGTCTGGGGTATGTGCAAAGGTACGCTTCACAATAATCTTATTTGAGGACCTCCTATCATACCACTCCTCACAGGATGGATTAATGAAGTTTGCTAGCTTGAGGAATATGGGGTCTATAGATGAAGGGGCTGAGGAAGAAGAAACTCTAGCCCTTTTAGATGATTGGCCCTGTGCTCTAGACATATTAGGAAGGAAATAGTAGTGAAGATAGGAGTATAAGTACTAGGAAGCTCAAAGATTTTAGAAGAATATAATCTCCCCTTTTCCAACACAATGCACAACACAACACTCAACTCTCAACCAACTCACACCACAATTCCTAAACTCCTTAAAGTATACCTTTCACCAACACAACAACCAATTCAACCTCTTCCAATCAATCCACCACAATTTTCACACAACCTGCAAGAATAAGCATAATATCTCCTTAGAAAGCGTAAATGTGCTGAACAAACCCAATGTATCTAGATGCTCATAACATGATCATGTGAATTATGGAATCATCATGGCATTATAGTGATCAAGTGTGAGATAATTCAAGGCCAATGTGCAACTAGTTACTCAATCATCATAATAGCCATATAAAAGCGTACTCTCCAGCTTTACCAGCAATCAAAGTGACTGCACGATATCACTTAGATCTACTACAAAATAATTCAGCTGACAACAGAACGTGGTGGACCCCTCCACTCGAAAAAGCTTTTGGAACCATTTTTTATGATGGCCGACAATCTGATTCCATGGCTCTGATACCAATTTGAACCCAGGATATAAACTGCTTGAATTCTTGAATTTGAAACACTATTTGAAAGGATTACAAACTATCTCGTTCTATTACAAGAGTATGAAAACGGTGACAAGTGTCACAAATATCAAGGTAGAGAGAAGTTTCACTATCTTGTTTTTCTAATGGCAAGTGAGTCTGCATATCTTCAATGAGATGCTGTCTTATATAGGCAGCGAGGGCATAGTTTTCTCTGATTGAATTCTGAATTATTGCTGTGAGGTCCACTTGGGTGGATGATGGAATCAGATTGTCGGCCATCAAAATTTGGTCAGAATAATACTATTGTAAGAGTCTGGCTCTTTTAGATTTAGATACAGTAGCAAAATACCATTTACATTTAAGCTTATTACAAGGTCTATTCCACAATTGACGTAGATAATCTTTATTTAATACAAAATCATTTTTAGAAGTTAAAACATTTAAAGTAGAAGGCATATTCATTTCTGATTGAGTAGGGCTTCCTGATTTAACACTAATATTTTCTTCATAATTCACTTGGTTTTGGCTCTGATACCAATTTGAACCCAGGATATAAACTGCTTGAATTCTTGAATTTGAAACACTATTTGAAAGGATTACAAACTATCTCGTTCTATTACAAGAGTACGGAAATGGTGACAAGTGACACAAATATCAAGGTAGAGAGAAGTTTCACTATCTTGTTTTTCTAATGGCAAGTGAGTCTTGCAAAGAATTAGCAGTTTCTTTTTGTTTACCTTTAAATTTATCAAATTCTTCTTTTAAATTATATGGTTCTACTTGTATTTTTGGATTAAGGACTAAATCTTTGACTTTTAACAAATATTCTCTTTTAACTTTTCATCTTGAATATAATCTAATAGTTCAAAGAAAAGTTCTTTATTTGACTTTAGTGATTACATTAACTTGATTATGCGAATTATGTAGCATACAAAGTTCTCCTATTGCACAAGTACATAAACCTGTACAATCACAAGAAGACTGTTCACTTGAATCTGATTCAGAGGATTTTTCTTGAATTTCAAATACTTCTTCTATTTCACTATCACTAGTGCTTGATGAATGGGAAGAATCGTCTTGATCAAAGATTTGATTAATCTGTTCTAGAGTGTCTTTTGGTAAAGAAAGCTGATTTACTCTTTTCTTCTTTTTAGCTTTGATTTTACACTCATCTGCTTTATGTCATCTTTTTCCACAAAAGTAACATTTTATAGTACCTTTAGAAGACTTATCTTTTCTTTTGAATGGTTTATAATTCTTTTCTTTTCTTTCTTTTTTAAAGCTTCTTTTCTTAGCTTGTTTCATCTTTTTAGATGGTGGAGTTATTGGGGAAAAATAAAAAATTTCACAAAAATTTCCTAATTCTTTTTTGGATTTCTTATGATATGATTCCATCTGATTTTTAAGTTTTAAATCTGTGCAAAGATCTGCACCTGCTTGGTTTACATAACTAATTATTTGACCATATGCTAGATAATCATAAGGAATTGCGTTTCCAAAATCTAATTTTAGTTTTTGCCTAACCTTTTCTGCAAATAAGGGAGGTAATCCTGAAATAAATTGTTCTTTCTAGAACGCATGATGGCAATCTGTTCTTAACATAACCATTTGTAAAAACATATCTTTGTACCATCTGAAATCATGTAATTTGGGATAAGTTAAATTAGTAAGGATTTCAGAGCTTCTATCTACTAATTGTTGAGGGTTTCCAACAAAATGCTGAGTTAAGGTAAATATAAAGGTATTTAAACAATCAGAAATTGTTTCAGATACTTGAGTGGGTTGACCACTAGTATTTGGGATTACTTTTGTTTGAACTTTGGTGGCATTTAAAATTTCTTGACATTGTGGTTCAGTGAGGTAGTTATTCCACCACCCCTGAAGGACGCTAGTAAAACCAGTGGTAAGAATATGGAAGATGGATTGGTCTGAATTGGTAGGATTTTTACATTTAATGGCAGTAATAGCCATGTACATTTCTTGAATTACATTTAAGATACCATGTTCAGACATCCCGTCGATATTCTATTCGATAATGTCTTCACCGGTAAAGGCTGTGCGGGTATCAAGATGGCGTTCCTCAAATTGTACATATGGAAAAGATGGCCTAGGATAATAAGTATAAGGATTTGCAAACCTTGGTTGTTTAGTTTTTGAAGTTCTTTTACTGCCCATAAGCTTATTAAGCTGTTCAGGAGAATGATCAATATCTATTAGGGAGACTGGTTGATGTATGGTTTGGAGATGTGTTTTTGAACTTGATTCGGGATCATCTTTTGTTTTTAAGTTTTTTAATTTTTAATTTATTTCTTTAATGAAATCTACTTCTTCAAAATTCATCGTTCCTTTGGCAAGTTTTATGTTTTTATGTTCATATATTATGGGTTTAAACACTGGGTTAGGATCTATAGATTGTTTTGGATTAAATTGTTTAAATTGAGGGGTTTCTCTTACAGAGGATTTACTGTTAAATTGCTCTACTTTACTAGCCATGGTAACTAACATTTGACTAGTATAGTTATTTTGCTGAATTACTTTATTTAAATCTTTATTGGTTATATCATCTTGTTTATCTAAATTTTCTAGCTTAAAATGAGAGGCTGTAATTACCTAATTTTCTATTGGGATTTTGATTTCTTCTGCCGGAGGAAAAACTGATTCTCCAACTTCATTTCTGGAAGTATACCATTTTTTTTGTAATGACATTTAATATATCTCTTACCATTTACATTTAAGCTTATTACAAGGTCTATTCCACAATTGACGAAGATAATCTTTATTTAACACAAAATCATTTTCAGAAGTTAAAACATTTAAAGTAGAAGGCATATTCATTTCTGATTGAGTAGGGCTTCCTGATTTAACACTAATATTTTCTCCATAATTTACTTTAGGGATTTCTCCACTAAAATCGACACTATTTACTTTAGGAATTTCTCCAGAAAATTCTATATTACCAAACCTTCTACTGTTTTGTGTTCTTGGCAAGGTGAAAGATGAAGAAGATAAGGTTGAAAAAGATTTTCGTCTAAATTCTAATTCAATATGACCTGTTGAAGTCTCTGTAATTTTTCCTAATATTTTAGATTCATAATGTTTTTTAGGGTTAATTATATTATCAAAATTCCAGATAGGGTTTTGGAGAACATTATCCCACTTAATCATTCGAGGGACAAAAGTATTGGACCTCTCAAAGTTTGTTTCTAATAAACAAGTTTCTTTTGGATTTCCTATATGCTATTTTGCTTTGGGATTTATTGTAATTTTCATTACTTTGTAATAGACACGATAAATTAATTCAAGAGGTTTTGATCCTAATTTAAATTCCAAATTCTTTGTTTGAATATTTAAAGTTAAGGTTTTAAGAAGATTTGGATCTGTGAGATCTACTGTAAAGTTTGGGTAATGGTTAAAGTATACGGGACCATTGGCTGTGTTAGATTTAAGGACTGCTAGCAAACTATTTTGAAAATCGAGATGCCTACTATCTCTCAAAAGAAGGCAAATCGGGGCATCGATTCCTAATCGATATAGGGGTTTGATAGTTACTTGAACTAATCCAATATGAAGATATCGATATTTATTCTTTTTATGCTGTTCTAAGGTAACTGGATTTAGAAGTTGGATTGTACCATAAGGTTGATTTATAGAAACTGTTTTTTCGGTAGTCTTGATGGTATAGCTTTGGACTAAATCAAACATTCCTTTTTCATAAATCTTATCAAATTTCTCTATTGGTAAATTCCAATTCATTAATCTAGATTCAACTTTATCTAATTGAGTACTGACTTGTAAATCATTGACTGATTCTATATCGATGTCTGAAAGATTGGAGGCCATGTGAGTAGGAAGATTACTTTCTCTCTCTTTGTCTATGCTAGTGTAGTTAATACGAGTTCTGTTGTTCTTTAAGATTATATCATAACCTATGTTTCTTTGTTTCTTCTTAGGACACACCTAAAATACTATGCTTATGGTTGAAAGCTATGGGACCACCCCCGGGTCGAGGCTACACTGCCACTTGGCTATTTTGCCTAGTCCAACTGTTCTGGGCTGACCAACGTATTAGCTGCTCTCACAGGTGACTTATCAACCATCATAGTTAAAGAATACTTGAAGAAACATATGAAAGGATATAATTCTTAAGAACAAGAGAAAACGGATTAAACTACATTATGCAAGACTCGGAGAAAGAAAGTAAAGGAACTTACTCGATCATGATTTTGCAAATCATAGATTTTTTCATGATGAAGCAAATGAGCACTTGGTTTTAGCTCTAATACCAATTTGAACCCAGGATATAAGCTGCTTGAATTCTTGAATTTGAAACACTATTTGAAAGGATTACAAACTATCTTGTTCTATTACAAGAGTACAAAAACGGTGACAAGTGTCACAAATATCAAAGTAGAGAGAAGTTTCACTATCTTGTTTTTCTAATGGCAAGTCAGTCTGCATATCTTCAATGAGATGCTGTCATATATAGGCAGCGAGGGCATAGTTTTCTCTGATTGAATTCTGAATTATTGCTATGAGGTCCACTTGGGTGAATGATGGAATCAGATTGTCGACCATCATAAAAAATGGTTCCAAAAGCTTTTTCGAGTGGAGGGGTCCACCACGTTCTGTTGTCAGCTGAATTATTTTGCAGTAGATCTGAGTGATATCGTGCAGTCGCTTTGATTGCTGGTAAAGCTGGAGAGTACGCTTTTCTTTTTTTCTTTTTGAGTGGAGTCTTGTCATCTATGGACTTTGGCAGAGGTATGCTTGAGCAATACCGGATGGATTGTCCATATCTCCATTATCATACTGGCTGTATTCAGGTTGCAATTCTGATTCACTCTCATCATCATCTGCTTGCTGAAGTTGTTGCTGTAGTAGCTGCAACTGAAGTTGCAATTCTGATTTACTAATCTTCTCGCCTTTACTGGAGGAGGATTGCACATCTAAATCTTTTTGTTCTGTCTTTGGAACTGGGGTCCAACCTTTGACTCGTATCTCTTTGCAGAGATATTTTACATTATCAATTGTATCAAGTTTATAACCCCATCCTAATACAAAACATATTTTCTTTTCAACATAATATTTACAAAGCTGATTGTTTAAGGTTAATCCCTGAATTTGACTCTCTATTACAAGCTTGTCAAACTTTTGTAAGTTCTGGCTGGATAAAGTGGATTTGCTTCCACCGAATGGCTTCCACCAAGCATAAAACCATCTTGGTATAGGATTGATTGGATCTTTGCCATACTTGACGAACCAGGTGTGTGTGAGGTCTCTGAGGTACATGAAATTGTATCAGGCATCAATGTAATCCATAAAGTTGTAAGTAGGAGGCTTGAAAGGTGTTTTGAACTGAATTGGGGTGTAGATGCCAGTGACTGGCCAGGTATTCAGATCTAGGATTTTCATAATCCTGCACTTTGAATAGGATATGCCTTTGTCGGCTCTGTTGAGGTTTCTTTCATGTTCAAATTCTATTGATCCGGTAGCAAAAAGAATGTGCTCATAATAGAGACGGGTTTTTTAAGGTTCTGATTTAAATATGTGACTGGATTTTCGATAAGCTTCGGGGTGAAGCTTGCTAACTAGATCTCTTTCTGGAAGGGCTGTCAATTCTCTAGGAAGAGCTAATACTGGGATGACTGTTTTAGGAAGGAATTCAAATTTTTCTTTGACTAAAGAAATAGCTGGCTTTTCAGGTTTAGTTGGTGTTTTTGGGACAACTGCTTCTTTGAAAGAAGTCGGAGAAGGGATTGTGTAAAAGGATCAGTCTGTTTTCTGGGTTTCAGTGTTTTTTGAAGAAGCTGGGTCAAGGAGATTCATTGTGAGCGGTGGTTTGCTCACGGAACTAGATGGGAGAGAAGGAAAAGAGTTTAGAACTGTAAAAAGATTACCTTGAGGTGGACGAAATCTTGGTTGTTGATCCATGCTTGATTGTGCTGATTGAGATTGCTATTTATAGGCAAATGAATGAGCTCCAGAAATGAATTGGTACTCATCACAGTGTTGAATACTGTGTTAAAAGTTAGGTCTGTCCTTGCAAAAACTCTTTGGTTAAGAAATCTGGTAGAGAATTGTTTTCTTCTTTGATAAATTCAATGTCAAAATCAAAGCTGGATAAAAGTGCTTGCCATTTGGCAAAAATCTATTTGGCTACTAAATTTTTAACATCTTTTTGTAAAATGTCTTTTGCTGCTTTACAATCAATTCAGAGTAAAAACTTTTGATTTATCAAATCATCTTGAAATTTTGAGATGCATAAAATAATGGCAAGGATTTCCTTTTTAATGGTGCTGTAATTCTTTTGACTTGAAAGCCAAATGCCGGAATGGTATCTAACTAATTGTTCTGATGAAGAATTGAGTTTTCTCTGTTTTAATATTCCTCCATAACCTAAGTCTGAAGCATCTGTTTCAACTATCATAAATGCAGTTGGATCTGAAATTCCTAAACAGGGGAGTTTTTTGACAATCTGTTTTATTTTCTTAACTGTTTGGGTTTGCTCTTCATTCCAAGGGATCGGATCTTTTCGAAGACGTTTGTATAAGGGTTCACAAATGATTCTAAGGTTAGGAATAAAGTCTGAAATGTAATTTAAACATCCTAAGAATCTTTGAAGCTGAGTTTTTTCTTTAATTTCATCGGGGAATTTATCTGCAAATTTTATTGTTCTGCAAATGGGTTTATAAGTTCCTTGGGTTAATTCATGACCTAGGAATCTGATTTGGGTCAACTAACTGAATTAATTAAGCAAAGCAAAAGGAAAAGAAGTTTCCCGTAAACCAGACTTCTCGGCATCACACTATAACTCATCAAAGTCTTCACCGGAACAAGTGAGTTCCGAAAATCAGATACTCCATTTCATAGACTCTAAATGCAAATCTGATTACAATGACTGGGTTTCAAGGAATAGAATAGTTATTTCTGGATATCGTGCTAATCCTTCGGCCTTTCTAAATCTCTCAAATGTATTGGATATGTTTGAACACATTAGACGGGGTAGTTTACTTTTTGTTGATGAAAAATTATTTACTCCACTTGTTTGGGAATTTTATGCCAATTTAAGAAAAGGTCGTCTTGAGGTAACTGGGGGAGGTTTATAATTCGGTGGTATGTGCAAATAGTTAAAGGAAAAGATATTGAGTTTGATCACCGTTTGCTAAATAGGATTTGTGATGTAAGGGATGAAGGAATTCAATATTTTGAGTTAAATAAATTTCCAGAGGGAAATGATATTTTTGAATTAAAGAAATTTGAGGAAATCTTTACTGGAGGAAAGAGTTTTTGGAACTCTGGTAACAGAAGTACAAAATGGCTAACTGGAGTTGGAAGGATTTTGCACCATATGGTTTCCACTATAGTGGTTCTGAGCTACGAACATATGACCTTCATAAGCATTTTGCAGATGGTAATCATGTTGGCTTTGGTAGAGAGAAGGCAAATTAATTTTGGATTTTTAGCTGCTAAGTTAATACTACAATCAAGGAATACCTCTTGCAAAGCTTTGCTTTTTTGAAATCTGTTATCTAAAATGTTCGATTATTTTAATGTTGATTTAAATTCAGTTCCCTATGATTTGACAAAAATGAATGTTTATAGCTTTGATTTCTTTGAGAGATTGGGTTATGTAAGAGTAGGCAATGAATGGAAGTTGCTGAGAGACACTAAGGGTAGAGAAAAAGAAAGATTGATAAAAACTAAGCAGAAGGAAAGTCTGCTCCTGCTATTGGAACAAAAAGAAAGCTTGAAGATGATCCTCAGACAGAATCCTCTGCTAAGGAAAAGAAAAGGACGTCGGACTATTTGTGAGTATTTTGGATGCTATATACTTACTGGCTGTGAAATTGAATAATTTCAGTTCTAAGCTTCAAAGTCTTGGAAATAGATTGACAGCAGTTGAAAAGACTGCAAAAATAGATACACCAGTGTCTACCCCTACAATGTCTGCTTAAGAAAATAAGAGAAGAACCGGTCATTGAAAAAGAAACTGAACTGCCTGTCACGGAGGAAGTGCATACTACTGAGCAAACTAAGGAAAAATCCCCGATTAAGGAAGTTGTAGCACCTATTGCATCCTCTAAACCACATGTCTCATTTGGAAAGAGACAAAAGCATGTTGTGGTTAAAAGAAAATCTAACAGGATTGCTGGTCAACACTCAAAAAAGGGTGTCGGATCAAAAGCTGAAATAATTAACATTTCCTGAGAAGACCAGTTTGGCAGGATGATCTTCAGTTGATATTTCTCTCTAATATCATGAACAATTTACTTGTTTGAAGTGGAACAATTTACTTTCCTATCTTTAATAATGCACAAGGATAACTGCTTAAATTCTGCATACTGCTTAAATTCTGGATATTTCCTATCTATCTATATTCTATTTCTTTTGCTTCCTTTCTATCATTACTCTTTTTGATTGATGACAAAGGGGGACAAGATATGAGATTGATCTGTGTGACTGAATTGAATGACTAGGAAGATATGAACTGATATGAGATATATTTGTGAGACTGAATTGAATAACTAGGAAAATATGAACTGATATGATACTATTTGGGAAATTTTGGATCAGACTGATATGAATATGAACTGATCTGAATAACTAGGAAGATATAAACTAATATGAGTCATGAATGACTAGGAAGATATGAACTGATATGATATTGTTTGGGAAATTTTGGGTTAGTTACTGAAATAATTAGCTATGACTAAAAATATGAATTTGCTGTACATATGAAACTGGCTGGAAATGTTTGCTTAACTGAATATGATTACTGGAAACTACTTTTGGAATAATGGGATAATTTTTGGCAAATTTACTTGAGGGAAACTTTGTGCTGATAATATTTGAATTCAATTTGTTGTTATCCAAAATTAAAACTTCAGTTTGATATCATGATTTTCTTTATCAAAAGTACTCTCTTCATATTTGAGGTATCTTTGAGACTAGATAAGATGTTGATATAATTCTGTGACAATTTTTTTCTAGACAGAAGGAATGTTTTCTTTATGTTTAAAACTCTTTGAGATTCTGAAAATTTCATTGTTTTTGCCATTAGTAAGATTAGGGCTTTTTTTGGACTAACGATTTTCTTTGAAGAAAAAGAACACAGAGAGTTTTGGAGGATGTCGGTTACAAAGATTTGGAGAAAAACAAAATGCGTTGAATGTCTGGAGAAATGTGATATAAAGTGTATTGAAAAGATAAATTTATCATAGAAGTTTAGAGAAACACGCATACCAACTTTTTGAAATTCAAAAATTGGAATATGGAAAAATAAAGAGTATATATAAAAAAATGTTTTGGATTTTGACCTAACCCGAAATAATCATCCAAACGAAACATTTTCAGAAATGCATCTTGGATGAGGGATTTGGACTAAAATACTGTGTCCAAACTGTGGTTGGTGTGACATAAACACTGTGTCCAAAAATTTCGTCTTCACTAATCCTGCAAAATTAAAAAGACTTATGCCAAAAGGTTAGATATAAGATTTTTGTAATTCTCAAATCTCTTCTCAGATTGTTAAATCTTTCTTCAGCTAGAGGTTTAGTGAAGATATCTGCAAGTTGTTCATCAGTTGAAATATATTCAACACACACATCATCTTTAAACATATGATCTCGGATATATTTAATGTTATGAAGCTCACAAATTGATTCACAATGTAAGAGAACATTAAATATCCCAAATTTTGGCAAAAAATATACCTAAAATTAGAAAAATTTACCTACAACATTTTAACCGTGGGAATTTAAGAAAAAATGTACCTTTATGTTTTTATATGCATGGGCAAGCAAAATATGCATCCTTTTTCCAGAAATCAAAGCTCTTTGAAGGCAGATTGAAGATTGCGATTTTGTGAAAAACGGAAGATTTAGAGGATTTTGATCCGTAGAATCAACAAAAGAATGATAGATTGATACTCTAGAAGTGTTTGGAAGGTGAAAAATCAAAATTTAAAAGGTTTAGGATGTGGAGACGGTGCAGGTTAGAGAGAATTTGAGAGGGAGATAGAGATTTTGAAAGAAAAAATGGCCAAATTGGCCTATTTTTAGTGCCTCTCGTGATAGGAGCCGGCGCCGGCCCTAGACTGTCCGGGCTCCAATTTTTTTTTTTTTTGAAAAATGAAATAAAAATAATGAACACACAATAGTGATGAATAATACAATTCAATTCATGAAGAAATAAATAAAAATGAAACAAAATAAAGAAAATGAAAAATTGTTCCAAATCACAAAAACTTAAAGCAAGAAAGACTTCAATGCTCTCCACGGCCTTGATCACGTGGATTTTCTTCGGTGTTTCCTGGTAATGTCCCTGATTGACGATTCCTAAGTAATTTAGCTAGTTGGCCAATTTGGCTCTCTAAGTTGCGCATGGAGGCCTCTAAGTTCCTTGTTGTAGTATCAACCCCTTGGAACTTAGTCTCCGTTGTACTTACCAATTGGCCAATCAATTCCTCCAATAGTGGCTTGGAAGGTGCTAAATTGTTGTTCAAAGGAGGTTGGTTCCTTTGATTTCCCCCAAAGTTGAAAAAGCCTTGCCTAGGTTGGTTTGCATTGCTCCAATAGAAGTTATGGTGATTTGTCCAACCAGAATTGTAAGTAAAGCTATAGGGATTGTTACCTGGATGACCATTACTTACAAAGGCTGATTGTTCCATGGTTTCTTGGAGTGAACCTATATTTTGGCACTCATGATTTAGGTGCCCTTTTCCACAGAAATCACAACTTACATTTAGCACTAAGCCCTGAGGCATCACCATTTGCTCCATCTTTTGAGTTTAAGCTTTCACCTTAGCTTCCAAAGCTGCCACAATATCCACTTTGTGCACTCCTTGCACACGAGCTCTAGATCTTGCACTTCCCCAAGAATAGTTATTAGAAGTCAAATTTTCAATGAGATCGAATACCTGTTCTGGGTCTTATGATTGATGGAACCCCCCATAGAAGAATCCACCACTTATCGTGTTGCAAACGTAAGGCCATTAAGAAAGATGAGCATTTGCATTCCTAGCTCAAATCTGTGGTGTGGGCACTTTCTCAACATCTCTTTGAACCTCTCCCAACTTTGATACAAAGGTTCAGAATCTAATTGTTAGAAGGCAAAAATTTCGTTTTTGAGTTTGGATGTCCTAGCTGGAGTAAAATATTTGGCAAGGAATTTTTTAGCTAGGGCATTCCAAGTGGTGATGGAACTTGTGGGTAAAGACTTTAACCAGAATTTTGCTCTATCTCTCAAAGAAAAAGGAAAAAGTCTTAGTTTTATAGTATCTTCAGAAACTGTAACACCCCACTACCTAGGCCCAACAGGGCCGGGGATATCGCCTCGTCTAAAGGATGAAAGGTTTTTATAACTAGGACACACAAACGAAAATAAAACAATACTTTAAAATTAAAACTTATTATAACCAAAAAATTCAAGAACAAATCCAAAATAAATTGTTCACTATCAACTCTCAAAGCAACATATAAAATAAACAACAAGAGTTTTCAAGCAAGCAACATTCTAGCTACTCATCCCCACAGCAGGATCGACCTGAAACATGGCATAAAAGGTGATGAGATAAAAATTTCAGTAAGTCCGTTTGTGCTTTAAGTGTTCAGGAAAACAGTTCATATATGGAGTTGTAAAAACTTCATAAGAAAAAGTACTGGCAATCATTAGACAATGTTAAAAATAATGAGTGGTGTTTTGCTTTTCCAACCACACATGTGCACAATAAAATCAACCACTCAAAAGAGCGACCATGGGTTACCCTACGTTGGGCTCCATGACCATACAATGGTCAGAATGTCACACATTGTGCAGACTGACAAAAGGTAGGTGTACGGTCTACTGGGTAAGATACTCCTCATTCTCTACACCCAAACATACCGGTTGTCTACTCCGAAAACACAGTTCACATGACTGAAACTTGCCATCTCGGACTAGCATGACTAAGTAGTATTGTTGCTTCTCCAAGTTGAGTTCATCTTCTGGAGGGGGCCTCCTGCCAGAAGACTCGCTCTTACTCTTCAAAACTAGTACTACTAGCCTACTCTTATTGAGTACTCAACGTTGATTGTCCCACTTGGGAGAAAACTGATAAAACATTTCTTCGTTTGGAAATGGCAATTAAGGGTTTCTAAAGTTTGTGTCAAAGTTGGTTTTAGAAAGAGTTTGGTGTTTGAGCAAAACTGCTTGTTGATTTTCAAATATTTGCTTGGCTGAAACAAGAAAAGAACCAGTCATCAATTGCCTTTATAAAATGAGTGTCCATACACTCTGCATTTGGCTTGCCATAGTAACCTTTTGTCATCAAATAAGTTTTATTTAGGAGCTTACCTGATCTTTTGCTCGAGCTAAATCAAAGATCTTCCAAGCCATAATTAAACTCCAGCCAAATTCGCTTCCATAAATAATCCTAGTTCAACTTATTACGCTCATGACCCTAATGTCCTAAGCTTAAAGGCTAGATGATAAAGGTTTTATAAAAAAAAAAAAATGTTTAGCTTGATAATAAAATAACTAGGGATTTATTTGATGAAGGATCCTAAGTCCTAGATGATATTATTAAAATAAATAATAAATTATTACTAATCTCTTAATTAATAATTAATAGTTATAAAATAACTAATAAATGAAATTAATAATAAGTAAATTTTAATAAATCTTGATCAAAAGATAATAAATAGATTTTAATAGTATTTATGAATATATGACCTACTAGATCAATATTTTACCTATTATTATTTATATAAAAGGCCTTATTTAATGTTATTATTATATATATATATATATATATATTATTTTTAACAGAAGATATCATTTATTTGGCTAAAATTTCACTATTTTATTTAATATTCCAACTCCAAGGCTTCTTAGGGTTTTCGAAATTATTGAGGGAAAATATAGTCTTAATTTTGATTAACGTAATAAAATTGGCTAATTAAAATATCTCAGGATAAACAAGGTCATGATCATAATTCTCCTATTGCTAACAATAATCATGAACATAAAATCCAACATCAATCATCAAACCATTCCATTCATGAATAAAGGCTTAAATCCATACCTACTGGCATATGGCTAAATCTCTACTAAGCATAATCATGTACATGGCTTCGACAAGAATACCAGAACATAAAACCCTATTCACCAAAGGTGACATAATATCTATCACGCTTAATCATCCATACTTACTCACGACATGAAGAGCATGCAACAAACCACTTATAACACTCAACCATAACAAAACATCCTCATGCTCCAATCTCAACTCCTTCATACAAACACATACTCAATTTGCAATCATATTCTATCCTTTTCTAATAACATCTAAGAGACATGATTTTTAAAATTTAAAAGAGGGTTAAAGAGAAATACTTTGTTGATGACAATCTTGTTGAAGATCCAAGGAGGTCCACACGTGTAGGAGGCTTGAATCGTCCAAGGAAGAAGAAGAGAAACGGTTATGGTTGAAACAACCATTTCGGCTGAGAGAGAGAGAGAGAGAGAGAGAGAGAGAGAGAGAGAGAGAGAGAGAGAGAGAGAGAGAGAGAGAGAACAATAGTATATTATGTTTAAAGATTAAAGGAAAGAAGATGATCAAAATCGTTCTTGGTTACCTTGAGAGGGTTCTTGAATCTTCAAGAAAAATTCTGGTTTTTGATCCGATAACAGAATTTTGTTTTCAATGTTTGATGTTATAAAATACAGAAATGGCCTCTAGAGGGTGAGTAGATGTGATCTGGAGTTTTTGGAAGGGATTGGACAGGTTTGGAGTGGTCTTAGGCTTGGAGGATGGTGGTGTGTGTTCTTGGAGAAATGGAGAGAATGGAGAGAAAGCTGGACGAATTTTGCTAAAAGATGTTGGCCGAATGATTAGGGGATTCTTGTGATTGAATTTTGCAGATTAGAGAGAAGAGGGAAATCTGATCATTTGAATTTCAAAAGGAGTAATTCATGGAGTGAATTAGGGTAGAAGATATGGTAGAGTGGTTTGATTGATGGAGGTTCTTTGGAGCTGCTATGGCCGATTAGATTTTGCTGGGGTTTTGCTGAGATGAATAAGGTTTGAAGAAGCTATAGGGTGGCCGAAATTCTGAGTGTAAGGGTGGGAGAATTTATAGTTATTTGAAGCTTAATTCATGGAAGTTTTCTTGGAGCAATTTGCTGACATTTTGAATTCTAATTGAGAACTTGATTGGAGTAATTGATGAAGGAATTTAAGGAGTGGATATGATGTTCATTTCATGCAGATCAATGGAGGAGGTGATGAAGTTCAGTTCATGGCTTACTAAGATTGGTTTCACAGAAAATTGAAGTGAGTTTCGGACAAGGTTTGAAGAGGGAGCCAGGCTGGAATTTCTGGTTGTTCATTTGAATGGTTTGCTGGAATTTTTGTGTAGTTTTTTCTACAATATTCCAGCCAACTTGCAGTGAGTTTGAAGAGGTATTGGAGGGTTCTTTAAGACTGGTTTCCAGCCTTCTTTATGGAGGAAAGACAGAGGTGAATTACTGGTTTGAAGGCTAGAAGAAACAGCTTTGTTTTTAGCCTGCTAAGCTGTGAAATTGTCCAGGATTTTTTTCCTGGTTTGCACAGCTTTGTGCAGTCCGATTTTTGGCCAAGGATTTCAGTCTTCAAGTTGGCTATTTTTTTGGCAGTATTTGAGTGAGAAAAATGGCTAAAGTTTTTGAAAGCAGGTCTGACCAAGAAGCTAGAAAATTTTCAGATTGCTACCATGAAGAAGATGAATACTTATGGAGTGAAGTTTGAAGGTTCAATCATGGAGATTAATTTTCTTAGGAACATTCTTTAACTTCTTCCCCATTTTCAGCCAATACTCTATCCTCTAAGAGTCATTTTTTGAGATTCTAAGGTTAATAAACCTTGCTGAATTTTCTGGAAATAAAAATGGTTTTGGATAAATTGAACAACTTAATTGATAAAGAATTAAGGTAAGCTAAAGAGTAGAAGGACATGAATCCTTTAAGAATTCTTTTAAGGCACAAGAATATGACTAGAACATTCCCTTCATGTCTCCCCTAGGACAACACTCCTAGTTCTACTTATGGGATCCAAAGGCCGAAAAGTCCAATCCTTAAACAAAATAAAATTATTCATGCTAAATCTTAAATGATGGGATTTGAACTTAAGATCTTAAGGATTAATTCCAAAGCTCTAACCACTAAACCACAACAATTCTTTTCATATTTTCTCTCCCAAATACTCTTCTTATTTAATCTTCAAGCTATCTCCCTATTTTTTACTTCAAGCAAAATTACCATTTTACCCTTCAATAAATACAACTAAACCTTCTAGACTATAAATCACAATCCTAAAGCAAATAAAATCATTTAAAAATATATTTATGCATGCAAGAAAATATGATATGCATCCCGACCTGCTTACTCTAGGGTTGGTTTTAGTTGGGGTTTCACAGAAATACTATTCATCTTAAAGGTATCACAAATTTCAAGGAAACTAGCTAGGTGGGCATTGGGATCTTCTTCAGGTAGCCCATCAAATTGGACCATATTTTGGACCATCTAGATGATATTGGATTTTATTTCAAAATTATTTGCATCTACCCTAGGTCTAGTGATACTTGAGCCCATGCCCGAGATTGCAGGTTTCACAAAGTCATCCATGACCCTCCTGTTGTTTCTAGTATTGTTGTTTTGAGCACCGTCTATGTCTGCGAGTAAGTTCTTTTTGATTGTCCATCGGATTTTTGACAATGTCCTTTCGATTTTAGGAGCAAAATCTACTATATCGCCTTCAGATCGTCGAGTCATGTACCAAGGCTAACACCTAGGAAAGACAAGAAGAAAGTTAGATAACGGACTTCACAATTCAAACAAAATTAAAAGAACAAATTAGTTAATTAAACATCAGTCAAAGTCAGTAAATTAGATTACAAAGATACACAAGATACAAAAGATGGCACCTTTTTGCAAAAAGAATAATTGTACAAATTTACATATTTACATGGTTAAATGAACAAAATTCAAGCTTTTATGATATTGTTTCCCAACGATGGCGCCAAAAACTTGAAGTGTATGAATTTGGGTATAAAAAATTATATAAAAATAAGCATATTTCCAATTAAGTTTAAATTAAAATGTTAACCCCAAATTACACATATGAGCAAGCATACTCATTATTAAGCATAGCACAGGGTTTAAAATGAGTATCGATCCTCAAGGAACAAGTATGCAGTAATCACTTTTCTTTCATTGTTTAACCGGCTTAATAAAGTGAAAAAGAATAAAAAGGAAAATAAAATAAAATAAAAGGATATATACATGCCAAGGATGGAGAATTATGTAACTTAAACTATTATTTTGACAAACATGACCTTAAAGTATCCAATCATTATCATAACTAATCATTCTCTTGGCATCATGAAGGATTAAGATAGATTTACTTCTTTTCCAATATATGAAATCACTATTTTCTAGACAAATTAGCAACACATATTCTGTCTCAACTAATTCACCTAAAAGATGTATTAAATACAATCCTTGATTAAATCCCTATATCCTGGCAAATTTAAAACATGAAATTAACCAATGAATCCATATCCTGACAGACATCAATTAACCTTTAATTACCTAATCCTTAACAATTAACTCCTTTTCCAAGTAAGTTAATAGACAATAAATATGAAATTAATGAATTGAGACCACCATTAACCCCTTTTCCAAGCAAGTTAATAGAAAGAAATAACAAATTAATCTAGTAATCCGCATAAGAATTAAATACCAAGAATAACAATCAGTTAATCAAATGATCAAAGTAACTCTAAAAATCATGAATACCGAAAACAATGTCAAATTACAATAAAACAATTAATACATTATTGTCCAAGAAAAGAAAATAAAGTTAAAAGAAAGCACTTATACACAAGCCTCCTTCTTCTTCCTTCGTAGACTCTCTTGTACAATCCTCCTTGGTTTGATGAATTCTTCCTTGATTTTGAGTGATTTTGTGTTTTTCCTCTATTCATAGGCTTCAGGAGTGCCTAAATTTGTCATTCTAGGGTTTCTATTTGAATAGAAGTAGGAAAATACTAAAACTCTAAAAATTACCAAAAACACGCACGAAAATTGAGGCACCACCTCTGCACCAGTGCACAGCCAGCACCGCTTGTCCTGCTTAAGGCTGGCGCCGGTTGCATTCTGTCTCTCTGTCCATTCGTTGATTTTTCTCGATTTTCGTATCAAGTCTTCCAAGTCATAGTCGGCGCCACCTCTGGGCTCCCAACCGCCGCCAGCTATGTTTTGTTCAGCCCCTGTTTCATCGATTTTTATCACCTCAAAGTGCGTGTCAACAACACTTGGCCAGCGCTGCCTATCCTATCCTGGCCAGCGCCGCCTCTAGTATGTTTAGCGACGATTTTGCCTTATTTTATCCCTAAAATATGAAATAATCCACAAAATACTTTTCCAAGGGTAAAATCTCAAATATGAAGGAATATGACCAGTTATTGTACAAAATGTATCACATAATAGCCTTAAGTAACTAGGAAATATATGACTAATTTAGGCCCTATCACAATCTTCTTTATCCTAATTATATTTTCATCGATAGAGGTCCATAGAGGTTAGAGAATACTCTGGAAAGTTAAGTGTTAGCAAACGTGGTAAGCATTTGATGCGAAGGAACCGACTGATAGCTGGTGTTCCCTTGGAATAAGTAGACATTCTAGTTCAAGAAGCACCGTCGAACCCAAATCCAACTCCAGTTATTCAAATAAAATGCCCTAAAAGTAAGTACTCCTGGACTTTGACTGGAGAAAAATTTTAATTTGTTGTCTTCTGTTGTGTATTTAATCTTCCCACAGTCTTTCAGTCTGTACGAATGTTCCTTTAGAACCCTGTGCTAGCTAGGACGACTTTATTGCAAGTATTGTTGCCCTACAAATTGAGAGTCAATCTCCTGAAAACCTACGAAAAAACTTTCTCAAACCTATGTTAGTTAGTAAAGAAATATCTCTCATTTGACTACTCAAGAATTTACATTCACTTTTCAAAGTGATTTTAATACTAGTATGCCTTATTTGAAGAACTGCGGCAAAAATAAATACACAGCAAAAGATAGCAAATTAAATTTTTTTCAAGCCAAAATCTAGAAATACTTACTTCTAGGGCGTTTTATTTGAATAACTAGAGTTGGATTTGGGTTCGATGGTGCTTCTTGAATAGGAACGTCTATTTGTTTTGTGAGAACATCGGCTAACCGTCGGCTCATTCACATCAAACACTTACCACATTTGTTAGCTCTTGACCTGCCAGAGTATTCTCTAACCTCTATGGACCTCTACCGATGAAAGTAGAATTAGGGTAAAGAAGATTGGAAGAAAAATAGAAGAGCTCAATGTTAAAGGAAAAAAATGAAGGAAAAATGACAAAGAAACGGTAGCTTGTTTCGTTCAAAGGAGAAACAAACGAAAGCTATTTCTATGAGTTTTGTAAAATCCGATCAACCCTCATATAGTAACAAAACCATACTTATATAAAAAACTTTCCTTTTCGTTTTCTAACAAAACAACCGCCTTCCTATTTTCCTTTTATTTTCCTTATTTCTCTTTTCTTTTTGCACATACAGGCCACACCAGGTTTCTTAATAACCTGTAGCCGCCACCATCGGACCCTGATAGGCCATGATATCTTAATTAGTCCAAGACTAATTAAATAACTCTATTATTAATTAATTATTTCACTTGGGCCAATATTAAATTACCCAAGATAATTAATTAATAAACTAATTAATTAAATTAGCCTTTTTTATTAATTAATTAATTCATTTGTGCCCAATATAAAATTATCCAAGATAATTAATTAATAAACTAATTAATTAAATTATCCCATTTAATTATTCTATCCCAAATAAATAATTAATTGGACTTTTAGAATAATTCTTTCAATAATAAATTCACATAATAAGCTCATATAGTAATTAAATTTTCTAAGGTTATTCGAGCTACTCTGGAGACCAAAAGGCATATTATTCTTGGCTACTAAAATGACTAAAATACCCATAGTAACACATAGCAGTATTTTTATCATTTTGAATATTCTATTTATCACCATATAAAAATATTGACCCCGAGAATAATATTGCAAGTGCAGTGTCTTTGACCTACATGTGTAATGACAAAAATGTCCCTCTACGTAACACCAATCATTGAGATAGGAAAAACTAACACATTTCTCAATGACATCTACCATCCTTTGATAGCTAGTCCGATAATCCATGACTTCCAATATATATCCACTTAGCACATAGAGCTATCCAAAAGTGTACATACTTGGTCACGTTTCCTAAGGCCTGGATTATTTAAATTATCCTAGACAATTACAAATGGGTGATTTCTTCACGTAATAAATTATAGAAACTCTATTGTATAAGTCTGTCTTAATTAACTAGTCATACGCCCAACGTACAAGGTTATTA
The DNA here is from genome assembly GCA_026120185.1 of Voacanga thouarsii. Taxonomy (NCBI): domain Eukaryota; kingdom Viridiplantae; phylum Streptophyta; class Magnoliopsida; order Gentianales; family Apocynaceae; genus Voacanga; species Voacanga thouarsii. The sequence goes on from JANUWF010001174.1 coordinate 2,059,087, forward strand.
GCCTAGCGATAAGACCTCACCCAACATACATCAAAGTGTACAAGTCCAACTTCATCAGACCACCAACTTATACTTAAGTCTTAGGGTACTTGTCCACACAGTAGTTGCGATAAACGAATCTTTATTTATTTTAGTACTTTTATAAAGATTATTATCACTTAGTCCAATTTTACGTATTCCAAATACGCTTACACTATTGGTGTGAGTAGACTACTCACTGGTCAAAGGTAAAACATTCCCTATTTAAAAACTAAAGTGTAATGATCTAAACCTTGATGAAGTACCCAACTCTATCAATCGATCAAGAACAATTTTTTACTTATGTGTTAGTAGCCCATAATCTATACCTTACTGTAAAAGCATAACCCAATCAAGTAGATTACTTACTAACACACTTAGACCTCAATGTGCAATATATATAAACAAACAACTATTAATAAATGAAACTTTTATTAATTTCCAAAATACATAAATGCATAGTCTATTTTGGGCATACATTCCAACACTATTAAGGAATAGCTCAACGTTATCATCAAAACATAGTTCCAAAATTTTCAAAATATTCTCGTATATCAAATCCCAAAAAATATTTCGCAATAGATATACATATATTTATATATTTATATATTTCAACTCCCAATTTAAAAGATTTACAAATATTCATGTCATTTCCAGTAACAAAAAAAAAAAAAAAAAGCATTTCATATATCATATCTTCAAATCACACATAAGAAATATTGCCATTTGGAGTCAAAATATTTGTAAAACATGCTATAAGTTTCGCAAATAAATGCATGATGAAAAGATCATGATATATTGCATGCCACTAAATTCGAATTATGGCTCCATATGCTAACTTCATTGTCTTGAGAGTTTTATCAAATAAATCTTACGCAAAGCATGTCATAAGGATAAGATGTCATAATCAATATTTAAAAGCATTTCCTCAATATCATATGCATATAGTAATTATGTTGGAAATATTACAGAAATCAAGGTAATTAATTCAAAAAATCAAGGGAGTTGATTTTGAGTGTATTAGTTGTCAATTATGACATAGTTATCAGTCATATAAATGAATTAGCATTAGTTGCCAATTATGTTGTCAATCATGTAAATTAGGAATTAGCAATTATTCTCCTATAATGTAGTGATTCTTTCCTAGTTTAGACCCATTGTAACATGTATAAAACTCTTAGCAGTGTAATAAATGCATTATCCCTACATTTTAACTCTTCCAATTTGGTATCAGAGCACTAAGCTTTCTGAGGTTCTTCTTCTTCTCTGTTGAGAAGTCTTCATTACTGCATTGTTTACTCCTTCAAGTAGCCTTCATTGCTGCATTGTTCAGCCTCCATTACTGGTCTATAACCTTGTGATTTCAACTAGGCTTCATTGATGGTTGTTTAGTGATCAACTTTAATTGCCCAAGATAATTTCTTAGAGTAAAATTAAACCGGCCTTCATTGCTGGTGATTTAGTGACCGACTTTAATGCCTAAAGATCACATCTTTAGTTAGAGAAGATGTTAAAGAAAGTAAAAACAACCACTACAACCTAATTAGTAGAGATGTTGCAAACTATGGATAATAAGTCCAATTCGATGTCTTTTGGTACCTCTAGTGTGTTCGTGGCACAAGCTAGTAAGGAAATAAGCACTCTATCTTGCTGCCAAAATTCCCTTGCTCCATGGATAGTAGATACAGGAGCATCCGATCATATGACTAATTCCTCAAAATTATTTGAATCCTATTTCCCTTATATGAGTGATGAAAAGGTTAGAATCACAAACGGAACTTTTTCTCAAATTGCAAGCAAAGGTTTAATTAAAATTTCAGAAAAAATAGGTCTTAAATCTATTCTTCATGTTCCCAAACTCACCTATAATCTCCTATCTATAAGTAAACTTTCCAAGGATTTTAATTGTTTGTAATTTTCTTTGAATCACATTGTATTTTTCAAGATCAAAATTTGGGGAAGACGATTGGCAATAATAGAATGAAAGATGAATTTTACTATTTTAAGGATAATCTATCTAGAAATAAAATAGTTCAAGTCTTTAGTAGTGTAAGTTCCATTCCTGTTTATAAACAAATAATGGTTTGGCATTACAGAGCCATCTAAGCTTTGGTTATTTTAAAGTTTTGTTTCCATAATTATTTAAGAATATTAATCTTAAATCTTTGCAACATGAAAACTATTTTTTTAGGTAAAAAGTCACTGAAGCTCTTATATTCCTAAATCTTATCAACCTTCAAGACCATTTTATCGGTGCATAGTAATGTTTGGGGACCCTCTAAAGTTACCACTATAACATGTATGAAATGCTTTGTGATTTTATAGATGATTACACACGGATTTGTTAGATTTATCTACTGCATGAAAAATCTAAAGTAAAAAAGATTTTTAAAACATTTTATAATATGATTGAAAACCAGTTCCAAACAAAAATTAGCATTTTAAGAACTAATTGTGGGACTGAATATTTCAATAAGGTTTTAAATGATTTTCTCTAAAGGATTTTTCATTAGTCCACTTGTCGTGATATCCCTGAACAAAATGGCATACCTGAGCAAAAAAATAAACATCTTCTTGAAATTGCTCGAACTATAATGTTTTCAATGAATGTGCTAGAATATTTACGGGGTGATGCTCTTTTAATTAACTGCATCCTACTTAGTTAATCAGATGCCAACATGGGTTTTGAACTATAATACCCCTTTGAAATATTTAAAATCCAAGTTTCCAGAATTAAGTTTGAATTTTAATTTACCTCTAATAAATTTTTGTTGCATAGCCTACGTTCGCCTTCCCAAATTATCTCGCTCTAAATTAGATCCAAGGGTTGAAAAATGTGTTTTTGTAAGGTATGCCCCTAGTTAGAAAGGTTAAAGGTGTTTTCATCCAAAAGCAAAACTGTATTACACTGTTATAGATGTTACTTTTTCAGAAAACATTCTATTTTTCGATAAAAATTTCCTTCAGGGAGAGAAGTCTAGTGAGGAAGGAAATTTTTAAGAACAAAGTCCCTTACCCAATGTAATCAATCTTGAGCCTCCCGAGCTTCTCATTTCTCAAAAGCTTAATTTTTTCATTAGAACAAGGATAAGTTGAATCTCCTATAGAAAATAGTTTACTTCAGGAAAATGACACACAATTTAAGAAAGTAATATTGGACCTCAATCTGTTATTGTTGAACCTGATTTTGCTCAAACAGGAAAGGAAACACTAGACGAGGAAAAACTCAAAACCCGATCTACTTGTTTACTCTGTTAGAATATATGCCCAAAATAGACTATGTATTTCTGTATCATGAATTGTAATAAAATATTTAATTCATTAATGATTGTTTATTTATATATGTTAACACATCAAGGTCCAAGTACGAAAAATGAATGACTTATGTGATGGGTCATCTTCACAGTAAGGTATAGGTAATAGATATTTGACATACAAGAAAAATATTGTTCGTAATCTTTTGATGAAACTGGACATTTTATCAAGATAAGATCATTATACTTTGGTTTCTAAAAGAGGACTGGTTTACCTTTAACCAGTAAGTAGTTCGCCTATGCCGTTAGCATAAGCGTATTTGGAATACGTAGAATAGGATCTGTAGTAGTAGTTTCTAATAAAGTATTATATTTAAAGAAATTAGACAATTACTGCTATAGCATGGATGAATACCCTAAGACTTGAGTATAAGTAGGTGGTTTGGTGAAACTGAACTCATGAACTTTAATATCTGATGGGTGAGGTCTTTATGTGAGATCATAACCTTATATGTTAGGTGATGAGTGCTCATCATTATTACATTTTCTATAGCATTTGTGCCTTATTTGTGATAAAATCTTATTTAAATCACTACTTATTACACTCATTTTGCCTTGTTCATATCTAGAGAATGTAAAAGATCAATTGAGGATGAACAAAGATGAAAAATGATGAAAAGTGGTGAAAAAGTTGAAAATTTCCAGAAATAAGGTAGCTAAGGGTGGTCCGAACCATCTTAGGCCACTTAGGCTATTTTTTTGAAAACGACTAGAAAGTAGGCAGCTTATGGTAGTCAAACTATACTGGGCCACCTAGATCGATGTCCAACTGCCATGGGTTGCCTGGTTTCACATATTTTGCCCTGTTTTGTAATTTTTGTGATTTTTCCATTGGGTAACTATAAATACTCCATTATAAACCCTAAAAACACATCTTAGGATGGCTAGCAACCTACAAATCCTTTAGAGAACTCAAGAATCACCAAGAAGAAGGAGGATTAAGGCCAATAAGAATAGAAGAAGAGAAGCTGATCAAAGAAGATTTCAAGAGAAGAAGAGGGAAAAAACTTGTCTATGAGTGATCTCTTTTCATATCTTTGTATTCATACTTTATCAATATGGATTTACATTGGATTTCTAGTTGTAATTGAAGGAATAAACCCTTATTTAATGTTTTAGATGGTGATTTATTTTGGATCTATAGAGTCCCAATCTTTTGCGTTTGATTACTTTGGCTTTCTTGTGTTGGGTTGTTGATTTGGGATTGATTAAATTTTTAAATTGATTGGTTCTCTCTTAATGAATTCGAGAGATGTGGTTGAGAGTTGAACACTAAATTAATTAATCTAATATTTGTTTTCTTTTGATTAACTTAAGAGAGAGGTTGAAGGATTTGAATTTGGTAATCAAAGAGGTTTATAAAATTGCTTAGAGATAGGAATTTTGTACTTTCTGGATGTTTATTTGAGTTGATCTTTATGCTTCCTAAAATTAATTGATTTGATAAAGATATTGGTCAATTAAGTTTGGGATTAGGGATTTCATGCCTTAAGAAATGGTGAGATTTGCTTTTGAACACTCATACTGGTACTTGAGATTAGATTCCATGGTCTTAAAGGGAACTGCTTTTCATAATATCTAATTGGGGAGTCTCTACTTTTATATGGCCTTTTTCTCTTTTTCTTACTCTTTGAAAAGCCTTATGACTTTTCTTGTGTGGATTTGATGTATTCTCCATTGTAGTAGTTTAGTATAGTTAGTTTTATTTGTTTTATCTCTTTATTTGGTTTGCTAGATAATGAGATTAAAGTAAAATAGTAATTGCTAAGTTTCTGTGGATTTGGTACTTGTTATTCCCTATAATATGCGACGGGTATACTTGCTTAATTGTGTAGTTTTAGTGTTTGGCATTTTAATTAAAACTTAGTTGTTTGTGGCTTTTGTCGATACTATATCCTACACTCAAAAACACACAACAAGTTTTTAGTGCCATTACCAGGGACATGCAATATTCTGAAAACCTTGAGTCTTGTTGATTTAGCCATGCATATATTTGTGAATATTCCTAACTATTTTATGTAAATACTTGTTTATACATTTGTAAAGTACTAACTATAATATGTACATACTTGTGTATATAATTTTCTTGAGTCTAGTTAGTAAAATTATTTTGTCTTGTTATATTGATTTAGCTATTTATCTAGCTATAGTTGTACATACTCTTAGTATATGCATACATAGGTAATTTTCAATAGAGTTCCTTGTTGTACTTAGATGATGTTTAACTATCTTCTTTGTGTTAAATTGTTTATTGTATGAAAGGACCCTTGGTGTGAAACCCTAGCTAAAACCAACCATAGAGTAAGGGGGTTGTGATGCATATCATATTTTTTTGTATGCATAAATATATTTTCATATGATTTTATGTGCCTTGGATATGTGATTTGTAGCCTAGATAGCTCGATTGTGATTGTTGAGTAAGCATGGCAAAATGGTAATTTTTGCTTGAGGAGGAATTAGGGAGATAGCTTAAGGATTAAATAGGAAAAATATTTGGGAGAGAAAATAAGAACAAGAGTTGTTGTGGTTTAGTGGTTAGAGTTTTGGAATAATTCCTTGAGGTCTTGAGTTCAAATTCCATCATTTGAGTTTTTGCATGATTGAATTTTAGTTTGTGTTAGGAAGGCTATATTTTCGGCCCTTGTATGCTTTAGGGAGGAGTGGGAGTGTTGTCCTAGGGGAGATATGATAGGAATATCCTAATCCTACTCTTGTGCCCTACAAAAATTTCTAAGGGATTCCTACCCTTCTTGATCTCTAGCTTTCCTTAATTTTTAATCAATTAGGATGTTCAATTTATCCAAGCTAATTTTGTTTCTAGAAAATTCCAGCAAGGATTTGTGATATTTAGGTTTCGAAAATGGCTATGAATGGATATCTTCTTGACCGAAATTGGGGAAGAGTTATGGAAGGTTCCCAAGAGAATTAATCTCCATGGTTGAACCTTCAACACTCTAACCTAGTTGTGTTCATCTTCTTCGTGTAGTAAACTGGAAATTTTTCCAGCTTCTTGACCAGTTCAATTGTCAAAATTTTCAGCCAATATTCCCTCTCAAATGTTGCCAGAAAAATTACCATTCCACTTAGTTTGAAGACTGAAAATTTTAGCTCAAAACTGGACTGCCAAAGGCTGTGCAAACCAGGAAAATTTCCTGGGCAGTTTCGCAGCTTGGAGAGCCCAAAAACCAAGCTGTTTTGTTAAGCTTTTCAACCAGCAATGCAGCCTTGTTTTTCCTCCATAAAGAAGGCTGGAAACCAACCTTAAAGGACCCTCCAATGGCCCTTCAAACCTTCTACAAGCTGACTAAAAATGGGAGCAAAATCTGCCCAGAAAAATTCCAGCAAACTTGCGAAAATCCTGAACAGAAATTCCAGCTTGTTCCCTCTTCACCCTTGTCTGAAACTTACTCTATTTTTCTGTGCAAACTCACCTTGAACAACCATGAACTGAGCTCCATCATCTCCTCCATTGTTCTGCACAAAAAACAGCTCCATGGCTACTCCTAAAATCTCTCCATCAATCACCCTAATCAAGCCATTCATTGAGGTCCAAAATTTCAGCAAAATTTTCCAGCAACCTTCCATAGATTAACCCTCAAACAACCAGAAAATTCCTTCACCATTGTGCACCATATTTTCGACCACTCTAAGGCTCATTCAAACATCATTCATCTCAGAAAAAATCACAGCAATTCAGTCGGCCATTGAAGCTTCCAAAAGCTCTCCATTAACCAAGATTTCTTACCATATTTGTTTCCAAAATTGATTCCCTAAAATATTCTTTTAGGATTTCAAATAACCAGCTTTCCTTTTCCTCTCAAATCAGAAAATTAACTTCCTAAACCCTCCAAATCAGTCGGCCACTCCTTCCTACACAGAATTTCAGCCAGCCCTCTCCCTAATCTCTCAATTCTTTCCAAACCAAGAACAGCTACTAACCTTCTCACGCCTAAGACCACTCCAAACCCCTCCAATCTTCTCCAAAAACTCCAGATTACACCTACTCTATCCCTTGAATCCACTTCTATAATTTTTAACATCAAATACCGAAATCAAAGTCCCTCATTTGGATCGAAAAACCAGTATTTTCGTGAAGGCTCAAGAACACCTTCAAGGTGAGCATGATCAATCATCTCTATCTTCACTCATCTTCAACTTCTAATACATACATACATACATACATACATACATACATACATACATACATACATACATACATACATACATACATACATACATACATACATACATACATACATACATACATACATACATACATACATACATACATACATACATACATACATACATACATACATACATACATACATACATACATACATACATACATACATACATACATACATACATACATACATACATACATACATATGTATGTACTAATGGACTCTTTTTTCCTCTTTCCCTCTCTCTCTCTTGGCCGAATGGTTACTTCAACCATGGCCATATTTTCTTCTTCTCTCTTGTCGGATCAAGTCTCCTAGCGAGAGGATTCTCTAGAAACGTCCCCAAGGTAGTCATCATTCAAGTAAGTTTCTTCCATATTCTCTTTAAATTCTAGATTCATGTCTCTAGGATATTATTGGAAGGAGATGGATTGTGATTAGGGTTCAAACATGTATTGTTGTGATGGAGTTGAGATTGAAGCATGAATAAATGTGTGTATGTGATGGAGATGGGAATTAATGCATGAGTTGATTGTCTTGGATGATTGTATGGCGTTTTAGGGTTTTGTTGCATGCTCTTCATGTCGTGAGTGGTTTTGTGATCAAGCATGTTAGAGATTATGTCACCTTTGGTGAATAGGATTATGTTCATGTATTTTTGTTAAAGCCATGAATATGTTTATGTTAGTAGAGTTTGGATCATGCCTTGGTAAATTTAGATCCATGCCTTTATTCATGATTTGGATGATTTGATGAATTGGTGTGGAATGTATGTTCATGATTATGGTTAGCAATAGAAATATGATCATGACCTTGTTGTCCCTAAGCTAATTTTATTTTATCAATAAAATGATTACTGCTATATCTTCTTCTAGAGAATTTCGAAAACCTTAGGAAAATGTGGGTTTGGTCTCTTATATAAAATAATGATATTTTAGTCAAATAAATGATAACTTTATTAAAGAAATAAAATATATAGGCATTATGTAAAATAAGAATATCAAATAAAGCCTTTTTCATAAATAATCATAATAGGTAAAATATTAATTTAGTAAGTCTTATATATTCATAAATACTATTAAAATTTATTTATTAGCTTTTAATCAAAACCTATTAAAATTTACTTACAACTAATTCTAGCTACCAATTATTTTCTAACCATTAATTATTATTAGATTATTATTTTACATAATACCATCTAGGACCTAGGACCCTTAATCAAATAAACCCTAATTTATTTTTAGCAAGATTTAAACTTTCCACTTATTGTACCTATTTTCCTAAACTCTAGTTATTTTAATATCGAGCTAGATTTATTTTATAAACCTTTTTATTTATTTATCTAGCCTTAAAGCTTGGGACACTAGGGTCATAGTTGTAGTAAGTTGAGTTAGGTTTATTTGTGAAAGTGAATTTCAGCTTGAGTTTAATTATGGCTTATATTTACCCCAGGCAGGGTTAGGTCAGCTGTTGGAGACCTTTGTTTTATCTCGAGCTAAGGATCAGGTAAGCTCCTACATAAAACTTGTCGTTGCAAAAAGTTATTATGGCAAGCTAAACCCCAAGTTTGTGAACACTGATTTGGTAAAGGCAATTAAGGACTGTTTCCTTTCTTGTTTCTGTCAAACCAATTATTTGAAAATCAACAAGCAATTTTATTCAAACACTAAACTGTTTCTAAACTGATTTTGACAAAGACTTTGGAAATCCTTAATTGTCATTTTCAAGTGGTACTATGTTTTATTCATTTTCCCAAGTGGGATATATATTACGTTGAGTACTCAATAAGGGTAGGCTAGTAGTACGAGTTTTAAAGAGCAAGAGTGGGTCTTCTGGCAGGAGGCCACCTCCAGAAGATAAACTCAATTTAGAGAAACGTCAGTACTACTTAGTCATGCCGGTTCGAGCTAGCAGTTTTCAGTCATGTGAACTGTGTGTTGCCGGAGTGGACAACCGGTTTTGTTTGGGTGTAGAGAAGGAGGAGAATCTTACCTGGTAGGCCGATCACCTACCTTTTGTCAGTTTGCACAAAGTGTGGCATTCTGACCATTGTATGGTTGTGGGGCCCAACGTGTGGTAACCCATGACCACCTTTTGAGTGGTTGATTTTATTGAGCATGTATGGTTGGAAAAGCCAAAACCCCACTCTTGATTTTGACTATTGTTTATTGTTTGCCAATAGTTCTCTTATGAAGATTTTACACTTTACATTCACGAACTGTTTTCACTGGACACTCAAAGCACACACGGACTTACTGAGATTTTATCTCATCACCCTTTTTACCATGATTTTAGGTCGATCCTGCTGTGGGGATGAGTAGCTAGTGTTGTTTGCCTTGGAAGAGATTTTATTATCTGTTTTTTTTTTGTGTAATGCTTTGGGGAAGTTGAGAGTGAATAATTTTTATTATGGATTTGTTTTGAATTCTTGGATTGTAATTAGTTTTAAGTTTTAAGTATTGTTTTTATTCTCTTATTTTGATTGTCTGACCTAGTTATAAAGACCCCTTGTCCTTTGGACGAGGTGATATCCCCGGCCTTGTCGGGCCTAGGTAGTGGGGTGTTACACTTGGTATATATTTATAATAGTTCTAGTGCTTTGTATATTGGTGTTCTATTGTGTATATAGGTTATGTATTGATAATAGTATATTAGCATGTATATTGATTTAGTGTATCCCTAGTGAAAAGGTTCGTTTGGTCATTTATTTTGTTGTATTGTTGTATTAGTATTATTGTAGTTCTTAGTACTAGTATATCTTTTGGTTTTGTTTATATTAGTTGATTTTATAGTTTGCTAATAATAATTGCGTGCATATATTAGCGTATAATGATTTGTGTTGTTATTAGTATTGATACTAGTAAATGTTTTTGTATTAATTATGTTATTTGCTTAAGTTCATTGTAATAACTCTTTGTTTCCTTTTTATTTGTATTTTGATTTTACATTGTTTTCTTTGTATGATTATTTCTTTCTTGGTCCTGTGATTGTTTGTATCTTTATTGTTATTATCTCTTTGACGTTAGTATATTGTTGTGTTTATTTTTTGTTTGTAGGATCAGATTGAAGATTGTAGATTGAGGATTTTCTTCTTTTGGGCAACTTCCTTTTCTTCCCTATTCTATGACACATTGAGCTTCAAGACATTTGGAGAGTATTGTTTATCCTTTGCCTCCCTTATATTTCTTCTCATTCCATTAGATATACTATTATTGTTTGATTTGTGACCAATGAGGACATTATCCAATTTAAGTGTGCGGGAGGGGTTGAGTAATATTCTTTTCAAACTTTTATTAATTATCCTTGGCGTTTTCTAATATTTTGGGCTAAAATTTTGGTGAATTTTTGTGCTAAACATTTTTTCAGTTTGTGCTAATTTTTTTTTGCATTCTTTGGGTTAATTTCCAAGATTTTTTGGCTTGTATGATAATATTTGTTAGTTTGGTGGTGTTGTTATTCATCTTTTTACTTGAGAATTCTACTTAAGACATTTTTAGGAGAGTTAGTGTTATGTACACTTATATATTAGGAATGACATAGGCTAGAGTTTGAAAAGTGAGTTAATTTGTTTATATATTTGAAAATATTATTAAGCTTGATTCTTTGAGAATGGATGAGAATAGTGTGGTGAATTATAAGTGTAGATTTTTTACTTCTCTTTTGTCTCGTGGCATTTTCAATCTCTTTGTTATGTTATGTACAAACCTTTAGTTTTTGTTATGTAAATACTCCTATGTAAAAGCAAGTAGGAATAAGAGGTAAATTACTCAATGCACCTACCAAAGTAAGGAGAAAAAAGGTCTGGGAATGTAAATTGCATGTCCTATGATGAAAAACAACATGTGATGAAAAAAGGGGAAAGCAGAAAGCAAAAAAAAAAAAAAAAGGGCAAACATGTAAAGGATGAAAAAAGTACTCAAGTCAAATCATTATTAATGTATTCTTTTATAGCAAATTGATGGGAAAAAAAATGAGAGGCTCCTACTTTGCTACAACAAATTGCAATGTAATATTTTATTATAGAGTTGTAATGTAATATTGTAATGTGATGTAACATTTGTAATGTTTGTAATATTTGTAAGCCATGAGATTGGATTGAGTCGATTAATCCTAACTTATATAAATCATATTATTTATATTCTTAACTCAAGGGATGGAGTGAATCACGTTGACTTGATATAAACTTGTTTATTCAACTTCGAGGACCTTAGTTGTGTTTAGCTTACTATGGAGGTTTACATTAGGATTAACTTGGATAGATAGGTGTTGGGATGAATTCTAAGATGGAGAAAACAATAATGTCTCCATAATGTTGACATTATTGCACATATGCTGACTTGTTCTTGTTATTTTGCCTAATTTGCTATGAACAAATGTCATTCACTTTGCTTGTAAACCATTTGCTTGTTTGAGAACAAATGTGTTCTGCTTGAGGACAAGCAAAGGTTCATGTGTGGGGGTGTGATGAATGCTCATCATTACCACATGTTGTATAGTATTTGTGGCTTATATATGATAAAATTTTGTTTAAATAACTACTTACCACCCCTTTTTTTGCCTTGTTTTTTTTAAGGAATGTAAAAGATCAATTAAGGATGGACAAGGATGAAAAGTAAAGTAAAAGGGTGAAAATTTCTAGGAACAAGGTAGTCCAGAGTGGTTCCTTATTTTTGTTAGGGAATGTAAAAGATCAATGGAGGATGAATAATGTAACACCCCCTACCTACGTACCTAAATATGTGGGATGTCACACTGTCCAAAGGACCAGTGGTCTTTATAACGAGATACAAAAGGAACTAAAATGACTAAATAAAATTATGCGATAATCTTATTACAACCAAAGTTAAAACTTATACAAGTCTGAGAATCTAAAACTAACAATCATCTCTTGAAAGAAATACAAAGTAGAAATAAATAAATTGAATGTCATCTCTTATCTCTTCAACCTGCTCAATAAAAGCACTCTCCTGAAAACATAATGTAAAATAGTGTGAGATTGGCATCTCAGTAAGTCCCATGTGTGCAAATGTCATCTATAAACATTTCGTGCACGCAGGTTTATCAAAACCACAAAATTATTTTTGCAAGACTTTTCATCAATAAACAATTATTCAAATGAGCATTGCTCATCATATCTAAAGCAGTTCTCAATAAATCATCATCTTATCATAATCATAAGTTCATTATGTAGGAATTAGCAATAATTCAAACAATAGTATCACAATCTATATCATAGTTACTACCATGATAGAGTCCTAATGTAACCTTTCAACAATGGGCAGTAGGGGATCCTCCCACTAGGGTGAGATTTTCCTATATCTCTACACCTAACACACTGGTTGTCCAACTCAGATAAATAAAGTCCTCATGGACCCATATGCTAGCTCGGACTGGCCTGACTAAGTAGTACTGTCACCTCTCCAAGTTGAGTTCATCTTTTGGAGGTGGCCTCTTACCAGAAGACTCACTCTAGCTATTCAAGACTAGCACCACTAGCCTACCCTCGCCAAATACTCAACGCTCCCCATTTAGGGGTAGAATCATTTATCTTGTTTTCACAATCGTTGATTAGCTTGTCTTTGCAAAACGTGACTTTTTACAATAAGTTTTCCAAAATGTGCAGTGATAAAGAAAGGAAATCGTTTTCAGTTTAAAAGTTGAGTTTGGACAAACTCATTTAGAGAATAAAATGACCACGTTCTCAAATCAAGTATCAAAATACCGTAGTACAATTCATCATATTCAACCAACATTCTAATCATTATGTCAATCATTATATTGACACCATTTCAAATATAATTGTATACTTACAAACATGTAATATTTAGCAAAACAGTTATGCAGGGACTTATTTGGATATTCTCAATAATCAACCAAAGCAATGCTTGATATCTTTTTCACTTTCTTCCCTATCTAGAATCAATGTTTCTATGTTTAGAAGCCAGAGATGAATCCACTCATCTTTTCATGCATCATGAATCTGTATGATCATATTAATCATTTAATTCATCCATGGCATCTAGGTAGAAGCACATTGCTATAGCTTTCTATGATCATGCATCTCATCATTAATACAAGGATCTCTAATAGTCATCTAACATAAACTTCATATAATAACCCTATATGAATCAAAAGATCTCATCTTTAACTAATCATAAGGTGGATCTAGGTCCAACATAACATGATATTATAATATTTCACTGCATATTCACCTAGATCAACTATTGCTCTATCAAACTCAACCATCCCATCCATTCATGCTTTTCATGCTATACTTTATACATAATAACATCACTATAAAATTAGCTTTATTCAAATCAATAGGGATTGAGTCTCAAAATATCTCTTAGATAGACAAGACAACGAAGCAAAGGTGGCTCCTTAGTGATCAGTTGAGTTTACTTGAGAGGAAGAGATGATTGGGTCCCTTAATTCTTGCTTTTGGGTTTCGATTTTGGTGGTGATTGGAGTTGTGATGGCCAAAATCTTGGAGAGAAAAGGTGGCTATTTTTTTCGTATAGAAGAGAGGTTTAGAGTTTGATTGGTGGCTTTTTGATGAAGAGTATAGGTTAGGTTTAGGTGTTTTGATGTTTGAAAGGACTACACCTTGTTTTAGACTCTTGAACAAATAAAGAAAAAATGGCAGATTTTGCTCTTCTTGATTTAGCCAAAATTGCAGTGAATAGAGGGAGTTTATGGCTGTGCTCTAGGGTGTTAAAGTGGCCTAGATAATGAGAGGAAAAGAAGAAAAGGATAGGCTGATTTCTGGTTCAGCTTTGGGCAGAAATAGGGGAAGAAAAATTGGGGTCTTGTGCTGTGATTTTTGCCTAAAACCAGAGGAGAATTTGAGAGTAAGGGAAGCTAGAATTTTCGTGAGTGTGTGTGTGTGTGTGTGTGTGTGTGTGACTGGTTTTTGTTTAGCTTAGGAGAACTTTGAGAAATAAGAATGGAAAGGTTTGTAAGAATTGGGATTTGAACTCAAGTCACCAAGTATTAAATACCAAGCTTCAACCACTCAAACTCTAGCATTAGCCACTCCACTAAACCACAATAACACTTGTTTCAATCACTAAACCACAACAACTCTTGTTTCAACTACTAAACCATAACAACTCTTGTTTAAATTACTAAACCACAACAACTCCACCTTCAACCACTCCACTCAACCACAACAACTCTTGTTTAAATATTCCCTTATCAAATTCTCTTAACTCCCACTCACTTCTCCATTTCCCTTTTAATAAATTCTACTCATAAAACAAAAGCTCAAGTCCACCAAGAAAATAACAAATTCCCTTAAATCCCACTCACTTACTCCATTTCCCTTCTAAAAATACTCATAAAACAACTCCTACTCACTTACTCCATTTCCCTTCTAATAATACTCATAAAACAAAAGCTCAAGTCCACCAAGAAACAAACACCAAGCCTTAACCACTAGACTACAACCACTCTTGTTTAAATAGTCCTTTAATAATTATATCAAAGTAAATAAATTCATGAACTAACCAACTCATAGATCACATATGCCCATGAAAATGGTTTAAGTATTCAAATGTCATATAAAATGTTATGTCATGCATGACTTTCCCCATATAATAAAGGTGGTTTTAAATGAGGTATTACAAATAAGGATGAAAAAGGATAAAAAGTGGAGCAAAATGCTGAAAATTTTCATAAACAAGGCAGCCTAGGGTGGTCCGAACCACTTTGGGCCACCTAGGCCACTTTTTTTGAAAATGACCAGAAACCAGGTAACTCATGGTAGTCTAACTACCCTAGGCTACCTGGTCTAGGCGGCGTATGGTAGTCTAACTACACTAGGCTGCCTGCTTTTGTAGATTTTTTCTATTTTGTTACCTTTGCGATTTTTTCATCGGGCAACTATAAATACCCGATTATAAAACACGTCCTAGTGTGGTTAGAAACCTAGAGATTCCTTAAAGAACTTAAGAAACATCAAGAAGAAGGAGAATTAAGGCTAATAAGAATAAAAAAAAGATGAGTTGCTCTAAGAAGATTTCAAGAGAAGCATAGGGAAAATGTTTGTCTATGAGTGATCTCTTTTCTTATATTTGTATTCTTACTTTATCAATATAGATTTACAATTGAAGGGATAAACCCTTATTTGATGTTGTGAATAGTGATTTACTTTGGATCTATGGAATCTCAATCTTTTGTGTTTGATTATTTGGGCATTCTTGTGTTGGATTGTTGATTTTGGATTGATTGAGTTTTTCAATAAATTGGTTCTCTCTTAATGAATTTGAAAGATGGTGTTGAGAGTTGAACACCAAATTAATTAGTTTGATATTTATTTTCCTTTGATTAACTCGAGAGAGAGGATGAAGAATTTGAAGTTGGTAATCAAACGGGTTTATAAAATTGCTTTCTAGATGTTTATTTGAGTTCATCTTAATACGTCCTAACATTAGTTGATTTGATAGAGATATTAGTCAATTAAGTTTGGGATTAGGGATTTCATGCCTTGAGAAAAGGGTAATGATATGAGCTAAAAAAAACCGCTGAAGCCTCTTGATTTTTGAAGAACCCTAGAGTTGGTCATTGATATGGTAAAAACACGGAAGCCTCTTGATTTGAAAATAAGAACCCTAGAGTTGGTCACACAACTCCCTACCAAATTCATGAACTAAATGCAAATGCACTTACTTAATGGGAATTAATGAATCTAGCCTACTTCAAAACACCTAAATACCTTAATCTATCAAGAGATTAGAACAAAAAGATGGGATATGAAGGCACCAAAAAATTAACGTATCAAGAACACTATATAATTACTAGCACCCAAGAATAGTGAAAGTGATTTAGATTATCCTTTTGAAGTTTAGAGATATTGAATCAAATGTGGGACTAAGCCCTTTGATTTCGTCATGAATAGGAATCATCCCTTACACACTCTCCTCTAGAGAGAATTTGGTTTCTCTACCAAATATTCTAAGTCTCAAAAGTCCAACTATTATAAGAGTAAGGAGGCATATATAAAGATAACAAACTAAACCTAGAGAATGAGATATGTAATCTCTGCCATTTATCTCCTAAGTGAGTCTAAAATATACCTATTACAAGTCAAAAGTTGTGAGAATTAAATTCGAAATAAAATAAAACAAAACAAGAAAATTCAGCAAAATAAGGTATTGCCTGAAGTGACCTGGCGCCAGGTGTACTAGTGGACCCGGCGCCAAGTGTGTTATGGAAACGGAACAATTCTATTCCAGTGTGGACCTGGCGCCAGGTGTACTAGTGTACAAGGCGCCAGGTGTGTTCTGCTTGTTAGAGATATGCCCTAGAGTCAATTTGTACTTATATTATTATCATTATGTTTTATATAATAATATGAGGTTTTCCTTTTCATGAATAGTGCATTTTATTTTATGGTCATCAAGTACGTAACTTGATAGTAAAGCCCAACAATGAATACAATGACTATTCTAAAACTGTCCCTGATCGATTATTATTATTGGAACAATAATAAATTAAGATTAGTATGTTTGTGACTTGATGGCTATATTTTACTGGTCATGGATATTTGTGATATCAAGTCAAAACATAAATAAATGTTAGAGAACATTGTATTAGACATGACCCACTATGAGAGTACTTCATGAAAAATGTCATAAGTACTTTCTAGCCATAATGATATTAAAAGTCCTTCGACCTAAATTCATCATAGTTTCCTACTTAGTAAATTCTATATTTTGACGTTGTCTAAAATTGTCTTTAACCAGATAATAAGTTAGACTAGTATTGGATATAGAATAAATCTAGGAGAGGAATATGATTGATAGTGAAGGAATTTGTCCCTCTCAATTATGAGAGAGATATCCATGAGTCCCTTAATAAGTTAGACTGTTAAAATGTATAGCCGTGCTCAAATATATCAATTTAAGATATTGATATTATTTGTTTGAACAGTCTACTATGAAATCAAGAAATAATTGATTAAGCTTAATAAGGATGACATGCTCTGTGCCTTATGCTTAATCTAGATATCGTGTGACAAATGGACTAAATATAAAATTGTGGTTTGGTTCAAAGAGATCACTGATCTTCATTTAACCTGGATAGTTATAATGTTTTGCTATAAACTGCTTATAGCTTGTGGGCCATTTAAATATGATTTAGGCACACTGCCAGTGTTAAATGAACATATAGGGTTACATAATAAGCGAACTTGTTAGGTTATTTTTCTGGTAACTAGATTCGATGAATCTGGAAATATATCTAAGTTAATCGAACTTAGAAAATTTACTAGATACAATGAATTTGAAAATATCTCCACATTCGATATATCTGGATGATATCCAGATTATAATATTCTGACTCGATAAATTAATTAGTTAAATTACCAAGATAATGGCAGAATCTTATCATATCAGTTTTAATTCAATTTGAATTTAAATTAAAATATGATAAGATATTATTAGAGTTGGACTCTAAGAGGTTCGGTGTTTTTTTTTAAGAAAACCCAAGCCATCTTCTTTAGAGCCCTGTTCCGTTGAGAATATTCGTGCCTCTATTCACCAGAAAAAAAAAAAAGAACCTCTCAAACCCTAGGCGCTAGCACTCTCAGGGTAACGAGTCAGTTCGCCGTGTGTATTCGATAGAGGACGTTCGTACACTGCAGCGTCTGGTGATCGTTCGGGTTGCACGTACGATAGCACAATTAGAATTGAAGGATCTCGATTACACCGAACAGAGGTAATTCTGTAAATCTTAGATCTTCTTAATTGTTTACTTAGGTCATCGGAATGGATTCGTGGATGTTTTTTATGTTTAGGAGTCTATGAATCCTAACATTGCTTTCCTCACACCTTGCTTTTCTTGTCTTTTCAACCTCTACTTGCACTCCTTTAGCCCTTCATATCAATTATTGTCTAAACTTTTATTTTCTTGGCCCTTCTTTAATCCTCCATTTCTTGACAACCTTCTTTATCTTTGGCTTGGAATCTTGAAATGCACATTGAAGTCTCTTGAAAAGGAGCTTCACCCATGGAGTCATATGTTATGTCTTTGTCCTACTTCCCCCTTCTTTAGAATGACCTTCATACTTGGGACGATTCCTATCAAGTGAGATTTGCTTTGACTACTCATACTGATACTTAGGATTGGATTTCAAAGACTTAAGGGGAATTGCATTTTATAATGTCTAATTGGGGAGTCTCTACTTTTACAGAGCCCTTTTCTCTTTTTCTTACTCTTTGAAAAGCCTTGTGACTTTTCTTTTGTGGATTTAATGTGCCTTTTGTTGTAGTAGTTTAGTATAGTTAATTTTATTTGCCTTATGTCTTTATTTAGTTGGCTAGACAATACGATTAGAGTAAAGCAATGGTAATGAAACAAAAATGGACCTGGTGCCAGGTTAAAGGCAAAGCACGACAAAATAAAAATGCATAGTAGCATGCTAATGAAACAAAGCACACGCAGAAGAGCAACGGAGGAAAATTTTTTATACCTCTACATGCTTTCATTGGTCTAGGGGGTGCCGACACTTCTGTCTGAACCATTTCTGGTTCTGAGATTGATCCTTTTGGTTGTTGTCCTGCAAGCCGATGGCATCTTCTGGACATCAACGCAACTCCTTTGTCTTTCGGAATATAACCTCGCCTGAAAGCTTGGTGAATGCTATGGATGAAGAGGATGATCTCCTAATCAGGAAGGTTTTTCGTGTCTCTGTTCTTGCTCTTTACAAAGTATAGAGAGCACTATCGAGAGAGAAGACGTGAGGCTTGAGGAAAAGAAAAAACTAACGTGCCTCTATGAAAGACTCTAGTGTTCAATTAAATCCCAATAGCCTCGATAATAGGCTATTATCTGGGCATTCAAAAATCAAAGAAGCCCTAAGGCCCATGTCATGTTAAGCCATTAAACAGACTTATGGATCAGTTCATTGGGTTAAGCCTTTTAATTTAATTTAATTATTCCTTGACTAATAGAAGTCCAATAATTAAATTAATTAATAACCTAATGGACCAATATAAATCTTAAACCTTGGTCTAGTACATTGGGTTTAGCCTTTAATTTAATTTAATTATTCCTGGACTAATACAAGCCCAATAATTAAATTAATTAAATAACCCAAATGGGCCAATATATAATTATCCCTTTTTGGACCTTTTATTTTATTATAGCCTAATAAATAACCAGGCTACTCAAATAAAATAAAATCCAGTTAATATAAGATCAATCCCTCAACCCACAACCATCAGGACTTATGGGCTATTCTGAAGACTAAAAGACACATCGCCTTGGCTACTAAAATGATTAAAATACCCCTGCTATATAAAAATAGTTGTATTTTGCATTTTAAATATTTTCTAATATCATTATAAAGAAATATTAATCCCAAGGACAATGCTGCGTTAGTAAAGTCTCCGACCTACAAGTGTAATGACTAAAATACATTTCTACGCATCGCCATATATTTAGAGAGGAAGAGTGTACTAACACCTCTCTAAAAGACATCTACCACCCTTAGACCTCTAGTTCAATGATCCACGACTCCTAGAATGTTTCCGCTTTCCAAGAAAGCTACCTTAAAGCAAACATCTAAGTTATGTTTCCTAGGGTCCTGGATATATAGATTATTCGAACAGTCACAAGGGGCGATATAGTGCAGAAGCTATCTTGTACAAGTTTGTCTAAACGAACTAGTCGCATATACCCAACATATAAGTATATCGGCTCTATGATAGAACCTCAACTACAGCATATCAAAGTACATGCTTCCAGCTTTGTCAGACCACCAACTCATACTCATGCGATAGAGTATTAGTCCATGCTGTAGCAGTAATATCTGAATTTCTTCTAATTAGTACTTTTAAAAACTACTATTATAGGTCATATTCTAGGTATTCGAAATACGCTCATACTATGAAGTGAGTGGACTACTCACTGGCTAAAGGTAAGCCATTCCCCATTTGAAATTCATAACTTAATAACCTAAATATGATGAGATTCCATTCTCTTCAATTGGTTAAGAACAAATGTTTATGTGTTAAGTAACCCGCGATCCATACCTTGTTGTGAAAGACTACCATTCACATGGATCACTTACTTAAACACAATGGGTCATTTCCAAACATAAATCATGTAACACCCCGCTACCTAGGCCCGCCGGGGCCGGGGATGTCGGCCCGTCCAAAAGACAAGGGGTCTTTATAACTAGGTCACACAAATGAAATAGCGGAATATAAATGATACTTGAACTTAAAATTTATTACATCCCAAAATAAATATCAATCCAAGAATAAATTCCAAAATACCAAAAATAAATCCGTAATAAAATTTATCCACTCTCATCTCCCCAAAACATTACACAAGAATACATCATCAGAAAATCTTCCAAAGCAGGTATAATCTAGCTACTCATCCCCACAGTAGGATCGACCTGAAATCATGGTAAAATGGTGGTGAGACAGAAATCTCAGTAAGTCCGTGTGTGCTTTAGGTGTTCAGTGAAAATAGTTCGTGAATGCAAAGTATAAAATTCTTTATAAGAGATCACTGGCAAGCAATAAACATCGGTAAAAAATAAGAATGGTGTTTTGGTATTTCCAGCCATACATAATTTATAAAATCAACCACTCGAAAGAAAGGATTACAGGTTACCACACGTTGGGCCCCATAACCGGATGATTAACATGCCACGCTTTGTGCATACCGCCGGTCAGAATGCCACACTTTGTGCAGACTGACAAAAGTAGGTGATCGGCCTACTGGGCAAGATACTCCTCATTCTCTATACCCAAACAACAACCGGGTGTCCATTCCAGTAAAACACAGTCACTTGACTGAAAAAGAACACTGCTAGCTCGGACCGGCACGACTTACTGGACTATCGTCTTATCCGGGAAGGACTCACCCCTCAGAGGTGGCCACCTACTGAGAGACTTACCCTAAGCCCTCAAAGACTAGCCCAGTAGTCCACCCTTATTGAGTACTCAACGTAACATATCCTACTTGGGGAAAAAAAATGAACAAAACACAGTTCCACTTGAACATGGCAATTAAGGGTTTCCAAAGTCTTTGTCAAAATTAGTTTTAGAAAGAGTTTTGAGTTTGAATAAATTTGCTTATTGGTTTTCTAATAATTTGTTTGACGGAAATAAGACAGGAGACAATCCTCAATTGCCTTTACAAAGATGAGTGTCCATGCACTCTACATTTGGCTTGCCATAATTAAACACTTTTCATCAATCAGGTTTTATGCAGGAGTTTATCTGATTCTTGCTCACAATAAAAAGGTCTTCAACTGCTGACCTAACCCGCATGGGCAAATACAAACCACAATCAAACTCAAGCCAAAATTCACTTTCTCAGTTTAAACAACTCAACTTACTACTATCATGATCCTAGTGTCCCAAGCTTTAAGGCCAAACAATAAGTAAATAGGTTTATAAGCTAAGGATAATTTGATATTTAAAATAATTAATGTTTTGGGAAATAAGTACTAATAAGTTAAAGGTTTAAATATTGCTAAGAAAATTTAGAGTTTATTTGATGAAGAGTCTTAGGTGGTTTTTAGGAAAAATAATGATTTATTAATAATTTAGCTGTTAGAAAATAATTGATAACTAAAGTTAGTTGAAAATGAATTTTAATGAGCCTTGCTTGGAAAATAATAAATAAGTTTTAATAGGTTTTGATTAAAAGATAATAATTAAATTTTAATAATAAGTATTTTACTAATTATGATTATTTTTAAAAAAAAGGCTTTAGTTGATTTCATTATTTTTATATAATATCGGTATATTTTATTTTTCTATCAAAACTATTATTTATTTGACTAAAATATCTTTTATATATATAATAATCCAAATCCACCCTTCCTAGGGTTTTTTCGAAATTACTAGCAAAATCATATCATTAAATATTTTATTCATGAAATAAAAATTAGCTTAAGGACAACTAGATTATGATTATATTTCCATGGCTATTCACAATCATGAACATATACAATCCTTCAATTCATCAAATCATCCAAATCATGCATACAAGCATAGATCTCAATTTATCAAGACATGATCTAACCCCTACTAGCATAAATATGATCATGGCTTCAACAATCCAACATGAATATAAATTCTATTCACCAAAGGTGACATAATCTCTAGCATACTTAATCATGGAGGCATGCATTAAACCTCAAATCATCATACAATCAACCAAGATAATCCATCCATGCATAAATCCCATCTCCTTCATATTCATACATATATTCATGCTTCAATCTCAACAATACATACTCAAATCCTATCCACAATCCACCTTCTATCAACATCATCCTAGAGACATGAATCTAGAATTAAAAGAAGGGTTAAAAGAAAGCTTACTTGCTTGATGAATTCCCTTGAAGGAGTTTTGAATAAGTCTCAACTCCTAGATGTCTAAACCTGACCAAAGAAGGTGAAGGAAGCATGACCATTGGAGAAGAAACCATCTGGCCAACAAGGAGAGAGATTCGGCCAAGAGAGAGAGAGAGAGAGAGACCATTAGTGGGTTTATTCATATATATATTCATTAGAGATCATGATTAGAGAAGATGGAGTTGTTAGAACAAACCTACCTTGATGGTGTTCTTGAGCCTTCACAAAATTTCTGGCTTTTTATCCAAAGTAGCAAGTTGAATTTTGGAGTTTGATGTTAAGAATGGTGTTGATGGACTCACAGCAGTGAGTAGATGAATTCTGGAGTTTTTAGAAGTAGTTTGAAGTGATTTGGATAGGTATTAGGTGAAAGGAAGAAGTAGGTGTTTCTTGGTGTGTTGTGTGTTCTTGAAGGTTGAAGGGAATAGAGAGTTTTTGGATGGAGGCTGCCGAAATTCTGAAGAGATTAGGGCTGGCCGAAATTTTTGTAGGGTTTAGGAAGGTGATTCTCTGATTTGGAAGAGAAAAGGAAAGGCTAGTTGTTGGAATCCTTGAAGAATATTTTTGAGAAGTAAATTTGGAAACTAAATATTCAAGAATATCTTTGATTCTTGGAGAGCTTTTGGAAGTCTGCCATGGCCGAATTTCTGTGCAGTGTTTCTGCTGGATGAAAGCTGATTAAAGAGGGGTAATGGTGGCTGAAAAGATGGAGTGAAATGGTGAGGAATAAGTCTGGTTTTTTGAGGAACATTTTATGGAAGGTTGCTAAATTATGGTGGCTGGAATTTTGGTAACTAATCAAGCATGATTGCAGAGATTTGTTGGAGGGATTTTCTGACAGCCATGACTGGATTTTTTTCTTGCAGAACTTAGGGAGGATAATGGAGTTTAGTTAATGGGGGTTTATGGGTGGTTTGTGCAGAAAAAGGATGAAGTTTCGGCTAGGAGAGAATTAGGAAACAAAGTTGGAAAAACTACTGCATAGTATTTTTCGCAAGGCTGGAATTTTTTTTTTCTGGGCAGTTTTAGCTGCCATCTTTCCAGCCGATTTTCAGAGGTTTTGAAGGGGAGTTTCAAGGGTTTTCAAGGCTGGTTTCCATCCTTCTTCATGGAAGAAAAACATGGCTAAGGTGCTGAACAAAAACTGGAAGAAAACAGCTTGGTTTCGGACCTCCAAAGCTGCGATTTGCCCAGAGATTTTTCTGGTTTTGCACCAACTTTGTGCAGTCCGAAAATGGTCAAAGAAATTCAGGTTGCAAGCTGATCCAAAAGGCCATTTTTCTGGCAGCATTTAGGAAGGAATATTAACTAAGAGTTTCGACAACTTGAAGGCACAAGAAGCTGGAAAATTTCAATTCATTCCAAGAAGGAAGATGAACCTAGTTCGAATGAATTTTTAGAAAGTTCACTAAAGGGATTTATCCCCTTGGAATATTTCACATCTCCTCCACATTTTCAGACCATAAAATGTCTTCCACTAAGACATTTTGATTCTACAAAGCCACAGCACTTCACTGGAATTTCTGGAAAGAAATTGGCTAGAACAATTTGAACAAATTAATGAATTGAGAAATAGGAAAATTAAGGATCAAGAGGAAGTGAATTCCTCTTAGGAATTTTTTGTAGAACAAATGAGTAGGATTTGAAGACTCCTATCATGCCTCTCATAGGACAATATCTCTACCCTACTCCAAACACCACTAAGGCCGAAAATGATACTTCCCAAGCAAAAAGAAAATTTAACCAAGCTAAAGCTCCTGTGATGGAATTTGAACCTAAGACCTCAAGAATTAATTCTAAGGTTCTAACCACTAAACCACAACAACTCTTGTTTTTATTTTCCATAAAAAAAAAAAATTTCTTATTCAATCCTCAAGTTGTCTCCTTTTTTTCACCTCAAGCAAAAATTACTATTTTACCCTTCTCAAGCAATACTCACAACCAAGCCTTCGAGACAATAAAACTCAAATCCAAAGCATAGAAAATCATTTAAAAATATATTTAAACATGCAATAAATTATGATATGCATCCCAACCCCCTCACTCTAAGGTTAGTTTTGACTGGGGTTTCACAAATCATGTTCTAATAAAATGTAAATTCACAAACAAAATTTTAAGAATAAATTCTTTTATTAATAAATTCGATAATTACATCAGAAATTTAATTTAGAGGGCATACATTCCAACGATCTCCCAATTGCACTCTAAGACTAAGAAAGTTCGTAGGTGCCCACCCCTATGGCGTCTAAGTGTCTCTTGAAGACTCTCTCAGCCAAAGGCTTGGTAAAGGGATCTGCTAGGTTGTTCTTTGAGGCTATTTGTTCCACCACAATTTTTCGTCTCTGGATGAAATCCTGGATCAGGTGGTACTTCCTCTCGATGTGCTTCCCCTTCTTGTGGTTCTTGGGTTCTTTGGATTGCGAGACTACTCCAGTGTTGTTGCAATACACCACAATCGGTTTGTCAATGTATAGCACGACTCCAAGTTCTGAAAGAAACTTTCGGAGCCAAACTGCTTCCTTGGATGCCTCCGAAGCTACCACATACTCAGCTTCCATGGTTGAGTCAGCAATGCAAGATTTCTTGATACTTTTCCATGAAACAACTCCTCTAGGCAAGGTGAAGACATATCCACTAGTGGATTTTTTCTCATCCTTATCTGCCTGGAAGTCTGAGTCTGTGTATCCAGTAGGAACTAAGTCATCAGTCCTATAAACCAACATATAATCTCTTGTCCCTTTGAGGTATTTGAGAATATGATTTATAACTTGCCAATGAACTTCCCCAGGGTTTGACTGATATCTGCTAACTAAGCCAACTGTAAAGTAGATGTCTGGTCTAGTGCACAGTATGGTGTACATGAGACTTCCCACAGCCGAAGCGTAGGGAATCCTACTCATTTTATCTTTTTATTCTTGGAACTTAGGACAGTCCTTTAAACAAAAATATAACCCATGTCTGCAAGGGATTAGAGCTCCCTTGTATGAGTTCATGCTAAACTTGGCCAGCATCTTGTCAATGTATGTCACTTGGGATAATCATATCATTCTCTACTTCTTATTTCTAAGAAGCTTAATCCCGAGAATATAACCTGCTTCTCCCAAGTCCTTCATGCTGAATTGACTAGACTGCTAAATCTTAGTAGATGACAATGTTCCTACATCATTCCTAATGAGTAGAATGTCATCCATATATAGGACAAGAAAAACTACATTTATGCCTTCTAATTTCCTGTATAAGCATGGTTTATCCTCGTTTTGAATGAAATCGTAAGACTTTACAGTTTCATCAAAATGAATATTCCATGCTCTAGATGCCTGCTTAGGTTCATAAATAGATTTCTTAAACTTGTAAACTATATGTTCCTGGCCTTTAGCAATAAAATCTTCCAGTTGGGACATATAGATATCTTTACTAAGATGGCTATTAAGAAATGCCATCTTGACATCCATTTACTATATCTCGTAGTCGTAATGACATGCGATGGTAAGGAGGATATAGATGGACTTAAACATGGCTATCGGGGAAAAGGTTTCCTCATAATCGATTTCTTCTTTTTAAGTATACCCTTTCACCATAAGTCTAGCTTTGAAGGTTTTTACCTTCCCATCCGCTCCCCTTTTCCTCTTATATACCCACTTGCACCCAATAGATTTTATCCCTTCAGGTGAATCTACAAGATTCCAAACCTGATTGAAGTATATAAACTCAATCTCAGCCTCTTCTTGTTCCACAATCGGGTCTGAAGAAGTTAATTCTGAATATAACTTCTCTTTGAGTTCTAACTTTTTTAAACCTTTAGTGGAAGTACTTTGATCATCCTCTAATTATCTAGTATTAGTACTTACTAGTACTTTCTGTTCCTTGGGATGATAAAAGTAATCTCCTTTTGTCCATTTTGGATACCCAACAAAATAACATAATTCCGATCTTGGTTCTAACTTATCTTCCTTGATCAGTACATAAGCTGGACAACCCCATATCCTGAGATGATTCAGACTTGGCTTATGCCCAGTCCATATCTCATAGGACGTCCTAGGTACTGACTTGGAAAGCACCAAGTTCAGAATGTATGTCGATATTTTTAGGGCATATCCCTAAAAAGAGACTGGAAGAGTAGCATGAGATATCATGCTTCGGACTATTTCCATCAATGTCCTATTCCTTCTCTCAGCTACTCCATTTTGCTAGGGTGTGCCCGGCGCAAAGAGTTGGAATACTATCCCATGATGTACCATGTAATCCTTGAATTCACTGAGGAGGTACTCTCCACCATGATCCGATCATAAGATTTTGATTAGTTTACCTATCTGACACTTCACTTCAGCCTTAAACTCTTTGAACTTGTCAAAAGAGTCAGACTTGCATCTTATCAGGTAGACATAACCAAATCTTATACAATCATCCGTGAAAGTAATGAAGTACTAAAAACCCCTTCTAGCTGGTGTAGACAAAGGACCACACACATCAGTGTAAATAAAGCCCAATATCTCCCTGGCTCATCAGCCTTTTGGGTGAATGACCTTTTGGTCATTTTTCCTATAAGGAATGATTCACACCGAGGCTAACTTTCCAATCTTAATGAGCCCAATGGCCCATCATTGATTAACTTCTGAATCCTGGTTGAGTTAATATAACCCAACCTTAGATGCTAAAGATACGAGTAATTGACATTGGTCTTTCTTTTCCTACTTAAAGGTTTAGATTGAGCGTTGTTTATTTGATTATTTGTAGGATTTAAGAAGAATAAGTTTCTATACATGTGCCCAGAATAAAGAACTTCTCTATATTTACTGATGGTAATACCAAAATGGAAAGAAACAGAATATCCCTGATTTATAAGTTTTTGCAACTAAAACTAAATTCTGTCTAAATTCAGGTAAATATAAAATATCCTTCAAAATAACTACTCTATTACAATTAAAAACAAGATCCAGCTCTTCTACTGCAAGGTCCCATACTTGCGCTCCATTTCCTACTCGTAGTCCATGCTCGCCCTTCTAAAGTCTTCTTATCTTCCTAAACCCCTGCAAGGAGTTACAGATATGATTAGTGGCTCCAGAATCAACAATCAAAGTGGAAGTTAATCCAACCATTGAAACTAACTCTAGAAAGAGAACAATACCTGTAGGGTTTTTCTTGGCCTGAAACTCTGGACACTCATTTTTCCAGTGTCCCTTCTGCCCTCACTTGAAGCCCTTGCCTTTTTGCTTGTTGGGCTGGGCTACTGCACTTCCTTTCTTCTTCTTGAACTTCTTGGGCTTGGGCCTATTTCTGGAAGAAGAAGCCTTAGCAATTATAGCCTTAGACTGTGGTTTCATGACCTTCTCCGCCACCTAAAGCTCTTTTATTAACTTAGTTAAACTCATGTTTAACTTGTTCATGCTGTAGTTCAACTTGAACTGAGTAAAAGAGCCCGATAGAGATTTGAGAACTATGTCCACTTGGCTCTCGGGGTCAATAACAGCCCCTAAGACTTCCGCTTTCTCAAAAGCAGCAATCATTTTGAGCATATGTTCTCTGACTAATCCTCCATAAGCCATCTTAGTATTTATGATCGTCCTAAAAGCTTCCTGCCTTGCGGGCCGGCTCTTATCGACGAACATCGTAGCTAATGACTGGCTAATATCGTACGCAGTGGTCATGTATTCGTGTTTGAACTGGAGCACATTAGACATGAAGGCCAACATATAGCAATGATCCATCTCGTCAGCTTTCTTCCATGACTTCTCAGTCTCGTGCTTAACATCGGTGGAACCTTCCCCAATAACAGGACAGTTTCGTAAATGACAGACTTATACTCCTTAGTAGTGAGTATTATGTCCAAGTTCCTTTTTCAGTCAATTGAATTTGGACCCGTTAACTTATTCTCATGGAGAATAATGGCCAAAGGACTAAAAGTACCTCTACCAACCATTTCTAAAAAAATGAAAATAAAAGAAATCTTAGATTGTGAAAAAATAAAAATAATTTTTGCACTTTATCCTCATATTAAATCTGATAATAGTTAACCCTATCACTATTATCTTTAATATGATTAATTTGGCTCTTAGGAAAACTGGCATAGCTTCTTGGGAATATTAACAGTTTTTTAAGCTAAGTGTATCAACCACCACAAATTAATTTCCCTTCTAGGTAATGATCTAAAAGATAACTCCATCATGGGATGACCATTTTTTCTCATTTCCTATAGACATTCCTCGCACTATAACCTCCAACGTGGGCTGGCCAATCATAGCACGTGTCCTGGGTTATTAATTATATCCATCTATTAGTTTTAGATCTTTGTGGTATCCCCATCCTATATAGGTTCACTCCCAGGGTGATGCGAGGGGATCCATAATCTCTAATGAGGATCGTGATGGAAGCCGTGGGACCGTTGGAACCCCCCTCCCACTTAGTTTTTTAAACAATGGCTTTTAAAGAAAATATCTTTCTGAAAAAAAAAACCCATTAAGTATCCCTTAACTCTTTGTAAAATATCTAAATTCACAAATCTCTATGTCAAGGTAAAAATCCTTTAAGAGATTTTCTATGAATTTATTTTACATAGTTAAGAACTTAATGATTTCCAAAAATTTTCTTTTAAACTTTCTAGAGACTTTGGTCTCAAGTTTAATTTGACAAAAATAATTTTCTAGTGCAAAAATAAAATAAAAATGGCATTCCATTTTAACTTACAAAAATATCTAAATCCAAAATATTTTCTATGTCAAGGATTAAATCCTTTGAGAAAATATCCAATGATTAATTTTTGTCCAAGTTCAAAATAACAATTTTTTTAAATTAAAAAATGTTTTTCTCGTCATAAATTTCCCAAAGACTGGTCTTTGAGAAAACGTGCACATAAGGTACAAAAAGAAATAAGCATGCTAGAAAACTATAAATGTTGTCATACTTTTCTATTTTTTTAACTTAAGTGTCTATATAAGATAATTAAACACATTAATAAATTAATGATTTGGTTTAATCTTAAATTTCCTTTACTATTATTTTTCATACAAAATATTCAAAGAATATTAACTATTGTAATAAAAATAACTTTGCCTGGTATGGGACCAAAAACCTAAAAAAAAAAAATTTTCTTCCCGCTGGTCCAGTGCACCCACCACACTGGATCATGGCTCATGGAAAAAACTCATGGACTACAATCCAGGTGGGTGCCCACGACTCGGGTCCCTGTGCAGTAGCTTCCGCTAGGAAGCCTGTGCTTCCGTAAGGAAGCTTCCTCGCGCGCGCCATGGAGCCACGGCCAACTAGGGTTCGGCTGCAGCTTCGACTCTTCTCACATTTTGCAGTGCGGCTCGGCTTCTTGGCTCAGCTCCTCACGCACTGGCTGCTACGGTGATCGTCTTCCTCAATTTTCTTCTATGCGCACAGACGTTCTGGGTCTCGAAGTTTTCACAAATATCAACCAAAACTCATCCAAAACAATCCACAAATGCCTATGCCTTTAATTATAAGCTTACACGAACACTATAAAAAGCTTAAAAAAAAAAAAAAAACTTTTACAGTGATCCTATGTCTCAACCGTAAGACTTACAGAGGATTCTACCCATACCAGAAAACACGAAGGATCATAAAATATAATCATCTAACCAATTTTATTCACTAACATATAACCTATATTGCCATATGAACCTGGTTTTGATACCATTTGAAGGCAAAGAACGACAAAACAAAAATGCACAGTAGCATGCTAATGAACAGAGTACACACAGAAGAGCAGTGGAAGAAAATTTTTTATACCTCTGCTTGCTTTCACTAATCTAGGAGGTGCCGACACTTCGGTCTAAACTACTTTTGGTTCTGAGATCGATCCTTCTGGCTATTGTCCCACAAGCCGACGGCTTTTCTTGGGCATCAACGCAACTCCTTTGTCTTTCGGAATATAACCTCGTCTGAAAGCCTGTGAAGGCTATGGATGAAGAGGATGATCTTCCTTTCTCCGATTGAATGCTATTAAGCACTAATCAGGAAGGTTTTTCGCGTCTCTATTCTTGCTCTTTACAAAGCACAGAGAGCACTATCGAGAGAGAAGACGTGAGGCTTGAGGAAAAGGAAAAACTAACGTGCCTTTTTGAAAGACTCCAGTATTCAATTGAATCTCAATAGCCTTGATAATAGGCTATTATTCGGGCATTCAAAAATCAAAAAAGCCTTAAGGCCCATGTCATGTTAAGCCATTAAACAAGCCTATGGACCTGTGGTTCAGTTCACTGGGTTAAGCCTTTTAATTTAATTTAATTATTCTTGAACTAATAGAAGCCCAATAATTAAATTAATTAAATAACCCAATGGAGCAATATAAACCTCAAGCCTCAGTCCAGTTCATTGGGTTTAGCCTTTAATTTAATTTAATTATTCCTGAACTAATACAGGTTCAATAATTAAATTAATTAAATGACCCAAATAAGCCAATATATAATTCTCTATTTTTGGATCTTTTATTTTATTCTAGTCTAATAAATGAATCAGGCTACTCGAATAAAATAAAATCAATTTAATATAAGACCAATCCCTCAACCCAAAACCTTCAGGACTTATGGGCTATTCCGACGACCAAAAGGCACATCGCCTTGGCTACTAAAATGATCAAAATACCCCTACTATAAAAATAGTTGTATTTTGCATTTTAAATATTTTCTAATATCTCCATAAGGAAATATTGCCCCCAAGGACAATGCCACATTAGCAAAGTCTTCAATCTACAGGTGTAATGACTAAAATACCCTTCTATGCATCACTGTACATTTAGAGAGGAAGAGTGTACTAACACCTCTCTAAAAAATATTTACCATCCTTAGACCTCTAATCTAATGATCCACGACTCCTGAAATGTTTCTACTTTCCAAGAGAGCTACCCTAAAGCAAATATCTAAGTCATGTTCCCTAGGGCCCTGTATATTTAGATTATTCGAACAGTCACAAGGGGCGATATAGCGCAGAAGCTATCTTGTACAAGTCTGTCTAAACGAACTAGTCGCATATACCCAACATATAAGTATATCGGCTCTACGATAGAATCTCAACTACAGTATATCAAAGTACAGGCTTCCAGCTTCGTCAGACCACCAACTCATACTTAAGTGGTAGAGTATTAGTCCACGTTGTAGCAGTAATAGTGTAGGTTTCCTCTAAATAGTACTTTTAGAAACTACTATTATAGGTCATGTTCTACGTATTCGAAATACGCTTATGCTATGAAGTGAGTGGACTACCCACTGGCTAAAGGTAAGCCATTCCCCATTTGAAATTTATAACACAATAACCTAACACATGATGAGATTCCCATTTTCATCAATTGGTTAAGAACAAACGTTTATGTGTTAAGTAACCCGTGATCCATACCTTATTGTGAAAGACCACCATTCACATGAATCACTTACTTAAACACAATTGGTCCTTTCCAAATGTAAATCGTGAACAAATAAAATATATTCACAAATAAATTTTTGAGAATAAATTCTTTTATTAATAAATTCGATAATTACATCAGAAACCAAGTCTAGAGGGCATACATTCCAACACAGGTATGTGCTGGAAACGGAACAATTCTGTTCCAGTTTGGACCTGGCACCAGGTGTACTATTGTACCCGGTACCAGGTGTGTTCTGCGTTCCTCACACCTTGCTTTTCTTGTCTTTTCAGCCTCCTCTTGTGCTCATTTGGCCCTCCATACCAATTGTTATCCAAACTTTGATCTTCTTGGCCCTTCTTTAATCTTCCATTGCTTGACAACCTTTTTCATCTTTGGCTTGGAATCTTGAAATGCATATTGAAGTCTCTTGAAAAGGAGCTTCACCCATAGAGCCATGTGTTGTATCTTTGTTCTCCTCCCCCCTTCTTTAGAATGACCTTCATGCTTGGGACGATTTCTATCATTTTCCCTTTCTTTGTGATGATTCGTCCTCGAATGGTCACCTACATAAAAATTCAAATAAGGATGTTTGGGTGAATGATTTTTGTTCTTGTCATGTGTTTTGCCGGAATGGACACCCGGTTGTTGTTTGGGTATAGAGAAGGAGGAGTATCTTGCCTGGTAGGCCGATCACCTACCTTTTGTCAGTCTGCACAAAGTGTGGCATTCTGACCGGCAGTATGCACAAAGTGTGGCATACTGACCATATGGACATGGGGCCCAACGTGTGGTAACCCATGACCACCCTTTTTGAGTGGTTGATTTTATTGTACCTGTATGGTTTGAAAGCCAAAATGCCACTCTTGTTTTTTTAACATCATTCGTTGCTTGCCAGTATTTCTTTTGTCAGTCTGCACAAAGTGTGGCATTCTGACCGTTGTATGGTTATGGGGCCCAACGTGTGGTAACCCATGACCACCCTTTTTGAGTGGTTGATTTTATTGTGCACTTTTGATTATGTATGCTTGGAAAAGCCAAAACACCACTCTTGCTTTTGACTAATGTTTATTGCTTGCCAATATTTCTCTTATAAAGATTTCACACTTTGCATCCACGAACTGTTTTCACTGAACACCCAAAGCACACACGGACTTACTGAGATTTCTGTCTCATCACCTTTTTACCATGATTTCAGGTCGATCCTGCTGTGGGGATGAGTAGCTAGTGTTATCAGTCTTGGAAGAGAATGTTATCTTTTATTTTTGTGTATTGCTTTGGGGAGTTGAGAGTGGATGATTTTATTTATGGATTTGTTTTTCTTTTGGGAATTCTTGGATTCATTCTGGGTTTTAATAAATTTTAAGTTAAAGTATTATTTTTATTCCTCTATTTTATTTGTGTGACCTAGTTATAAAGACTCCTTGTCCTTTGGACGGGGCGACATCCCCGGCCCCGAGCGGGCCTATGTAGCGGGGTGTTACAAGTGGTATCAGAGCCTAGGTTATAAGAAAATATTGATGATATATGTTTTATTTATTTAAGTATAAATCTTATCTAACCTATCTTGTTGATGCTGTAGGATGGTTAGACTGCTTAGGACAGCAAGGAAAGGGCAGCAGTGGCACCCGCCTTACTATCTAGACTAGGAGGACCTTCCAGTTCCCCAGCCTGCCCCTCAGCCAGTTGTCCCTATAGTGGATAACAGTGATGATGAGAGTGAGGAAGAGATGGATGGGATAGAGGAGGAGGATGAGGATGCGATGGAGGCTCCTCGGACCCAAAGATAGGTGAGTTTGTTAGGACTTTTACTTGCTGTGACCTCAAGGAGTCTAGTGATGAGGGTTATAGGCTGAGGAATGGAGTTACCCGACATTAAGGGAGCTTAGGCAGCCTGCTTTAGGAATGGAAGATAAGGGGAAAGGGAAGCTAGAAGAGAGACCTAAGAAGAGCGGACTTTGATATGGATTGGGTGTAGATGCTAAGTTATAGAGAGAGTGATTGTTTGACCTGTACGACTCGGAAGACAAGAGGCCTGCACCTAAGAGTGCGATTAGATTAACTTTGGATGAGTTTTATGAGGCAGCTATGAGAGCTAAGAGGAGCAACGAGGGTGATTTAGGTCAGCCAAGTGAGAATGCAGGTTTTGCGAGGGATTATGTGGGGAAACTCGATAGCCCCGTGGGGTGGCTCGTGGAACCAGCCTCTGACGTTCCAGATGCCTCTGCTGACTCTAGCGGCGAGTAGAGTGTAGAAGATTAGCAGTATTTGCTCTCTCTCTCTCTCTCTCTTTTGGGATTTGCATTCTTTTATTTATCTATTCTTTTCGAAGAAGCGTGTTGATGGTAGGGTTCGATTATTTTACCGAAAAAAAAGGTATCGCGTGTGATAACCCCTTTTTTTTATGAAAGCATGATTTTATGAAAAGCATGAGTTTTATTTATTACTTGGTTTTCCCCTAAATAACATCATCAAATTTTCTTTTAAAATGAGTAGATATCATTATTATCTGATCATGTACAAAAACTTGCATCTGATTCTCTTTTACTAAAACCTGAATGTGAATGCATGCCCAAAATGTTTTAAACTTGAATGCATACACTCATTATCTGGGCATGGTTGAGAATGGCACCTAAGCGCCATGTAGCCACATTAAAAGAAGAGTTCCGGAAGTAGAGCTTGTAGCACCGGAGTTTGAGATGACTCAAATGTCGTCACCTAATCGGGGGGATGAGAATGAGCCAGATTCGGAATGGGGGTTTGAAGCACCGGATGATGTGTTGATGGGACAGGCATTTAGTAAGATGGTGGAGGTTCTGCAAACCCTGATGGAGCGGAGGGTCCTTAAGGGAGAAGATGAGGCATTAGAGTAGTTTTTGAAGTTTCAGCCGCAATCTTCTTGGGCGAAGTTGAGCAAAATCAGAAGGCACAACAATGGATCGAGTAGATGGAGGATATATTTGCAACGCTCCAACACATCGAGGAGTGGATGGTTAAATTTGCAGCATTCCATTTGAGAGGCCCAGCTCGGGCATGGTGGCAGCAGATTCAAGACGACGGGAAAATGGTCGACTAGGAATGGACGTGGTCTAGTTTCATCGAAGCCTTCAGAGCTAAGTACATCCCTCAGTGGGTAGTGGAAAAACGAGAGGACGGATTTCAGAATTTGAAGCAGGGAGGCATGTCAGTGGCCTAGTACACAGCACGGTTCACCCCGCTGTCGAAGTACTACAAGAGATTAGTGGACACCGAGCAGAATAGGACAATGCAGTTTGTTAAAGGATTGAGGCTGGAATTGGGGAAGGCGTTTGCACCTTCTCCTCCAATGACCTATTTAGAGCCCTTAGACGCAACTACCCAGATAGAAAATGAGGACTGCAGTAGAATGGCAACGAGGCCTTTCCAGCCGCCAAGGCAACCGCAAGGACCTTTCCAGAGGCAGCAATCCAACAAGTGCCCTACCAACCAGGAGTAGGAGACCTGGGAAGGCTAACATTGTTGCTGATGCACTGAGCAGAAAAGTCGGTATGGCCAGACTAAGAGTGTAGGAGATTCAAGTTGTTCAGGATGTGTTGGACAAAAGTGTGGAAAGTTGAATTCGAGGTATTTGAGGCTGTTCCCAATAAAGGAAAGGATTGGATCGGTGGCATACCGACTCGACTTGCCAGATGGGTTGATGGGAATTCATGATGTGTTTCATGTGTCACAATTGAAGAAGTACAATGTCGATCTCGGTCATGTTCTGAATAATGAGCCGTTGGTGTTGCAACCCAATCTGAGCTATGTGGAGAAGCCCGTGCGAATATTAGACCGCAGTATTAAGAATCTCCAGAACAAGCAGATACCGATGCTAAAGGTTCAATGGGAGCATCATGGCACGTGAGATGGCACATGGGAATTAGAAGAGTGGGTTAAGCGGAAGTTTCCCGATCTGAAATAGAAGTACGCCTGAATTTCGGGATGAAATTCTTCTAAGTAGGGGAGGATGTAAAACCCCAGTCAAAACCAACCTTAGAGTAAGGGGGTTGGGATGTATAGCATATTTCTTTGCATGTTTAAATATATTTTTGTATGATTTTATGTGCTTCGGATTTGTGTTTTATAGTCTAGAGGGCTTGATTATGATTATTGAGTGAGAATGGCAAAATGGTAATTTTTGCTTGAGGTGGAAAAAGGGAGATAGCTTGAGGAATGAATAGGAAAATATTTTTAGGGGGAAAATAAGAATAAGAGTTGTTGTGGTTTAGTGGTTGGAGCTTTGGAATTAATTCTTGAGGCCTTGGGTTCAAATTCCATCATATGAGCTTTAGTTTGGTTAAATTTTATTTTTGCTTGGGAAGTATCATTTTCGGCCTTAGTGGTGTTTGGAGTAGGGTAGAGATGTTGTCCTATGAGAGACATGATAGGAGTCTTCAAATCCTACTCTTTTGCTCTACACAAAATTCCTAAGGGGAATTCATTTCCTCTTGATCCTTAATTTTTCATATTTCTTAATTCATTAGTTTGTTCATTTTGTTCAAGCCAATTTTATTCTAGAAAAATTCTAGCAATGTGCGGTCGCTTTGAAGGTTCGAAATGTCTTAGTAAAAGACATCATATGGACCGAAACAATGGAAGAGGAGGAAAGATTTCAAGTGAATTAAATTCCTTAGTGAACTTTCTAAAAATTCACTCTATCTAGTTCATCTTCCTTCTTGGAATGAGCTGAAATTTTCTAGCTTATTGTGCCTTCAAAGTGTTGAGTTTCTTAGCGAATATTCCCTCCCAAATGCTGCCAGAAAAATTTTCTTTAGGATCAATTTACAATCTGAATTTCTTGGCCATTTTCGGACTGCTCAAAGCTAGAGCAACAATAGGAAAAATTCATGTACAAATCGCCACTTTGAGAGTCCAAAACCAAGTTGTTTTCTTCCAGATTTTGTGCAGCACCTTAACCATATTTTTCCTCCATGAAGAAGGCTGGAAACCAGCCTTGAAAACCCCTAAAGTCCCCCTTCAAAACCTCTGCAATTCGGCTGGAAATGGCAGCCAAAAATCTGCCCAGCGAAAATTCTGGGCAGTTCAAGTTCCAGTTTTGTTTTCTATTTTTCTCCCAGCCGAAACACCAACCTTATTCTGCAAAAACCTTCCTTAAACCTCCAGTAGCAAAGCTCCATTGTTCCCTTTAAGCTTCTGCATGACATTCAACAATGGCTGTCCAAAAATCTCTCCAACAAATCCCTGCAATTTAGCTTGATTGATTTCCAAAATTCCAACCACTTTTGCTTAGCAACTTCCCATAATGCATTCCCCAAATAACCAGACTTCTTCTTCACCATTAAGCACCCTACTTTTGGCCACCATAAGCTCCCATAGACCAGCATTAATCCCACCAAAATTCTGCTCAAACAGTCAGCCATGGCAGACTTCCAAAACTCTCCAACAATCAAGATATTCTTGGAATATTTAGTTTCCAAATTCACTTCCTAAAAATATTCTTCAAGGATTGTGACAACTAACCTTCCCTTTTTCCTTCCAAATCAGAGAAACAACTCCCTAAACCCTACAGAAATTCGGCCAGCCTAATTCCCTCAGAATTTTCGGCAACTACACTACAATCTCTCAATTCCCTTCAATCTCCAAGAACATACACACTATACCAAGAATACCTACTACTTTCTTTCACCTACTACTTTCTTTCACCTAATTCCCCTCCAAATCACTTCAAACCTTCACTAAAATCTCCAGATTTGACCTACTTACTGCTGTGAGTCCATCGACACCATTCTTAACATCAAACTCCTCAAATCATCTTGCTACTTCAGATCAAAACCAGAAATTTCTGTGAAGGACAAGAACATCTTCAAGGTAAATTTACTCTATCAACTTCATCTTCTCCAAACTTGATCTCTAGTCAAAACCTATGTGAATAAACATACTAATGATCTCTTTTTCTTTCTCTCTCTCTCTCGCTCTCTCATGGCCGAAATCCCTCTCCCTTGGCCGGATGACTTCTTCTTCCATAATCATGCTCTCGCCATCTCCCTTGGACAAAGTTAGACATCTAGGAGTTGAGATCTACTCTAAACTCCTTCAAGGCATTCATCAATCAAGTAAGTACCTTCAATCTTCTTTTTTAAACTCTAGAATCATGTCTTTAGGATGATGTTGTTAGAAGGTAGATGGCGATGGGATTTGAGTATGTGTTGTTGTGATTGAAGCATGAGTATATGTATGATTGTGAAAGAGATGGGATTTATGCATGGAAGGATTATATTGGTTGGTTGTATGTTGAATTGAGGTTTGATGCATGTCATAGGTAGTATTTGTGTCAAAGCATGCTAGAGATTATGTCACCATTGGTGAATAGGATTTATATTCATATTGGATTATTGAAGCCATGATCATATTTATGCTAGAAAAGGTTAGATTATGTCTTGATATCGTTAGATCTATGCTTATATGCATGATTTGGATGATTTGATGAATTGAAGGATTGTAAATGTTCATGCTTATGTTTAGCAAAAGAACTAGGTACCATGAAGAAGAAATCATAGTCCAGAGGTGGCCACAAGCTAGACAACATTCTCAAACCTATGAAATTAGTATAAATGCATAGTCTTTATTAAGTACTCAAGGATCACATCATACCAGAGATCAACACAATGTCTCAACATAACTCAATACTTCTAAAACAAAATCCTTTTCGAAAATATTTTTTGTTTTGAAAATATTTTCTTTCCTAAAATTACTTTAAATAAAAATAGATGTAACATAGATCCGTTCCAATATTTTTATAAATTCATATTTTTGAGCAATAGCTTTCGCAATTCTTTTCCATGAAATGCAAGCTTAATCTGCTTAATGAAATTAATGCAGGATTTCCAAATTGTTTCATCATATGTACGTGATTTGTCTAAATAAAGAATTCTTGAACAGTGCATCATCATTTATGCTTCCAAATGCTTCATAATATTTTCACTAGAATAAGCTAGCATGCTTCATAACATTTTTCTTATGAAAGAGTTTTATTAAAAATGTTACATGGATATGGGGACTTACCTCATATAATGTTATTACTTGGCTAATTGTTACTCACAACACTTCACAAAGCCTTTGTGATATCCAAACCAATATCAAATACTATTTCACCCCTTTCTTAGCCTCTAGAAGTTCTAGCCAATATGATGCTAAAACATTCTAAGAAGGAAATTACCTAATTTCCTAAATTCTAATTTCTCACAAGAGATGGAAACATAATTACTAGAAATAACCAAAGAGATATTATCTCTCCTTTGCATCCATCTCGTAATCCCTTCAGTTCACATGTTTATAACTCATGACTTCCCACATAATCATTAATTCCAATGAAAACATAATATAAGAATAGTTCTTCACTTATAATTTCTGCATTTCTACTTCATAATATCCTTCTATATTTTTGTCATAACTTTTGATTCACAAGTCCAAATGACATCAAACTAGTTCCAAAATATCACCAAGACATTACTTTATAATTTCCAGTTAATGGAATACTAATTCTTCCTTCCATTTTGTTCAGTTCTAGCAACAAAGTTCCAGAATTCTGATATCGTCAC
Organism: Voacanga thouarsii; assembly: GCA_026120185.1. NCBI lineage: Eukaryota > Viridiplantae > Streptophyta > Magnoliopsida > Gentianales > Apocynaceae > Voacanga > Voacanga thouarsii. Next base: position 2,098,927 of record JANUWF010001174.1, read on the forward strand.
AGCTTTGACAGTGTTTGGTATTTTTGTCATAACTTTCTATTCACAACTCCGAATCATGTCAAATTGGTCTCATAATGTGCCTAGGACAATTAGCTACAAAGACACAAGATCAATACAGCCAGATTCACTACCGTTGTGGAAATACTGCAAGTAAATTATTGATGCCTTTCCAGAAATTAATTCTCTTTTCCAACAAATGCATTCTTTATTCATTCCTTTCTCATTAATCACTTAATCATCACTTAATTCATTTTATTCCCCATATTAAGATCACATAATCTCGTCATTTTCAGTTATGAAGAAGGCAGGTTCTATACATAAATAAAGCAACGAAATAAAAACCCTTCACAACATAATCACATCTTCCATTTCCAATAATTATAATCACTTTCTCTTCCTTCCTTTCTTTGTTTATTTCTTCTTCATGTACAGACTTCTACAACTTCTTATAACTCCTTCAAATCACATCTAAGCACCATAAAAATTGCAGAAAATAAATCCCCGAGGAAACCGACACATAGTACTTCTAAAATAACATCACACCAACAATCTTTCATATATCACTTTCTATAATTCATGCTATTTTTCCCTGAAAATTACCATCAAAATATTCCCTAAAATCTATAGAACAACTTTAATTCTTGGGGAAGAGAGTTTACCTTGTATATAAAGAATTTTAGGCTTGAGATAAGCTAAGCTTTCCTTCCTTCTCTTTCTTCCCTTTTCTTCTACCTCCCGATTTTCTCTCTCTCTCTCTCTCTCTCTCTCTCTCTCTCTCATTCTTTTACTTTCTCTTTCTTTCCTTTCCTCTCTCCCTTTCACCTCTTATTTCCAGCTACCTCTAGTCTTCTACTGCCATTCTCCTACTCTTCCTCTTTTTGAAAGTTAAATTTCATCATGTGGTCAAATTAGAAGTTAGAAGATTTTCATGGAAACTTTTGGAACATCTTAGAAAACTTCAGAACTTCATGGAACTTAATAGAACTTTGTGGAAACTTGCAGAAATTTGTAGAACTCTTTAGAAACCTACAGAAGTTCCTCCTAATATATACAACTAATCATCTTAAACCAAATGGTTTCCATCTATCCAATCAACTTAAGCCACCTAGCTTCCATGCAACCAATTACCTTAAGCCACCTAGCTTCTATGCAACCAATCATATTATGCCATATAACTCCCATACATCCAAACTCATCATGCCACCAATTTTCTTAAAACCAATCTTCTTAAACCACATAACTCCTTTGTAACTAATCATGTTGAACCACATAATTTCCATGCATCCAATCATTGAAAGGGACTTAATTCTTATGTAGCCAATCATATAATTCCAAGTGATTCTTTATGCAACCAATCCTATAATTCCAAGTAAATTCTTACGCAACCAATCATATGAATCCATGTGAGTTTTCATGCACCAATCAAAGTGGGCTTTCATGTAACCGCTAACTTAAATTCATATGGCTTCTCTTTGTGGGTTAAACCAACTTAAATCAATTAACTAAATAGCCCACCAAGATAATATACAATTAAAGCATATTGTCTCTTTCCATCTTAACAATGGTTAACTAGGTTTCTTAAAAGTAACCATAGTTAACGTTACTATTCATACTGGTCGGGAAATGTTTTTATTTTACCAATGCGATCTATGTATTAAATTGAGCTTTTTTGTTTGTCTCAAAATTTCCAAATTCCTTTTTAGTTTTTCTTAATTCGCGATAAAAAATTCTTCCGACACCCCTCAAAATTTTTATCTCACCAAAATGTTCTTCTAATCAAACTGATCATTTCTTGTTCTAAGCCTTCATGGATATGTTCACTCAATAAAATGTAGTTATGAATCAAAGTGCAAAAGGGAGCGGTGCTACAATCTCCCCTTTTTTAAGAAATTTCATCCTCAAAAGTTGAACTCAAGCCTTCAACAACTTCAGCAGGTGCCTCATATTCTAATATGCCGCTTTCAACAATTTAAATTCCAATCATCATTACTCAATTTCCTCCAAAATTATAGTTATTCTTTTGGTTAAAAATATTGCCCATCTGACTTCCATTCTCAAGAAATTTCTCCTTGTTTCAATCTTATGTAATTCCTCTTCCTTGTTTTAGGCTTCCTTCATGCACCCATGCACTTCTTTAATATATATATATATATATATATATGTTATCGCTCAACATTCCAGTTAATGCTTTCTTGGATACTACATGTTCCAAAAGGTCGTTTTATCCAATTAAAACTCACACTTATTGATCTTGAAATATAGTTTGGCTTCTTGTAGCTTCTCAAGTGCTTTCCTCTCAAATATAATATATTCATTCTTGCTATTTTTTTCCTCCCAGATATTCTTAACACAACTTTCTACGGTGCACAAAACTGTACAAATTTATTTCTACAGTCAATTCGAACATAATGTTGAGATAACCAATCTATCCTAAGAATAATATCATAGTTTTCTATGGTTAAACATATGAGATATCCCTTCAAAATCAAATCTCCTATCAATATCTCATACTCCGAACACATCTTATCGCTGTCTCTTTTGCTTCCCTAAAGGAGTGCTAATTGTCATCTTATAGGGAACTTCCCCACTCTTAGTTCCCATCTTTTGAGCAAAAGGATAAGCAATAAAAGAGTAAGTAGAACTTAAAATCCTAGCTTCTTTGCCAAAGATTTGACCATTACCTCATACAACCAATGTTGTGCTGGGATCTATTTTATCCAAAGTGACCAATCGTCCTTCCACACATAGCTTACTCACTCTTGATTTAGAGATAAAGATCAGACCTTAAATATCCTTTATAAGTCCCGATCTAGATCTTATGTAATTTCTTCTTAAATTTACCGATACCATAAATCGTTTGGGATGGGGTAATCTATGACTTTGTGTTTCTCTTCTCACAATTGAAACAATGAATAAATTACCTTTCTTTATTAGCTCCTTTTTTCTTTGGGAATTTCCCAATTACCTGTCAATTAGGTTCTCCAGGTCTTTTGTAATACCCTGCCTAGAACCGCCCTTAGACATATAGGAGATTGGGCATTTGCATGGCATATTATTTAGGCATGAAGTATTTTAATGCATTCATGTGTTCAAATTTGTTGTTGTGTTTATTTATGTGAAAGTATTTATCTATAGAATTTATAATGATGTTTTGTTTGAGTTTGTTTCATTTATGCTTTAAGAATAGAATTTGGTATGTGGTGTATAAGATGCAAGGGATGGCGATGGAAAGAATTTGTTGGGGAATATTTGATCAAAACTTGATATGGTCTAGTGGATAAAGCTAGGTGTTTGTTTCCTGGAGACTCAAGTTCTAATCCTATACTCTGCATAATTTTCCTTTTAACCTATTTTTCTTTCTTGGCTGAAAAATTCCAGCCTGGCCGCCATCTTGAGAGCTATTCCTAAAATTTGGGAATTTAAATCTTTTATGATTTAAAGATAAAGACAGGGAAAATTTATTCTTTAGTTTTCTTTTAAAATTATATTTATTTTCCATAAATTTGTTAGCTTAAATATTTAAAAATTTATCTCCAAAACAACATCCATTTTCATTATTTTATTTCTCATCCAAAAAGACAAATTGCCCTAGGGATACCTTAGCTGCCATTTTGGGGAAGGAATTTCCTGAAGTCTAGCAGTTTGAATTCATATTATTTCTTTTAATTCTTTAAATATAATGTGATAAAATATTAATTTTATCTTTTAAAATTTTACCATTATCTTTTATCTTTTCTAAAAGATTTACTCTAGATAACTCTTCTTGAAATTTAATTTATATATCTTGTGTGTGTGTGTGTGTGTGTGTGTGTGTATGTGTGTGTGTGCCTGTGTGTTTGTGTGTGTGTATGTATGTATATGACTGAAATTTATTGTAGGTTAATTGTATTATACTTAGTTTGAATTTTGGAAGGATTTTGTCTTGTGATTTAATATAGTATATAAATATCCTTTTAGATAATTATCTAAACTATATTTCAAACTACCTATTTAATATTCTTTCTAACTCTAGTCGACACCTAGGGATTATTTAGCAAAAAAAAAAAAAAGTTTTAAGATAATAATATAATGATGTTATAGATGAACCTATGGTATTTGGAAAACCTTTGAAGATATTATCTCTTTTATCTTTTGTAAATTACTAATTATCTTCTCTAGAATTTATTTTATGTGATTAATTTTCTGGAAACCTCTAGCCTTAGTGCTACCACCTATGAAACTATTTTAGCTCAACCCAAGCACTTGAAGTTAGATGATAAATCAATCAAAATATTTTGCATATTATCTCTATTAACCAGAATTTTATTTAACCAAAGACTAAACACCATTTCTTTCTTTTCCTTCTCACTAGTTTAGGCCACTCCCTCTCTCAATTATTCTTCAATTTCGTCCAGCCTAGAAGCAAAACACAAAGCTATTTTGTTTTTCTCTTTTGCTCAAGTAGCCAAAGCAATGGGAGTTCTTCATTCCTTTAAAAACTCCAGCCTCCAACTCATCTTTTGTATAAAGTTGTATTCAATCTAAGCCTCTACACCACAAACTTCCATTCACCCTAAACTCTAGCCTAGTTTTAGTCATTACACACACAATTGCTGCCCAATTCGACCACCCTCCCAAACACACCCACGATGAAACCAAGAGCAACAACAATATCAAGAAAATGCAACCTCAATTTTGCTTTAGCCCAAAACTGAAACACACTCATACCTAGACCAAAACACTAAAAAAACATTTGGTCATTCATTTTTACATCACTCAAAGCCAAAAGCTCTCGTTTCATGTAATCTTTCTCTCTCTCTCTCTCTTGGCCTTCTTGTTTACATCCTCTCTTCAAACAAGTAAACAAGACACAATATTATCAAGGTTCTTTCAAGGTAATCCATTTAATCTTCTTCTTTTCTTTTATCTTCTTTTCTTCTTAAAGCAGAAATTATGCATAATCTTCTACTCAGCCACATGGATATTCTAATTCTTTAGGCCAAGTTCATATCTTTTTTGTGTGGATTCACTTTTGGGACGATCTCAACTTATAGTAGTAACTTGCTTGTCTTTTAGAGGTAATCTGAGTTGCTCCTCTTTTATAGTCGTATATGGGACATTAATGCCTGAATGGTGTATTTTTATTATGGGAATATTCATATGAAGGTTAAATGATATAAACATGACTATGGTGATTGTTGACTATGATGGATTCTTTATTAGTGAATGTAGAGTTGAGTAGTATGATATTTCTTGATGCTTAGATTTGGTACTTTGATTATTAAATGGTGATAATTTTGATTATCATGAGATTAAGGTATTCTTGATACAGATCTTGGATGTGGGATAATTGTATATGACTATTGTGTAGTGATAACTAAGTTGAGCCCTTTTCTTGCTGATGTGTATATGAGTATTATAACTCTCTTTAATACCTAGATCAGAGATTATACTCATGATTGTTTCTATTGAGAGAATGGTTTGGTTTGTATTGTGTAGTTGGTTGATCTAATTGTTACCATGGCACTATAAGGATTGATTGTCTATTGGGGTCGAGGGTTTTGTTGATCTATTTGGGTTGAGACACTAATTATGATTATGCATGTCATATCTCTTTGTTCAGTTTGGGTTGTTGGTAAAGTAATACATGATTAGGACTTTTATGATTTGTTACTGGACAAATAAGACAATCAAGTGTGAAGAGCAAGTTGATCAGTTCATTTATTTTGAGTGAGTTGATTCAAGTAAGTCCTTACATAAAACCTTGTTTGTTACTATTCTCGTTTCCAAGTCAATTGTGATATAAAGTTGAATCAAACTGTGATTTCTTGGGTTACAACATGGTTTACTTTTCAAATTAAAAGAGTTTTGTTAAAATGAAGGTTTTCAAACAAAACATCATTTTGTTTGCTAAGCAATTTCAGACAAATTATTTTAAAACCATGCTTGCTTGAGATGAAGCCTCAAGTAGGATATTGATTTGTTGATTTGAGATTAATCCTTAAGTAGGATATTAATTCGTTGAGTACTCAATAAAGGTAGGTTGCTAGGATTAGTCTTTGATAGCTAGGGCGAGTCTTCTAGCTAATGGCCACCTCTGGAAAATGAGCTCTATTTAGATGAGGCGATAGTCCTAATGAGTCAGGCGGGTCTGAGCTAGCAACTCATTCTAGGTGGACTGTTGTCTAGAATTGGACATCTGGTATAATTTAGGTATAGAGATAGAACAGTATCTCACCCGTGGGCCAATCTCCTACTATATAGTGATGTAAGGCTTCTCCGTGCTTGTCATGAGGCAAGGTTTCATTGCAAGGGCTATGATGTAGGGTTACATAGTCCACATGTATTGTTGTTGAGTAGTTAATTTTTTTGAAAATTACTTTGATGTGCTACTATGCATGTAAAATACCACTCAGTGTTTTTGAAAGAAATGAGCTTTGACTTGCAAACATGTTTTTCAAATATTTCAATTGTGCATACATGAAATACTTTGAATGTCATGAGCACCTACAGGACTTACTGGGAAGTAAATCTCACACCCTTTTATGTTATGTATTTAAGTTGTTAGCTTTAAAGGTTGTAACTCTTTTAGAGTTTGAAATTTTATTCTGATGTTATTTGTACTTCTTTTTTAGACATTTGAGATATTAGTTTTGGAGTTTAAGACTTGTTTAAGTTTTCTGATGTAATAAATTTTAGAGAATTATTTCCTTTTGAGTTTGTTACCTTGTTATAAAGACCCCTATTCTACTAAATAGGGCGACAACCCCGTATTTTAGGTCACGTAGATAGTGGGGTATTACATCTTTTATAGTGAAAATGTTAGAATTCTCTTTTATTTCCTTATTCAAATAGCTCAAAGTCTTCTCTTTCTATTCTTGAAACTACTTCCCAGAGATCACCCATCATGTAGCTACTATGTCCCAAACACATTTTATTTCAAAGTTCTGATGGGATCCAGTGCATTAGTGTGGGTATGATCGCACCTATCTATAACAAATGACAAAATAGGGTTCCTAGTACACAAAATAAATGCTAGCGCATTACACAAATGCGCACATCCTTAACTTCATGTCATATTTACTACGATATTTATTACCACTGTTTATATCATGTTGTATACACAAAACTCTTGAGTACACAAATTTCTCTACATATCATCACTGCTGATCCCAAAACTTGGAGTCCAGAGTCGAAAGATATAAAATAGTACTCGTGTATCAAATCCGAGGTCTCCTTAATATCAATTTCTGTACTGTTATCCAAGTTTTGGATAAACGTTTTACCTTCTTACCTATTCCTTTTGTCAGATTCTTCCGAAAATATTGCAATTATCTCAACTATCACTTCGTCTAACTTATCAGAAGAGATCATAACCAACTCGATGCCTCAAATTCTTGTATCATGTCTACTTCTATATATGACTTTATAGGATTTTCAAACTTTATAAATCTACAACTGTAAATTCTATTCTAGGCTCAAGTATGCTCTACTGTAGGCTTTAATATAATTGTGACTCCTAAAGATCAATAACCTTAAGCTCTGGTACCTTCTATAATGCAAATCAATATCTCCAAAAGATATTCACTGAAAATCTCAACTAAGCTTTGATACCATTTGTAACACGAAACAACCACAAGGCCCAGATGGTTGCGGATATTACCCAGTCTAATTGTTAAGAGGTCTTTATAATGATATAAATAAATCAAAAAATTTAGAGAATTACATATTGCCAACAAAAAAAAAAAAAATCTATTAAACCTCTTGGATATAAGCCTGAAAACAAGAAGAGTTCAAAACACTTCAACTATCCTTTTCGATTCTTGATTCTATACAAGTCCAGGTATTTACAAAAGTCTACCTAAAAAGAATGAATAAAATCGTGTGAGATATAATCGATTTCAGTAAGTCCAGTAGTGTGCCATGTGAAATTTTAGGAAAACCCATCTTCATGATGCATGAATTTGAATCATTACAATGGTAATAAAAGTCACTACCTCTCATTTGAGAAAGAAGATTTAAAATGAAAACTCATTTGAGCATATCTCTTCTCTTAGGGAAAATGTGCCATTAAAATCATGGCAATATGTACAATAAAAGTATTGAGCTTTTAATTATCGATCATATTGTATTTTCAAAATACGATTTTCATATTTAAAAACAACACTGTGATCTCATATCAAACATCGATGGGATCTCGTCCAATCTACTCGAAAGGATATCAACCCAACTGCATCATAAAATTTCAATCCTATGAACATTATAACATATATCATTAACTCAGTGCATACACCACAACCAACCATGCTCCGACCATCATCATGGTCTGCCATACCGGCCAAGTGTTCCACGCGCGTCCTGTATTTCCACTTTGGAATAATGTGTTGCTCCCTAAACACAACTAAATATCAAATACTAGCACCCTGTGAAGAAAGTGATCACAGTCTAGAGGTGGCCACAAGCCGAATAGCATTCTCAAACCCACGGAAGTTAGTATAAGTGCATAGTCCATCTTGAGTACTCAAGGATCACATTATACTAGAGATCAGTGTAATGTCTCAACATAACTCATTACTTCCAGAACCAAATCCTTTTTCAAAATATATTTTGTTCTGAAAATATTTTCTTTCCAGAAATCACTTTGAATATAATTACATGTAACATAGGTCTATTTCAATATTTTCATAAATTCATATTTTCAAGCTAAGGCTTTTGCAATCTTTATGCATGAAATGCAAGCATAATCTTAATGAAATTAATGCAAGATTTTTGCATCATTTTAGCATGTGTATATGATTTGTATAAATAAAGAATGCTTAAACAATGCATAATCATTTATGCTTCCAAATGCTTAGTAATATTTTCAATAGAATAAGCTAGCATACTTCATAATATTTTTCTCATAAAAGAGTATTATTGAAAATGTTGCACAAATGTGGGGACTCACCTCATATCATGTAATCACTTGGCTAATTGTTGCTCACAACACTTCACAAAGCCTTTGTAATATCCAAACCTATATCAAAGAGTATTTCACCCCTTTCTTAGCATCTAAAAGTTCTAGCTAATATGGAGCTAAAACATACTAAGAAGGAAATTACCTAATTTCCTAAATTCTAATTTCTCATAAGAGGTGAAAACATAATTACTTGAAATAACCAAAGAGATATTATCTGTCCCTCACATCCATCTCATAATCCATTCATTTCACATGTCTATAACTCATGAGTTCCCACATAATCAAAATTCCAATGAAAACAAAATATAAGAATAGTTCTTCACTTATAAGTTATGTATTTTCACTTCATAATATCCTTTCATATTTTTGTTATAACTTTTGATCCATGAGTCCAAAAAATGTCAAACTAATTCCAAACTAACCCCAAGACATTCCTATATAACTTTTAGTTCATAGAATACCAATTCCCTCTTTCATTTTGTTCAGTTTTGGTTACAAATTTCAAGAATTCTAATATTATCACAACTTTGGTAGTGTTGGGTATTTTTGTCATAACTTTCTATTAACAAATCCAAATCATGTCAAATTAGCCCGAAAATATGTCTAGGACGAATAGTTATAAAGCTACAAGATCAACATAGCCAGATTCACTACCGTTGCGAAAATACTGCTCGTAAATTCTTGTTGTCTTTCCAGAAATTAATCCTCTTTTCCAACAAATGCATTCTTTATTCATTCATTTCTCATTTAATCACATAATCATCACTTAATTCACTTCGTTCCTCATCTAAACATCACATAATCTCCTTATTTACAGCTATGAAGATGGCAGGTTCTGTACCTAAATAAAGCAATGAAATAACAACCATGCACAACATAATCAAAAATTCTATTTCCAAAAATTATAATTCCTTTTTCTTCCTTCCTTTATTTGTTTATTTCCTTCTTCATGTACCTATTGTCAACCTCTTATAACTCTTTCAAATCACATCTAAGGACCATAAAAATTACAGAAAATAACTCCCCTAATCAAACGACACATAGATTTTCCAAAGCAACATCACAACAAGATTCTTTCATATATCACTTTCTATAATTCATTCTATTTTGCCATGAAAATTACCATCAAAATGTTACCCAAATTCTAAAGAACAACTTTAATTCTTGAAGAAGAGAGTTTTACCTTGTATATAATGAATTCTAGGCTTAAGATAAGTAAGATTTCCTTGCTTCACCTTCTTCAATTTTCTTCTTCCTCTCGATTTTCTCTTTGTCTTCTTTTTCTTTTCTTTTCTTTCTCTTTCTTCTCTTTCCTTTCTTTCCTTTCCTCTCTCCCTTTTCTCCTCTTATTTCCAGCTGCCCTTAGTCTTCCACTACCATTCTCCTTCTCTTCCTCCTTTTGATAGTTAAATTTCATCATGTGGTCAAATTAGATGTTAGAAGATTTTCTTGGAAACCTTTGGGACATCTTAGAAGACTTTAGAACTTCATGGAACTTGATAGAACTTTGTGGAAACTTATATAAATTTATAGAACTATTTAGAAACCTATAGATTTTCCTCCTAATCCATGCAACCAATCATCTTAAACCAAATGGTCTCCATGTATCTAATTACCTTAAGCCACCTAGCTTCCATGCAACCAATCATATTATGCCATGTAACTCCCATATATCCAATCATAGCATGCCAAAAATTTTCTTGCAACCAATCTTCTTAAACAACATAACTCATTTGTAACTAATCACCTTGAACCATATAATTACCATGCATCAAATCATCAAAAGTTACCAAATTCTTATGTAACTAATCATATAGTTCTATGTGATTCTTTATGCAACCAATCAAATAATTCCAAGTAATCTCTTATGCAACCAATCATATGAATCAATATGAGTATTCATGTACTAATCGTATAAGTCCCAGTGGGCATCCATGTAACCATTTACTTAGATCCACATTATTTGTGGGTTAAAAGAGCTCAAATCTATTAATTAAATAGCCCACCAACATAATATATAATTAAAACATATTATCTCTTTATATCTTAACCATGGTTAACTAGGTTTCCCAAAAGTAATCGCAGTTAACGTTACTCTTCATCCTAGTTAGGAAAACTTTTTATTTTACCAATACTATCTACACATTAAACTGAACATTTTAATGTCTCTCAAATTTTCCAAATTCCTTCTCGATTTTTCTTAATTTGCAATTGAAAATTCTTCCGACGTCCCTTAAAATTTTTATCTCACCAATATATTCTTCTAATTAAACTAATCATATCTTGTTCTGAGCCTTCATTCATATGCTCACTCAATAAAACATAGTCATCAATCAAAGTACAAAAGGGAGGGATGTTATATTGTTTCCAAATCTCTATCGTACATGGAATGAACCATCGTCTCATGGTTTGAGTTTGGATTTGCGTTGGGTGGAAAACTTTCCCTTGCACAAATGTACCCAAACCTACCCACTCGGTTCAAATATCACCTTCTTCCTTCCTTAGTTATGTTTTTAACCAACCCCTTCATTACGCTTTTCAATAAAAGCCTTTACCTTCTCATATAAAGTCTTTACCATTTTAGCTTTCTTTTCGTTATCAAGATTCAATCACTCATCTACAAGTAAAGGCGATAAATCCAAATGTGTTAAAGGATTAAAGCAATAAAAAATTTGAAATGGAGAATAAGTAGTAGAATGGACATTTTTGTTATAAGTAAACCTGGCATGTAGGAGGTATTCTTCCCAATTCCTCTTGATGATTGTTCGTAATTGTTTTGTTAAGGTCTGGTTGAGAACCTCCATTTGTCCATCCATTTGTGAGTGACAAACTATAGAAAACAACAATTTAGTACTAAGTTTTGCTAACAATATTCTCCAAAATAACTTAGAAATTTTGAATCTCTATCGGACACAATGTTTTGGGGTATCCTGTGGAATCTTACCACTTCCTTAAAGAAAAGGCTTGCAACATGAGATACATCTTTAGTTTTATTGCAAGGTATAAAATGAGCCATCTTAGAGAATCTATCAACAACTACAAAAATGGAATCCTTTCTCTGATTCATTCTTGTGTTGGATTCTGATAATGCAATATAAAATAATGCGCAACGAAAATTAAAACAAAATTTACGCAATAGGATCACTTGTATGTAATTAAACGAGTAAAGAGGGAGAGGAGAAAATTTTCATTACCAAAAACACGCAGCTTTTTAAATTTTTCCTCCCTGCAAATTCCTCCAGAAATTCGTTCCAACCCTAAACCACTAAAATTCTAAATATAGAAATTTCTCTAACATAGTCCATATGGGGAACAATACTCAAACTAGCGCAAACCTATGCAAGAAATTTTTAATTGTAGCTAGGGTATTTAATTTTGTCCATATAGAAGAAGGAAAAGGCTTTGAGTTTTCATGGGTTCTGTGATGTCTAATCTAGTGCGGCAGTTTCCTATATATACACATACAGAGCCTTCATTTTCATTTCCTAATACATTTAGGAAACAATTTTTCACCCATTTTTTAATTATGGGCTCTTTGATTTAGAAATTATAATTTAGCCCTTCAATTATAACAAATTTGTAATTCACCCAAAAAGGATTTAATCAACCCCAACAATTATAACACATTATAATTAGCCAATAATAATTATTCATTCTCACAAATTAAACCCATAATATTATCATATATTATCTGGAGTACCAATCCTCTATTGTGTATGACCTATTAAGTGTTCTGGTCTATTGGTAGCAAAAATATGATTTAATTCTAAATACTATAGAATTAATAATCCATAACAATTAGAATTAACTTATTAATTCTAATTATGATTAATTTATTAATTCACTAATTAATAAGTTCATATTTACCATATCATAAGTAGCATCTAGCAATGTATCATGACTATCCAAAAGTCTAGAAAGTCAAGTGGCTTAATATGAGCCTTTCAATAGTAAAATATCAGTGCAATAAACTCTATTCATTATACTATATCTCATTCAGTTTGGAGTATGAAATTAGTACCGTCTCCCTTTACAATATAATTAATTCTAACCTGAATTTATTCGTACGTGTTCAACAATCCCTTACTCAACTTGTAAATTATTTGGAATTATTTCTAACATATAGTTGTCTTAACCAATGACTTCTTAAGTAATAATTTTCTACAAGTGGACGTAATATATATGCCCTTACTATTAGGTTTTCTTGAGTAAAGTCAAGTAGCATGACAACAACATTTCATTACTAAAATATTAGTACAATAAACTCCTTTCATCATACTATGTCTCGTTTGATTTGGAGTATGAAATTAGTATCAACTCCCTTTAGAATATAACTAATTCTAATTCAAATTTATTAGTACTTATTCCAGAATCCATTACTCAACATATCTATTCTTTAGAACTCTTTCTAACACATAGTTGCATTGGCCAAGGACCTCTTGAGTAATGATTCCCTAAAAGTGGTCGTAAGATATACGCCCCTACTATTAGAAATAATTAATTCTTTATTGATCCTCTCAATTACTTTCAATTACTTTACATTGTACCTAATATCCATCTTGTAGGTAGTCCAAATGAGACTTCAAATATTAGAATCAAAATGCAGTGCTCAACAAACAAAGTACCTTGGAGATCTCAAGTTTAAGGATACTTATACATATGCTATAATAAGATTCTATCACTGGCACTAAATAGATATCCATGCAATTATCTCATAGCTACGTCATCTAATGAACTTGTTCATATAACAAGCATTCACATGTTAACTTTGAGTATCACAATACTGACGGATGTAAGAACCACCTTTTGATCCGATCAAGAAGTCTAACACATTTTAGTCTTGTTGTATTAATAATATCCTATCTTATTAATACTATAACTATGGATAGTAAGAGTAGGTACCACATAATATTGTAAAAATCTCACATCAGGATCTCTATCATGAATTTCTTAAAACTATATATTGTACTACGGACTTTATCCATCAATTTTACACATACGCATATGAAATGAATAAATTGAAAGATAAAGAATATCTTTATTAAATAAATGGGCAAAATACATTGTAGAAAGGGATTGGTTCTAAGGCATAACTCTAACAATCTCCTACTTGCACTAGACCCAATCATTCATGTATTGAATATCAAATGACTGAACACGACCATTATATTTCTTCTGGGATAATGTCTTACTACGTGGATCAGCTATATTTTGATCAGTGAGAACTCTCTCTATCTTTATATCTTTCTTATCAAACATTTCACAAATCAAGTGATAGGGCCTAATTATATGCTTAGATGGTTGATGAGACCCTAATTCTATTACCTGTACAATAACACCATTGTTATCACAATACAAGGGTATTGGATCAACAATGTTAGGCACCACTCCTAGATCCATTATGAACTTCTTCATCTAGGCCACCTCATTAATTACTTCAAAAGCCACTATGTTCTCAGCTTCAGTGGTTAAGTTGGCAGTTGTGTCTTATTTGAAACTTTTCCAACTAACTATCCTACCACCAAAAGTGAATACGTAGCCATATTAGGATTTGTAATTGTAACATCCCACAACCATAGGGCCCGAGTAGTTGTGGATATCACCTTATTTGAATGACAAGGGGTTTTTATAATGATATAAATAATAAGTCAAATTTGGAGACTAAAGGACTTGCTATATTAATCTGATTACAACTCAGAGCATAAGTCATATTTACAAGGTTCTAGTACATAACCTCCTAGATATAAATCCAAGTATCTAAACAAGATAGTTCAAAATATTGATTGTTCATCCATCTAGTCTTTGTTCTATACAAATCTGGGGTAACAAAAGTTTGCCTAAAAATTATGAAAAAAGTCATGTGAGATAATATATCTCAATAAGTCCCTTACTGTGTCATATGAAATTTATTGATATTAATTTGTGATGCATGATAGGAATTTTTTGGAATGGTGGTACAAATCATTACTTTTTATTTGAAGAAACTTATTTTATCCTACTTCTTTTTGTCCGGAAAATGTGCCAGTAAAATCTTGGCAATATGTGTAAATGGAGTATTCAGTCTTTTGGATCATAAACCATTTAGTGCTTCAAACATATTTTATTATCCAAAGTCACATTGTGATCTCATTTGGAAGGTTCATTGGTCCAACTGATAATATTAAAATATGTATGAATAACACAGCACATACACTGTAATTAAACATATAATAACTATCGTCATAGTTTGCCCTACGACCCGGGTGTCCCACGCCCGTCCTTCGTTTCCACTTTGAGTAAACTGTTACTATTTAAGGACGACTAAACATCAAATACTGGCACCCCGTAAAGAAGGAGATCATAGTTCGGAGGTGGCTGCTAACCGAATAGCGATCTCAAACCCATGTAAGTTAGTATAGGTGTAAAGTCCCTTTGAGTACTAATGAATCACAAAGCATAAAGCCAGAGATCAATGTAATATTTCTTTCAAGCTCAATACCTTAACCACTGAACTTGTTGTTAAAATGTCTCCTTTCCCAAAAATACATTCCAAATAATAAATCTGTTCCAAAGGTTTTAAGTTGATAATAAATCCATGCCATGATTTTTGCAACCAGTTGCATGAAAATGTAACCATAATTACTTGATAAAATTAATGCAGGAATTCTAAATTGCCCAGTTATTTGTGAAGGATTTCTCAAAATGTAGCATGCTTGAATATGGCATAATCATTTATGCTTCCAAATCTTTCATAATATTTTTAATAGAATAAACTAGCATTCTTCGCAATGTTTTCTCATAAAAATATTTTAATAGAAAAGTTACGTGGATATGGGGACTTACCTCAAGTTTGTAGAAAATGTGCTTAGTTCTAGGTTTGAAATTCCATGCTTTCACCCCCTACAAAATCTTTCACATGAACTGGACATATATAAATTTCTAATAAACCTTAGAGGGGGTGAATAAAGTCTATGGAAAACAAAAATGGATTTTCAAAGATTTTCCAAAATCTTGAAAGAAACCAAAATTGGATGAGTTTCAAAAGGTTAGCTTTTTTATGCAGAAGATAATGTAGTCAGGGATCTTTCAATGATCTACTGAATGATGAAAAATAAACTATGTCCAATGAGATAAATAGTGGATCAGCAACAGATTCTTACTTCAACATAAATATGTCAAACCAAATCAGTAAATGTAAATAGAGTTGCAGTGCTTTCTAGTTAGATGCATCAAAATTTCAATCATAGAGTTCAAAATAAATGCAAGAGAATGGACCTAAAGATTTATAGTGGTTTAATACTTAAATAACCTACATCCATTACCTTAAGCACCCACTTAAGGATTTCAACTCAGCCACTAAAGCCTTTTTTTCCAAATTAATGGTGGTAGGCAAAACCAATCTTATAATAGTGGGTCACTACACTTGCTTTTACTCTCAACCTCTATATACCTTAACAATCAAGGCTCACTCCAATTGGGTTTTACTTCCTTAACCTTGACACACAATTTAGATTAATAAAAGAATACAAATTTAGCTCACAGATTGATCGAATGTATACCAAATAAAGTAGTTTCACTTTGTTACCTTTTAGAACACTGGATCTCACTTTAAAGTATAAAGTAGATAGGGATTCTTATTTTTCAAGTGCCTTTGGATGTTTTTGAAAGTGTTAGAGAAACTCCCTTACTAAAAATTGTGCTTAAATGGCTTTTATAAGGGTAGAAATCAAAGCCACAATGCCTAGTAATGGCTAGTTGCTACTGTTAGCTTTTATAGGATTTTAGACTCTGAGTAAGAAATTATGCATCCCAAAAGCGTATCTAAAATAACATTTTATGCCACAAAGTATATTTTGAATAGCTTTTAATTTTGGCATTTTGGAAACAAGCTTTGGAGGGCGTTTTAGATTCAAAGGTCTAGTTCAAAAATGATTTTACTAAAGTCTAAAACAAAACTTTTCTTCTAAAATTCTTTTGCGGACAAAAATATGGATAAGAAGAATACCCTCTTTTTGAAACAATTTTGAGTACTTCAATGCGAAATAACTTGAACTTAAGGTAAAGAGACATAGGAATTACAAATGATACCTTAAGCATAATTTTTTAGTTTATAATTCTTCAAAAGTCTTCATGATATGCAATTTCTTTAGGTAGGATTTAACTTGATCAATCCTTCTTGCACTTCATCATCTATAAGTTGCTTAACAATCCTTTTTGTAAGACTTGAAGAACCATGGTTAAACATGTCATAATCTAAAAGGCCTATCACATACAAGTTAGTATGTTAGTCCATATCATTGTTTGTCATTTATCAAAACACAGGAGAATGCCCTTTAGGCTAACAATCTCCCCATTTATGAATGATGACAAACTTGATGGATTGAGATAAAAAAAAAAAAAAAATCTTGTATGAACATGTTAAACCAAGAGATATAAGAATCTATATTTTAGTTGCGATCTCTTAATCATAAAGCTCAAAGAGTGATTTTGAGATAATGTTAGAGAGTGTAAGCATATTCTCATAAATTGGGCTTAATGAGCTTTTGGCCTAACCAACATCTGTATCCTCCTTTCTTCCATTAACATAAGAGAATAGCTAAGAAATGGTCACTAGATATAGAATATGTTAGCATGAAGATTTAACATAAGGATATCTACATGTGTGCATATGCAAATGTAGAAGATAGTCAATAGGTATTATTGCTCCACTTTTCTATATGCATATGACTAGTAGATAGAAGGTAACATTATGTACTTAGCAAATAAAATTGATTTTGTGATTTTGGATGTCCAAATGGGGCTTCCAAAAAGGAGAAATACAATCTTTGTAAGCACTTGTTTTGGATTGGGAATTTAGATTTAGGATTACTCCCCCTATGTTTGTGCAGGGTTCGAACAAAGTTTCACAACAATCTAAAAGAGTTTTGTATCATAGATTAATCCTAACTTCAGTCTAAAGCATACACATTCAATCACATCATATGACATCCTACACAATCTGGTTTCAATTTATCCTTCTACACAATTCGGTCTCAAAAGTCGTCAACATCAAAATCTAACCCCACAAGTTATCCATGACACATACATCCCCACATACATTGCCAATCTAGTCATCAGAATCTATCAATTCTCTCCCCCCTTTGGCATCAGAAAAAAAAAAAGAAAAAAGAAGAAGCAAGAGCAATTGGACAAGGGAGATAGATAAACAAAAATAGCACTATATAGCAAAGTAGCATAATATATCATAATAGAGTAGAGCAAAAAAATTAAACAAGTGAAATAGAGTAAAAAAAAAAAAATATTCAGCAGAATGGAAAAGGAATTGTTTAGTAGAATATAAAAGCTGGTCTTTATGGTTTTCACAACATGCTTCTTTGTAGAGATTGCCATGTCACCCTAAATGAGTATAGCTTCATGCTTATCATCAATGCCACCTTTCTTGTGCTATCTGGCAAGTGTGCTGGATTTTCTTTTAACTGCAACATGCTTCTATCTACGGCCTGAAGAACTACCAAGGGCAGTTAGTTTGGCCTACTCAGAAGCGACCTGGGGAGTAGTGGTTTCAGTTATTTTGGTAGCTAGAGATTCTATAGTAGGTTCTGCAGAAGGCCCTTCAGTAGGATTAACATCAAAATCCTTTTCTGGTGAGGGAAAGACTGTGTCTAGCTCATGCTTCAGGTGAAGGGCTTACTTTGTTGTAGTATCAGACTGCTTTCTTTCCAGATTGATCAGTCTATTACCCAGAGTTTGCAGTTTAATCTTCACTACTGCACTCAGGCCATCCATTTTGGTAGACAAGAGATTCAGGGCATCTAAAGTACTCTGTGTTAGCTCACTTCCTTCAGTCTTTTGCTTGGCCTTTCTAGATGATTCCTCTTAACTTTCATCTTTCCTTTTTGTTCCAGCTGTGGTATAGGAGGCAGGTTTCTTGTCCTCAGCCTTAACCTTGAGCAGCCTCTCTTTTTCCTTAACTGTGGCATCCCTTAGTAAAATCTACTTATTATCCAT
This sequence comes from Voacanga thouarsii, assembly GCA_026120185.1. Lineage (NCBI taxonomy): Eukaryota > Viridiplantae > Streptophyta > Magnoliopsida > Gentianales > Apocynaceae > Voacanga > Voacanga thouarsii. The sequence continues at coordinate 2,117,852 of JANUWF010001174.1, forward strand.
CTGGATAAATCCCATCTTTTCAAAAGAGTCCTTGCAATAGACATTTACTTTGGAATGCTCAAGAGCAACCATATTTAAATCCCTATTGAAATGTCTGAACAACTTAGTTAGGAGATTTCCAAATAGTAAAGCATTATTGGTGGTATTCCGGGATTGGGTCATTAATCTTGTAGCCCAAAATCCAAACTTAATAAACCTACCTTCTGACAATGCTATTATTACCACCATCTTCATATTTCTTACTAAGGTTTTGTACCCAAAACATGGAATGACCATAGTTGAAACCATGTGATGAAGTAGACTACCCATGTCATTCAGCCACTTGGTATTACATTCACTTAAGTTTTTAAAACTCTTTCTACCAGTGAACCTGCTTTCAAACCTCCTTAACTTAAACAAATTAGAATTCTCAGGAAGTTTGTTCATTTCAAAGAACTATAATACTTCATCCCTCATATCAAAGATTCTGTCTAGCAATTAGTGGTGGAATTCAAAATTTACACCCCCAACCCGTGAGGTATACTATTGCACGAAAAACCATCACCTATTTCCTCAAGTCTTCTTTTACTCAGATTTGAGTAAAATTCTCAGCCTAACATTATGTACAATTTCTCATTCACAGACAACAGAGCTCCCCAGCCAATCGATTCAAACAATTTTAGAACATTTGTAAAATTTAAAAAGGCATCTGCATTAACTGGATAACCAACAATGATTGTTTAGTTCCTAGATACCCAATCATTATAATCAATTTCACATTTTGATTCTAGAAATCGAGGTACTTGAGTGTTAGTGCTTTTTTCCTAAGGTAGATGCTCTGATGAAGTAACATGAGAGGTGGGTTCATCAAATGCCATATTGTTGTCCCTTTTTTTTTTTTCCAATTGCTTGAGTAGGGAGAATTGATTTCGTTCCTAATGCTTTACCCTTCTTTGTCTCTTTAGCCATTTGTTTGGTCGCTTTGCTGGTGTTCGGAGATTTAGCCATGTGATGGATGAAATTTCAAGAGTTTTATCTTTCTAGTTTTGGTGTGAGAACAATGTGCAGAGGAAATAGAGAGCAATGGCGACATCAGATTTTAAAAAAGAGAAAGTAATTCAAGTGGGTTTAAAATCCTTTGGGCTTTATGAGGTATTGAGCAGATAAGTACAATCAAGTATATTAAATAGGGTAATTTTTTAGAGATTTGAAAAGATATTCAGGCAAAGAAATAGTATTGTGGCTAAAAGAAAGAAAAAAAAGTGCGGATATTTAGAGTTTGAAAATTTAAATGGTTTAGGCACAGAAACCGTTCATCTAATTTTTCTATCCAAACATAAATCACACTTGGCAATAAGATGCCGTAATTTTTTACTTTGAAATTCAATCTAAAATGCCTATCCGATTCTGTCATAGGGTATTTTGACTTGAGAGAAGGTTCTAGTGAGGTTTATTTTTGGATTCACATATTCCAATTTCAGCTTCCAACATCTTCATCCAAAATCAGACTTCGTTAGTATCCTATAAGAATAAACAGCTATCTTCACAAAAAAAAAAAAGTTAATTTTATAATCGGGTAATTCCCAAGCCTCTCCTCAGATGATTGAATCTATCTTCAGCCAATGGTTTGGTGAATATATCTGCAAGTTGATCATTAGTAAAAATATATTCAACATAAACATCACCCTTAAGCATGTGATCTCGAATGAAATGAGGTTTAATCTCAATGTTCTTAGTTCTTGAGTGTTGAACAAGATTTTTGTTAAATTTATAATGCTAGTATTGTCTCACAGAATGGGAACACACCTAAAATCAAGTCCAAAATCAAGTAAAGTATGTTTCATCCAAAAGATCTGAGCACAACTTCCTGCAGCTATATATTTTACTTCGGTTATTAAAAGAGACACACAAGCTTGCTTCTTGTTGTGCCAAGAAACTAATGAATGTTCAAGAAATTGACAATGCCCACTTGTACTTCTTCTTTCAACTCTACATCCTTCAATATGCGTCTGTGTATCCTATACGATGAAAAGAGCTAGTTCAAGGATACTAAAGTCCATAATCATGTGTCACAATCAAGTTTCTAAAGATACATTTTATAGCGCATAAGTGTGACTCTTTTGGACAACATTGAAATATTGCACAAAAACAAATTGAGAACATGATATTAGGATGGCTAGTAGTGAGATATAGAAGACTTCCAATCATACCTCAATATTTTTATTCTTCTACCTTCTTACTATTTTCATCTTTGTCAAGCTTTACTGAAATGCTTATTGGTGTACTAATTTCCTTTGCTTGATTCATTGCAAACTTTTTGAGCAATCCTTTAACCTACTTAGCTTGATTTAGTAAGATTCCATCCTTAGTTTACATAATTTGTAGCCTGAGAAAGAAGTTGAGTTGTCTCATTATACTCATCTCAAACTCTTACTGCATAATCTTAGCAACCTTCTTACATATAGATTTATTAGTAGATCCAAAGATAATATCATCAATATATATTTGAATAATTAAAAGATCATTAGATTTTTCAGCTTTGATGAACAATGTAGTGTCAATAACACCTCTTGCAAAACTTTTTGAAAGAAGAAAGCCACTAAGTCTTTCATACCAAGTATGGGGAGCTTGTTTGAAACTATAAAGAGCTTTGGAAAATTTGAAAACATGATTTGGAAAATGTTCATGAATAAAATCAGAAGATTGCTCAACATATGCTTATTCTTTAATATAGCCATTTAGAAAGGCACTTTTGACATCCATTTGATAAAGCATTAAACATTTGAAAGATACAAAGGCAAGCAACATTCTAATCGATTCTAGTCTAGCCAGAGTGCAAATATTTCATCATAATCAATGCCCTCATCTTTATTGAATACTTGAGCAATAAGTCTAGCTTTGTTTCTAATAACAACACCATGCTCATCAAGTTTATTTCTGAATACCCACTTAGTGCTAATCACGGGATAGTCAAGTGGTCTAGGAATAAGTTTCCAAACTTGATTTCTCTCAAACTAGTTTAATTCTCCTTGTATGGCTATAATCCAAAAATAATCACACAAAGACACATCAATGCGACCAGGTTCAATACTTGAAAGTAAGTCTAGATTATCAATAAAGTGCCATCTAGTTTTGACACCACAACTCGGATCTCTGTTAATTTGTCCTTTAGGATGTCCAAGTTTATATTTCTATTCATTTGGTAGGCTTGGATTAATTTGTTCTTTAGCTTGTTGTCCTTCCAATTCTTCTTCTTTAGCGTGGTTGTCAAGTGATGGAGGCATGCGATGTTTAATAACATTTTCTTTTAAAGTACCTACACATCATTATTTTTTCTAGAGGAATATATGTTAGATTCATCAAATACAACATGTAAAGATTCTTCCACACATAGAATTTTTTTATTCTATACTCTATAAGCCTTTTCGTTGGAAAAGCATCCAAGAAATATAGCCTCATCTGATTCTTTATCGAATTTGCCAATATTATCCTGGGTATTGAGAACAAAACATTTGCATCAAAAAACTTTGAAAAATGAAATGGATGGGACTTTGTCAAAGATAAGTTCAAAGAGTGTTTTTTGAAGAAAAGGTCTTAGCATAACTCTATTTACAATAGAGCATGTTGTATTTACAGCTTCCGCCTAGAAATATTTTGGACGGGAATTTTCACGAAGTATTGATCTTACCATTTCTTGTAAGGTCCTATTCTTCTTCTCAACCACACCATTTTGAAGAGAAGTTCTTGCGACTGAAAAGTTTTGAGAGACACCATTATCATTACAAAATTTTGTAAACTTATGGCTGCAAAATTCTCTCCTATTGTTACTTCTAATTGAAATTACTTGCTTCCAAGGGAATTTTGAACGCAGTTGAGCAATTTCAGAAATTTAGAGAATGCTTCATCCTTTTATGTAAGAAACAAAGTCCAAGTGAATCCTAAAAAGTCATCTAGTACAAAAGCGTACCTCTTACCACCAAGGCTAGTGGTCCTTATAGGTCCAAATAAATCCATATTAATAAGTTTAAGAGGTTTTGATGTTGAAATCATTTCCTTGGGTTTAAAGGATTTTAGTTTGTTTTCCAAATTGGTAAACATCACACAACCGGTGTTTATTAAATTTCATGAAATGCCTTTACATCATCATTCATAGAAAGGCATTTTATATCATGAACAATAAGAGCATCAGGATACAATACATAGACATTTCCAATGAGATTTGCAATAAAGATGATTTTGTTACTAAAATTATCAATGATAATGCATGAATCTGTTTCAAATTTAATTTTACAACCATTGTCACATAATTGGTTAATACTAAGCAAATTGTATTTTAAACCATCAATCAATAACACTTGCTTAATAATAGTAGAGGATCCCTTACAAACATTACCTATGCCAAGAGTTTTTCCTTTTTTCTTGTTTCCAAATCTGACAAATCCATCATTGTAGCTTAAATGTCCTCCATTAGTATTTCATTTCTAGTCATGTGTCTAGAGCATCCACTGTCCAAAAATCACTTTATAGAGCTCATCTTTTATGGTAAGAGTACCTATATACAAGTTGGAAGAGTGACTTTTGGTAACTATTCTTTCTTGGGTCCACGAGGGTTAGTAATGATTCTTTTAATTCTCCACACTGTTTTCACCTAGGATTCTACTTTCTTCCTAACATGATACTTAGATGCATTGTGTCCACTTTTACCACAATATGTGCAGCAAGTATGAGTTGTATATGAAGAGCTAGCTTTCACAAAATGAGATTTGTAATTTCCAACTTTGTTCACATGCCCATATCTAAGACAATTTCTGTCTCCAACTACATCTTGCATTCCAAGCAATTTATCTTGATTATTTTTGCCATTTGTGAACTTCTCAAAGCATAGAGAGAGATCATCAACTCTCTTTTCATGTCATCAAAATCATTAAGCATAGTTTTAAGAGATATTACTTTGTCATACAAGCATTTGTTCTCAAGTGACATGCAATGCAAAGAAGTTGAGAAAACATCCTTTTCAATATATAAACAATTAATAGAATCAAGTAGAGCTTTGTTCTCACTCAACAACTTAGCATTATCATCTAACAAGCAATCAATCTTCATTTTCATTTTCTTACTTCTTCTAGACAGCTTTTTGAGTTCATGGAACATGTTAACAAGATCCTTACTTGGATCATGTGAATTTTCACAAGCAAAATTGTGTAACTCAAATATAGAATTAGAAGAAGTAAGAGTTACCTTTTCTGCCATGGCCATGAAGTAAATGTTGGCTATTTCGGCTTCAAATTCACTATGTTCTACAATTCTGGATCCATCTTGATCCCAAGTCCAGACTAGCCCTTTTATTTTCTTTACGTTAATGTCCCTTATTTTCTTTTTATTCTGCTTAATTTGTTAGTGTTGTGCCCTAGAGGCAATCACTTATACATTATATATGACACATTTTATTTTAATAAAAGACATTATTTATCTTACAATTTTTTTTTGTTTACTTTTAAGTAATATAACTGTTCGATAAAGTCCCTAATACAGCACTATGTTAAGGAAATTATGTAGACATCATGATATGAGATTCCTACTACATTGTATAGTTTTAATACTTAAATAGTCCATAGTCATAGTATTAATGAGACAGGACATCATTAATGCGTTAAGACTAGTATGTGTTAGACTTCCTAATTTGATTAAGCGGTGGTTCTCATATCCGTGAGTATTGAGATACTCAAAGTTAACACATGGATGCTTGTTAATGGAATAAGTTCATTAGATGGCCTAATTATGAGATAAACACACAGATAACTATTTAGTGCCAGTAATATAATCTCAATATAGAAAACGTGCAAGTATTCTTAGACTTGATATCTCTAAGGTACTTTGTTTGCTAAGCATTGTACTTTGATTCAAATCTTTGGTGCTCGATCAAGGGCCGCCTATGGGATGGATATTGGGTATATTGTGAGGTAAACGAAAGTAATTGAGAGGGTCAATAAAGGATTCACCACTCCTAATAGTAGGGGCAAATATCTCACAGCAATTTATAGGAATTAATACTCAAGAAGTTCTTGGCCAAGGCGATTGTGTACTGGAAATAGTTCCAATTAATACATATCTAGAGTAGTGGGTTCCTGGTATAAGTACTATTGTATTTGGGCCAGAATTAATTCTAGAGGGAGTTGGCACTAATTCTGTATTCCAAACCAAATGAGATATTGTATAGTGAAAGGAGTTATTTGCACTGTAGTTTGTTATTGAAAGGTTCATGTCAAGCCACTTAACTTCCTGTACTCTTGGGTGGTCATGATATGTTGCTAGATACCGCTCATGATATGTGAATATGAATTTATTAATTGATGAATTAATAAACCCATCTTGATTAGAATTAATAGGATTATTTCTAATTAATTATAGATTATTAATCTCAAAGACGTTTGGATTAATTCATGTTTGCTACCAATTAACTAGGAAACCTAATAGGTTACACACAATAGAGGATTATATACTTAGATGTTATTTGATAACATAGTAGGGTTAATTGCGAGAAAGAGAAGTTGTTGTGGACAAATTATAATTAGTTATAATTTGTGGTCCAAATTATAATTGTAAGAACTTGATGTTTCGAATTACAATTAGGGAATTCTAATTGTTTTAGGATTTCAATTTTTTTTAGTGAAATTTTCGATTTATATGATGTTATAACCGATACCCTAGGAGGGCGTTCACACAAAAAACAACAGCCATGAAAGCTTTCTCTTCTCTTTCTCTCTCTTGTTGATATTGATCAAGCCCTAGCCGCCACTTAGTTTCTTCTGCTAGCATAGAAAACTTCGTGCTTGAGTGTATCCTCTGCGTGGATTACTATTATAGATAATCACACACTATGATTATAGTGGTTAGACATTCAACTCTCATGGAGTTTGATCAAGAGGATTGCTGGATCGCACCTCGACTTGAAGAGAAAAATTTTGTTCTTCGGACGATCAAAGAAAGGTAAAAGTTGTTACCTTTGTTATCTTTATGTCTTGTTTTCCACACATATACGGGTCCTGGGATGGTATCTCATTTTATTCTTCCCCTACGCTATATATAATATGCGTGAGAGATACCCAACATCACTTCCCTTTCTTTTGCTATTGGACAGTTAACAATAAAATGTTCAGTACTTTTACATTCATAACATTGAGGTTTGAAAGAAGAAGTTTGTCCCTTCTTTTTGACAAATTTCTTACCTTTTTTGAAATTGCTTATTCTGAACATCTTCCTAAATTTTTTAGCAACCATTGCCAATTCTTCAGTGTCTAAATCAATGCCATAGTCACTTTCGGATTGTTCACTGTTAGCTTCATCATCAACACCCTTTAAGGTTGTTCCTTTTTTGCCTCTACCATCATTATCATGTTCTTGAAACCTTTTAAGTTTCATTTCATAAGTCAAGAAAGACCTAATCAGTTCTTTAGTTGGTAGATTATTCAAGTCCTCAGATTCTTCCACAACCAAGGTTTTACGCTGCCTGCTTTTTGGCAAGGCATCAAGTATTTTTCTATTTTGCTCTCCAAGTGAATAGATTTTCCTATATGTGATATGATCTTGTGTTGGCAAATTTGTGGAACAATGGTAAACAAATGAGCAAAACCCTTTGCAAAACAAGTATAACCCTAACAGTGAAAATTTATGGCAAAAAAAGAAAGAAAACTTTCTAACTATTCCTTATCAAACCTTTGAGGAACAAAGCATCAAAGACCCACAAGAAATATAGCAAGACCCACTATAAATTCAGCCAAATAACATTGACACAATAAAAGAAATCAAGAATAAGAGAAGTAGAACTATAGGCACCCAAGCAATAGAATTCAAGATAAAAACATAGAAGAACAAAGCAACTAAGGCCTAATCAAGAGAAACCATATTAGATTATCCAAAGATTTTAGAGACTCATACATAAGGAGGACTAAACCCAAAGTAAGGTCTTGAAAAAGATGAACAAGGAGGTTAAACCTCTCAAAGCTCTCTTTCACAATTTGAAATAAAGCAAGATGAATTGTCTTGTCAAATTACAAAAGATGTATTTATACTATCCTAACCCTATCTAAGTGACTACTAAGGCCCTAAGACAAGTTAAGGGCTAAAAGGGTCTTTACAATGTGTATAAAATAGAGGGAATGTGGAGAAAATAGTAAGAACTAGCAAACAGGGTGCCCTTCCCATCTGGGACCAGCGGCAGGTTGAAACTGGAAGCTGGATTTCAATGTTTTCTCCTTATTTTGCTCTTTATTTTGGTGCAGGCATGGGCTATTGTTGGGATTTCACTTGGATGTTCATCAAATTGAGTTAGTGACTGCCTTCATCATTCTTCCAAATCTCTTCCACCTTCAAGTATGGTTGTAGGAGCAAATGGATATCACTTTGGAGTCTCTTAGTCCTTGATCTTGTCATTGGCCCTTGCATTTTCACTCCCCCTTCTTGAGTTTGAACTGCGTGATTAGCTTGATTCCTATCATTTCCCCCTTCTTGAAATTATTTCTTCTAAGAATCATGACATATATCAAAAGGAGTTAATCATTAATGTTAAATATAGTACTGACTTTATACTCACCAAGTAGATCGATCTTGTAGGCATTATGTCCAACTTGGCCAATAACTTGGAAAGACCCATCGCCTCTTGGGTCCAACTTGCTCTTTCTTTAAGTAGGAAATCTCTCCTTACTAAGGTGTACCTAAACCTAATTTTCGAGCTCAAATGACATATGTTTCCTTTCTTGGTTGCGCTTAAATATAATATCTTCATTTTGTTTTGTGATGGCTTGCTTTACTTTTTCATGGTATGCCTTCACTAATTCTACTTTCTTGGCTTTGTCAAGATGCATACATTCTCCTGTAGGTAAATGAATCAAGTCCAAAGGTGTTAGAGGATTAAAACCATATACAACTTCAAAAAGAAAGTAAGAAGTAGTAGAATGGATAGTCCGGTTGTAAGCAAACTCAATGTGTGGTAAGCACTTATCCCAATACTTCAAGTTTTTCTTAATAATGGTCCTCAAGAGTTAGGTGAGTGTCCAGTTGACTACCTCCGTTTGCCCATCTATTTGGGGGTGACAAGTTGTGAAAAACAAAAGATTAGTACCAAGTTTATTCCACAAGACCCTCCAAAAATGGTTAAGAAATTTAGTTTCCCTATCAGACACAATAGTCCTTGGGATTCCGTGCATCCTTACCAGTTTCTTGAAGAATAAATCTACAATATATGAAGCATTATTAGTCTTTGAACAAGCCAAAAAAATGAGTCATTTTTGAAAACCTATCAACAACTACAAATATGAAATCATTGCCCCCTTTGGATCTAGGCAACCCTAAGATAAAATCCATTGAAATATTAACCTAAAGGGCATTTGGAATGGGCAAAAGTGTGTACAGTCCATATAGAAATGACCTAGATTTAGCTGGCTTACATGTTATGCATTGAGAACAATATTTTTCTACATCCCTTCTCATTTTTTGCTAAAAGAAGTGTTCTTTAAATGTGTCTAAGGTTTTTGCAACACCAAAGTATCCTATTAGTCCCCCACTATGAGCCTCCGTAGCTAACAATTCCCTAACGGACTCTTTTAGCACACAAAGTCTTAACTCCCTAAACAAAAATCCGTTACGCCTATAGTATTTAGCAAATGCACATTTTTTATAAGCACAAAAGATTTCTTCCAACTCCACATCATTTTCATACAATCCCTTCACAAACGCAAAACCTAAAATTTTAGCATCCAAAGAGTTTACAAGTGCATACCTTCGAGATAGTGCGTCCGCAACCACCTTGTTCTTACCCTTTTTATATTGAATGACATAAAGAAATGTCCCAACGAACTCCATCCACCTTACATGCCTCTTGTTCAAGTTTTGTTGGCTTTTGAGGTGCTTAAGGGTTTTAGGGTCAGTGTAGATCACAAACTCTCTTGGCAATAGGTAGTGTTGCTAATATTCTAAGGTCCTCACCAAGGCAAAATTTTTTTTGTCATAGGTGGAGTAATTGATGGCTGCCCTAGACAATTTCTCACTAAAATAAGCAATGGGTTTTTGATCTTAGGTTAGAACCGCACCTATCCCTACCCTATTTGCATCACACTCTATTTCAAATGCTTTCTTAAAGTTAGGTAGGATGAGAATTAGAGCTTGGCTCAATTTGTCTTTAAGGGTTTGAAAATCTTGTTGTTGGGCTTCCTCCCACTTAAATCCCACATTTTTCTTCACCACTTCGATTAGAAGGGTGGCTAGGGTACTAATGTTTTTGATAAATCTCCTATAGAAACTAACTAGCACATAAAAGCTTCAAACTTGGGTAATAGTGGTAGGAGTGGGCCAATCTTGGATGGCTTTCATTTTTCCCTTATCAATCTCAATCCCCTTAGCACTCACAACATACCTAAGAAATGTAATCCCCTCAAAACAAAAAAGAGCATTTTTCTAAGTTAGCATACAATCTTTCCCTTCAAAGAACAACAAACACATATTAAAGATGATTCAAATGATCCACATATAATTTTCTATGAATTAAAATGTCATCAAAATACACAACAACAAATTTCCCAATGAATTCTCTTAAAATATGATGCATTAAATACATGAAAGTACTTGGAGCAATAGACAACCCAAAGGGCATAATAAGCCACTTAAACAATTCTTGTTTAGTTTTGAAAGCCATTTTCCATTCATCTCCTTTCCTAATCCTAATTTAGTGATAACCGGATTTCAAATCAATTTTTAAGAAAGTGCTTGCAACAAACAATTCATCAAGCAAGGCATCAAGCCTAGGAATGGGATACCAATACTTAACTGTAATGTTTTTTATGGCGCGATAATCCACGCACAGGCGCTTAGTCCCATCCTTCTTAGAAACCAAGAGAACCAGAACCATGCAATGGCTTAGGCTCTCTCTCATATGTCCCTTCTCAAGTAATTCCTGTTTTGTAATTCTTTGGCCTCTTCCGGATTGGTTCTATAGGCCGATCGGTTGAGGATGAAGGCCGAGCAGAAAGTCTATTTGGTGCTCATTTCCTTTTATAGGTGATAATCCTCTGGGTACCTCCATTGGGAAAATATCATCAAATTCTTTGAGAATGGCTGCAATTTCACTTGGCAAAGACAAGGTAGATTTATTAGTAGAAACATAAGATCATTTGAAAATAAGAAGAATAACAAATTCTTTAGCCTCTATTGCATCTATGATCTCACTCCTTTTTGCAAAATAATTCACTCTTCCTTTACCTCCCCTCTCTTATCATTACTTACTCCCATCCGTGATGGTCAATGGCACTTATTTTCCCATTCTCTCCTTCAACTCTTTCTCTTTCCTATTTTGTTCTTTTCTCTCTAACTCTTGTTTTTTGTTTGGCATTTTGTGCTCCCTTTTTCTTTTCTCTTTCTCTCATGATTTTTTAGTCTTTATTCACCTCACTTGGGGGTATGGGGGTTAGAGTGAATTTGGATCCCTCCTTGATAATAGAATAGGTGTTCTTCTTCCTATCATGCTTTACATTCCTATCGTATTGCCAAGGTCTCCCTAAAAGCAAATGACCCACTGGCATAGGCACCACATCATATAGTATATCATCTTTGTAGTTCCCCATCTTAAAAGATACCAAGACTTGTTTGTTGACCCTTAATTCTCCATTATCATTCAACAATTGTAGCTTGTAGGACTTGGGATGTTTAATCCATTTCATACCCAACTCATCAACTAAGTTTGCACTAATCACATTAGTGCAACTTCTACTATCCATAATGACACTACAATGGGTCTTGTTTATTAGACACCTTGTGTAGAATATGTTCGCCCTTTATATATGGTCTTAGTCTTCGATGGCTTAGGAGTTCAATGATCTCCTAGTGACTCTAACTAAGGAGTACTCTTGGCCAACCACTTTCCCTTCATCACTAACTTCTACCACATTTTCTTCTTGGTCTTCTTAGCATCATTCTCCCTCTTCTTCTTCATTGGTAGAAAATTCTCTATAGGCGTTAGTGTACATAGCCCTTTTACTTAGACATAAATGGGAAGTATGACCATAGTCAAGACACTTAAAGCACTTGATATCTCTATTTTGTTGTGGTCCTTCCATAGCCTTTCCCTTATCTTTGTTCCAACCTTCCCTAGCTTTCCAATCTTTCTTAGGTTTTCATCATTCTCTTGGCTTGTTCTACTCCATTTAGAAAGGTTTAGGAGCATCATCCTTCTTTAATGGCATCTTGCTAATAGTGTTCAGATTTTGAAATGTAAGCTTAGTAAAAGTTCTCCTCTTTAGTTGCTTTTCAAGCTTGGCGGCGGCATAAACCAATCCTCAAGTCGGTCATAGGAGTGAAACTCTACCAAATTGGCTATTTCCCTATTCAATTCACCTAAGAATCTAGCCCTTGTTCCCCTAGGGTCCTCTTGGATTTGGGCTCTTATCAACATCATCTCCATTTCCTTATAGTAGTCATCCACCCTTTTGTTCCCTTATTTTATAGATTGAATCATTTGGTAGAGGTCTTGGTAGTAATGGTGTGGGACAAACCTAGCCCTCATCATATCCTTTAGCAAATTCCAATTTCCCATATCTTCTACTCCTATTTGCCTTCTTTGAGTGCCAACTTGCTCCTACCAAACTAATACATACTCCGAAAACCCCAAAATAGCTAGCCTTACCTTGGATCTTTCATTATAGGCATGGCATTGAAAGTATATCTCCATTTTACTCTCCCATTCAAAATAAGCTTCGAGATCACTCTTCCCATAGAATGTTGGTGGCTTCAACTTGATATGGTTCAACTCCCTATCCTCATCATTTTCTTCTCTCCTACCTCCTCTATTGCCCCATTCTCTATTAAATTCTCCATAGGTATCACCATGTTCCCCTTTATACCATTCATCATCTCTTTCAAATTCTCTTTCCAACCATCTTAGATTATTTTCCCTAATCCTTCCTTTACCTCTACCTTATCCTCCTCTCATACCATGCTTACCCCTTCTCATGAGAGCTTGTTGGAATCCCCCAATAGAGTATTTGTCCCACTCTTCAACTTGTTGAGCATTCAATTGAGGAGTATAGGCATCACCATTCCTCATTCTAGGGTTAGGGGCTTCAAATCTCTCTTGACCTCTTCTTTGTACAATGGCAGAAGAGGAACCAAGTTGATCCCTCAACCTCGTTAGCTCCCTTGTCATGTGTTAAAACTCATTTTGCATAGTTCTCATCATAGCTTGCAAATTATCTCGCAAACCCCTAGCATCAAGTGGTTCTTCTTGTGGTCTACTAGGACTACTTGGATTAGGTCTAGGAAGTTCTTGTTCATAGCTATGGCAATAAAATTACTCAAGGAGAAATACCTGCAAAAGTAATTAATAAAAAGAAATAGTTCCTCTCTTCACTCCTTTGTGTGTTTACTCTTAATAGTTTTCACTCTACACTCGTGTTTATCCTCTTTAGCTCTTTTGATGATAGTCTCTCCCTCTTGATTTTTTCTCAACACTCAAGCCCTCTTGTTCAATCCAATCCTCCCCATTAGCCAAAGATTTAGTCCAACTAAGTGAATCAACAAAATTCAATGGATTTTCTAATTAAGGGGTCTTAAGGGAATTTCAACAAACACTTATTGGGCACCCTAAGAAAAATAAGTTTTCCAAGTAACAATTTCAAAGAACAATGACTCAAATATTGTAAGAACAATCACTAAAATATAAGAAAGCAACTTTAAACAAGAAACGAGCAAGAATTTAACAAGAATAAGAAACAAGAAAAACTATTAGATAGGAATAGGAAGAACAAGACTACCACAAATATGCAATGGCAAAGATGAGTTCAATGAGCATAGATTTCAACAATAGAGTGATATATCAAGTCTCAAGATCTAAAGGAATGAAAATAAAAAGTTAAAACCCACCACTATAGCCACAAATATCCTCACAGAACATTTAGCAAACACCTCAGTTGCAATCCCGTCACTTAAAAACAACCAATATTTTCACCAATATTCAAGCCCACTTTTACCACAAACACAAGATAAATTTGTTCCCAAGGATTATAGTAACATCAAGGAGCAATTTTTCCAAAGAAAAATCAAGATATAGTAAAGATTTCATGACCTTTTTGGAGCATGTTTTTGAGTTACGGGATTCTCCTATTTTTTTTCTTCAACTTGTAGAGCTTCTTTTCTTGATATCAAGCTTTGATTGAAATCAAGACTTTCCTTACTTTGATACGAAACTCTTTAATATGATCTTGTGTTGGAAAATTTATGGAACAATGGCAAACAAATGAGCAAAATCCTTGGCTAAACAAGAATAACCCTAACAATGGAAATTTATGGCAAAAGAAGAAAGAAAACTATCTAACTATTCCCTAGCAAACCTTTGAACAATGCATCAAAGACCTACAAGAAATATAGCAAGACGCAATATAAATTCACCCAAATATCCTCGACACAACAAAGGAAATCAAGAATAAGAGAAGTAGAAATATAGGCATCCAAGCAATGGAATTCAAGATAAAACCTTAGAAGAACAAAGCAACTAAGACCCAATAAGAGAAACCACATTAGATTATCCAAAGATTTTAGAGATTCATTTATAGGAAAGACTAAACCTTAAGCAAGGTCTTGAAGAAGATGAACAATGAGGTTAAACCTCTGATAGGAATCAATTTGGTCACGAGGATCAAGCTCAAAAAGGGGGAGAGGACAAAGCCAAAACAAAGTCGAGCTTGCCCTGTCCGTTGACAAGAGCCCGCTTCAAACAATTCCAACTCAATCTTCATGCATATCTATAAGCACATTTAAGGTGGGATAGTGTATGGACATTGTCGGAAAATGATTGAGAACAGAACATGCTGCTGGTGTACGAAAGACGTCAATCGAAAGCTGTTCACACTGAAACGACGCCCAGCAGAGCGTACCCAACTCCAGTCCTAAGAGCCTGACCAGGTGCCGGGTGTGGACTAGATAAACTCTCAATTCTATGACGTGAGCACTGCTCCAGCAGAATAGACCAAGCGCCGACCCTATCAGCCCTACCTGGCACTGGCCCCACTCTGGATTCGAACCCAAGAAATTTTTTTTCAGCTATTTTTGTGAAGGGTTCTGTTCCTCTAGAATGTACCTGGCACCGGCCCCACCCTGGATCCGAACCCCCTGATATTTTTCAACTATTTTTATGGTCATTTTGTAATATTTAAAAAGTATTTCAGTTCAGGAATATAATACCATTATATAAGCTTTGTATTGTAAGAACAACGAAACATAATTCCATATTTTTTTTAATATTAATGAAGATTCATCCAGAAGACTTGAAACATGAAGAGATTCCTTGTTCAACTTTAATTCAAGACCAATCTAAGGGCTTAGTCCACCCTTAAGTAAGTATCTATAAACTCAAAGGATAATTCAACTAAGAAATCAACAAGGGTTCTTATAAGTCATTTAGGGTTCTTGTTGTTTCTTGTTTGAATGCCCAAATTTCCTATCCTTTTAGTTCTTGATTTCTTGCTAAGTCAAGGGTTCTAAGGTGTTGTTGTGGTGGACCTAATCTACTACATTTAGGGTTCTAAAAGCTAAGTTCTTTTAGGATTCTTTATTTGTAGAAAAGATACTTTCTTTGTTACGTTTTTTGTCTCTTTATGTCCTTTATAGCCTTTCTTGCTTGTCTTGTTATCTTGTAGTTCTTGTCCTTTACAAAAAGTTCAAAACTAAGGCAACTTTTAGATCTAGAAAGATTTCATGCCTCAAGCTCATATCAAATTTAGTATTAAAGCAAGGATAAGCTTAGATCTCCATCTTAGCTAGGATTTATTAAATCTAGAGTGTTATTTGATCTTGAGATTCTTGGATTAAAAAAAAAAAAAAAAGGAATGAGAATGATCCATGGGAATACATTGATTTTTGTTGTTGTGAATATATTGGGCTTGTTTGGGAAGAAATTTTCTTGCAAAGTTCCATAGGAAAATTTTCACATTAGGTGTTTGATAAAAAGTCTCAATGACCATTTACTCTATGAATACCGTGTGTTTGATGAAATGTCTCAAAGAAAGAATATGGCTTGAACAATAGTGTTACTCTTATAACCGTTTCATTAAATTGTCCAAATTATCTTTTCTTGTTGTGTTTTGTGAACACCTTTATATTCTACTTGTCTCTTGACCTCTAGGTGTTCACTAAAGTTGTCAACCTATGACCTTTATATTGAAGCATCCTAAGAGTTAATAGACTGAAGTGAACTAAACCCTTTGAAGTTGGGGAGGAATTTGGTTGAACAAGTGAGCCATAGATTGAACAAAAAAGGCAAGAGAGAAAGATTATTATTGAAAAAGCCAAGGAGCGCAAATACGAGAGTGGAATGTAAACACTTAAGGAGTGAGTGAGGAAACCAATCTCTATTTTTGTTCTCTTAACTCTTTTCTAGGAACATCAGTCTAAACTCCAAGAATGACTCATGGAGAGAAAACGACTAGGTTAAATCTTGGTGGAGAAAATAGACCACAAGAGGAACCGAGAGATCTTCGTGAGACCCTCATTTCATTGCAAAGGAGTATGGAGGGTATTTGGAGGGAGATGACCAAACTTCAAGCTCAATACGGCCAAACATCTATTGCCGGACAAAGGAGGGGACAAGAGCAACCTGAAGCCTACAAGACACCTCTTATGAACATCCAACTAGGAGAAGAATGGGATGAATATTCAGTTGGTGGATATTAATAAATTCTTATGAGATGAGGTAGAAATAGGTTGAGAGGAGGTAGAGGAAGAGGCTGAGAGAGATTTTGTGAGAATTCTATGAGAGGAGTTGAAAGAAATACTAAGAGATAATTTGAGTGGGAAGAAGGATACCCAGAAGAAGACTATAAGGATCAATATCGGGGTAATATGATAAGAGGTAGGAGGAGAGATGACAATGAGGGAGAGCGAGACTAGAAGAACATCAAAATAAAAGTACCACAATTCCCGAGAAAAAGTGATCCCTAGGCATACTTTGAATAGGAAAGGAAAATAGAAATTCTTTTTGATTGCTAAGATTACAGTAAGAGAAATAAAGTGAAGTTGACAGTATTGGGATTTTCAGATTATGCATTGGCATGGTGGGAACAAGTTTTATCTAATAGAAGGAGAATGGGAGAAAATGCTGTTAGTACATGGAAATTGATGAAAAATCTCATGAGGGCGAGGTTTGTACCGCACCACTACTACAACGAACTATATCAAAGGCTTTAAATGCTAAGACAAGGAAATAGAAGTATTGAAGATTATCATAAAGAACTTAAGGTGTTAATGATGAGGGTGGTTATTAATAAATATCCACGTGCCACTAAAGCGAGATTTCTAAATGGATTGAACAGGGAGATAGCCAATGTAGTTGAGTTGTATTCCTATGAAACCTTAGAAGAAATGGTACACATGGCTATGAAGGTAGAAAAACAATTGAGGAAATGACCTTTTGAGAGGAGAGCAAACCAACCAACGTCGTCTTCTAAGGAATTCCCTAAGGTAGCACCTAAGAAGGAAGGAGTCCCAAAGCTGTCGTATAAAGAATTCAATAAATCGAGGGAAGAAGGAGATAGAGATAAGAGAAAGGCTATTGAGAAACTAGCGAGTCGAGATATCAAATGCTTTCGTTGTATGGGATATAGACATCCGGCGTATGAATGTCTAAACAAGAGAGTGATGTACACAAATGCCTATAGTGAGATTTCATCCGAGAGGGAGGAATATAAGAAATTGGAAGAAATTCAAAAAGAGGAAAAAATCTCAAGTGAAGAAGGTGAAGAACTTGGGCAAGTGTTTGAGTTACTTGGTGTAGCTAGGAGATCGTTGAGCACACAAGCGAAGGAAGATGAGCATGTTCAACAAAGGGACAATATCTTTTATACAAGATGTTTGATCAACTAAGTACCTTGCAGTGTAATCATTGATAGTGGGAGTTGCACTAATGTTATAAGTGCTAGTGCAGTGGAAGAGATAAGCTTGGAAACAAGGAAGCATCCGCAACCCTACAAGTTGAAACGACTAAATGAAATTGGAGAATTGAAGGTTAATGAACAAGCCTTGATTGCAATTGATATGGGGAAATATAAGGATGAGATCTTGTGTGATGTTGTTCCAATACAGGCAGGCCACCTACTTTTAGAGAGATCATGGCAATATGATAGGGAAGTAAAGCATGAAAGGAAGAAAAACACCTACACTGTGTATAAGAAGGGAAAGAAATTCATTCTACTGCCTATATCTCCGAGTGAAGTGAGCAAAGATCAAAAGATCATGAGAGAAAAGGAGAAGAAAAAGAGTGTTCAAGAAAATGAGAAAAAATTGAGAGAGAGAGTGCTAAGAAAGAAGAAAAGGAAAAGAGAGAGGAGATAAGAAACAAGTAAATTTCTTTGCAAGTGAGAGAGATGTGGTAGAAGTGATTAAAGCTAAGGAACCAATGTATCTTTTAATGTGTAAAGGCATTTACATAACTATTAATGATACTATTCTTTCTTTGCCTTGTGAAATTGCAGGTCTTGTTGAAGAATTCTAAGATGTATTCCCGAAAGAAATACCAGAAGGATTGCCACCGTCTGAGGAATAGAGCATCAGATTGACTTCATCCCGAGAACTGTCATTCCAAACTAACTAGCTTATAGATGCAACCCTGAAGAAGCTAATGAGCTACAAAAGTAAGTTGACGAGTTGCTCAAGAAAGGCCATGTTTGAGAGAGTTTAAGTCCAAGCGCAATTCCAGTGTTGTTGGTGCCTAAGAAAGATGGATTATAGAGGATGTGTGTTAATTGCAGGGCCATTAACAATATAACGGTAAAATATCGGTACCCTATCCCTAGACTTTATGATTTATTAGATGGATTGCATGGATCATGTGTATTTTCAAAAATTGATTTGAAATTCGAATATCATCAAATTAGGATTAGGGAATATGATGAATGGAAGACTGCATTTAAGACCAAACAGGGTTTATATAAGTGGCTTGTGATGATATTTGGGTTATTAAATGCACCTAGTACTTTCATGAGGTTGATGCATTATGTGTTGCGAGAATATATTGGAAAATTTGTTATGGTGTATTTTGATGATATTTTGATTTATAGAAAAACTTATGAAGATTATTTACATCATCTTAAGTATGTGATTATTTCTATTTGAAGAGAAAGATTATATGTGAACTTTGATAAATGTTCCTTTTATTTGGAAAAGATAACTTTTCTTGTTATGTTGTAAGTTTAAAAGGTATTAAAGTTGATGAAGAAAAGGTCATGGCAATATAGGATTGGCCAACACCTACTTCTGTGACTGAGGTAAGGAGCTTTCATGGGTTAGCCAGTTTTTATAGGCGTTTCATTAGAAATGTCAGCATAACAGCTGCCCTATTGATTGAAGTTATTAAAAAGAATGTACGGTTTAGGTGTGGAGAGGAACAAGAAAAGGCTTTTATTGCTTTGAAATCAAAATTGAGTGAATTCCCATTGTTGTCCTTGCCTAATTTTGAAAAAGCTTTTGAAGTGGAATATGATGTTAGTGGAATAGGAATAGGTGCTATGTTGACTCAGGATAAAAAACCTATTACATTTTTTAGTGAGAAGCTGTCAAGAGCATCCTTGAATTATTCCACTTATGACAATGAATTGTATGCATTAGTGAGGACCTTTCACCATTGGAAACATTATTTATTACCTAGGGAATTTATCATTTATATTGATCGTGAAACATTCAAGCATCTGAAAGGCCAATAAAAATTGAACAAAAGGCATGCCAAATGGATAGAGTTCATTGGTACATTTTCATACGTGATCAAATACAAGAAATGTAAGGATAATGTAGTAGCCGATGCATTAT
Organism: Voacanga thouarsii; assembly: GCA_026120185.1. Lineage (NCBI taxonomy): Eukaryota > Viridiplantae > Streptophyta > Magnoliopsida > Gentianales > Apocynaceae > Voacanga > Voacanga thouarsii. The sequence goes on from JANUWF010001174.1 coordinate 2,137,667, forward strand.
CTTGCAGGTTTGTGCTTTTAAATTCCTTGGATGCAAAATCACTTGGTTTTGAGCTTATTAAGGATTCATATGCAAATGATGAAGAATTGGGAGAGATTTATCATGCTTGTGAAAAATGTTTTCCAAAAATTTTATAGGTATGATGGGTTTTATTTAAAGAGTGTAGACTTTGCATACCAAAAAGATCCTCGAGAGAATTGTTAGTGAAGGAAGCTCATGGAGGAGGTTTAATGGGACATTTTGGGAATTCAAAAATATTAAGTATTTTGCAAGAGCATTTTTATTGGCAAAAAATGAGGGGAGATGTAGAAAGGCATTGTAACTCATGCATTACTTGTAGAAGGGCCAAGTCTAAAACACTACCCTAGGGGTTATATACTTCTTTACCCGTCCGTAATGCACCTTGGTTAGATATTTCAATGCATTTCATATTAGTATTGTCATAGACTAAGGGGGGAAAATATTCCATCTTTGTAGTTATTGATCGATTTTCTAAGATGGCTCATTTTATTCCTTGTGCAAAAACTAATGATGTTACCTATATTGCAGGTTTAGTTTTCAAGGAAGTGGTAAGATTGCACGGGTTACCACGGAGCATAGTATCGGACAGGGATACTAAATTTTTATGTCATTGTCGAAGAATATTGTGGACAAAAATTGGAACTAATTTGTTATTTTCTAGAACTTGTCACCCACAAACGGATGGACAAACAGAGGTTGTCAACCAGACTCTTACGCAACTACTATGGGCAATCATCAAGTGGAACTTGAAGAACTGGGAAGAATGCCTTCCACATATAGAGTTTGCATATAATAGAACTGTCCATTCTACTACTGCCTTTTCTCCATTTCAAGTTGTTTAAGGGTTTAATCCATTAACCCCATTAGATTTAACTACTTTGTCTGTAGATGAACAATTAAGTCTTGATGGTAGAAAGAAGGCCGAGCTAGTTAAATTCATGCACGAGAAAGTTAAGTCTCTAATAGAAAAACAGAATGAAACCGTTGCATGCAAGCGCAACCAAGGAAGAAAGCAGGTAATATTTGAGCTACGAGACTGGGTTTGGGTGCATTTGCACAAGGTGAGATTTCCCACCTAACGCAAGTCAAAGCTCGAACAGCGAGGAGATAGACCGTTCCAAGTTCTTGAACGATATGGACACAACGCCTACAAGATTGATCTACCGGGTGAGTATAATGTAAGTGCGACTTTTAATGTAGCTGATCTTTCTCCTTATGATGTAGGATATGATTCGAGGATGAATCTATTCCAAGAAGGGGAAAATAATAGGAATCAATTCAGCCATGAGGATCAAGCTCAAGAAGGGGGAGAGGACAAAACCGAAATAAAGTCGAGCTTTCCCGATCCGTTGACGAGAGTTGCTTCAAACAATTCCAACTCAATCTTTATGCATATCTACACACTCATTTATGGTGGGATAATGTATGGATATTATCAAAAAAGGATCGAGAATGTACCATGCTGCTGGTGTACGAAGGATGTCAACCGAAAGTTGTTTGCGTAGAAACAACGCCTAGTAGAACATATGTGAAACCCCAGTCAAAACCAACCTTAGAGTAAGGGGGTTGGGATGCATATCATATTTTATTGCATGTTTAAATACATTTTTATATGATTTTATGTCCATTGAATTTGTGTTTTATAGTCTAGAGGGCTTGATTATGATTATTGAGTGAGAAGGGCAAAATGGTAATATTTCCCTGAGGTGAAAATAGGGAAATAGCTTGTGGATTGAATAGAAAATAATTTTTCTAGGGAAAATATCAGCAAGAGTTGATGTAGTTTAGTGGTTAGAGCCTTAGAATTAATTATTGAAGACTAGGGTTCAAATTCCATCATGGAAGCTTTAGCTTGATTTAATTTTATTTTTGCTTGGGGAAGAGTAATTTCGGCCTTATGAGCTTGGAGTAAGGTAGGGATGATGTCCTAAGAGAGACATTTTAGGAGCAACCTCATTCTACACCCTTACCTACTCGAATTTCCCAAAGGAAATTCATTTTTCCTTGATCTTTGATTTTTCCTTAATTCTCAACTCATTAGTTTGTTCAAGTGATTCTAGCCATTTTCTTTCTAGAAATTTCAGTAAAGTGTTGAGATCTTGTAGGATCAAAATGTCTTGGTAAAAGACTTCTTATGGTCTGAAAAATGTGGAAGAGTTGTGGGAAGTTCCAAGAGAAAAAATCCCTCTAGTGAGTTGGCTGAAAATTCTCTCTAGCTAGTTCATCTTCCTTCTTGGAATGAGTTGAAATTTTCCAGCTTGTTGTGCCTTCAAAATCCCTCCACCAAATCCCTACAATTTTGCTTGATTGGTTTCCAAAATTTCAGCCATCTTTGTTTAGCAACCTTCCATAATATATCACTCCATTGACCAGACTTCTTCTTCATCATTGTGCACCTAGGTTTCGGCCACCCTAAGCTACCTTGAACCAGCTTTAATTCCTCAAAAAAACTGCTCAACCAGTCGGCCATAGGAGACCTTCAAAGCTCTTCAATTATCAAGATATTCTAGAAATATTTAGTTTCCAAATTCACTACCTAAAAATATTCTTTAAGGATTGTAACAACTAACCTTTCATTTTCCCTTCCAAATCAGAGAAATAACTCCCTAAACCCTACAGAAATTCGGCCAGCCTAATTCCCTCAGAATTTTCGGCAACTACACTATAATCTCTCAATTCCCTTCAATCTCCAAGAACACACACACTACACCAAGAACACCTACTACTCTCTTTCACCTAATATCCCTCTAAATCACCTCAAACCTTCACTAAAATCTCCAGATTTGACCTACTTACTGCTGTGAGTCCCTCGACACTATCCTTAACATCAAACTCCTCAAATCATCTTGCTACTTCGGATCAAAACTAGAAATTTCTGTGAAGGACAAGAACATCTTTAAGGTAAATTTACTCTATCAACTTCATCTCCTCCAAACTTGATCTCTAGTGAAAACCTATGTGAATAAACATACTAATGATCTCTCTCTCTCTCTCTCTCACAAGGCCGAAATTCCTCTTCCTTGGCCGGATGACTTCTTCTTCCATAATCATGCTCTCGCCATCTCCCTTGGACAAAGTTAGACATCTAGGAGTTGAGATCTACTCTAAACTCCTTCAAGGCATTCATCAATCAAGTAAGTACCTTCAATCCTTCTTTTAAACTCTAGAATTATGTCTCTAGGATGATGTTGATAGTAGGTGGATGGTGATAGGATTCGAGTATATATATATTATTGAGATTGAAGCATGAACATTTGTATGATTGTGAAGGGGATGAGATTTATGCATGGAAGGATTATCTTGATTGATTGTGTGATGATTTAAGGTTTGATGCATGAAGTATTTGAGGTAAAGCATGCTAGAGATTATGTCACCTTTGGTGAATAGAATTTATATGCATGTTAGATTATTGAAGCCATGATCACATTTATGCTAGTAGAGGTTAGATCATGTTTTAATAAATTTAGATATATGCTTATGCGCAAGATTTGGTCGATTTGATGAATGGAAGGATTGCATATGTTCTTGATTGTGGTTAGCCATAGGAATTTGAATCATGATCTAGTTGTCCCTAAACTAATTTTACTTCTTGAATAAAATATTCAATAAAATAATGTTTCTTTTGTATTTTCGAAAAAACCCTAGGAAGGGTAGATTTGGACTATTATAAACAATAAGGATATTTTAGTCAAATAAATAATAACTTTGCTAGAAAAATAATATATGTATGTATGTATGTATGTATGTATGTATGTATGTATGTATGTATGTATGTATGTATGTATGTATGTATGTATGTATGTATGTATGTATGTATGTATGTATGTATGTATGTATGTATGTATGTATGTATGTATGTATGTATGTATGTATGTATGTATGTATGTATGTATGTATGTATGTATGTATGTATGTATGTATGTATGTATGTATATTATTTAAAATAATGAAATCAATTAAAGCCTTTTTTGGAAATAATTATGATTAGTGAAATATTTATTACTACAAATTTAATTATCATCTTTTAATCAAAACCCATTAAGAATTTATTTATTATTTTTTAAGCAAGACTCATTAAATTCATTTTCAACTAATTTTAGCTATCAATTATTTTCTAACAACTAGAGTACTAATAAATCATTATTTTATCTAAAACTTCCTAGGACTCTTGATCAAATAAACTATAAGTTTTCCTTAACAAGATTTAAGCTTGCAACTTATTAAAATTTATTTCCCAAACCATTAATTATTTTAAATATCACACTAGGCTCAACTCTTAAACCTATTTACTTAGTGTTTAACCTTAAAGTTTGGGACACTAGGATCATGGTAGTAGTAAGTTGTGTTGATTTAAAATTGAGGAAGTGGATTGTGATTTGTATTTGCCCCTGTGGGGTTAGGTCAGCTGTTGGAGACCTTGTTGGTGTGAGCAAGAATTAGGTAAGCTCCTGCATAAAACCTGATTGATGTGAAATGTTTTCTTATGGCAAGCAAAATATAGAGCGTATGGACACTCATTTATGTAAAGGCAATTGAGGGTTGAACTCTCTCTTATTTCAAAAATTTGAATTATTTAAAAGACAAGGAGCAGATTTGCCAAACCTAAACTCCTTCTAAAGCTGATTTTTACAAGGACTTTGGAAACCCTCAAAATGCCATTTTCATGTGGAACAATGTTTTGTTCATTTTATCCCAAGTGGGAAACGTCGTTGAGTACTCAATAAGGATGGACTACTAGGACTAGTCCTTAAGGGGTTAGGGTAAGTCTCTCAGCAGGTGGCCACCTCTGAGGGGTGAGTCCTTCCTGGATAGGACGTCAGTCCAGTGGGTCGTGCCGGTCTAAGCTAGCAGTGTTCTTTTCAGTCAAGTGACTATGTTTTACCGGAATGGACATCCGGTTGTTGTTCGGGTATAGAGAATGAGGAGTATCTTGCCCAGTAGGCCGATCACCAACTTTTGTCAGTCTGCACAAAGTGTGGCATTTTGACCAGCGGTATGCATAAAGTGTGGCATACTGACCATCCGGTTGTGGGGCCCAACATGTGGTAACCCATAATCCTTTCTTATGAGTGGTTGATTTTGTTGATCATGTATGGCTGGAATAGCTAAAACGCCACTCTTGCTTTTGACTAATGTTTATTGCTTGCCAATATTTCTTTTATAAAGATTTCGCACTTTGCATCCATGAACTGCTTTCACTAAACACCCAAAGCGCACACGGACTTACTGAGATTTCTGTCTCATCACCTTTTTCCCATGATTTCAGGTTGATCCTGCTATGGGGATGAGTAGCTAATAGTATCTGCCTTGGAAGAGATTGTTGTCATTTAATTCTATGTATTGCTTTGGGGAGACAAGAGTGAATAATTTTATTTATGGTTTTATTTTGGGAATTCACTGATCTATTCTTGAAGTTTTCTTTGGGTTGTAATAAATTTTTAAGTTAAAGTATTATTTTTATTCCGCAATTTTATTTGTGTGATCTAGTTATAAAGACCCATTGTCCTTTGGAAGGGGCGACATCCCCGGCCCTAGCGGGCCTAGGTAGCGGGGTGTTGCAACATACCCAGCGCTAGTCCTAGGAGGCGCCGGGTGTGGACTGGACAAACTCTCAATTTTGTGACGCAAGCACTGTTCCAGCAAAGTAGACCTGGCGACGACCCTACTAGCCCTACTGGCATAGGCCCCACTTTGGATCCAAATCCCTGATATTTTTTAGCTATTTTTGGGGTCATTTTGTAATATTTAAAAAGTATTTCAGTTCAGCAACAGAATACCATTATATATGCATTGTGTTGTAAGAACAAGGAACACAATTTCATATTTTTTTTAACATGAATGAAGATTCATCTTGAAGACTTGAAGTATGAAAAGATTCCTTGTTCAACTTCAATCCAAGACCAACCTAAGGGATTAGTCAACCCTTGAGTAAGTGTCTATAAACTCAAAAGATAATTCAACTACGAAATCAACAAGGGTTCTTCTTGTAAGTCATTTAGGGTTCTTGTTATTTCTTCAATGCCGAAATTCCCTATCTTTTAATTCTTGATTTCGTACTAATTAAAGGATTCTAAGGTGTTATTGTGGTAGACCTAATCTACAAAATTTGGGGTTCTAAAATCTAAGTTCTTTTAGGGTTCTTTGTTTGTAGAAATGGTATTTTCTTTGTTACTTTCTTTGATCTCTCTATGACCTTTATAGCCTTTCTTACTTGTCATGTCGCCTTGTAGTACTTGTCCGTTACAAAAAGTTCAAAACCAAAGCTACTTTTAGTTGTAGAAAAATTTCCTGCCTCAAGCTCATATCAACCTCTCAAAGCTTTCTTTCACAATTTTGAAATAATGTAAGATGAATTATCATGTTAAATTACAAAAAATGTCTTTATATTACCCTAGCCCTAGCTAAGTTACTACTAAGGCTCTAAGACAATTTAAGGGCTAAAAGGGTCTTTACAAAGTGTTTAAAATAGAAGAAATGCGGAAAAAATGGTAAAAATCGACAAAATAAGGTGCCCTTTCCAACTGGACCCGGTGCCAAGAGCAAGTGTTGGACCTAGCGCCAGAAGTAAGTGCTGGACCTTGTGCCAAGTTAGCACTAGAATTCCAGCACTCTATCCGACTGGACCTGGGGCTAGGTAAGCACTGGAATTCCATTGTTCTGGCTGGCATAGTGTACCTAGCACCAGGTGCACCTACTGGGGTCAGCGCCAAGTTGAAACTGGAAGCTGGATTTCAGCGTTTTCTCCTTCTTTCGCTCCCTCTTTTAGTGCAGGCATGTGCTATTGTTGGGATTCTACTTGAATGTTCATCAAATTGAGTTTGCAGCTACCTTTATCACTCTTCCAAATCTCTTCCATCTTCAAATATAGTTGTAGGAGCAAATGGAAATTACCTTGGAGTCTTTTTGTCCTTGATCTTGTCATTAGCCCTTGCATTGTCGCTCCCCCTTCTTGAGTTTGAACTTCTTAGTTAGCTTAATTCCTATCAATATGCCTTCAATCCATTCATAATATTTTTGAATCTAGTGAATATATTAATTATGTTCTCATTCGATTTCATGGTTAACAGCTCAAAATCATGGACCAAGAGTCCTAACTTTGATTTCTTTACTTGATTTGTCCCTTCATAGGTGACTTCAAGTAATTTCTATATTTCATAAGTTGAATCACAATCACTAACCCGATTGTATTCATTTGCATCAAGAGAACAACAAAATATATTCATTGCCTGGAAATTTAAGGTCATTTTCGAGGTGTCCTCACTGTCATATTTATCACTTTGTTTAGGCACTTTTCTTTCTTAGACAATTTTGAATGGAACAACTAGTCCTTTTTCAATAAGATTCCATAGCTCAAAATTAATTGAGCATACATAGATGTTCATTCTATTTTTCCAAAATATATAGTTACTTCTATTGAACAGTGGTGGTCTATTTATTGCAGACCCCTCAATGTATGCTGGGGATGAAGTGTTTACCATCTAAATCTTTTCCACAAGGCTGTTAGGTAAAAAAAAAACAATGTAAACCAATGCTCTGATACCAATTGGTAAATCTTAAGGGGGTGAATAAGTTTTATGGCAAACAAAAATAGATTTTCAATGATTTTCCAAAATATAGAAAGAAATCAAAAGTGGATGAGTTTCAAAAGGTTAGTTTTTCTGTGCAGATTTAAATGCTGTCAGTGATTTTTCAAAGATCTACTGAATGATGAAAAATAAACTATGTCCAAGGAGTAAATAGTAGATCAGCTACCGATTCTTACTTCAACTTAAATATGTCAAACCAAATCAGTAAATGCAGATAGAGTTGCTATGTTTTCTAGTCAGATGAACAGTGAAATTTTAGTCATAGAGTTCAAAATAAATGCAAGAAAATAGACCCAAAGATTTATAGCGGTTCAATCCTCAAATGATCTACATCCACTACCTTAAGTACCCACTTAAGGATTTCAACTCAACCACTTAAGCATTTTTCCAAAATCAATGGTGATAAGCAATACCAATCTTACAATAGAGGGTCACTACACTTTGTTTTACTCTAAACCTCTATACACCTCGACAATCAAGGCTCACCCCAACTTGGTTTTACTTTATTAACCTTAACGTAATTCAGATTAATGAAAGAATATATATTTAGCTCACAGATTAAGTGAATATATACTAAATAAAAAAACTTTACCTGTTTACCTTTTAGAACAATGAATCTCACTTTGAAGCACAATGTAGATGAGGGATTCTTATTTTTTAATAGGAATCTATCTACGCAACAAGGCACATCTAAAGAAAGGGGATGGAAAGTCAACATTTACTTCAAATCTCTAAGGAAACATTCAACATTCAAGAAGTTTCGGGTGGATTTTCAAGCCATCCAAGAATACAAGCCAAGAGCAAAAAAGATTGTCAAGAGATGGGTAGTGAAGGGAGCTGTAAATAGAACACAAAAGGAACAACAATCCAAGTAGAGAATTAAGCCAACATTGAAACAAATATTGAAGACCAAAGAACTAATAAGGAGAGCTCAAGATGACCAACATTTCATTTAGAAAATTAAGGGAACATATGGAAAGGGAATGGAGATCAAATCAACAGGAATTGGAGTGCTCAGAGTTGACCCAGCACCGTCCCAGATTAACCAACCAAGCACTAGCTGTGATATGAAAAATTCAATAATTCTTTAATCATGCACTATTCCAGCAAAATGGACCCGGTACCAACCCCACTAGCCTGACCCGGCGCCGACTGTATACTGGAAAAGGCCTCATTTTGATTCTGACTTTTTGTAAATGGGTACTGTTCCTCTAGAATGTACCCAGCGCCATCCCTAGAAGGCCTACTTGGCGCCAGCCCTGTTTTGTATCTGAACCCTTGACCTTTTTCAACTATTTTTGGGGTGATTTTGTAATATTTTCTAAGTAGTTAGGGCAAGACATCTATATATATATGCTATTATAACATTGTAAAAAAGGAACTTAAAGAGATATATGAAATTGTGAGATTCAAGAACTCTTTGTTTGGAGAGGGTAATCCTCTTGGGTGATGTCCATTAAACATCAAGACTAAATCAAAAGAATTAGTCCCACTTTTGATTTTGTCTCTAAATCTTAAGGGATAATCTTAACTTCATCTCTATTATTATGTGTTAGGTTGCCTAGTGTGTTTGATAGGATTAAATTAGATGCCTTCAAATTCCTATCCTTAGTGTTCTAATCGTTGATAGATTAAGGTGTTAGGGTGTCTTTGAAATAGGCTAGATTCACATTATCACAAGAGTGTTAATTTTCTTTGCATTTTGGTGTTCTTGTGTGTGAGTTTATTACGGTTCTTGTTTTGAGTTCAATTCACAACAATTGGTGCTTCCTAAGATCATATCATTTTTCAAGTGTATTTAGATGTTTTTGAAAGTGTTAGAGCAAATCCATACTAAAAATCATGTTTAAATGACTTTTATAGGGTTAGAAATCAAAGCCACAATGGCTAGTAATGGCTAGTTGCTACTATCAACTTTTGTAGGATTTTGAACTCACAGAGTAATAAATTATGCATCCGAAAAATGTATCTAAAATAACATTTTGTGCCCCAAAGTATATTTTGAATGGCATTCAATTTTGGAATTTTAGAAACAAGCTTTGGAGGGCATTTTAGATTTAAATGTCTAGTTCAAAAATGACTTTACCAAAGTCCAAAACAAAACTTTTCTTCTAAAATTCTTTTGCAAACAAAAATATGGATAAGAGGAATACCCTCTTTTTGAAATAGTTTTGAGTGCTTCAATATGAAATAATTGAACTTAAGGTAAAGAGATATAGGAAATACAAATGATACCTTAGCCATAATTTCCTAATCTATAATTCTTCAAAAGTCTTCATAGTATGCAACTTCTTTAGATAGGATTTGACTTGATTAATCCTTCTTGTAATTCATCATCTATAAGTTGCATGGTAATCATTTTTGTAAGACTTGAAGAACTGTGGTTAAACATGTCCAAAAGGCCTATCACATACAAATCACATATGTTAGTCTACATCAATGTTTGTTATTTATCAAAACACAGGAGAACACCCTTTGGGCTAACTATTTCCTACAGTCTAAAATAAACGTATATCTCACTATGCACAACCTTAAATTATCATGATAATCCCTATCCTAGGTTTCCTAGGTTTTCTCTCACATCATTGTTACCAACAAACATCAGTGTAGTTAACATCATACATAATTAGCACATACTTAACATGTCACACATAATAATATTAACTAATGGAAACAATAAAAGCATTTGTTATTTATGCTAAAATTCTACATTTTTCCTATCATGGCACACTTTTGTATTTAAGCCTTAACTTTTGATTTACAAGTCCGATTGACCTTAAATTTGGGCCAAAATGCTCCTAAAATTCTTGCTACAACATTATGAAGTCCTTTTTGTTTGTTACAGAACTGACAGAAAACTACTAGGAGCAAAACATCCCAGAATTTTCTTTTAACAAAGCTTTTTTTTTTTGTTGCTAAATTCATACTCTAACAATTCTAGCTTCATTTTACTACTTACATATCATTTGATTCACTTCAATACTCATGTTAGCATAAAAAAACCTTCCTAATAATAGCTATGATGAAAGTAGAACATCACATATTCATCACAACCAAAACTGGCAGCTTAGAATAATAACTATCAAGCTTTGGTTTTATGTACTAATTACACATTTTTTATTCATTTTCTTTCTTACATCCTTTATTCATAACATCAGCCATAAACATCTTTCAAAAATTCTTTCAAGAAATCATCAAATGGCACAAAATCACACCAAATCCATCCACAAGTTCATCGCCACATATATCTCCAACAAAACATCACCACAACATTTTAATATATCAAGTACCACAAATCTATTCAAGTATTCATAAATCCCCATTAAACATGCATCATAATAATTTATATTATGCATAGAATAAGTAAATTTAACTTAAGAAGAGCAAGATTTTACCTTTCCAAATGAACTAACTAAACTGCTAGCTTGTTATCCTTTTCTTATTATTTCTTTCTCTCTATTTCTTTTTCTTTCTTCTTCCTTTCTAATTTTCTTTATTTTTTGCTCTAAGTATCAGTTTCTCTCTCTTTTGGTAGTTCACAAGTTGTATTAAATTAGTGATGAATCATAGGGTGACTCACCTAGCTTAGACATCATGTATAAGTTTAGAGAAAGTATTAGAAGCTTAGGGAAAGTTTTAGTGTTTGCTAGAAAGTCTTAGAACATTAAAGAAGTTTATGGAAAATTATAAAGTATAATATAATATAATATATTATAATATAGTATAATAATATAATACCAATAATAATAACGAAATAGTACTAAAAATAGTAATTTATTAATATAAGATATATATTTATTAATATAATTATATATATATTTATGTATGTATGTATGTATAAGATTTTTATTAAACTATGTAATCAAGGATTGAGGTGGGCCAACACACAAATGACTCACCAAAGAATATTAATTAAGGTGGGGCCATCTAACTTTATAAAAGAAATTACTAATACTAATAATTAAAATATCTAAAGTTTTAATAAATGATGTGGGCTTTGCGAAATATAAGTTGTAATAAAGCTATTAGGCCACTTAATAATAATAATAATAATAATAATAATAATAATAATAATAATAATAATAATAATAATAATAATAATAATAATAATAATAATAATAGTCTTAACAAATAAATATTTCTTAAATTATATATATACAATATCTCTATATATATGATAGAATATTTCTTAATCATAAGGGCTTAGGGAAGCTGGTCCTGAAAGGGTAAGAAGAGTACGAGAAATTAACAAGGGGGAGCAGGTCATATACGGAATGCACAAATTAATGAAAGTAGTAAGTACAAAAGAAATAAATGAGGCGGCTTAGCCGACTATATGCAGATTAATGAAAGCAGTAAGTACAAAAGAAATAAATGAAGCGGCTTAGCCGACCATATGCAGATGTATGTAGAAGAAGAAGAAGAAATATAGAAAATAGATTTATTATAATGGAAAGCGAAATTACATAAATGAAAACACTATTACATATATTGAAAGTTAGAAAGGGAATTCTAACCACTGGGAGAGGGAGAGTACTATTGGAGAGTTGTGTATTGATCTATGACCAAGTGTGTGTTGTGTAGAGGTTGAGGTCTATATTTATAGACAATTTTTGCTGATGTCATGGGTGATGTCAATAGTTTTGTGGATGTCAAGCTGATGTCACTTGTGATGTCACCAACGATGCCTTGCTGATGTTGTTAGGATTCGTAGACTCCTAAACGCGAAAAATATCCACGAATCCCTTCCGAGGATCCAAGTAAACTATTAATAAAATCATAGATTTGTAGAATTACCTCTGGTTGGTGAAATTGATATCCTTCGATTCCGAAGGTGCTGCTGCACGTGCAACCCGAATGATCACCAGACGCTGCAGTGCGCGAACGTCCTCTATTGAATACACACCGCGAACTCACTCGTCACTCGGGGAGTGCTAGCGCCTAGGGTTTGAAAGGTTTTTTTTTTTCTGGTAGAGAATGGTACGAATGTTCTCAACAGAATTAGACTCTTGAAAAGACAGCTAGAGTTTTCTTAAAAACCCCCGAACCTCTTAGAGTCCAACCTTAATAATATCTTATCATATTTTAATTCAAATTCAAATTAAATTAAAACTGATATAATAAGATTCTGCCATTATCTCGGTTATTTAAATAATTAATTTACCAAGTCAGATTATTATAATCTGGACATTATCCAGATACATCGAATATGGACATATTTCCAAATTCATTGTATCTGGTAAATTTTCTAAGTTTGATTAACTTAGATATATTTCCAAATTTATCAAATCTAGTTACCAGAAAAATAACCTAACAAGTTCGCTTATTGTGTGACCCTATAAGTTCATTTAACACCGGCAGTGTGCCCAAATTATATTTAAATGGCGCACAAGTTATAAGCGGTTTCTAACAAAACATTATAACTATCCAGGTTAAATGAAGATCGATGATCTCTTTGAACCAAACCATAATTTTATATTTAGTTCTTTTGTCACACGATATCCAGATTAAGCATAAGGCACGGAGCATGTCATCCTTATTAAGCTTAATCAATTATTTCTTGATTTCATAGTAGACTGTTCAAACAAATGATATCAATATCTTAGATTGATATATTTGAGCACGGCCATGCATTTTAACAGTATAACTTATCAAGGGGCCCATGGATATCTCTCCCATAATTGAGAGGGACAAATTCTTTCATTATCATTCATATTCCTCTCATTGATTTATTTTATATCCAACAGTAGTCTAATTTATTATCTGATTAAAGACAACTTTAGATAACGTCAAAATATAGAATTTATCAAGTAGGAAACTATAATGAATTTAGGTCGAAGGACTTTTAATATCATTATGGCTAGAAAGTACTTATGGCATATTCCATGAAGTACTCTCACAGTGGGTCATGTCCAATACAATATTCTCTAACATTTATTTATGTTTTGACTCAATATCACAAATATCCATGACTAGTAAAACATAGCCATCAAGTCACAAACATAATAATCTTAATTTAATATTTTTTCAATAATAATAATCGATCAGGGACAGTTTTAGAATAGTCATTGTATTCATTGTAGGGTTTTACTATCAAGTCACGTTCTTGATGACCACAAAATAAAATGCACTATTCATGGAAAGAAAAACCTTATATTATATAAAACATAACGACAATAGTATAAGTATAAATTGACTCTAGGGCATATCCCTAACAGATGTCACTTGTGATATCACCAATGATGTCGTGCTAATATCACTTGTGATGTCATAATAATAACTTTTTAAAGAAGTTTATTCGAAAAAATAATCTTCTTCTTCAAATCCTTCTTCGTCTTCATTTTGGTCAATTGGAGGAGTGTCTTCAGATGACTGTTTTGCAGACGGTTCAAAAGGTTCACTTTTCATTTGTTGTAAAAGGTTTTCCAAGATGGTTAGAAAACCATCTTTGGAAGTTGCTGCTACAATTGATTTCTGTTGTAGAAATCCAGTTTGTTGACTGTAAGAGGGAGACAGATATTTTGGGTTAGCCTTATGATACGAATCTTGTGTGGCTTTTCTTGATGTTGTGGTGTTTTAGGTGGCTATGTGTTCAGCTCAAACAAAGGGAACTAAAACAGGGACTTTTCTTGTGTCAAAAGGATAAAGTAACCTAACTACCTACACTCTTTCAAACAAGAACAAAGCCTTAAAGACCCTCAAGATGAGTAGAAAGTTCTATCATTTTCTCACCCTAATATCCTTGAAGCAACAAAGGCAAGCAAGAACAAATAGAATAGAGAAGATAGGCACCCAAATATTGAATTTCAAATAAACCTTAGCAGAACAACGCAACTAAGACCCATTCAAAGAAGACAACATTGGATTATCCAATAGATTTATAGACTCTTACAAAAGGAAGACTAACCCTTAAGCTTGGTCTTGAACAAGATGAACAAGAAGGCTAGGGCCTCTCAAGATTCTCTCTCAAATTTGAATTAAAGTCAAGTGTGTTGTCTTGTCAAATTAATAAAGGTGCTATTTATACTATCCTAACCCTAGCTAAGTAATCCCTGAGGTTTAATTACAGTTTAGGGTCAAAATAAATCTTTAAAAACACTTAAAAGTGAAGAAAAGTGGAGAAAAGCATTAAAACGCGGAGCAATCGACAGTGGCCCAGAGGAAAGCTGGCGCCGGTTTAGGGACATCAAGCTGGTGTCGGTTTGGTTCTGTCTTCGGCCGGTTCTCGTTTGTTTAAGTGTTGGTTTTGACAGAATGGAGCCAGTGCCGGTTTGGCTGCATGGAGCCGGCGCCAGTTGTCCTCTGGAAGCCTCATTAGTCAAATTTCAATCCTTTTTGCTGACGGCTTAAGTTCTTGCTAGGGTCCTTCACGGATGGCCATAAACACGAACTCTTGGCTTGCTTCCTCAACCCTCCAATCCTCCTTCATCCTCAAGCATTGTTTGATGATCAATTGAAAATCATCTTGAAGCTTCTTGGTCCTCGCTCTAATCATCGGTCCTTGTCCTCCATGATGAAGTGGAGTTTCATCACCTTAAACCATTTGTCGATGAAGGGAATGTAAGTGTTCTGGTCATTCTAGTCCTTCCACAATTTACAATGTCCTTAAAGAGCAAGGTGAGGAAGACCTTGATGATATGCTTCTTTGAAGTATGAAAACTTCTGGGAATATATCCAAGCGAGTTTGAATATACTGAAGAATTGGAGTAGTAGTGGAACTGCTGACTGTTGATTAAAGTACCTACTTTTGAAATAATCAAATCCTTTCTAAACAGGTTCTGGGAGGATTGAGACTCTATGGGCCCGTAACATAGCCACCATTGGTTGATAAACCAATGAGGGAACACCAACTAGGTTGGGTTTCTTTTGTTAAAATAAAGAAACCAAGAGTGATTTTGAAAACGGGTTTGGAAGGTAAAAGCATTCATCTATGCCCGTTGATAATCCCAATAATTGTAAACTAACGGGTCAAATGGTTGGGAGAATTTTTTGAAAGTGTTAGGAGAAGATTTCCATACAGAAGGAGTATGGACAGAGTGTATTTGGACTGAAGTATTGGTAATATATGTTTCAATCTGTTTATCTTTGTGTGAATAGAAAGAGGCACTTTTGGTATCTACAAGAATGAACTTGTAGTATTTTTGAGTAAATTTTGGAGATTTTTGAATAAAATTGACATCTGAGCCAAAGAGTTGCCTAGCTATCTTTTGTGGGTTTGGATCCCCAAATTCTAGTTCCATTTGCAGAAGTTTGTATACTTTGGGAGTTTTGATATAAGCAGGTTCTTAAGTCGAAGAGAACCTGGAAAGAACAGTTTTCGCCTCAGAAGACAAAGCCTGTTGAGATGCCGATTGCATCGTGCTAGTGGTTTTGGAGCCTGAAACTCCAGTGTTTGTGGGGGTTTTTTCCGCCATAGATTTTGAATCAGAAGGGGTTACTTGTCGATTACCTGATTGAAATTGAAGTTCATCCGCTGGCACCATTTTTCAAAGTCTGATGGGCTAAAGATGGATTAAGTTTGGGCATCTTACAAATCCTAAGATTCTACAATATCAGTCCAATTAGCTTTTGGTATGTTTGTTAAAGAAAGAGGCTCCTGTATTTTGGCTGAATAAGAAGCAGCTGTTTGAGGTATGCTCATGGCATAATATTTTGGGGAGGTAAATCTAGATTTACCAGAAGAGGAAGATTCATTGGAATCTTTTTTGGGGACCTATGTTACAAGTGGTGCAGGTAAGGCTGGAAACTCATTGAGCATCGAAGGCTTAGTCTTTTTGGGAGGCATAGTTATCATCCCTGCAGAAATTCCCGAGTTAAAAAATCAGAAATAGAATTTGAAGATTCTTTGATATATTCTATATCAAAATAAAAAAATAGATAAAATAGCTTGCCACCTAGTAAATATTTGTTTTGAGGTAAAATTTTGAACATCTTTTTGCAAAACATATTTTGCAGCTTGGCAATCAATGCAAAGTAAAAATTTCTGATTTAGTAACTTAGCTTGAAATTTTGAAATGCATAAAATAATTGTCATTTTTTTTTTATAGTAGGATAGTTCTGCTGAGAACTATTCTAATGCTTTGATGCAAATGCAACTATATGCGTTTTGCCATCTTTGACTTGTTTAAGAACACCACCATAGCCAATATCAAAAGCATCTGTTTCGACTATTTTGGGGGCAGAAAGGTCAAGAAGTGCCAAGCAAGGAAGAGTCTTGACTTTCATTTTGACCTGCTTGACTATGGAAGTATGGACATCGGTCCATGGAAGAGGAGGTTGTTTGAGTCTGTTGTGCAGAGGTTTGATGAGAGTGCTATTTCCTATAATAAACTTAAAAATATAATTGAGACAATCCAAAAAGTGCTGGAGTTGAGTTTGAACAATAATTTGATCTGGAAATTTGTTAGCGAACTGAATTGACCTCTGGATAGGAATAATAGTTCCCAACTGAATTTGATGTCCAAGAAATCGGACATTAGTTTGAAAAAGGTTGTATTTAGTTTTTAAAAGGACTAAACCATTATGTTTAGCCGTTTGACAGAAAGTTTGTAAATGTTTGAAATGTTGGTCTAAATTTTGAGAAAAAATTAGAACATCATCAATGTAAACAATAATAAATTGAGAAAATGGATTAAAATTTTCATTCATAATTCGTTGGAATTCTGAAGGAGAATTTTTTAATCCCAAAGGCATCACATTCCATTCATATTGGCCAAATGAAACCGTAAAAGTAATTTTGTAGCAATCTCTAGGATCAACTTGAATTTGCCAAAAACCTAATTCAAATCAAATTTTGAAAATAGTAAAGCAGAATGTAATATGGTTAGCAAATCATTTTTATTTGGAATAGGGTACCTAATCCATCTGAAGGCTGAATTGAGAGGTTTGTAATTCATGACAAGCCTGGGAACACCTCGCTCAAGTTCAGCATTTTTATTGACATAAAATCCTGCACAACTCCAAGGAGAGTTGCTAGGAGAAATTAGTCATTTTTGTAGAAGATCACTGATCTCTTTTTGGCAATGAGTTATGAGCTCATGATTCATTTGGATAGGACAAGCCTTTGTTGGAATGAATTTTTCATCAAAGTCTAGCTCGTATGGGAGTCGAACAATATGTTGTTTTCTGTTCCAAAATGCGGTTGGAAGATCATAACAAAGTTGGGTTTGGATATGGGTATCCATTTTTGCAATTTGGGCTTTGATGCTGGGTTCAATCAAATACTGTTGAAGACGTTGAAAGGCTACATCTTCTTTGAGGAAATTGATTTGGGCTGTCTTGTTTTCTAGAAGCTGCAGTTCCTTTTCAATAGGAGGTCTAACGAAAGCAATGAGTATCTTTTGGTTTAGGTGTTCTACTTGAATGCCTTTTTTGAGGACCATAAATGGAATGATCTGTTGAATAAAAGGGGTACCTAAGATTACAGGATGAGTAATATCTTTGGCAAGTAAGAAGGAAGTAAAGAAAGACAATGTAAAATACACTATGTCCATACTCCTTTTACATGGAAAGCTTCTCCCAACACTTTCAAAAAATTCTCCCAACCTTTTGACCCATTAGTTTACAACTATTGGGATTATCAACAGGCATGGATGAATGCTTTTACCTTTCAAAATCACTCTTGGTTTCTTTATTTTAACAAAAGAAACCCAGCCTAGTTGGTGTTCTGATATGATCTTGAGTGGGCTTTTTTCTTAGTGTTGTGGGTGGTTTAGTTGGTTGTAAGTTTAGCTCATTCAATGGAACAAAAAAAACAGAGATTTTTCTTGAGACAAAAAAAAAAAGAGAAAAATGAAACTAACAATCTACCCTCTATCAAACCCTTGACGAACTAAGCTTTAAAGACCCTCAAGAATAGTAGATAGTTCTACTATAATCTCACCCCAATATCCTTGAAGCAACAAAGGCAAACAAGAACAAATAGAATAGAGAAAATAGGAACCCAAGTAATGGAATTCAAATAAACCTTAGAAGAGCAAAACAACTAAGACCCATTCAAGAAACCACATTAGATTATCCAAAAAATTTTATAGACTCATTCATAAGGAGAACTAACCCTTAAGCATGGTCTTGAACAAGATGAACAAGGAGGCTAGGGCCTCTCAAGACACTCTCTTCAAATTTGAATAAAAAGTGTGAATTGTGTTGTCAAATAGCTAAAGGTTCTGTTTATACTACCCTAACCCTAGCTAAGTAGTCCTTGGGGTTCTAGTACAATTTAGGGTTTTAATAAGTCTTTACAAACACTTAATATTAGAGATAACCGGAGAAAACATAAAAAACGCGAGGCAGACATCGGTTGCCCAGACTGCAGCCGGCACCGATTACGATTCTAAAGCTGGCGCCGGTTGCGCATTGTCTTCGGGCAGGTCGAATGCCAGAATGAAGCTGGCACTAGTTCTGATGCTTGGGCCGGTGCCGAATGTCCACTAGAAGGCTAACTTTGGTCAAATTTCGTCCGTCTTTATTGTAGGCTTAAGTTCTTGTTGGGGTCCTTCTTGGATAGTCATCAAAATGAACTCTTGGCTAGCTTCCTCAACCTTCCAACCATCTTCCATCCTCAAACATGATTTTATAAGAAATTGAAAATCATCTTGAAGTTTCTTGGACCTAGATCTTGTCATCGGTCCTTGTCCTTGCATGGTCATGCCTCCCCCTCCTTGATCTTGACCTCCATGATGAAGCAGAGTCTCATCATGTTCCCTCATTGGTTTATCAACCAATGATGGCCATGTTAAAGGGCCTACAGAGTCAATCCTCCTAGAACTTATTCAGGAAGGATTTGATTATTTCAAAAGCACATACTTTAATCAACAGCCAGTCGTTCCACTACTGCTCCAATTCTTCAGTATATTCAAGCTCGCTTGGATATATTCTCAGAAGCTTTCATACTTTAAAGAAGCAGACCAGCAAGGTCTTCCTCACATTACTCTTCAAGGACATTGTAAATGGTGGAATGACTAGAATGCCCAGAATACTTACATTCCCTCCATCGACAAATAGTTTAAAGCTAAATCAAAAAATTTGTCTCCTTTGACAGTCAGTAAACTAGATTTCTACAGCAGAAATCAACTGTAGCAACAACTCTTGCAGCGACAACTTCTAAAAAAGGTTTTCTAACTACCCTGGAAAACCTTTTACAACCAATGAAAAGTGAACCTTCTGAACTGTCTACAAAACAATCCTTTGAAAACACTCCTCCAGATGACCAAAACAACGACAAAGAAGGATTTGAAGAAGAAGATTATTTTTTCGAATAAACTTCTTTAAAAAATATTATTATTATTATTATTATTATTATTATTATTATTATTATTATTATTATTATTATTATTATTATTATTATGACATCACAAGTAACATCAGCAAGACATCATTGGTGACATCAGTATGACATCAACAAAACTGTTGACATCACCCATGACATTAGCAATACTTGTCTATAAATATATACCTCAACCTCCACACAACACACACTTGGTCAAAGATCAATGCACAACTCTCCAAGAGTACTCTCCCTCTCCTAGTGGTTAGAATTCCCTTTCTAACTTTCAATATATGTAATAGTGTTTTCATTTATGTAATTTTGCTTTCCTTTGTAATAAATCTATTTTCTGTATTTCTTCTTCTTCTTCTTCTTTATGCATCTGCATATGGTTGGTTAAGCCGCCTCATTTATTTATTTTGTACTTACTACTTTCATATATATATATATATATATGTATGTATATATATGTATATATATTTATATGTGTATGTATATATATGTATAATATATAAGGTAGAATATTTCTTATATGGAATAAGATTATAGGAGACGTAATTTTATAGAGAAATATATATCCTATTAAATATACTAATAGTATGTAATAATAGGCACATAAAGCAATGTCATCCATCTATTTAAATCAAATAACATATTCATTTAATATTACCTAGATAAATCACAACTTATCAAGAAGGCAAACACACAAAATACCATAATAAGAAGAACATCTTAATGCATGTTGTTTACCGATGCTAAAAGGGTATTATATTCTTCCTTTCTTAAATAAAAAAAAAAATCGCCCTCAAAATTTCTAACATTTTACCTTACAACACTTCTGGATATTGATTTTTTTATCCATTCTTCAGCTTCCCAGGTTACATCCTATATCCCATGATGTTCCCATAACACTTTGACCATATAAATCTTTTTATTACTCAATTTAGTTATACTTCTTTCCAAAATTCGCACTGGCCTTTCCTCATAACTTAAATTCAGCTTTAACTGAATGGCTCATCATTCAATATGTGCTCAGGATATAGATTGTATTTCTTGAGTTATGACTCATGAAACACATTATGAATGCCAATCAAACTATCTAGAAACTCTAACTTGTAAGCTACAGATCCAATTCTTTCAATGATCAAGAAAGGTCCTATGTACAGTGGACTCAAGTTTTCTCCTCTTGGATGCTCTAAAATTCCTCTACCAGTTGTTAATTTCAAAAATACTAATTCTCCCACCTAAAATTCTAGGTCTCTTCTCTTGTTATTGGCATAACTTTTTGCCGACTTTGTGTAGCTTTCATCTGTTCTTGCACCAACTTGACTTTATTATCTATTGCTTGTATGCTTATTGCTTTGTCATGGTTGACTATACTACTTTCCTCCTAACCCCAATACAATGGAACTTAACACTTCTGTCCATATAATGACTTAAAAGGTGCCATACCTATGGATGCTTGATAACTATTATTATAGGCCAATTCTAGAAATAGAAGCCTTTTAATCCATTGATCTCCAAAATATAGTATACAAGCTCAACATGTCCTCCAAAAGTCATACTACCCTTTCTGATTGTCCATCCATTTGTAGGTGTGTGGCGATACTAAAATTCAATATTGTTCCTAAAGATTCTTGAAATTTGCCCCAAAATCTAGAAGTAAATCTGGGATCTCGATCTGAAACAATGTTTGTAGGTACACCATGTAATCTCACAATTTCTGGGATGTAAAAGTTGGGCTAGCTTTTCCATAGAGTATTTCACATTGATTAGGATAAAGTGAGTTGTCTTAGTCAATCTATCCACAATCACCCAAATTACATTTTTTTTTTAATTCTTACTCATGGGTAAGCCAGTGACAAAATTCATAGTAATACACCCCCATTTCCACTGAGGTATTAATAATGGTTTAAGCAACCTTACTGACTTCTAGTGCTCAACTTTCACCTTTTGACAAGTAAGACACATAGATACATACCAAGCAATGTCCCTTTTCATTCCTGGCCACCAATATACCTTCTTTAGATCTTGATATATCTTTAATTCCCCAAGATGTAGGGTATATTGACTTTTATAAGCTTCTCAAGATTTTCTTCTTCAACTCCTCACTATCCGATACACATAATCGTTCCCGAAAATGCAATATTTGACAATCATCTTCATAAAAGTCTTGATTCCCCTCTTCATCTCTTTATCTTTGAAATTTCTAAACTGTGGATGGTTTAGTTGAGCTTCCTTAATTTTTGCTTCAAATCAGGGATAACTATTAAAATTCGTAGGCAAATCTTTTCTTTATCTTTCGCTTCCAAACTCAAACCTTCTTGCACTGCTTGCACTTCTCATACTCTTAGTTGAGCCAAACTTACTTTTCTGCTCAATGCATCTACTTCTAGATTCGCTTTTTCAGGATGGTAATTGACAGGACATTTATATTTCTCTAAAAATTCCATCCATCTCTTTTTTCTGGAGTTCAAATCCTTCTGGGTGAATATATGCTTTAGACTCTGATAGTCTATGAACACTTCATAGTTTGCCCCATACATGTAATGCTTCTACTTCTTCAAAGCAAAAATATGATTACCAATTCCAAGTCATGTGTGGGATAATTAATATCATGTAGCATAAGTTTGCATGAAGCATAAGCAATCACCTTTCTATCCTTAATCAATACAGCACCTAGGCCTTCTTTCAAAGCATCCGTATATAGCATATAAGGCTTTCCTTCCTCTAGCAAACTTAATACTAGTGCTATTACTAATCTCTTTTTTTACTTCTTGAAAACTTCTTTCACACTTATCACTCCACAAAAATGCTACATATTTCTATAAAAGTCAGGTCAACGTTGATGCTAAGGTTAAAAATCCCTTAATGAAACGCCTATAGTATCCAACTAATTCCAAGAAACTTCTAATTTCTGCGATATTCTCTAGTTATTTCCAATTGGTAATTGCTTCTACTTTTGTTGAATCCATCTTATTCCTTCCCTTTTTACTATAGGCCCAAAAAATGTAATGGAATCCTACCAGAACTCATATTGCTAAACTTAGCATAAAGGTGATGTTCTCTCAACTTTTCCAACACCAATCTTAAATGCTTTGCATATTCTTTCGGACTCTTGGAGTATATCAAAATATCATCAATGAAAATCACCAAAAACTTATCCAAATAAGGCTGGAAAACTTGATGTATTGAATTCATGAAAGTAGTTAGGGCATTGGTCAATCTAAATAGCATCACCGCAATCTCATAATGTCCATATCGCATGTTAAATGTCATCTTTGGTATATCTTCCTCACGAATTCGCACTTAGTAATATCCTTATTGCAAATCCAACTTCGAGTAATAGCATAATCCTTGAAGCTGATCAAACAACTCATGTATAAGTGGAAGGGGATACTTTTTCTTGATGGTTAAATTATTCAACCCTCAATAATCAATGCACATTCGTAAAGTTCCATCCTTTTTTTTTGACAAACAACACCGAAGCTCCCCACGGTGAAGTACTAGGTCTAATATATTCTTGGCTTAACAACTCTTCCAATTTCTTCTTAAATTCTTTTAGCTCTAATGGTGCCATTTGGTATAGAGTATAGTGTTGGCTCCTAGTACCAAGTCAATTGTAAATTCTACCTCTCGATAAGGGGGTAGTATTCATCAGGAAGGACATCTAGATTCCTTTACTATGGCAATATTCTCCATAGAGATTTGGTCCTTAGGCTAATGCTTCAAAAACTTACAAAAGCTATGCATACTTTAAACTGAACCAGAAAAAGAACCAAACACGGTGCAATGGAGGCAAAAAATAATACCTTTGCGTGTCTTTGGTCTATTTGGCTGAGAAGAAGAGGTGCGGACCATTGGAGTGGCTTCTTGTCTCGATGACGACTCCAGTTGAAAACCAGCAATCCGCCTACTCCCCTGGGGCATGAACTCACTTCTCAGAATATTCTACCACCTAATACATGTTGGTGAAACAACTTAGGCGAGGAAAAAGCTCTTCTTGATCCTTTGCTATTGATTAGCAAAATCAAGAAGGAAAAATGAGACGAACAAGAGAGAGACTTGCAAAGAAAATCTCTGTTTTTTTTCCCTTCACTGTCGTGTGTTCTATGTGTAATGCTCAACAGAGACCCACGACTCCTATTCACTATCTTGATCACAAACCCCGGTGTTTTTAATATTTCAAAATATCTGGAGGCTATCAACAAAAGAGGTTTGGGTTAGCCTTAGTTTTTTTGTTCTGTGAATAAAAAAAAAAAAACCTTTAGTTCAAGTTATTGGGCAAAAAATAATTTATTATTTTCCTTGGACCCAATGAGCCCAAAATAATAACCATTAATTATTTATTTCCTAGGCCTATTAAAATAACCTAATAAATAATTAATGAGCCCAAATGAACTAAACTAATTATTTAAGTCTTTTATTAACTAGTTTAAGCCCATGTTAATTTTCCTAATTATTCAATCTAAGCTTAGGCCCTGAATAATTAATTAACTAATTAAACTAGATAATAAATTTAATTTCTCTCGTTCTTTTATTTTATTCTAGTCAAAAAATAAATCGTGCACAAATACAAAGAAGATTTCACATGCATTTTATGAGAAAAATACTTTTATTAATACAAGTCAAAATTACATCAGAAACCTAGTCTAAGAGAGCATACATCCCAACATAGGCTTGTTAATCAAATACGCTATATATCCTTGACATCCCTTCTTAATAAATTTATGAGCCTTTGCTCCTATCAAATATTTCAACCCTTTGAAATACCAAAAATGAAATTGCGGTCATAATCAATAGTTTTAAACACAAGAGTGGCATTTTCAATTTGCATTCTCAATAAATAAATTTATTTCAAGGAAATCAACCACTCAACAATAAAGTGGACTACAAAACCCTACATCATAGCCCTATGTCATGAACCCCCCTGCAATATGACCACCCTGTACTATAAAACCTTACATCACAGTACAGTAAGTGATCAGCCTATGGGTGGGGATACTCCTTCTTCTCCCAAACCCCTCTAACTTACCTGTTGTCCATCCAAAAAAATATAGTCCCACTTGGAACTGGTTGCTAGCTTGGACTAGCCAAACGTCCTACCACTGTAGCCTAATAAAAAGCAAGTTTACCTCCCAGAGGTGGCGACCTACTGGAAAGCTAGCTCGCTCTTTCTTAGGCTAGTGCTAGAAGTCTACCCTTATTGAGTACTCAACATTTTTGCATCAAGGAAACTCATTAGCATCAAGTAGTCAAAAAGAAAATATCCAACATAACTTGGCAAATCTTGATTAAACATTTAGTGAAAAAGTCAAGTGAATTTTTTGAAATCCCTTTTGTTTAAGAATCCAATGTGTGAGTTGAAATAGAGTAAGAAAACTAGCCATGCTGAACATTTTATTACAAAAACCGTGTTTCCAATGGCAAATATAACAATATTGCAATTGCTATATTTTACAAACAATTTAAATGTAAGAACTTACCTTGGTATAGCAAATTAATTTCTTAAACCTAATAAGTTGATCCTTGCCCTTGACCTCCTTCCAAGTCTAAAAGTCATAAAATAAATAAGTCACAACCTACTCTTAGTATTTTAGAAAATCATATTCCTTATATAATTACTTCCTTATTCACACACATCTAACAAGGCTTCAAATAATTATCCAAACCTTTACTATAGCCCTAAATGACAATACTTATAGTTATTACACCTTAAGAATGATACAAATTAACAATAGGGAGTTTTCTTAGAAATTCTTAAGTTGATCACAATTTTCAACAATTTATCCCTTCTTTCCCAAGAGTATAATACATATAAACACTCCTCAGATTGACTTCAGTTTTTACAAAAACATACCTAAACTCATATAGAATGGAATATAAGTGGCCTTTCACAAAATCCAAGCATTGTTGACCCTCAAAAAATTATTTTTGGCTACAGGAGTATTTTGCCTAGCATTGACCAGCAAGAAAGAAAATTTTGTAACTTGTAATTCCCACGTCAGAAAATTTTGAAATTTTACAGGTGGTATTTACACAAAATAAAGCTACAATCTCTATATTTTTACCTTTCTAAATTTGGACTTTATCATACCAAAATAACGGCATCAAATTGACTGATAGCAGAAACAGGGCACTCTGTCCCTTTAGTTTTTTCAAAAATTGCTGGGTTTTGTCCCAGGGTTTTCTTGCACGATTTCTTATATAAAAAAAAATACTCTAAATAGGTCTAGATTACAATATCCAAAAGGCCCAACCATTATAAATCATTTTGCTATTTTATTTTTCATTAAATCTTACAACAAGCATATCATCACAAATTTTTCAATTTTTATTGATAAAGGGTAAACGTGCTTTCTTTTGAAAAAACCTTTTGAAAGGTGGTTTCTTTTTTAATGTCTAAGCATGTTTAGATGATAATCATAAATTTTCAAACAAGGAATACATGTTACAATTTTTAAAACCCTAAAACCCTAATTTTTCCTCCTTAAAGTCGGCAACAAGAAAATCAAAGAAAAGAAACGACTTGGCCATTACCTCTTGTTACATCTAATTCAAATAACCTTAGAAGGACAAGTGGGTGTCTCCTAGCTTTTATTACCAGCAAGAACATCAAGGAATCGATCTAAGAATGGTGCTCCAACATTGTTATTTTGTGCATAAATTCTCTGTAAGCAACAAAATAATAAAATTTTAGCAAAAAAGGAGAGGATTTTGTGCACTAGAGAGGAGAGAGTGTGTGGGACGGTTGCTAGGGATTTTTAGGGCTCAAAAATATGATTTAAATAGGCTTTTATAGGTGAATTATATTAGGTTTGGGAAATAGAAGAAAAAGGAAAAGAAGTAAGGAAAAATCCGATTTTCTCTAGGTTTTAACTAATAAAAAACTTCCATTAATTAATTAATCATAATCCTAGGGGGTTTAGTGGACTAGGTGGCAACATAATGGAGTAGGAATAGGAGAATATATTCCCCAAGATTTTCCTAAATATTGAAGGATTGGAAATTAATAAATCCCTTCAAGATAATTTATCCTAATTATACAAGAATTAGGTTTTCTCCTTCTCCTCTTCCTATGTGGTGGCACCAAGGCTTCTAGAAGTCTAGGTGTCCCCTCGAAATATTTTCCTAGCTTGAACAAATAATTTGAGTGAAAATTTTAATTTTTTCTTCAAATAGGAAATAAAATGAAACAGTGAGTGAACTTGCTTGTCCCTAATTTAATTACTTCTTAAATTATTAACACATACATAAGACAGTTAAATAAATTTTAAAATACATAAAAGGTCAAATATCCAAATATTTTGTTATAATATCACAATTATATTTCTATATATTTAAGTGAATTAATCAAATAATAATTAGTTATCAAAATTATTTATTATTTTAATTAATAGGCACTCAAATAATTAAATACCCACATATACCTATATTTATACAAAATATATATTTCTTCCAACTAATTATTTTCACATAGAATGTTATATCCCCTATTATTTCAAGTGGTATTTTCTTAATCATTACTCAACCACTACAATTCCTGATCTATCAAACTCAATTATCTTTATTCATGCAATAACAAATATGTGTATGTGCAAGAATGCTCATGCTATGTTCTCCCCACTTCTAGGTGCATTTTAGGTGGGGTGTCACATTCTTCCCCTCTTAAGAGAATTTTGCCCCCGAAATTATTCCAACTAGGTCATACCTCAAAGTATCTCCGGATATTTTTTCCTCACACATTCCTCAATCTCCCAAGTAGCATCTTGTGTACCATGATGATCCCACAAAACCCTTGCTATTGGAATCTGCTTATTTCAAAGTGTCTTAATTCTTCTGTCTAAAATCTTTACCGATTTCTCAACATAACTCAAATCAGGTTGCAGAACTAGTAGTTCTTCGTTAAGCATATGATCTGGATTGGGTTTATACTTCTTCAGCTGAGGTACGTGGAACATGTCATGTATCTCAGTTAAACTATATAGGAAAACAAAACACATCCTAACTAAGGATACTATAATCCAGAACACAAGTCCTAATGGGGAAAAGATACTATACCGATTCTAAAGTACGAATATAATGAACTAGCATATAATTATCTCCATTTCTTGTAATCAGTGTCCTGTGATAATTGTTTAGAAGTGTTTTCCACAATGGTTTGAGTAACTGGTGACTTTACAGTAATATAGATTGTCTTGATGTGATGGTTTAGTATTATCTAAGCTCTATTCCTTTGATTCTTGCTCATCGGCAAACAAGTAATAGCATCCTTCACGATAAGTTCCTACTTCTAGTAGATTATAGATAAGAGTTGGAATATTCCAACAAGTCTCTCATTCTTAGCTCCATTTTCCTATTAGTTAAGTCGACACGTATTGTGCAATTTTTCATTTTTCATTCTTGGCCAACAAATCATCTTCTCCATGTAGTCGTATATATTTGTCTTTTCCAGAACCATAGTGCAAGGGCTTCTCATGGGCTCTCTTCAAAATGTTTCTTCTTCAAATCTTCTTTATCATGCACGTACAATTGATCGTGAGAATACATCACTTCATTATCATCTACTTTGAAGTATTGATTTCTTCCTTTCACATCCTTTGCGTTGAAGGCTTGAAATTCTCGATTATTCAATCGAGTATTAATGATTCCTCATTTTAGCTCAGCATGATACTCACATTGTAACACCCCACTACTTAGGCCTAACAGGGCCGAGGATGTAGCCCCGTCCAAAGGACAAGGGGTCCTTATACCTAAGACACATAAATGAAAGTAAAATAATACTTTAAAATTAAAACTTATTACAACCCAAAAATTTAAGAACAAATCCAAAATAAATTATTCACTATCAGCTCTCAAAGCAACATATAAAATAAACAACAAGAGTCTTCAAGCAGGCAACATTCTAGCTACTCATCCCCACAGCAGGATCGACCTGAAACATGGCATAAAAGGTGATGAGATAAAAATCTCAGTAAGTCCGTATGTACTTTGAGTGTTCAGGTAAATCAGTTCGTGTATGCAAGTTGTAAAAACTTCATAAGAAAAAGTACTGGCAAGCATTAGACAATGTTAAAAAATTCAGTGGCGTTTTGCTTTTCCAACCATACATGTGCACAATAAAATCAACCACTCAAAAGGGTGACCATGGGTTACCACACGTTGGGCCCCATGACCATACAACGGTCAGAATGCCACACTTTGTGCAGACTGACAAAAGGTAGGTGTACGGCCTACCGGGTAAAATACTTCTCCTTCTCTACACCCAAACATACCGGTTGTTCACTCCAGAAATACACAGTCCACATGACTGAAACTTGCTAGCTCGGATCGGCATGACTAAGTTATATGTCGCTTCTCCAAGTTGAGTTCATCTTCTGGAGGTGGCCTCCTGCCAGAAGACTCGCTCTTGCTCTTCAAAACTAGTACTACTAGCCTACCCTTATTGAGTACTCAATGTTAATTGTCCCACTTGGGAGAAAACTGATAAAACATTGTTGTATTTAGAAATGGCAATTAAGGGATTCTAAAATTCGTGTCGAAGTTGATTTTATAAAGCGCTTGATGTTTGAGCAAAACTGCTTGTTGATTTTCAAATAATTTACTTGACTGAAACAAGAAAAGAACCAGTCCTCAATTGCCTTTATAAAGTGAGTGTCCATACACTCTGCGTTTGGCTTGCTATATTAACCTTCTGTCATCAAATAAGTTTTATGTAAAAGCTTACCTGATCTTTTGCTCGAGCCAAATCAAAGATATTCCAAAGCTGACCTAACCCCGCTTGGGGTAAACACAAGCCATAATTAAACTCAAGCCAAATTCACTTCCATAAATAATCCTAGTTAAACTTATTACAATCATAACCCTAATGTCCTAAACTTAAAGGCTAGTTGATAAAGGTTTTATAAAAAAAAAAAAAAAGTTTAGCTTGATAATAAAATAACTAGGGGTTGTAAAATAATTACTAAGAGGTTATAGGTTCAAATATAAATCTTTGTTATTAATAAACTAGGGTTTATTTGATGAAGGATCCTAAGTCCTAGATGATATTATTAAAATAAATAATAAATTATTACTAATCTCTTAATTAATAATTAATAGTTAGAAAATAACTAATAAATGAAATTAATAATAAGTAAATTTTAATAAATCTTGATCAAAAGATAATAAATCGATTTCAATAGTATTTATGAATATATGACCTATTAGATCATATTTTACCTATTATTATTATTATTATTATTATTATTATTATTATTATTATTATTATATATAAAAGGCCTTATTTAATATTATTATTATATATAAATATTTATATATAGTATTTTTAACAAAATATATCATTTATTTAGTTAAAATTTCACTATTTTATTTAATATTCCAACTCCAAGGCTTCTTAGGGTTTTCAAAATTATTGAGGGAAAATATAGTCTTAATTTTGATTAACGTAATAAAATTGGCTAATTAAAATATCTTAGGATCAACAAGGTCATGATCATAATTCTCCTATTGCTAATAATAATCATGAACATAAAATCCAACATCAATCACCAAACCATTCCATTCATGAGTAAATGCTTAAATCCATACCTACTAGCATATGGCTAAATCTCTACTAAGCATAATCATGTACATGGCTTCAACAAGAATACAAGAACATAAAACCCTATTCACTTAAGGTGACACAATATCTATCATGCGTAATCATCCATACTTACACACGACATGAAGATCATGCAACAAATCACAAAATATGATAACACTCAACCATGACAACATATCCTCATGCTCCAATCTCAACTCCTTCATACAAACACATACTCAATCTCCAGTCATATTCTATCCTTTCTAATAACATCTAAGAGACATCATTTTTAGAATTGAAAAGAGGGTTAAAGATAAATACTTGGTTGATGACAATCTTGTTGAAGATCCAAGGAGGTCCATACGCGTAGGAGGCTTGAATCGTCCAAGGAAGAAGGAGAGAAACGGTTATGGTTGAAACAACCATTTCGGCCGAGAGAGAGAGAGAGAGAGAGAGAGAGAGAGAGAGAGAGAGAGAGAGAGAGAGAGAGAGAGAGAGAGAGAACATTAGTATATTATGTTTAAAGATTAAAGGAAAGAAGATGATCAAAATCATTCTTGGTTACCTTGAGAGGGTTCTTGAATCCTCAAGAAAAATTCTGGTTTTTTATCCGATTGCAGAATTTTGTTTTCAATGTTTGATGTTATAAAATACAGAAATGGCCTCTAGAGGGTGATTAGACGTGATCTGGAGTTTTTGGAAGGGATTGGAGAGGTTTGGAGTGGTCTTAGGCTTAGAGGATGGTGGTGTGTGTTCTTGGTGTTCTTGGAGAAATGGAGAGAATGGAGAAAAAGCTGGACGAATTTTACTGAAAGATGTTGGGCGAATGGTTAGGGGATTCTTGTGATTGAATTTTCAGATTAGGGAGAAGAGGGAAATCTGATCATTTGAATTTCAAAAGGAGTAGTAATTCATGGAGTGAATTAAGGTAGAAGATATGGTAGAATGGTTTGATTGATGGGGGTTCTTTGGAGCTGCTATGGCCGACTGGATTTTGCTGGGGTTTTGCTAAGATGAATGATGTTTGAAGAAGCTATAGGGTGCCCGAAATTCTGAGTGTAAGGGTGGGAGAATTTCTGGTTATTTGAAGCTTAATTCATGCAAGTTTTCATAGAGTAATTTGCTGAAATTTTGAATTCTAATTGGGAACTTGATTGGAGTAATTGATGGAGGAATTTAAGGAGTGGCTATGGTGTTCATTTCATGTAGATCAATGGAGGAGGTGATGAAGTTCAGTTCATGGCTGACTAAGGTTAGTTTCACAGAAAATTGAAGTGAGTTTCGGATAAGGTTTGAAGAGGGAGCAATGCTGGAATTTCTGGTTGTTCATTTGAATGGTTTGCTGGAATTTTGTGCAGTTTTTTCTGCAATGTTCCAGCCAACTTGTAGTGAGTTTGAAGAGGTATTGGAGGGTTCTTTAAGGCTGGTTTCCAGCCTTCTTTATGGAGGGAGACAGAGGTGAATTACTAGTTTGAAGGCTCGAAGAAACAGCTTGGTTTTTTGCCTGCTAAGCTGCGAAATTGTCCAGGATTTTTTTCCTGGTTTGCACAGCTTTGTGCAATCCGATCTTTGGCCATGGATTTCAGTCTTCAAGCTGAACAAGTTGGCTATTTTTCTGGTAGTATTTGAGTGAGAAAAATGGCTGAAGTTTTCAAAAGCTGGTTTGACCAAGAAGCGGGAAAATTTCTAGACTGCTATCATGAAAAAGATGAATACTTATGGAGTGAAGTTTGAAGGTTCAACAATGGAGATTAATTCTCTTGGGAACCTTCTTTAACTCCTTCCCTATTTTCAGCCAATACTCTATCCTCTAAGAGTCATTTTCAAGATTCTAAGGTTAATAAACCTTGCTGAATTTTCTGGAAATAAAAATGGCTTTGGATAAATTGAACAACTTAATTGATAAAGAATTAAGGTAAGCAAGAGAGTAGAAGG
Source organism: Voacanga thouarsii (assembly GCA_026120185.1). Classification (NCBI taxonomy): domain Eukaryota; kingdom Viridiplantae; phylum Streptophyta; class Magnoliopsida; order Gentianales; family Apocynaceae; genus Voacanga; species Voacanga thouarsii. Next base: position 2,170,059 of record JANUWF010001174.1, read on the forward strand.
ATACGAATCTTTTAAGAATTCTTTTAAGGCACAAGAATAGGACTAGAACATTCCCTTCATGTCTCCCCTACGACAACACTCCTAGTTCTACTTATGGGATACAAAAGCTGAAAAGTCCAATCCTTAAACAAAATAAAATTATTCATGCTAAATCTTAAATGATGGGATTTAAACTCAAGACCTTAAGGATTAATTCCAAAGCTCTAACCACTAAATCACAACAACTCTTTTCTTATTTTCTCTCCCAAATACTCTTCCTATTTAATCTTCAAGCTATCTCCCTATTTTTTACTTCAAGCAAAATTACCATTTTACCCTTCAATAAATACAACTATACCTTCTAGACTATAAATCACAATCCTAAAGCACATAAAATCATTCAAAAATATATTTATACATGCAAGAAAATATGATATGCTTCTCGACCCCCTTACTCTAGGGTTGGTTTTAGTTGGGGTTTCACACACATGCTTCAACGAATCTCTGCTACTTTAGATACAAATCTCATTTAGTAAAGTCATGCTTTGGGGTTTTATGATTTGTAATATCTCAGATGTCTTCTTTACTTCAAAGTAGATACATTTGTTACTAGCTTCAAATGATAATCAGAATAATCGATGTCATATGGTTAAATTTTTTTTCTGAGACATAAGTTATTGTCTCAATCTCCTGCACACCGTTTTTTAAAAGGTGAATTTGTGAGTTTGAAGGGAATAATATGAGTTCGAAGAAAATGTAGGAATGAAGAGTAGGCCAAATTTAATGTCATAAGAAGTTTAATAATTTAAGAAAACATAAATAAGTCAAATGATAATATTGAAACAATTAATTACTAAGAATTTTACTATGATTGACGAGATTTAAACACTTTTGATAATTAAATAAGAAAAGTTCTGGGATATTTAAGTCTTAATATAAGAAATAAATTTAAATAAGATATTGAGCACAAAATGAGCACATAAAAGCAACATTATTTGAAGAAAAAAGAAGGAAAATTTTGTGCAATAATGAGAACTACAAGAAGATAAAGAGTGAAATGATTGTATCATTTGATTATTTACAAAAGTATTGTGATTGAGAAGAATCAAACACTTCTATTGAGTGATAAGGAATGGTTCTTTGAGTGCTCAACCATTAATATACTCTCTCCCTTCAGTTTTTTTTGAAAATTGCTAGGTTTTGTCCCTCTAAACATATCTAGATTACAATATCCAAAAGGCTCTACCATAATAAATTACTTTGCTATTTTATTTTTCCTTAAATCCTACAACTAGCATATAATCACAAAATTTTTAGTTTTCATGGATAAAGGGTAAAAGTACTTTTTTTTTTTTTTTGTAAAAATCTTTTGAAATGTGGTTTCTTTTTTAATGTCTAAGCATATTTAGATGATAATCATAAATTTTCAAACAAGGAATACATGTTATAGTTTTTAAAATCCAAAAACCCTAATTTTTCAAAACGACTTTGGTCATTATCTCTTATTACACCTAATTCAAACAACCTAAGAATGATGAGTGGGTGTCTCCTAACTTTCATTACCACCAAGAATATCAAGGAATCAACCCAAGAATGGTGCTCCAACATTGTTATTTTGTGCAAAAATACTCCTAAGCAACAAAATAATTAAACTTTAGCTAAAGGGATGGTGATTTTATGTACTAAGGGGGGGAGAGTGTGTCAGACGGCTGCTAGGGATTTTTAGGGCTCAAAAATCTTATTTAGATAGGCTTTTATAGGTGAATTATATTAGGTTTAGGAAATAGAAGAAAAAGGAAAAGAATTAAGGAAAATCTTATTTTCTCTAGGTTTTAACTAATAAAAAGCTTCCTTTATTTAATTGATCATAATCCTAGGGGTTTAGAGCGATAGTTGGTAGCACAATGGAGTAGGAATAAGGGAGAATATTCCCCAGGATTTTTCTAAACATTAAAGGATTGGAAATTAGAAAATCCTTTCAAGATAATTTCTCCTAATTATATAAGAATTAGGCTTTTCTCCTTCTCTTCTTCCTATGTGGTGGCAGCAAGGCTTCTGAAAGCTTAGGCGTCTCCTCAAAATATTTTCCTACCCTGTACAATAATTAGAATAAGAAAATTTAAAATTTCTCTTAATGGAAAATAAAATGAATAGGTGAGAGAACTTGCTAGTCCCTAATTTAATTACTTCCTAAATTATTAACACATAAATAAGATAGTCAAATTAATTTTAAAATGCATAAAAGGTCCAAATATTTCGTTAGAATATCACAATTATATTTCTATATATTTATGCAAATAATCAAATAATGATTAGTTATCAAAATTTTGTATAATTTTACTTAATAGGCATTCAAATAATTAAATACCCAAATATACCTATATTTGTAAAAATACATAGTTCTTCCAACTAATTATTTTCATATAAAATTTTATATCCCCTCTTATTTCAAGTGGGGTTTTCTTAACTTTTACTCAACCACTACAATTCCTCCTCTATCATGCTCAATTAACTTTATTCATACAATAAGAAATATGTGTTTGTGCAAGGATGGTCATGCTATATGTACACCATGTTTTCCCCACTTCTTGGTGCATTTCATGTGGGGTGTCACATTCCTCCTCTCTTAAGAGAATTTCGCCCCCAAATTCCTATACCTCAAAGTATCTCCAGATATTTCCACCTTACCCATTCCTTCATCTCCCAAATAGAATTTTATGTTCCTAGATGATCTGACAAAATCTACGCCATTAGAATCTACTTATTTCAAAGTGTCTTAATACTTCTATTAGAAATATTTACTGACTTGTTGACATTACTCAGATCAAGTTGCAAAACTAATGGATCTTCGTTGAGCATATAATCTGGTTTGGGTTAATACTTCTTCAGCTGAGATATATGGAACATGTCATGTATCTCAGTTAAACTATATAGGAAAACAAAACACAATCCTAACTAAGGATGCTATAATCTAGAACACAAGTCTTGGCGGGGATAAGATACTATACCGATTCTAAAGTACGAAGATAATGAACTAGTAGATAATTATCTCCACTTCTTGTAATCAGTGTCCTATGATAGTTGTTTTGAAGTGTTTTCCACAGTGGTTTGAGTAACTGGTGACTTTACAGTAATATAGATTGTCTTGATGTGATGGTTTAGTATTATCTAAGCTCTATTCCTTTGATTCTTGCTCATCGGCAAACAAGTAATAGCATCCTTCACGATATGTTCCTACTTCTGTTAGATTATAGATAAGAATTGGAATATTCCAGCAAGTCTCTCATGCTTAGCTCTCACTTTCCTACGAGTCAAGTCGACATATAGTGTGCAATTTTTCATTCTTCATTCTTGGCCAACAAATTATCTTCTTCACGTAGTCATACATCTTTATCTATTCCAAAACCGTAGTATAAGTGCTTCTCGTGGGCTCTCTTCAAAATGTTTCTTCTTCAAATCTTCTTTATCATGCACGTACAATTGATCATGAGAATACATCACTTCATTATCATTTACTCTGAAGTATTGATTTCTTCCTCTCACATCCTTCGCGTTGAAGTCTTAAATTCTTGATTATTCAATCAAGTGTTAATGATTCTTCATTTTAGATCAGCGCGATACTCACATTCTTCTAGCGAATCTCTACTACTTTAGATACAAATCTCGTTAAGTAAAGTCATGCTTTGGGGTTTTCTGATCTGCAATATCTCGTATGTCTTCTTTACTTCAAAGCAAATACATTTGTTACTAGCTTCAAATGATAATAAGAATAATCAATGCCATGTGACTAAGGTTTTTTCATGAGACATAAGCTATAGTCTCAATCTCCCATACACACCACTTTTTAAAGGCAAATGTGTGAGTTCGAAGGGAATAATATAAGTTCGAAGAGAATATAGGAATGAGGAGTAGGCCAAATTTGATGACATAAGAAGTTTAATGATTTAAGAAAACATAAATGAGTAGAATGATAAGATTGAAACAATTAACTATCAAGAATTTTACCGTGACTGACCAGATTTGAAAACTTCCAATGATTGAATAAGATAAGTTCTTGGATTTTAAAGTCCAGATATAAGAAATAATTTTTAAAAAGATGTTGAGCACATGAAAGCAATATTATTTGAAGAAGAAAGAAGGAAAATTTTGTGCAGTAATGAGAACTACAAGAAAATAAAGAGTGAAATGATTGTATCATTTGGTTGATTATAAAAGTATTATGATTGAGAAAAATCTAACACTTCTATTGAGTGACAAGGAAGAGTTCTTTAAATGCTCAACCATTATTAGGAAATTTACCAGAAATAACAGGAGACATTGGGCAGCATGATAAGCACATCAAATCAATAATTTTAGAAAAAGAAAAGAAAGTTTTCAGTATCAAAGAGAACTATAGAAATGAAAGACTGAAAGATTTGTGAAACTGGTAACATTAGGATTTCAAAGATAAGACGACTTAACTAGAGAAGACAAAAACAACGTGTGCTAACTCAAAGGAATGAAACAAAACATGAAATGAATGGAGTAAATCCAATAAAGCAAAAATAGAAAGTTATTATAGAGGCAACATAGAATACATTTAGAAGATGGCTGAAAATTTTGATGTATAGCAGTTGTAGTCATTAGCTAGAGTAGCAAAAATTCCTTTAATCAACCAAGTCCTTAGAAGAAAATTCTCAACAAATGGAGAAGAAAAGAGTTGGTAAGAAATAACATGAAAGAGAAAGCACATGTCAAAGTGCAGAAATTAAAAGAATGAAGAAGAAAAAGAAATAGATAGAATAAGTCCAATGAGATAAGGAATAGACAAACAACATGTAAATGATATAAAGAATGTGGGTACAATATACATGCATTTGATAATGAGCAATTTTCTAACAATAAGTGAGGTAGCTAAAGTGGCCTTCTATAATCGAATCTTGGAAGAAGGCTCTTAACATTGGTAATAAGTGAGAGGATATAGCTTCTATGAGGAAACTTAGAAGAAAAAGTAAGGAAGTTAGATTGAATTACCATCATAGGGATTCACTGACATGGCTTTCCCTTCTTCATTTGATGCATTCACATATAACGCTTGAAGTTCGATAGGTAGAAACATTAATCTTCTCTTAGGCTCTTGGAAATTCTTCTCATTCTTTCTCTTTTACAATTGCAAAGTACATCTCTGTTAGGGTTGAATCAGAGGGGGCGTAAGGATTGCAATTCCTCTAATGAAAAACAATAGTAACACTCCAATCCTAAGAATCCTTTCATATTCGTGACGTTTCCGAGTCACATCTGCTCCTAAGTTTCTTTGTTCCAACAGGAGCACTTGAGTATTCATATGCGGTATTGGGTGGTTGTTCTCTCCATTAACCCTAGTTATGTTTCTTCAATTAGTTGAATATGATGGCGGGTGGAGTTTCCTTATTTTACTGAAGTAGTCTCTCCATTAGTTGTGTAGAATCTCCATATTTGAAGCATCCCTAGTTCGACTCCTTGAAATAATAATCTAGTCCCATGTGTTTCTTTCTCCTGCAGCGATGGCAAATTGACGAAATAGGAGTAGCTTCCGTCGAAGTATTCCTTATTTATTTCCCCTTATGTTTCCATTATTGCTCTACTGGCCTTTTTGCATGGAAATTTTGCGTCTTCAGAATCGTTCTTAAAGTTGTCCTATCTAGGTCTTCCTCCTTTGTTGGTGTGGTTGTGTCCACTATAGTAGTACAATTGTAACTAGTATCTGCTTTCTATAATCATCGCTTCTCTAAATTCTACTTAGGCACAATATCCAGATCCGCTTCAAGGTAACATTCCTCAAACCAATAATTCTTGCCAAAAATTAAAGCACAACAAGTATGTTCATATAGCATGCTCAGTTAGATAAAATACATATAAATATATCGCATTGATATTTCACATATTATACACCCCACACAGTTATAGGGCATTCCAAACAATGCCCCTTTATTCACAAATAATTAGCAAGCATAACAGAAAATCACAAATCTCCAAAGTACAGATATCAAAATCCTAAATCTAAGCAATAATCACCATTTCTAAGCTCCCATCGATTGGATTTTGATCATGCAAACCAATTTACATGCAATGAAAAATTAAAATGAAATCTATGTAATAGGATCACTCGTATATAATTAAACAGAAAAGAAGAAAAATTAGTTACCTCGATAATGTAGCTTTTAAAATTCTTCTTCTACATGAATCCTCTTCAAAAAGTCAATCCAATCATACTACCAAATTCCAAGAATATGAATTCTCTAATAGTAATCCATATAAGTAATTATATTCAAGAACGGCACAAAGAAACTGATGCTAGTGGGTATAATTTTTGCGGCATTAGGGATTTAATTTGCGGAGAAGAAGGGAAAAACAAATTTTCCAAAAAAGAAGAAAAAGGAAAAATATAAGGTGGAAGGAATTTTTTTTTTTTTTTTAAAACTAACAACATCTCTATTGCACACAGTACATACATATATAGATAATAGTTCCATCATTCTCCTCCTAACATTCGCATAGCTCTTTTACCCACTCGGAGTCACCTCTAGTCCTTCTCTTGTTACCTTTATCTTGTCTGCCATTTCCTGAACACAAACTCTACAGGATTTGATAGTCTGCCTATCTTCCATTTATCCTTACTATAATGGTACTTGACATGTCTAGCTTTGCATCGCTTCATATAGGGCTATACCAGTAGAAGATCGGTAATTGTTGTTGTATGCCTACTTGCACGGCACTCATTCAGTCTATTTATCAACAAAGTTCAGCATACAAGCCCTAAACATGTCCTTTATCATCTGAATAAGTCTCTCCAACTGGCTATCAATTTTGAGGAGATTTTGCAGTACAGAACTTCCAAGTTGATCCCATTATCTCTAGAAACTTAGTCTAAAATCTTGTAGTGAACCTAGGATCTTGCTAGGATACAATACTTGATGACATCTCATGCAGCCTCTACCTTGGCTAGGACTACCTTAAAATTGCCCCTGATTACCTCTTATTCCAGAAATAGAACTATGCTTAACTAACTTACCAAACTTAACGAAAATTTATGCTATCTCCACTTTCTAACACCAATTTCAACTGTTCCATATCCTTCATGGCATTCAAAATACATAAGGTATTATCTGAAAAGGCACCATAAAATTATCAAAGCAGGATTGAAATCCTATGCATCTACTCCATAAGCAATATAGCCTTTTTCAATTAGTATGACATCACCACCCATTCTTAGTACCTATCACCAATGTTAGTCGCAATCTCAAGTATATCCCCTTCTCAAATTCATACCTAATAATATCCCTATCTTAAGTCTAACTTAGGAGTAACCATATATATTCTTGATGAGCAAAACATTCAATATTCTCTGGTCTATACATAGCTTTTAAATTCCATCCTTTTCTTATACCATTACTACTAGGTCCTGTAGGCTACAACACCAGGCTAGATATCCTTAGTATTCCTTCAGTAATAGTTTATGAACCTTTGCTCCTAGTATTATGCTCTACACTTCTTTCACCTTACCTCTTCTAAAATTTAATCATACCCATCTGATCCCTAAACATGCATAATTCTATCTCTATAACCAACTTAACTCCTTACTTCAACCATCATTCCATGCCTCAGATGCTACCATAATCCGCCCAAAAAAAAAAAAAAAAACCCGAGTTAGATTCTCGATAAATTTTACTTCTCCAGCCAAATTTTCATCTCTCAAAACAAACCTATAGATCCCCACTGTCTTGCACGATGAGGAATGCTTAAACAATTAATAAAAAAAATCTATAACTATACACAATTTATGGATTCGACTCTTATGGTCTAGCTTATCACTAGTCAAATGAATAGTACACTACACAATATATATATATATATATATATATATATAGGCTATGCAGAACAAAGATCAAATAGTATATTCTTTCAGGAAAAATAAAGAATTAACCTGACACTACGGCTACATCCAATCTCACATCTTCTCTACTCAACCACCGTGGTCATTGCATATGGCTTTAGCTTATTTCCTCCACTAACTATATTTCCTCAGCTGGCTGAATTCAATGGTGGGGTCTTAATCGAGCCTGTCCAACTGTCATCTTAGAGGATCCTTCAGGTCCTATCTCTTATTCTTCTTCATGATCTTTTCCTACATCTGACTGCAAGTGCTCTGTTAGCTCATACTCAGGAGTTGAAGATTTTTGTGTCATGACCAGTTCTACCTCTTACTGTAATTTTACGTCAAAGTGGCATCTTCGACCATTATTACCACAATTATAGGTCGACAAATACATACATATGAATGCAAACATATAATGCAAAGATAACATATATAACTTTTGCTCACTTATTGAACATATGAGAGTTTTTTTTTTTTTTTTTAAGATGTGAAATACTCAAAACCTTTAATCAAAATAAATTATACTTTAACATAAAGAAATTGGATATCATAGATGATACCTCTATAGGAATCAGATACATATAGACAAGAAAGTAAATAAGGCCATGAACTCAATAAACAGTTTCCCTAATCAACAAATTGCATCACAAATCTACTAAGTCTTCTCATTGCTCTAGTCATCACTCGAGTAATCGGAAATAGATTCTTCGAACCATCCTTCTCTTCTCTTCTCTTCTTGAAGTCTATTCCCAATCTGAACCTAAGTGTACAACCATTAGTTCCACTCTTCCTAGGACTCTTCTCCACTTTCCCTTTTCCCTTGTCCTTCTCCCCTAAGACTGACTCCCTAAGGGCTCTCATACCCGGGGTGAGTCTATCATTCTGGTTGGGTCCCTCATCATCGAACTCCTCAAAGTCGAAGCCCAAAGGGGTAATGTCAAAATCAACTATTGGTGGAGTTTGAGAAGGCACAACTGCCTCCTCCTTCTCCTCATCAAAATCTTCCATCCTTCCTTCCATTTCATTTTCAGAATCATCCATCTCTTCTTCTTCCTTATCGTCAGCATCACTTAGTTCCTCGCCTCCCTCACCATTAGTATCACCCACCTCCTGTTTTTCCTCACCACCTAAGTCAAGATTAGGAGCATCCTCCTCAACCTCGCTATCTCAGTCTAAATCAACCACTGGTATGGGAGGGTATACTGCCTGCACATCCTCAACACCTCCGTCTTGCTTAGGTAACTCTAGTTCAGCTACCTCAACCTCTATCTTCTCTTTCTTACCATTATTTGGCATAATAGGATTGGAAACCTCTATCTCCATATCACTATCATTGCTCTCTAACTCAAACCAATCTGACCCAGGTTCAAATTCTATGTTAGAGGAGGATAGGTCCACTACAGGAACTAGAGTAGGTGTTCTACCATACATGAAAAGCCAATCTCAGGTAATGGACGCGAATCTCCTAACCATCCTACAAACAGAACACACAGATTAGTACTAGAGATTATAAAACTTAATGGAATAAATCTAGATATTGCTAATAGCTATCTAAACCTAGGCTCTGATACCACTTGTAACACCCCACTACCAACGTACCCCAAAAAGGGCAGGAATGTCACCCCGTCCTTAAGACAAGGGGTCTTTATAACTAGGTAATATAAAATATAGAAGAAAATAACTTAATAACAAACTTACTACAATCACAAAACAATACATGTACAAGTTATAAAATAAATAGAAGGTAACTGAAATCTCTAACAAATAAATACATCAAAGTAAATCTTCCATGCTTATGGCAACATAAGTAAATCAACCTTCGAAGCAAGATTGACTAGAAGACATGATATTAAAAATGTGTGAGAAATATTTCTTAGTAAGTTTTGTGTGTGCTCATGACAGCTTAAGAAACATTTCATGCATACAAGTTTTGAACAAGTCACAACAAAAAGCCTACAAGTCTAGAAATTTATCTTTGAACACTGAGTGGTGTTTTACCAATGCTTGTGAAGTAAAGTGCTCAATCTAAAATGAAATAACCACTCAAATAAAGTTGAATATGAAATTGTGCATCATGAATAGACATGGCACCACGCATTGTGCACCATGACAAGAGAACAATCAGGATGCCACACTTTGTGAATCATGATAAAAGACTGACTAGGATGCCACGCTTTGTGCATTCCGATACAATGTGGGTATACGGTCGACCGGGTGAGATACTCCTCCATCTCTATACCCGAACTTACCAATTGTCCACTTTAGAAATAAATAGTCCACCTAAACTGTGATTGCTAGCTCGGACCAGCCTGATCAACAAGAACTGTTGTCATGTCTCAGCAGAGCTCGCCCCTCAAATGTGGCCTCCTACTAAGAGACTTACCCAACCCTTCAAAGACTAATCCTAATAGTTCACCATTATTGAGTATTCAACGCTATGTGTATTCCACTTGGGAAATAAAAAATCAATGAAAAGCTTTCTTTGACGTAGCAATTATGGTTTTCAAACCACCTTAGGTAAAAATTTGTTTAAGGAAATTTATTATTTTGCTTGGAAAATTGTTTACTTGACAAAAATTATTTTATTTTAGAAGAATGAATAAATTGTCCATAACTGCATCTCAAGGTACATCTTCCATGACAATCAGTGCATTTGACTTGCAAAAACGCATTTGTTCACAAATATCTTTATGCAAGGACTTACCTGATCTCTTAATTTTCCTTGATACAATAGCCTTCCAAGTTGGTCCAAGGAAAACTAGCCCCGCCTAGGGGTAAATATAGGGTACAAGTCCGAATATCCAAATAATACTTGCTTAAATAAATAACTCCCAACCTAATATGCCTAAGCTCAACTAGTTATAACAACATCCAGTTATGACAACAATGCCTTAAGCGTTAACATTAATTGATAAAGTATTTTATAGAATAAGGTTAATTTGATAAGTCAAAATAAAATAGGTGCTATAAATAATAAATAATAAATTATAACCATATTTACTTATTAACAAATACTAATAATTATAAATAATATTAATAAATAATAAATAAAATTAGTAATGAATATTAAGTACTATTAATAATAAATACTAAATAATATTGATAATAAATAATAAATAAAATTAGTAATAAATAGTAAGTACTACTAATAATAAATACTAAATAATATTGATAATAAATAATAAATAACACTAATCATAAATGACAAATGATATTAATAATACATAATAAATATGTTAATAATAAATAATAAATTATATTAACACTAATTAATATTCATAATTATTTATTATTATAAATAACACATAAGTTGAGATAAAAGTTTTAATAAGAAAAATCAATAATAATTTGAATATAAAAGATATTGATATTACTTTAGATTTATTATTATTTATATTTAATAATGCTTAATAAAAATATATTGTTATTTGTTTGTCTAATAAAATAACAATATTTTAAGTAATTATTAATTCTGAAAATATTGAGGTTGTCGAAATTAATAAATTAAATTAAATAGTGATTTTAATAATATTGATAATAATAATGTTAATACTACTACTAATAAGAATAATAATGGTAGTAAAAGTAGCTCTAATAATAATTTTTAATGACCATAGTGAATTTACTAGTACAAAATTTATATATAGTCATACATACATATATTTAATAAATAACATGTTAATTTGTCCAAAAATAGACTTGTAATAATATTCATCACAACAAGGGTAATACTCTACTAGCAATCATATTATCAAGGGATTTCGTGCCAAAAATAACATCATCATGGGAGCATAATCAAATAATGGTGGTATAATGTCCATCATTCATCGCAACATCCTTACTAAAGACATAAAGCCTTTAATTATAATGTACTAATGAGCATACAATGATCCTAAAGCATAATCTAACAATAATCCTTAAGCCTCAATATTCATTTCAATCTTCTTATCTTAAAATTATTCCCTTCACCCACATACATATCTCCATCCCAACATTACTCGATCAACCTATTAATTCCGTCATCTAAAAGCCTTCAGTTTGAAAATTTTAAAAGAATGTTAGGAAAGAAATACTTTTTTGATGATCGTTGGAGTTGAAGATGTCGTCTTGTCCAATAAAGGTCCTTGAGTGCTTGAGGAGTCCTTCCTTGATTAAAGTTTGTTCAAGAATGGCCACTAATGGTTCGGCCGAGAGAGAGAGAGAGAGAGAGAGAGAGAGAGAGAGAGAGAGAGAGAGAGAGAGAGAGAGAATGATTATGATGATGATGAAATGGTGATGAAGAAGTGAAGAAGGATCAAGGTGATTGAATTTACCTTCTTGATGCTCTTCTTGTTCTTGAACAAAAAGCACGTTTAATATGAATGGAAGATCAACTTTGGTGGTTGTAGTGTTATGGAGTGTGCCATAGATGAGTATAGGTTGTTGATTTGAGGGTTTTTGGAGTGATTTGGGATGAATAGAGGTGATTGAAGGTTGAAGAAGTTTTAGTGTGTGTTCATTTTGTTCTTAGTGTTCTTGAGAATACAAGAGAAAATTGAAAGAAAATGTTTTATTTGTTCTTGGTGTGTGATGGCCAAATGGCCTTGCTAGTGGAGGAGTTTCAGTTATCCTATAGGAAGAGAGAGAGCGTTCAACTATTTTGAATTTTAAAATGAGGAAAATGTGCTTGAGGTAGAAGATTTGGTAATGGTGTTTTCTTCTTGAAGGTTTCTTGTCCTTCAATGGTGGGTGGCTTGTTTAGCTATGTTTTGAAGGGAAATTGAGGAGTGTTTCAGCCTTATAGCTAGCCGAAAATGGCTATACAAGAGAGCAAAAAATTCTGGTTTATTCATCTAGCTAGGTGTGAGTTTAATGGAGGAAAAGCTGGAATTTAATTTTCAAGTTCAAAAAGTTTTGAATGGAGTAAAGTTAGGAGTGGTTTGAGGTGTGTTAATGTAGCTTTAGTGTCCATGGTGGATGAAGAAGATAAGATGTTCAGTCCATGGCTTCAAGCTTGCTGAAATTGTTGAAGATAATTGAGGAAGAAATTGTTTCTTGACTTTGCTAAGCAAGCTGGAAAAAATCTGGTTTTAGCTACAAGAATTCTTAGGATATAGTAGGATTTTTTAGCAGAATTTTCAAACCATTTTGAAATGGATTTGCAACTGAAACTTAGGAGTGTTTGAAGGTCCATTAATAGTGGGTTTCTAGCCATCATCTTGTAGAAGAAGGGGAAAAGTTTTAGGTGTTCTTATGCATGAGTTGATGGCTTAACTTCCATGTCTAACTCTTGGTAGTTTGCTGGAAAATTACTAGTTTGGTAAAGCTGTACAAGCTGCTAAATTCCAAGGTATTTTCATCTTTCCTATTTACACAAAAATGGTTGGTTTCTAGCAAGAATTATATAGACAAATGTTGCTGCAATTTTTCGAAATCAGCCAAGAAGGATTGCTGATAAAATTTCCAAATTTGAACCAAAACACGAACAAGAAGAAAATGTAGTTCTTGGAAGAAAAGTTATGGTGATTTAATTGAAAATCACCTACCTATTTTCCTTCCAAAATTTTTGAAAATTCAAGCCAAGATTTATCCAAGAAATTTTTTTATAGAAATTGAAAAGAATTAAAGAAATATGAGTGTTTTAAATTTAAATAGGTTAGGACAAGACTTGCTAAAATGATGAAGACCAAAACTCTTTTAGATTTTCTTTTAGGACAAGATCACATAATTAGGACATTACCACTGTGTCTTCCCTAAAACAACATTCCAAGCTTTAAGGAATGTAAGAAAAGAGAAATTCAAACATTAGTTAGGATAATTAAGAATAAAACTTAAGTGATGGGTTTTGAACTTAAGACCTTAGAAATTAAATCACAGAGCTCTAACTACTTAACCACACTAACTCTTGTTCTTATTTTTCCAACCAAATTCTCTTCCTTTCTAAGCCTCAATCCATCTTCCTAATTTGACCGTAAGCAAAATTTCCTTTTTACCTTTACTACTCAATAAGCATAAATAAACCATATAACCCTTATATCACAATTCTAAGGCACACGAATTCATCCAAGAAATATATTTTTATGCAATATGATATGATATACACCCCCTCCCCTCTAACTCTAAGATAGGTTTAGGTGGGGTTTTACGTGCACCCTATTGGTTTTTTTCCCTTTCCGGTGGATCAACCAAAGTCCAAACGTGGTTGTCATATATGGAATCCATTTCTGACTTCATGGCCTCCATCCATTTGACAGATGTTGAACTTTTCAGAACTTCCTTATAAGTGATAGGCTTGTCTTCTTCAATGAACAATACGTCATTGCAGTTACTATTGAGAAAACTGTATCTCCCAAGTAACACACATATCCTACTTGACTTACGAGGTTTTTGTGTAGTTGAAGGTTCGTCTATTTTGTCAATGACTCAGGATCAGTTGATTAATCATTATTTGTTTGTTCTTCTTAAACTTCACTATATTCAATTTTGTTTCCACTATCTCTATTAAACATGAATTCCTTCTCTAAGCAAACAACATACTTTGAAACAAGCACTTTGTTTTCTGAAGGGAGACAGAAATAATGTTCATATGATTTTTTCGGATATCCAACAAATAAATTAATATCGAACTTACTTTCAAGTTTGTCTATTTTTGTCCTCTTAATATAAGATGGACATCTCCAAATTCGCAAGTGAGCTAGTTTTGGTCTCTTACCAAAAAATAACTCGTAAAGGGTGATATCAACTATTTTAGATGGAATTCTATTTAGAATATAAATAGAAATTTCTAGTACATATCCCCAAAACGATTTACGTAATTCTGCAAAAGCCATCATGATTTAAACCATATCTAATGGTGTTCAATTCCTTCTTTTGGATACACCATTATACTGAGGTGTATGCGGAGGAATCCACTGAGATAATATTCTATTATCTCAATGATAACTTTGAAACTCTTGGCTTATATATTCACTTTCTCGATCGAATCTTAGAGTATTTTAATACTTTACCAAGTTATTTTTCAGCTTACATTTCTGAATTCTTTAAAGTTGTCAAAGGATTTAAATTTATATTTCATTAAATACAAATACCCAAATCGTGAATAATCATCGACAAAGGTTATGAAGTATTGATAACTCCATCTTATTTACGATGTCATTAGTCCACATACATTAGTATGTATTAGTTTCAATAATTGCTTAGTTTATGTTTTAGTCATTTTACTAAGTAAATGTGACTCACATCTACAATATGATTCATAATCAAATTATCCTAAGTCACCAAGCTTGTATAACCTACAAATACGATTCTAGTTTGCACGGCTTAAACGACACTACTATAAGTAAGATGAGTTTGTGTTATCTTTTCTTTGTTTCTTTTTGTTTATATTGAGAACTTGATTTTCCATATCTAGAACATATAAATCATTCATCAAAATTGTAGTACCATAATGCATATCATTTAATGAAAAAGAACAACTTGTATTCTTAAAAATTAAATAAAATCCAAGTAAATCTAAATAAGAAATTGAGATAATGTTTTTGAGTAAACCTGGTACACAATAGTTTTCCAGTTCTATAATTAATCCAGAAGACAAGTGTAGATGATAAATCCCCACAGCAAGTGCAGCAACATATTCTCCATTTGCAATATATAGGTCCACATCACTATTCTCTAGCTTCCACTGCTCCTTAATCCATACAAATTATTGTAAAAATGAGATCCGTAATTGGTATCCAATTCCTATACATGATTATTAAAGATAATATTAATCTAAATCATAAATATACCAAGACTAGAAGTAAAAGTTCCTACAAGCTTCTCCTTCTCCTTTTTTTTTTTTTTTTTTTTTTGCTTTAGTGACTGTAAATAGCCCTTACAGTTGTGCCTCTAATGGCCCATCTTGCCATAATGGTAACATGCTCGCTTGATAGCTGTCTCATTCTTCTTAATTCCACCCTTTGACTTGGTTAGATTCTTCTTCTACTTCCTCTTTTGTGGAATTTTCTTCTTCTTAGAAGAAGTTGAAGAAATTACCAACATGACTGCATTGCTTTCTTTCTTGATAGAGCCTTCTGCAGTCTTGAGAAGATTAATCAACTCAGATAATATGGACTCAATCTTGTTCATTTGATAGTTCATCACAAATTGTGAGAATTACGTGACAAAAATTGTAGAATTAAGTCAACACATAATTCTTGGTTCATCAAAAAACTGAGAGATCCCAGCTTGTCAATCAAGCTAGTATCTTAAGCCCATACATAGAAACTAAAACACCCACTTCTATCTTAGAACGATATAATTGCTTTGAAATCCCATATCTCTTCATTCTTACTTATTTGTTAAACAACTCCCTAAGGTAGAAGATGATAGTATAAGCATCCGTGTGCTCATACTATTTTTGAAATTGAGGGTTCATTGACGCCAATTTGATACAAGATATTTTATCACTATCTCCTTGGTGCTTCTTGTAGACTTCATGCTCTTTAGCAAGAGCATCAACAGCTGGAGCTAGTGGCATAAGAGCATCTAACGTGTAGAGCAATCAGATTTGAGAATGATTCTGGAATTCCTATACCAGTCCATAAAGTTGGTCTCGTTAAGCTTGTTCGTTTCCAATACGCTACGTAAGTTTAAGTTTTTTGTCATGATGCAAATGACCTAGATGAAAGAAAAGAGACATTAGACAATGTGTATACATATGAAATGCATTTAATTAGGTCTTTAATTAAATACGCATTTATTCTAATATTTAACTGAAACTAATAGTCCCCACAATTAATTGGGAAAAGCCTGTTAGAAGCTTTCCTAGTGAACTAGTATCTAAATTTCTTAAGAATGATATTAAGGATGCCCAACTAACCACTCTTAAGTTCACTGGTAGGTATCCAATACTAATTGTATCAAATACAACTATCAGATCATTGGATAATTAACATCTTTTAATCTTAAAGTGTTTAGTACTTACCCAACCTTTCCTTTAATATTGTTTATGCTTGGGTATGCCTAACTAGGATAAAGATATAAGTTAAATCTAACCTATTTATCTAAAATCAAATTCCATAGTTTGAACATACTCAACATCAAGTAAACTTGGGTGTGCCTAACAACTTATTATCAAAAAAGAGCTCTCATTCTTACTATATTAATGAAAGGCTTTTAGATTTAATATAGTTTAAGAGATTTTATTCTTTAATTAATAGTCTCATCGTTTGGCATGCATAATTTGTTAATAGTCATCATATATGGACATAAATTTGTATTAGACTCAATTACATGGCTTCGTTATGGACTTTGCTAGATTAATTTCCTTGAGCCAAGTAAAAATTAATTTGGTCAAACCTATGTGTTCATGCATGATTGAGAAGAAAATCTTACCATCCTTTCACTTTGTCCTTGGTCACCATCTCCATAATTTTGTAAATAATTTCTAACCCTATCTAACAAATATAATCTAATTATATAAATTCGTAATAAAAAACCTCGAGTTACATTCAAGGAAAATTAGATGAAAGAGAAATTACACAAGAATTTTTGGAGAAAGGCAAGATACGCAGGCCCTATTTATTCAAAATAAAGCAATAAATATGCATGAAACAAGAATAACTGGTCAAAATCCATAATCACGCAATGTGCCAATAATGTGTCAAGAATAATTAAACATAAAATATAAATCCAAAATCATAATTTTAGAAAAGAAACAATATTGAGTCCAAAATCATAGTTTGGAACCTTTTGGGCCCTTGTAGGAAAAACATTCCAATGGGTTCATTTAGAAAATTCCAAAATGGTACCTAGGGAGGAAAAAGAAGAAAAGAACAAAAAATTATTGAATTAAGAAAGCCAGTCATAGGCTTTACATTGCCTGTAGCCAGTAGTCGACTATGCAAGCTTGTCTGTAGCTTATAGAAAGCCTTCACGTAGCTTGAACAATTCAAGCTTAGTGATTGCTTCAAAAACCCACAATAACAATAGTATTCCATGAAAATTAATTCTTAGAAAGTATTCTGTTTGCAAAAATGGCATATAACAACGATTATCAAGAATCATTAGGCATAGCACTATTTGAAGTATTTTATGGTCGAAAATGTCAAACTCCATTATATTAGGATTAGGAAGAAGACATTCCAATTAACAATTATGGGAAAGTCAGCATTTAAGAAAAAGATGAAAAGGTGAAATTAGTGCAAGAACGGTTAAAAGCTACACAAAGTCCACCGACAAGAGAAGAAGAGAATTAGAATTTCAAGTTAGAGATTCAGGACTTGTGAAGCTGACTTCGAGTAGAAGAATATTGAGACATCCAAAAGGTGGAAAGTTAAGTCCACGGTACATTAGATCTTTCTTGATCATTAAGAGAATTGGACTTGTGGCATACAAATTGGAACTTCCTAATGGTTTGATTGGAATTCATGGTGTGTTTTATGTTTTGTAACTTAAGAAATACAATCCTAATCCTGATTGTAAGCTTGCATTGAACGATGAGCCACTAAGTTGTACCTAAATTTGGAGTTATATAGAGAAACCAATAAAGATTTTAGAACAGAGCATTAAAAAAATAGGAAACAAAAAGATTATTATGGTCAAAGTGTTATGGGAATATCTTAGAATTCAATATGCGACTTGAGAAACCAGGGAATGGGTAAAAAAATATCTAATTTTGATATGAGGCATGTCATTAGAAAATTTCAAGGATGAAATTCTTTTAAGTGGGGAAGGATGTAACACCCCTCTTATTCATGCATGAAAATACACGAGTAAGTTGACATTCATGAGCATATTATTTGTTGAAAATTTATTGCATGTCTAATTTTTATGGAATTTGTTTATGTTTGAAATAATTGTGTCGGAAACTTGACACAAATTATTCATTATATTGTGAAGCTTTATAGTGAATAATTTTATGTCTATAATGGTGAATTATTTATTAGAAAGTAATATTTTTGTTTATTTAGTAAAAAACTATGTTTTTAGAGTAAATCTTAAAAAATGATTTTTCAAAGGACTCAATATTGATTTTTATTAAATATAAGTTTTATTTTAATATTTTGACTATTTTAATTTTTTACTTGAATTAATTTTGACTCTTGTATGACTAAGACCATGAACCTTTTGAACTTTTTGAACTATTTGAACCTATACTTATTATTTTTTTCACAAGACTATTTTTATTTAATTAATTTTTAGTACATTAAACCCCTAGTGCAACCCAAATCTTGTAAAACTCCCATTTTACCCCTCTTTAGTGCAAACCAAATTCTCGGAAGCACCAAAATTTGGAAATTGAACTCTCGAAAAAAGACCTAAGAATTGGTCCCCTAATTCTCTACCAAAATACCCACAAAAGAAGAACCCTGGGTGAATGAACAACTAGAACCCAAATTCTAATAGGATTTGGCCAACTACTTTAATACCTAAACACCCTTGAATCTACAAAGAATTCAAGAACAAGTGGGATAGAGAAAAGTAGGCACCCTTCTAGGTTTCCTAACAAGAACACTAGGTAAGAATAAATCCACCCAATAGCCAAGATGAAGAAACAAGTAGGATTAACCCAAGGATTTTAGAGACTCTAAACAAAGGTAGGTCTAATTCCTTTACTTGGTCTTGAAATGAAG
Source organism: Voacanga thouarsii (assembly GCA_026120185.1). Classification (NCBI taxonomy): domain Eukaryota; kingdom Viridiplantae; phylum Streptophyta; class Magnoliopsida; order Gentianales; family Apocynaceae; genus Voacanga; species Voacanga thouarsii. Next base: position 2,189,526 of record JANUWF010001174.1, read on the forward strand.
AACTAAGGAGGAATTCTCCTCTCCAAGAGTTCAACACTCTATTCTCTTTTTGAAATTTTCAATCTGAATTCTTTTACAAATGAGGCTATAATGGGGTATTTATATAGGTCCCAAGTTGCCCTAGCTAATTAGTAAACTAAAACTAGGAATTAAATGGCCTTATTACAAGTTTGAGGCCCTATTACATGTCTTAAAATAAGTAAAAACATAATAAAAGTCGTGGGGATTAAAATAGAAATGTAAAAAGCTGTAACAAGGCAAAATAGGACGATTTCAGGCTGGACCCGACTTGGGCTGGTGCCGATTTTAGTGTTGACCCAGTGCCGGTTCAACACTAGTCTGACGGCCCCTTCAACAGAGTACAGCCGGCACCAGGTTGGCCTGGCTGGGCCAGCGCCGAAGGCAGCCAAATTTGAGCTGCCCGATTTTTCTCGGGCAGCTCCATTTCTTCACTATTTTCTTGATGTTTTAAACCCAAATCTTGTTCTTGACCTCCAAGATCATTTTGGTAATTTTCTTGACCTTCCAAATAGACTTGAAGTCATGTTTGTTCCTTCTTGAAGAAACCTTGGATTGCGTTCCATCTCTATCTCTCTTGATGTTCAATCATTGGCTATGTGGCTGCTTAACCCTACACAAGGATTGTTGTCTTCTTTGTACTCCATTTGGCATCTCCTTTGGCATCCATTTCTTTACACACCCTTTGGTCCTTGGTTTTTTAAATTGGTTACTTTGAAAACTCCCTTTATTCCTCTTGAAGAGCGATCTTACCCAAGAAGCCATGAAGTATGATTTGGTCATCCTTCCCCCTTCTTGGACATGGCCTTTGATGTGTCCAGAATTGGGTATAAAAAATCATATAAAAAAAGTATATTCCCAATCAAATTTAAATTAAAACGTTAAACACATATGAGCAAGCGTACTCATCATTAACATAGCATAGGGTTTAAACGAGTGTCGATCCTCAAGGAACAAGTAGACATTAATCACCCTTCTTTTATTGTTTAACCGACTCTATTAAGTGAAAAAGAAATAAAATAAAAAAATAAAATAAAAACAAAAATATGTGTTAGTATTGTGCCCTAGAGGCAATTGCATGTATATTGTATATGACACATTTTATTTTAATAAAAGACATTATTTATCTTACAGTTTCTTTTGTTTACTTTAAGTAATATAACTGTTCGATAAAGTCCATAGTACAACACTTTGTTAAGGAAATCATGATAGAGATCATGATATGAGATTTCTACTACACTGGATGGTGTTAGTACTTAAATAGTCCATAGTCATAGTATTAATGAGATAGGACATCATTAATGCGTTAAGACTAGCATGTGTTAGACTTCCTGATTTGATCAAGCAGTGGTCTCATAACTATGAGTATTGAGATACTCAAAGTTAACATATGGATGCTTGTTAATGGAACAAGTTCATTGGATGACCTAGCTTTGAAATAATTACATGGATAACTATTTAGTGCCAGTGATATAATCTCAATATAGCAAATGTACAAGTATCCTTAGAGTTGAGATCTCCAAGGTACTTTGTTTGCTGAGCTTTGTACTTTGATTCCAATCTCCGGAGCTCGATTAAGGGCTGCCTATGAGATGGATATTGGGTACATTGTGAGGTAAACAAAAGTAGTTGAGAAGGTCAATAAACTATTCACCACTCCTAATAGTAAGGGCGAATCTCTCACGGCCACTTGTAGGTATTACTACTCGGAAAGTCCTTGACCAAGGCGATTGTGTGTTGAAAACAGTTCCAATTGATATACATATAGAGTAGTGGGTTCCTGGTACAAGTACTATTATATTCGAGCCAGAATTAATTCTGGAGGAAGTTGGCACTAATTCCGTACACCAAACCGAATGAGATATTATATGGTGAAAGGAGTTAATTGCACTGAAGCTTGTTATTGAAGGGTTCATATCAAGCCACTTGACTTCTTAGACTCTTGGATGGTCATGATGTGTTGCTAGATACCGCTCATGATCTCGGGAATATGGGTTTATTAATTGATGAATTAATAAACCAATCATAATTAGAATTAATAGGATTAATTCTAATTAATTATATATTATTAATCTCAAAGATGTTTGGATTAATTCATGTTCACTGCTAATTGACTGGGAAACCTAATAGGTCACACATAATAAAGGATTATATACTCAAGATGTTATTTGATAACATAGTGGTGTTAATTGAGAGAAAGAGAAGTTATTGTGGACAAATTATAATTAGTTATAATTTGTGGTCCAAGTTGTAATTGTGAGAAATAACACTTCCAATTATAATTAGGGAATTCTAATAGGATTAGAATTCTCAATTTTGGGAAGGAAAATTTCGTGTGACATATTAACAAGACACACGAAACCCTAGCTGAAAAGTGACACATGAAAAACCAGCAACACTCGACCTTCTTTTCTCTCTATCTCTCTCGATTGTCATGAGAAATAACCCTAGCCCATATCTTGTTTCTGCTAACACAGGAAAGTTTGGTGCTTGAGTATTCCTCTATGTGGATTACTGTTAGAGATAATCACACACTGTGATTATAGTGGTTAGACGTTCAACTCACGTGGAGGTTGATCACGAAGATTGCTAGATCGCGCCTCGACTTGAAGAAGAAATTTTGTTCTTCAGACGATCAAACAAAGGTAAAAAGCTGCTACATTTATTATCTTTATATCTTGTTTTCCACACATAGGTGGGTCTTGGGATGGTATCTTGTTTATTTTTTGCTGCACCGTATAGGATACGAGCCTGAGATACCCAACAATATGTACATGTCAAGGATGGAGAAGTATGTAACTTAAACCATTATTTTGACATACATGACCTTAAAGTACCTAATCATTATCATAATTAATTATTCTCTTGTCATCATGAAGGATTAAGGTAGATTCACTTCTTTGGTCAATCTGTGAAATCACTATCTTCTCGATAAATTAGAATCGCTTGGTCTCGTCTCAACTAATTCATCCAAAAGATGCATTAAACACAATCCTTAATCAAATTCCCTTAGTCTCGACGAATTTAAAACATGAAATTAATCAATGAACCCTTGGTCTCGAAAGACATCAGTTAACCTTTAATTACCAATTCTAAGCAATTAACCTCCTTGGTCCAGTAAGTTAATAGCCAACAGATATGAAATCAATAACTTGAAACCACCATCAACCCCCTTGGTCCAATAAGTTAATGGAGAGAAACAACCAACTAATCTCGTAATAAGTACAAGTAATCAAATACCAAGAATAATAATCAATTAGTCAAAAGATCGAATAACTCTAAAAATCATGAATATCTAAAATAATGTCAAATTACAATAAAATAATTAATATATCATTATTCAAGAAAAAGAAAACAAAGTAAAAGAATGTATTCATAGACAAGCCCCATTCTTCTTCCTTTGAAGACCTTCTTGTACAACCCCCCTTGAATTGAAGAATTCCTCCTTTGATTTGAGTGATTTTCTATGATGAATAACGAATTCTCCTCTTTTTCCTTGTCTTTTCCATCTATTTATAGGCTTAGGAAGTGCCTAAACTCGTTGGTGTAGTATTCTTAGCTGAGTAGAAGTAGGAAAATACTAAAACTCTATAGATTACCAAAAATCGCGTAGAAAAATCAAAGCACCGCCTTAACTACAGGGCACAACTGGCGCCGCCTTGGGTATTGGAGATGGTGCTAGTTGTGTTCTGTTTCTTCAATCGTTCACTGATTTTTTCTTGATTTCAGTACCATGTTGTCCAGAGTGCAGCCAGCGCCACCTTGGCTACTGGAGTCTGCGTCGGTTCCATTATGTTCTGGTCTTGTTTCAACAATTTTTTGTCGCTTTGAAGTTCGTGTCATCAGCACATGACCGGCGCCAGTTCCTCTATCCTAGCTGGCAACGCCTCTAGCCTGTTTTGTGACGTTTTTGCTTCGTTTTACCCTTAAAATCTAAAATAATGAATAAAATATCTTTCTAAGGGTAAAATCTCAAATATGAAGGAATATGACTAGTTATTAAACAAAATGTATAACAAAAGAGCCTCAAATAATTATGAAAAATATGACTAATGTAGCCCCTATCAGCCTTCATGCCTAATTTGATTCCTATCACTTAGCCTTTGATTTTACTTCTTGTACAAGCAAATTAATCTAGACCATTGATTTCATTACACAAAAGAAAATTTCTAAACATAAAATCCTTATTGTTTCAGCCACCCTCTCTTCCCTCACAAGAAAATTTCATTTCTTCTCTCCTTCTTTTTCATCCCAACTGAAACCCCCTTCTTTGCTCTTGCCTCTTTCATTTTTCTTGAGTAAAATGAAGAACTTTGGTTTGATAATTAAATATTGAATGCCCTAATTATTGTGGTGTAAGAGTTTTAGTTGATTACTTCAAGTGGCAATGACTTTGAGACCATTTTCTCTTTGAATTTTCAAGTTATGTAAAAATGATTTTTCTGGACAGGTTTTTTATCTATTGAAAAAAATATCATTTTTTGTTGTTATGATGATGGGGAAATGATTTGATATTTCTTATAACATGTATATCTAAGTTTGTATGGTTCTTTTTTGGAGTTTTGTAGAGTATTAATGTTGAATTGATGGTTATCTTTACTTAGAAAATAGAATATTATGCTAGAATTGTTATTTTAGTGTAGAAACCTTTCCTCTGGAAACCTATTGTAATTTGTTTCTATATGAAATACTATGTTTTTCAAGTAATTTTTACCATTGGTTTTGCTTAAATCTAGATACTTTCCTATGAATTTTTTAAATTACTTTGTTTTCTGACTGATGAACTGCAAAAACTATGCAAATTTGATGCAACATTTGAACTCTTTTACATTTGAGTTTTGATCTAAATTTTTAATGATGATGCTTATATAATGATATGGGATTTTTTTAATGATGATTATTACTGTACCTTGATGTTTAATTACTGACACTTATGTGATAGTTCTTGTATAAAAAATAAATTACTTATATGACTATTTTATTTACAAAACACTTTAAATTATTGTATGAACGTTTAATAATGTGTATTTGCAGAGCTTGATTATGTTATAATTTCATAATATATTTGTTTGATAATTGAGGATTATGTGTTGATTGTTGTTGGGGATGGTCTGAGTTATTCTTAATTAGTGACTTATGTATAAACATGTTTTATTATAGTATGATTATCTTGTTATTGTTTTTCATATTATGTTATTTTAATATATATTATTATTCTTATCCTATAACTAATTACTGTGTTATTGTCACTATTATAATTCTTATAATATGATTTGGTATATACATATTGTTAAGGATATGCCCAAAAATAATTTGTACTTATACTATTGTCGTTATGTATTATGTAATAATACGAGGCATTTCTTTCTATGAATAGTGTATTTAGTTTTGTGATCATCAAGTACGTGACTTGATAGTAAAACCCTATAACAAATACAATCACTATTCTGAAATTTTCCTTGATCAATTATTATTAGTAGAATAATAATAAATTAAGATTAATATGCTTGTAACTTGATGGCTATATTTTACTGGTCATGGATATATATGATATCAAGTCAAACCATAAATAAATATTAGAGAATATTGTATTAGACATGACCCAATGTGAGAGTACTTCATTGGACATGTCATAAGTACTTTCTAGCCATAATGATATTAGAAGTCCTTCGACCTAAATTCATCATAGTTTCCTACTTGATAAATTCTATATTTTGGCGTTATCTAAAGTTGTCTTTAGCCAAATAATAAATTAGATCACTGTTAAATATAGAATAAACCAGGGAGAGGAATATGATTGATAGTGAAGGAATTTATCCCTCTCAATCTTGGGAGAGATGTCCAGGGGCCCCTTGATAAGTTAGACTGTTAAAATGCATGGTTGTGTTCAAATATAGCAATTTGAAATATTGATATCATTTGTTTGAACAGTCTACTATGAGATCAAGAAATAATTGATTAAGCTTAATAAGGATGACATGTTCCGTGCCTTATGCTTAATATGGATATCGTGCGACAAAATGACTAAATATAAAGTTATGATTTAGTTCAAAGAGATCACTGATCTTCATTTAATCTTGATAGTTATAATGTCTTGCTAGAAACTGCTTATAACTTATGGGCCATTTAAATATGATTTGGGCACACTACTAATGTTAAATGAACCTATAGGGTCATACATTAAGTGAACACGTTAGGTTATTTTTCTGGTAATTAGGTTCAATGTATCTGGAAATATGTCTAGGTTAATCGAACCTAAAAAAATGACCAAATACAATGAATTTGGAAATATGTCCACATACGATGTATCTGGAGGATATCTAGATTATAAGAATCTAACTCAATAAATTAATTAGTTAAATTACTGAGATAATGGCAGAATCTTATCATATCAGTTTTAATTTAATTTGAATTTAAAATAAGATATGATAAGATATTATGAGAGTTGGACTCCAAGAAGTTCGTGTGGTTTTAAAAGAAAACCCTAGTTGTCTTCTTGTTAAATACTTCTCATAAAAATATTCGTGCCTCCATAATTAGGAAAAATTAAACCCCTCAAAACCCTAGGCGCTAGCACTCCCGGGTAACGAGCTGGTTTCGTTGTGCATATCCAATAGAGGATATTCGCACATTACAGCGTCTAGTGATAATTCGAAGTATACGTACGCCTGTAAATCTAAAAGCAGAGGTCTTGCTTACGGCGATACAGAGATAATTATGTAACTCCTAGATCGACCTTAATCGTTTAGCTTTGGTCCTCGGAAGAGATTCGTGGATGTTTCCCGCGTTTAGGAGTCCACAAATCCTAACACATATTAATTAATATTATAATTATCATGATTATTATTTGTTACTCATTAGTATTATTATTGTTATTAAAATTATTATTTATTATCTAGTATTATAGTAATTATGATAGTTATTATTTACTATTATTCTTTTTACTAGTTGTCATTATGAAAATTGTTATTTATAATTATTATTATTTATTAGTAGTATTATTATTCATTATTTTTTTCATTATTTATTATTTATTATTTATTAAATATCATCTATTATTTATTTATTTATTTGTTGATTGGCACATGGTATTTAGTCTAAAATTTTAGTATATACTGACTACTATTCTAGTTGCCATATTGTTTAGCATGTGAAATCTTTTTATTGTTTGTATATCTCCTTCTTGTTCATTTGCCTTATTGGAATCCCTCATATACAAAGTTTTGACTGAAAAAAAAGGAATATGGAGAGTAGAATCAAATGTGTTGGTATAGGATAATCTTCATGCTTAGGTGGAAAGAGGGAAGTTGAATTTTTAGATGCATTGTTATGTCTAGATGGGTAGTATTTGATTGGACATTTTTAATTTTTTGTCTAGACAGGATTGGGACCCAAGCACGAGGAGCAACTCACTACCTCAAGGTTTTAAGTAAGCTTGACAAGTAAGTCTTTACATGACTTTTGATAAGTAATGTTCTATTTATGCAAGTCATTTGTTGATTTAATATTTTGCCAAGGAAATTGATTACTTGATATGCATACATGAATAAACTTTTCTTTTGCTCAAAATGATATTTCAATCAAATAAAAGCTTTCAAAAACAAAAGTAAGCTTTCTTTAATAGTGCTCTGGTTTCTATGCTTTGCCATGCATGCCTACCCAACTTAGTTGAAACTATTTGTTTTGAGAATGACTCTGAGCAAGATAAACATTTACTACTCAATAATCACAAACTACTAGTAATAGCCCTTGAGGGTCTGAGTGAACATTCCAGCAGGTGGCCACCTTTAGAGTATGATCTCTTTTCAAAAGGGGTGACAATGCTAGTAGGTCAAGCTGGTCTGAGCTAGCAGCCAGTCTCAAATGGGATTGTGATTCGAAGTTGGACAACCCGTAAGTGTGGATGAGAGATGGAGGAGTATCTCACCTAGTGGACTGATCACCTACAGCACTGTGATGTAAGGTTTCACAGTGCATTGCCATGATGTAGGGTTTCATGGCAACGGACTATGATATAGGGTTTCATAGTCTGCCATCTTATAAAGAAAATATATGAGTGGTTAGTTTCTATATGGAATAGTTTTATCTGATTCCACCTTATTTTTTTGAGTAAGGGACTATGACATAGTTTCATAGTCCACTCGTTTTGCAAAATTTACTAAGTGATTTCTCTTATACGTGAAACGGGGTTATTTAAACGTCTCTACTAAATTTGCTTTATTGTGTTGAGCAAAATACACAAGCAATTGCTTTATGATCTTTTAAATTATTATGCAATGACTTGCAACATCTTTTTTTTGTATAGTTTTCAACTTGCATCATGAATGAATTTTGAACTCACATGAAGCATACATAGGACTTACTGAGAATCTCTTCTCGTACGTTTCTCTGTCATGTTTCAGGAAGTACTAGTCTTAATAAGGTGAGAACTTATTAGGATCCAAGGCTTGGATTATATGTTTGCGTTTCATAAGCTTCCATCAGGAGTGTAATTTCTTTTATTGGTGTTGATCTTCAGACTTTGTAAAAGTAGCATTGGGTTGTAATAAATTTTTAAGTTTTAATTTCTTTTATCGCTTTCACCTAGTTATAAAGACCCACAGTCTTAAGGACAGGGTGACATCCCCTGTTGTAAAGTATGCCCTCAACGACTATGAATTCTATGTAAATATATTGCAATTTGGTTTGTTTCTTATATTATTGCACATTTAAGGTCTAAGTGTGACAAGTAATGATCTATGTGTTGAGTCGTTCTTCACAGTAAGGTATAGACCATGGGTACTTATCATACAAGTGTTGTTTGATAAAATTGGGCATTTTATCAAGGTAAGACTATTATGGCAAGAGTTCCAATAAGGAATAGTTTACCTTAAATCAGTGAGTAATTCACTCAAATCATTGGCAAAAGTATATTTCGAATACGTAGAACTGAACCTGTAGTAGTGGTCTCTCTTAAAGTATTATAATTATAGAGGCCAGACTATTACTGCTACAACATGGATGGATACCTTCATACTTGAGTATGAGTTGGTGGTCTGGCAAAGTTAGGGTATTGTACTTTGATGTATGTTGGGTGAAATTTCTTTTGTGAGATCAATAACCTTGTACGTTAGGTGTATTACTCTAGTTAGTCAAGATAGACTCATGCAACAGAGTTTCTATGCTTCACTTTGTGAAAATTAAATCACCCCTTTGTGATTGTCCAGGACAACCTAATAATCCAAGGCCTTAGGAACGCCTTGGGAATGTAACTCTAGAATGTGTGTTTTAGGTAGCTTCCAATGATAAGCAAGTACATTCGGGTGAGTCATGGATTATCAGACTAGAGATCTAAGGATAGTAGATATCTTTGAAATGGGTGTTAGTTCATTTATCCTGTCTCATTGATGGGTGTTACATAGAGGGGTATTTCTATCATTTCACCTATAGATCGGAGACATTTCTTTAGAAATATTATTCTTGGGGTCAATATTTCCATATGGTGATAAATAAGAATATTTAAAATGGTAAAATGTAGCTATTTAATAGTAAGGGCATTGTAGTTATTTCAGTAGCCATGAATAATACATCTCTTGGTCCCCGAAGTAGCTCAAATTACCTTGGTATTGTTTAGACACAATCTGGGCTTAATGGATAATTATCTAGAAGAGAAAGAAAATTTATTCTAAGAGTCCAATTAGAATTAATTAATTAGCCTTGGTTTTTCACAAGGCCCAGAAAACATAATTGATTAATTAAGAGAATTAGGTTGGAATAAATTAATCAATTGGGTTGATATATGTTGACATATATTAATAATCCAATTAGAATTAATTAATTAGTCTTGGATATTTAATGCAGTCCAAAAAAATAATTAATTAATGAAGAGGATTGGGCTAGTCTTAGACTGTTTTTTGAGCTCAACACCAAGCCCATTAGGGCTTAGTGTGTTTCAGCCCACTAGGGCTTCATTAAGCCCTAGGGTGGCCGAATTTTAAGGGAGAGGGGTAGGGTTTTGGGCTTAAGCTCTCTCTCTTGTGTGCAACCACCCTTCTTCTTGTGTTTCTCTTCCTTCTCTTCTCTCTCTCTTGGAGAGTCTCTTGGTGATTCGAAGGAACTTTCACCAATCTAACCCAAGATCAAGGTAGAGTAATACTCCAAAAGACAAAGAGAAGAAGTTTGGATACTCTTGATGCATAGGAGTAGAAGATTAGCGAGAATACCAATCAAACCATAGGTGCCTCCTTCTCCCTTTCCAACGCAAGATCCAGTGCAACCTAACACCTTGTTGGTTAATCTGCAAACAATAAAGAAAAGTAAGTACTCTCTCCTAGATGTGGATTGAAAAATTAAAAAAATTTCGCTGCGTTTTCTTTGATGTTTTTTGTGTTGATCCTTCATCCCCGACCCTTTTTAGGTCACATAGTAGCGAGGTGTTACATCTATAGTAGTTTTTAATAAAGATAAGCATGTATAAA